>OZ021725.1:100683928-101396428 GCA_963978545.1 Linyphia triangularis | reverse complement strand
AAAAAACTTCACAAAGATAAAGATAGAATTGGAATAAACCAAGCTGCATTCTTAAAAGGACAATGAAGGATATAAATTTGAATAAACAGACATCTTACGATAAACTCCTTAATAATAAGGACAAACTACATTACAAGATCAAATTCTACTTTCCAACTCAATTTCAAAGTCATATCACATTACTGAAAGACAAGATTTGCAACATATTGTTTTAAAGTTATATAAACAATACTAGAGTACAACTTTTAAGAAAGTACTTAATTTGTAACTATTATAGAGAGAGCATCAAATAGTTAAAAGATTTTGTGGTACTCTTCCATTAGACAGGTACCACATTAAAACTGCCAAATTGCAGCACTAACTCCTCATAACCAGCAACCTTCAAATCATTTATAATTACTACAATAAACCGTTAAATATTTGTTATAGCAATCCTATAACAAAACGTAAGCATTTAGGGTTGTGATACATTTATGCGTCACTTAAACATGTAAATATTTAGGTTTGCTGCTAACTGGTACCTGTCTAACAAAAGAGTACCGATTTTGTATATTGAAAGTGAAGCTGGTAGTTTGAAAAGGGCAAGCGAAAGAATTTGAAAAAAAAAAAGTTCATTTCCACTGACTGAGTTGGTATGATATCGAAAATACGTATATTACGAAATGATCATAATTGGAAACTATCCTTCAAAGAAGGTGTGTGATATTGAGTAGAGTACAGTTAAACTTTTTATATATTAGCAGTGAGCAGTTTTTATTTCTTAAAATATTTATAATTTTGTTAGATTTGTTATATTGTTTATGTCAATTTTTGTGCACACTGATGTAATTTATGTATATAAATATGTTACGTGTTTGTCAGTGTTTTATTTATTTTACATATTGATTATCCAATTTTTATTTCATAACTCTTGCCGAAGTAGAAAAAATATAACCTATAAAAACAAAGTTTTTAATATGAATCCTTTATATGCATTACCAATTTTCATATTCATTAACATAGTGTTGTTGTTAGAGTGTGCTTGTGTTATTGGCATCTAATTTGAAATATTAAAAACATCTCTATCAGCAAAATATACTACTTATCAAAATGTATTCATTAAAAAATAATGTGAATTTATGCATTCACATCCAAATATCTTTTACTTATTCTGCTTAAAACAATTTTATTATTTATTTATTTATTAAAACATTCTTGGCAACAGGAAAAAGTTTTTTCAATGATCAGTTAAATGCAATTTCAGAGCAATTGGATGACAGCAAGTTGGAATTATTAGTATTATGTACCATTTAGTGACAGTCCCCAAAAATTTGATGGAATGCATTGCCATCGATTCTATCTGCCAAGTTTCAACTCGATTGGATGACAACAAGTGAGTTAATTAGAACTCCACAGATTTACCTCCCATCAACATACATAAAGTGATTTAAAAAGAAAAACGATAGAGGACACTATGAAACTATCACTAAAAAAACTATCAAATTTCATTTTCTAACAAAACCTTTTACAAAATAATTCAAAAGGAATAATTTTTTTATCATTGAAATATTAAAGTTTACTATTTGTAAAAATTGCTCATATCTAGTCATGAATAGTTCATGGCTTCATACGCAGCGCCCCGTCCAGCCTAATAACGCATCCGTTGAGCATCGTATTCTCTACGATGCTCTGCACGAGATGAGCGTACTCGTCTGGCCTCCCAAGCCGCGAGGGAAAGGGGACCTCCTTGGCAAGATCTTGGCGCACTTTCTCCGGGAGGGACGCCAAGAGAGGAGTATCAAATAGACCTGTAAACAAAGGAAGAAAAACAGATATTAAAATAAAACTTTTCAAACAAAGATTTAGGTATAATTCTCGAGTTAAAAGTAAAACAAATACAGGAAACATAATTGAAAAACAAACTTATGAATCCGACAATTTTCATTCTAAAATGTCATTTTTGAATCTATTCTAAGATATCACACTATTTTAAAATAACATATAATAAGTAAATCTTCAGGTATAATTCTTGAGTTGAAATTAAAATAAATATAGGGAGTGATTAAAAAATAAAATTACTGAATCTGACATTTTTTCCTTCTAAAATATCACACCACTATTTAAAAATAGCATATAATAGCACGTATTCTACTATTCCAGGTTATCAGAAATGAAGTTCTATTCCGATTGCTTTGTGGTTAAAGTGGTAAAACGGAGTGTGCTCTTAATCAACTTAACCAATTTGAACTGTATTGTATTGGGCAAGGCCTAGATGCAGCTATTCGAGTTAGGGCACTTCAGCTGGTGAATCATAATTGCTACTTTAACCCATCTCCATTTTCAATCCAAAAGGAAGTATTATCATGATTCAAATCAACTGAACCAAAGTGAACAAGGTTATCTTGACTACTCCATGTTATCGGAAATGAAACTCTATTCTGATTCTTAGTGGTTAAAGTCGTAAAACGGAGAATGTTCTTAACCAATTTGAAATCAGTTGTATTGGGCAAAGCCTGGCCATAGCTATTTAATCCAGGGCACTTCAACTGGTTAAACATAATTGCTACTTTAACACATCTCCGTTTTCAATCCAAAAGGGAGTATGATCATGATTCAAGACCAACGGAACCAGGTTATCGGAAATGAAGCTCTATTCCGATTCTTTGTGGTTAAAGTGGTAAAACTGAGAATGTTCTTAACCAATTTAAACTCAGTTGTAATGGGCAACGCCTGGCCATAACTATTTGAGCCAGGCCACTTCAGCTAGTCCTACACTAATTGCTAATTTAAAAATACAAACTCTGCTACAAAAAAACAACAGTCAGTCCTTACCTGGTGCGATAGTGCAGCATCTGATTCCTTCGCACTCCAGGTCCCTTGCGAGTGGCAAGGTCATTCCAACGATGCCTCCTTTACTGGCTGCGTAGGCTGCCTGGCCACGCTGCCCGTCGTAGGCGGCTACGCTGGCAGTATTCACGATGACTCCCTTTTGGCCGTCCTCGTCCGGCTGATTGTGGCCCATCAGTCCCACTGCGAGGCGGATCACATTGAAAGAGCCAATCGTGTTCACCTGTAATAAGTTAAATGATGTCATTCATGTTAACTCTCAGTTTTGATGATGTTCAGTCGGAAATGATGATTGGACGTAGATGTTAACTCTCAGTTTTAGGTTTTACTACATTAAACTTATTCATTCATTGATTACCACATGTGTCCTAAAATTTACCTACTAATATCAAATGCACTTTTCCAGAGTACTACTAAGCGTAATGGGGTGATATTGGTGGGGAAATGTACATGGCATTACTGCTTTTTCTTGAACATGTTTGTTTCGTTTCTATTTTTGCATTCACACATTCGGGAGAACCTTATGGGAATTACACTTCCCCGATAAACTTTTAAGTCTTAACTCGCTTGCATTAAATGAAAATAAACAGAGTATCTAAAAAAGTTTATCGGAACCCATCATTATTTTCAGTGGCTTTAGACAAGGAGATGCACTGGTATGCCTCCTCTTTAACCAGGCCTTTCAAAAGATCATCAATGATACAGGAATTAACACTAGAGGAACCATCTTCAATAAATCTGTGCAAATCTTTGCATTCAGCATATTGACATAATTGCTCGAGCCCTAGATGTTCTAAAAGAGGCCTTTGCAAACTGAAGCAAATAAAATACATTTATAAATCAATAAAAAAAAAACTAAATAAATGCCGTTCTGAAATAAAACAACTTTAAGAGAAAGTTCTAGTAGGAATCATTCCCTATACTTGCTGTGTTAAAATCTTCTAGCCCAGTGCATTTGAAAACTACGTTCCATAAAACCTTGGAGAGTTGCTGAGTAGATACGAAAAAAAATCACTTAATGAAATCACTAAATGTCTAAAGAAATTCACTCAATATCTATCTATTTTAAATGAAATTTAAAATAGCAAAAGGCAAAATCAGATGGAGCATATGCATTGGCGTAAGGATTTCAAATATAAAATAAAGTATATTAGATGCTAATTTCGAGTTTTTAACTTATGTTATTTCATACCTATTCACCAAATTTCAAGGTATCTACATAGTAGTTCCTAAATGCATGGTAAATTATAACACAGCGAATATAGGGAATGATTCTTATTAGAACTTCACAACATGACACCCGAGATTCGTAATAGAGCTACTGGTGCTAATAGATGTTTTTCGCACTTAAAAAGTACCTTAAATCATATTTCAAAGTAAAGTATCTATAAAACCCTGATCAGACCATATATTTTGAAGAAACATGGGTACTGACTGAAGAAGTTAATCAAACACTAGTAATTTGTTAAAGAATTCCGAGAAGCATATTCGATAGAATAAAAGAGGGCGATTTGTGGGGAAAAAGAACAAATTCATAAATGCCTGAAAAAGTGGGCAGAACATGTAATCCGAATTGAAGACAACAAGACTATAGAAAAAATCCTCTTTGCTAAACAGCTTTTGCAGCTTGCTTATAGCAGATTTTCGGAGAGTCCAAAAAACCACCAGGGTGGCTACAGAATTTGAGAAACAAAATTCCTTGATATTTCCCTGATTTCCAGAAAATTTCCTTAAAAATTCCCTGCTGTGCATCTTTGTCGACGTAATCATTTAAAAAATGAAAAAGAAAATAATGGCCAATTTAAAAGTACATAAATTTAATAAGTAAATGTAATTCTAAATAGTCAAACTATAGTTGCACCTAAAATATAAATTTACTCTAAAAATTAAAACAAGCATCTTGAGAGCACGAAAAAGAATGAAAGAAATTAATAAAAAAATACAAAGTTTGTGAATTGTTTGTTAGAGTAGTTTGTCAAACTACATCCTTACTTGCTAACTTCAAGGAAAAGCAAAACTTGTACAATACTTTTCTTTTTAATTTAAAAAATAACACAAATAAAAATGTTATTTTCTTTAATATGTCATAGGCTGTATCCTGTTCGCAGCCTAAATTTAAAACACTGTCCGAAAAATTTATTACACCTGAAAAAATAATTATGTCTTTTGCATTTTGAAAATGACAAGATACATATTGCATGAAAGCATATATTGTATGAAATAAAAAGGTCTGAAATTAACATATTTTTTTAAAATTAATTACTCATAGATGTATAAATATAAATTTTGTACAGTAAAAATGTTATCTTAAACTGCAACAGTAGGGTAAAATAAGTAGTCAAAATGTATTGTTTAAAATTTTAGAAGTTTCTAATATAAACTTGTGTACAGTTTGATGCCATGTGTTGTCTCTTTAAAACTTCTGTCTGTAACTCAGAATTTTTAATAAAATTACATTCCAAGGACTTGAATGTGTTTATTGAACATTTTTATTGTTTATTCAAATTGCAGGTAAAATGAGTTTTTTGTTTATTTGTTTTAAATCCAAATTTTGTGAATGGGGTAAAATGGGTATAGTGTTAGGCTTAACATATGTAGGTATTTTTAAGATGATGATATAAAGTTTTTCTGAGAAAAGTCTTTTTTCTTAAAAATTCGAATAAAAATATATTTTAAAGTGCCACATTAAAATACTTTTGCAATATTTAAAATTTAAAAAAAAATTAAGATGAGTAACTAAAAATCCTTTGTGGAAGAGATCAGGAATCTCTCAACTGGACACTGTCATATTATCACTATTCAAAGAAGGACCCACCTGATGGCTGTGTGGTTAATGCTCTTGCCTCACATGCCAAAGGTGCCGGGTTCGAATCCCAGGATAGTCATGGCTATTCATAATGGTTCAGAATCCACATTAATTTGTAGGTCCCAGACTGATTAGCCGTCATTGTGCATAAAAATAGATTGTTGAGCCTTATAAAACATTTTATCTAATAAAGCAATTTTATGTGCTATACTTCCAATGTATATGGGTCTTTTTATGCAATATATATTCGAGTCTTACAATAACATGTATAAAAAATTCACAATGGAAATATAAACGTGTTCAAACTAAAGCTGGCAAAGTTTTAACGAATGAAGGAGTCCTGATGAGGTTAAAAAATGAATCTGAAAACCAGAGCATTAAAAAAGTTAAAACCAATAAGAATAGAAAGTCGAACGAAACTCAAAGGCATCGCCCTAAAAGTAAAGAACAATGAAAATGGGCCTCCATATCTAGCGTGCATGGCTGAAAGTAAAGTATTTATGGAAAAAAAAGGAGCAAGAACTAATTTGAAAAAAGGCAATCAAAGAAGACTCATATGACATAAAATTTAAAATAAATTTACAAGTTTTATGTTTTACTTGATATGGAGCTCACAGACATCATTGAAAATTGTAAGACAACAGAAATTTTATATGAATCAGTATTCAACAATAGGCATATTTTTGCTAGATTTTGAATATTAATAATAATAGTATTTTGCAGTCATTAGGTGTAATATGGAGAAGAATGTGATTTAAATGCAAACGTTACCAAAAAATATTTGAGTTGGATGTATTAACTAATTTCAGACGAAAACAAGAGTTTTAAATGTTTTTATGGCCTACTATAGTATTTTTCATATTTCATTTGCTTTCTTTTGGTTCATTATTTACCTATGTTTTATTATTTATTCTATTTTTTTCATTGTTAAACTATAGAATACCCATTTTACCCCACACTATACCCATTTTCACCTGTGTGTGGTAAAATGGATATAATAAACATATACAATGTTTTCTCACAAACATATTTATGTAACATAATAATTTAAAATTATGTATTCTTATTCCCAAGACGTGCAATGTAAAGAAAAACCAAAATAAAAATTGAATTGTTAAACATTTCCAAATTTTTTTTAGCTGAACAAAAAAAAAACAATGATTTTTACACCCATTTTACCCCACCCTACCCTACATTATAAATGAGGCAAAAAAAAAAAAAAATTTAATAAAACATAACAAGCACAAGGTCAATACTATTTTGGCAAAAAAAAAAAATGCAAAGATTTTTTTTTTAAATTCCACAACAGTTTATCTAAATGTATGCAGTAGCGCATTCATATTTTTTTTGTTGGAGAAGGATGTTTCAATTCTTTATTTGATTTACATTAAATACACTAACCAAAAACACACATCACTTTCAGTTATTTGTGTTTAATAAAATGTCAAAATGAAAGTACAAAAAAAAAAAAAAAAAAAAAAAAAAAATCAAATACAGGATATAAGATTTTCATTTATGGACACCTATATAGATTTGTTGGACATCTACAACACAGCACTGTAAAGGGTCAATAAAAATGAAGAAATCTAATGGAACCAATTTGAAATATTAAGGAATTTAAGGTTGTAATGTATTCTGTGGACAAGAAAAGCAAAGCAAGAAGAAAAATAATCATGTGTGAAAAGTATGCATTCAGATTAAAATTTTACAACAAATGAGTGCTGTGATATTACAAATTCCGATTAAATGAGTGACGTTAAAGTGAGACTCACATTAATAACACGCATGAACTCCTCCAATGAGTGAGGAGTATCCTTCTTGAAATTGTAGGTCTTGGTGGCAACCCCGATTCCTGCACAGTTCACGGCTACGTCCAGCTTGCGGAACTTCGTTCGGACCACTTTCAGGGCTTCTTCCACATCTGCTTCTTTAGTCACCTGAAAACAGAGCAAAAGTTACTTTAGAACAAAAGTAACCATGCAATAAAATAGACTAAAACAAAACATAAAAGCTGGATTGCAAAAATATGTTTGAGTTACTGAAAACAGAACAACTAATGAGCAAAAATATCTTACACTGGTGTGCAAAACTTAAGCAACAGGTGGGTTTTTTGCCATAACTCCTCGAGAAACCATCTGAGAGACATGAAATTCAGAAATGAGGGAGAGTATTGTGTACGTAAAGGATGACAAAAGTATCGGCACTGAAAAAGGAATACAATGCATACGGTATGGAATCAAACAAAAACAAGCTTTATTGAACGAATAGTATCGTGACTCATGATTGTCTATCCAAGAGGAAGAACAACAAGCAGATGTTCCTAAATATGGGATATGCCCTCCCCTCACTGCAATGGTTGCTTCGCACCGTCTCCGCATACTCAGAACCAGCTGGTGCAACATTTCTTGTGGAAGGAGTGCCCATTCCTCAATCAGCATCTGTTTGAGTTGTTGGGTGTTCTTCGGAGGATGTAAGCGTGCTGCAATGCATCTCCCCAAAGCATTCCACACATGTTCGATGGGATTTAAATCTGGGGAGTACGCTGACCAATCCATTCGAGTGATATCTTCACTTTCCAGTAGCTTCTCAACAGCAAGAGTCCGATATGGCAGTGCATTGTCATCCATAAAAATGAAGTCTTTGCCAATGGCACCTCGGAACAGACGTACATGGGGAAGGAGTACTTCCTCACAATAGCGATCCCCGGTTACAGACCCTTTGTTGAAAACGTGGAGCTCAGTTCGCCCGTTCAGCATAATGCCTTTCCAGACAAGAACTCCAGGACCACCATTACAGTATCTTTCCTTGATGTTACTGGGATAAAACCGGGTCCCGACCTCTCTCCAAATCAAAAAGCTTTGAGAATCGCTTCCGGTACTGAACCGACTCTCATCCGTTAAGAGGACACGACTCTATTGATAAGTTATCCAGTTTTTTTGCTCTCTGCACCACTGTAAACGGTGGCGTCGGTGGCCAACTATCAACGGGAGGCAATGTTCAGGAAGGCGAGCGAATAGGCCCCCTTTGTGAAGGCGTCTGGCCACAGTAAACCGAAACACTTGTCGCCCCGTTGCTGTACAGAGTTGCTGAGCAATGGCACTTGCTCACTGCCTCTTTTCGCCAGCAGGACGATATATCAGTCATCCCCTGCAGTTGTCGTCCTCGGGCGGCCACCACCAACCTTTCTAACAGCTGTACCTGTGGTTTGGAACGCTTTCCAAGTGCGCGAAACAACACTTTTGTTGATTCCGAACTCTGCAGCTACACTGGTGACAGTACGCCCCTCCTCCAGCTTTCTGATCATTCTTCCACGTGTGAAGTCGTCCAGATGATTTCTTCTAGCCATATTTCACGAACTGGCATTGAGTGATACATGACTCACTGGCACTTGCAGCGAATATGTTAAATTGCGTCTCCGCCCTTCCTTTTATTCTACTGTTGCGCCAACATCACGCGTTTTGCTTATGCTCACGTCGCCTCTGATGTTTTGTTCTTGATATTTGCATACGCATGACGTTTCTACTGACTTATGTGTTCATTGTACTGATCTCCAGACCTCCTTTTCTGCAGTTTCATGGCTATCTGCTAAATTTTTACATTGTTGCTTAAGTTTTGCACACCAGTCTACATATATTTACAGGGTGGCTACAGAATTTGAGAAACAAAATTCCCTGACATTTCCCTGATTTCCAGAAGATTTCTTCAAAAATTCCCTGATGTGCGCTATAATTCAAAAAACCATATAATGTAGAATTTAAAAAAACAAAAATTTAATAAGTAAATTTAATTCTAAATAGTCAAAGTATTTGCACCATAATGAATTTACGATAAAAGTAAAAAAAAAAAAAAACATCTTTAAAGTTAGAGCATGAAAAAGAATGGAAAACATTAATTAAAAAATACAAAATTCACCAACTACAGCCATACTTGCTAACTTCAAGGTAAAACAAAACCAGTACAATACTTTTCTTTTTAATTTCAAAAATAACACAAATAAAACATGTTATTTTTTTTAATATATGTTACATGCTGTTTCCTGTTCATAGCACAATAGCCGCACTAGTTATAGAAAAGCCGCACCGTTATAGAAAAAGTTTGGTATCATCATTCTCCCAAATGGGCCAAGTAACCAAATATTGAAGGTTTTTTAGACGAACTTAAAAAAGTACATGAAAAAAAAAAACTGTATTCAATGCAATGAAACTACAGCATCCACTTCATGTGACTAGAGCTGAAGTAGATAGCTGCACAGGGCATGCGAGAAGGGGAACTCAAAAATTTCAAAATTCCCTGATTAAAGGGTAATTTTACAAAATTCCCTGACATTTCCAGAAGAGTGAAATTCCCTGACATTTCCCTGAATTCCAGGTTATGTAGCCACCCTGATTTATAACCTTTAAGCGACATAAAAAAAGAACTAGTGACAGAACCAATCATAATAAAGCAAATATTAAAATAAGATAATGCAATGTAAGGATGGGATTACGATACCTATCAGTACAAAAGATAGCAATTTTCAATCATAAATAGAGATCAAAAGAAGATAATTTCCAAATCAAAATAAATTACTTGAAAATTCAAAGCATTTATTGTGTGTTTTTTAAAGCATTTATTGTGTGTGTGTAAAACACAGGTATGTTCGTAATAATATTAACGAAAAAAAGTGATAGCTAGTTTGAATTTCGAATTTAAAAGGTAGAAATAATGTTAAGAACAGCTCTACTCTTAAGGAAACAGCTTCATTCTTAAGAAAAATTACCATTCGATTTTGGAGAGTTTTTCTTAGTTCAATTAAAGGTATGTAAAAGCAAGCCTACTTGAAATAAAAAGATGTAGCCTAACAAAATATAATCAGAAGTACTTTCCAATTAAAAGCCCTTTCTGGATTATAAAAGATCCATAGGAGTAAATGAGAGGAAATAAATATACAATTAGTATATCATTTATAATTATATCACCCTACATCTGTGGGAGCAAAGGCACACTTTTCTCCTAATTCCTCAGCGAGCTTCTGTCCTTTTGAGCTCGGCAAATCACAGACAACCACCGAAGCTCCTTGACCAACCAGACGCCGAACCACGCCTTCTCCGAGACCAGAAGCGCCCCCTGTTACCAGGGCCACCAAACCCTGAAGGAAAAAAACGGGATAAAATATAAACAAAGCATTTATTACAATTATTTACCACAGATAAGGATGATAATACAAAATTAAATACTTTTTTTACATTAACTTTTAAACATAAAAACAAAATTTTTTAATAAAGTATTCATTTCTATATTTTAACTTGAAAGGAGGAGCTGCTTGCTCTGATGCTCGACTAAGCAAAACCAGACCAACGAGGAGATCAGGTGGTTTGAACTTCTTTTGACAATAAAAAGGATGAATACCTTCTAAGTGTAATCACTTTAATCTTACTCCATAAACTGATTTATAACAATCATAAGCAGTGGTTTTATTTTAGCTCAAAACATAGTTAATAAAATCCTCAAATCCTTATAATGTCTAAATATTTAAAAAATCTATAATTTACTTTCATAAAAAACATGTTGAGTTACCAAAGAAGAAAATATATTCAGTATAATAGACAATAGTTTTAAAGGTCTACATTTGAAAGCAGGTTTGTACGTTCCACGGCCATTTCGAAGCATAATAACAGCTAAGCAGGCCTAGGACTACAGCTTAACATAGATTCCAAACCACAACTAATATTCATGACTAACTCAGGATTGAAACCCAGCACCTCAGGTGATAGTTGAATTTTTACAGAGTTCCTGCTAAAATCATACATTAAAAATCAATGATTTTTAAGGACCTAAATAATTTTTTTAAGGACTTTCAAAAATTTGTTTTCATACATCAGGTTTTTAATGTGTACAAGTTGATAGAAGCTTAATACATATACAAAAAAAAATTGGTGTGGTCCTGATAAGTGACAAAAATTAAGGACTTTTAAGCATTTCCAAGTACTTTTAAGAACTTATAAGCATTTTCAAGTACTTTTAAGGCCTGGAAAACCAGTTAAAAAATATTCAGCACTTTTAATGACCGTGGGAACTCTGTTTTAAGAAGCACAAAAAGAGAGCAATAGATTTTTGATAACTCTGTTTGAAGTAATAAAAAATCTAACAGGGGAAAAATAAATAGACAAAACAATAATTATGGTTTCTACAAAAGTGTAAAGACAAAAACATACGGTTCTTTAAAATAACTTTTAAAATATAATAGTTAGAAGATGCTTTCTTTTAAATACAACCAAGGAAAGTTTTTAAAAGTCCCCAAGTTCTCATAGTACAATAGTAACTAATTTTAACACTCGTCAACAAGATGGGTATCAGTTGGCCCAAATGTTTTCACGTTTAAATGACACATAAATGTATCACCAAGCCTACATACTTATGGTTTGTACTATACTCTAATAAGATTAAAATAAGATTTAAAACAATAACAGCTTCAGAATAAAATAAAATCAGGAAAGTAAAGAATTTCTATAAAAAGTTATTGGAGCATTATCCTAGCAAGTCATTTAAAAAAAAATAGTCTGTCACGGAAAACTGCCAGGTTTAATTAGTTTTGATAAAAAAGTAGTTGAAACATGTATGCTTTTTGCTTCAAAATAAGTCTATCGTACAAGTAAAGTTTAGAAAATACTATTTCTAGGCAAAAGATAATCTTTACAGAACCGGTTTTCCTCCCCAAATGCCCCTGATAACTAATTCTTACTTTCACTGTTCTGATTGTACTTGACATAGTTAATGAAATATAAAATAAGTGTGCAAAAGAAAATCACAAATCCCACAAAATCTCCGGTTATCAGATTTTCAACGTGATTTCCTTGTCGTTCTTCAAAATGTAAATAAACATGTGCATATATTATTGTTGCCAAATGCAGAAACTAAAAAAATCCAAGATGCAGATATATACTAGTTACTTCTGACGTCATATGTTAAAAAAAAAGAACTCGGAAACTTTTTCAACACAGAACGAATTAACTATGTAGTCTTAAGTCCCATTTTATGATTTGGATGATAACTGACTAAATATTTCTGAATGACAAATTATTTCTACTCTCTCTGGCTAGTTCTACAATCTCATTCGGTATTCAAAATTGTACGTACTTTCTTCACTTTTCACATTGGCAACCGTTTACCACCAACCTGGCAAATCAGATTGGTCACGATCAAATGCAAAGAATCCGGCGTCTATGATAGGCTGTATCTATGAGATGAACTGCAAATAAAATTAATTTATTAAGGCTTAGGATTCAGGATTAAAAAAAAAAAAACTCACTATCTTTACAAAAGAGCACAAGTAAGATCTAAAGGTGAATGTAAAAAGATATAATAATATATACCCTCACGAAATTCCATGCTAGGGTTTGGAAGCTCAGAAATCAAGATTTTCGTTCATTTATGGCCCCAAAGAAGAATATGGTTGGCGGAAAAAATTAAAATAATCAATATTAAAAAATTGCTAAATCAATTTTATATTTTTATTTAATGCGAAATATATTTGTATTTCAAATAAACTTATTTCTTTAAGCAGGTTGCGCGCACTGATCTCCAACTTGAAGCCGAAGAAAGCTTACTAATCACCAAACAATCTATTAAAGCTAAAATCTGTTAAAACCATCAGCATATACAGATTGCATAGCATGGATAGGCTTGTGGTGATTTCGTGTACAAATGACAGATACAACACTTACACACTAGTGGTTACTTTTACCTAGTGGTTAATGCGTCTTTCTACTGATCTAAGAGTCTCCGTTAGCACTTCGCCACATTGGTGACTACCGAACAACAGAATCATGCTGCCATATATCGGCGCCTTCTGAAAATACTGCACGACTTTCACACTACCAACTCAGCAAGCAAACTCTGGTGACTCACTGCCACACGCAACGCACTCAACTCACACGCAAGCCACTCAACCGTTCGCCCCTTCGCGACTCACTGGGAAGGGGCTATGTGGTGGTTTCGTGTACAAATGAAAGATACAATGCCGAGACACTAGTGGTCACCGAAAATTTTCAAACTTAAAAATGTACTATGCACTAAATTGATAAATTCTTTGTGAGTCTTCAATGCAATTAGAACGTTTCTCTAATCACCAATCTTTTGCTAAATTTAATGTAATTTTCTAGAATTTTCACTATAGGAATTGCAATTAACGTGGCAGCACATTAAGCCATCCGGACGGGAGTAGCAAATGCTTTTAATGTATTTAATTAAATATAATGTATAATTACATTTAAATTATAGCGTACAGCTTTGTTAGATGTCTGTAATGTTGTTTCTAGAATTTAGGAAACTATATTTTTTAATAGTATTTATTACCCATAAAAACAAACTTTTTAATATAAACCCTTATATGCAATGCCATTTTTTTATATTCATTAGCACAGAGCTGATTCTGTAAACAGCTCGTGCTTGGTGTTTACATTTAATTTTAAATATTAAAAATATTTCTATAAGCAAAATATGCGGCAAATTACGATTCAAAATTTATTTATTAAAAATGAACGTGAGTTTATGGACTCACATTCAAATATCTTTTATTTATTCCGATTAAAACAATTTTGGCAACAGGAAAGAGATTCAAGAATAATAGGTTAAATGGGATTTACTAGTATTCAAAAAACGGTTATAAAAAACGTGTGTAAAAGTGATCTTTTAGTGACAGTGACCACCGAAAAGCTTGATATAATGCATTGTCACCTGCATTCAATCTATCTGCCAAGTTTCAACCCGATCAGATGATAGCAAGTGGGTTACTTTTAGGCTGTCGCAGATTTGCCGTGCAGCCACAAACAAACAAAAACGAACTTAACAAAAAGGATTTAGTAGAAAAAGGTAACGAAAGCAAAAAGTTTGCATTGAGGTAGATTGTTTTCGTTCGAAGCAGGGCCTGATTTAGAATTTTTTTTTACTGTAGGCCCAACGTTCAGAGAGGGGCCCCCAATAGCAAATATTTATTTCCTTACGTCACAATATTACCAGACCAAGCTACATTCGTTAAGACTAATTTTTTACAATTAAAACTCATACTTTACTTTCACACGATTTTTTTTTTGTTTGTTATAATTAGTAAGATCTTGATTTCCTCAAAATTTTTGAATTAATCTAGACCCCCCCCCCCCTCCCCCCATGAACACTGATTTTAAAGCACACTTTCTTGTATTTGAAACTTACATTTTACCACAGGTTCCACAAATTATATAATAATGAAGATTACTTAATTTTATAACAATAATTGTAAATAATACAAAGTAACCTTTCCACTGTTTCCACGATCTCGCCAAAAAGGAGGGCCAAAAAAGTTCACGGAAGAGCCTGCAAACCAACCAATCACAAAGACTCTTTTATTTCTCATAATATAAGAAGTTGTACATGGTTGGTTGTTTGGAGAACATCTCTTTACAAGAGGGGAGAGAAGGAGAGCAGCGGCGTAAAGCCCTTGTCTCCGTGTACATATGAAGTTGTATATGATTGGCTGAACCGGAAAGATTTGCTTAATTAGGTTTTATTAGGTTAACCTATCTAACTTATCTCTCTGTGACTATAAAAAATATGGAATTTGCGGATATGTAGCTAAATTTTTTTTATTATTTTTGTTCAGTACTTCCCATAAAAAGACCATTGTATTTAAAATTTTCAGAAAACTTTCAAAATTTGGGGTCCCCTAGGCCCGGGCCTAATGGTAAATCAGGCCCTGGTTCGAAAAGAAAGAAACGAAACAATTGGAAACTGGGGGTGTTCGGATAAATAATTTTTCGGATAATCGATATTTTACAAAAATGTGCCATGCCACCAATATCTTTGGAGCAATCTGAAACAAACAAACATTTAACTCAAAACTGTATATATATTGAATGACGTCTTATAATAAGCATATTTACAGCTAAAGTCATTAAAGTAACCTAAAAAAAAGGACGTCCTAGTCAAAGAACGTCCTATACTCATTATGTTACAATCTTCTAGTCAAGTGCATATAGAAACTACTTTCTATAAAACCTTGAAATCCGGAGAATATACGTACAAAAATAATCCCTTAATGAAATGACATAAATTGTTTCTATTTAATATTGTTACGAATTTTTGTATATTTGTAAATATTTCGTAGTGTTAATTTTGTAAATAGGAAAATTCAAGTACATTTTGCATAAGGCAGTGCAATAGCTCGTCTTAAGTTGGCTTCCGTGCAATATGGGTCTTAATGCTTGATAACGGGTTTTACAGAGATAACGCTGGGAAGCGAGTTTTACAAGGAGCAGGGCATTTAACATTATGGTAATGGCAATCTCGCCAAATTGGCGAGATAGAGCCAAGTTGCCGACGGTTTTGGGGACTAATTTTTGTCGCCAAATTTGGCGACCATTTGGCGGCATTTTCGGTCCCCGTGTACATGTATAGGACTTTTCTACTACGATCTGGAAAGTTCTCTAAATATCTACCTCTGGAAGTTTCAAGAAGGTTCACCACCTTCCCTATATAAGCCCGAGTTAGTTGTTGACTGCAGTTAGTTGAGTCCGTTTGTCAGTTGAGTTACAGAGTGAGTCCGTTGTGGTTGACTTGAATTACTGAGTTGAGATACTGAATCTCAGTGATCATTTAGAGTAGTTCTAAAGCGAATTGTATTGCATTGTCATTTGCGGTGATTTAGCAGTTGTGTGTCAAGTTTAACTGCTGTTTGTGCTCTATTGTTGTGTATAGAGCTGTATTGAGTCTACTAGAACGAGAAGTTCCGGAGTTGTAAAGGAATCTGTAGAGAGTTATATTGGAATAAATTTCTGCAAGTTTTGATCTGCTTTGGCTTCAAGTCTTTCAAACCCATCAAAGCAACAATATCCATTATACATGAAAATTTCAATAGCAAAAGTCAAAACCAGATGGAGCCACTGCACATGCATTGACGTAATGATTTCAAATATAAAATAAAATACATTAGACGCTATTTTCGAGTTTTTAATTAACGTCATTTCATGAAATGATCATTTTTATACCTACTCACCAAATGTCAAGGTTGAAACTAGTTTCTAAATGCACTGGGCTAGAAAATTGTAACATAGCTAGTATAGATAATTATCCTTACTAGGATCTCCTCTTAAGATAGGAACAAATGTCTAAATTTTGAATTTGCTGATTGGAATAGTTCGGTTGATCGGCGTTTCGGTTGAAGGTATTCGGTGTTCTACCGAATATCATATTTTAGCAATGGGGTTCAGATGTTTATAGACTGGATCCCTGGATTATTGTCTAAAGTTTTACCGTTTGTACCATTTCGATTTTATTTAGAGCTGAGTTTGAGTGTTGATTTTGGAAAAAAATTAGAAAATAATATAATCCGTAAAAACAAAATTTTTCAATATAATTGTATGCACTGTCAATTTTTTATATTCATTAACACAGCGCCGTTTCTGTTGTCAGCGTGTGCTTGGCGTTTGCATCTAATTTTAAATATTAAAAACATCTCTATCGGCACAATATGCGGTAAACATCTTTCCAAAATTCATTAATTAAAAATGAATGTCAATTTATGCACTCATATCCAAATATCTTTTATTTCTTCCGATTAAAACCATTTTATTATTTATTTATTGAAACAATTTTTAGGCAACAGGAAAGAGTTTCTTCAATGATCAGTTAAATGCTATTTTAACGTGATTGGATGACGGCAAGTTGGTTTATTAGTGTTTATTAGTATTCCGTAAAAGCGACTTTTTAGCGACAGTGACACACCCCAAAATTTGATTGAACGCATTGTTATCTATACATCGAATCACCCGCCTGATAGGTCTGGGGTTAGCGCTCTGGCCTTGCATGCCAAAGGTGCCGGGTTTGAATCCCGGGTTAAGCTTGGATGTTCGTTGGGGCTCGGAATCCACGTTAAACTGTATGGCTCGGCCTGAGTAGCCTTTATTGTGAAAAAAAAAAGAAGAAAAAAAAAAATTGGCCGTTGAGCCTAAAAACCAACCAATTTACATCGAATCTGTCTGCCAAGTTTCAGCCCTATTGGATAAAGGTAAGAGGATTAATTAAGCCTCCGCAGATTTGCCCGCCATCGACACACACACACATAAAATCGCAGGTAATATCAAAGTTTTAAAAATGTGTACTGTTTTGTAAAAATATGTATTAATGAGGCGTTCGATCGTATCAGGAGAGTTTAATCATGCAGAGTCTGACAAGTGGTTATTGCACAAGATTCGAGGACTCCCCGCCGAGCGAAAATCTTATTGGTGAAGAAAATCCTCTCACTTTTTTGCTGTTGTAGTCATTCTTTTCCCTTCTAGAGTGGAACCCCCGTTGCCAAACCTGTCAGACAAACTTCATAAGTGCGTGACATTGCGTGATTTGCATTCAAATTCGTGCCAACAGTGTTGCCATTTCAAGGTTGCTTATTTTGGTGGAACTCCGGACTTAGATGTCAAGAACCATTGTCAGTACTCTTCTATTTCAACATTTTCTTTATTTTTTTTTTAAAGTTCTTTCTCGGGTGTTTCTTCATCTTTGATTTCTTGGTTTTAGAAACAGCGAAGTGAAGAATTTTGCTCAACGGAACCTTGACAAACAATTCAAAGTTGTGTCGTGGGTATGATCACGTGGTTATACCACTGAACTAGCCGCATGGGCTCGCTTAGCGGAGACCCAGAAATGTTCCATTTTTACTAAGCGCTTGTGTCATACAGACACATCCAAACTTAAGCAAATTAATAATAAAAAAATAAAAAAAAAAGCCCTAATTTTTATTTTTTTATTTTTTACCATTCTGGCTGTTAGACTAGAAATTAGATGACAAAAAAAAAAAAAAAAAAAAAAAAAAAAAAAAAAACTACGTCTTTTTAAATTTTCAGAGTTTTCGGGAACTCAGAAGTTACTTTTTATGTAGCCACTCAGTCACAAATCACAGACACTTTGGTTTTATTAGTATAGATGTTACCGCTAAATCTCAAAACCGGATTTTACTTTCAATTACCCATATGTATTATACATAGGGTAATAAAAGTAGAGCATTCGGTCAAAAAAAAAAAAAAAAAAAAAAAAAAAAAAAAAAAAAAAAATCGATTTTTTTTTTTTGCATTTCTCCACGTTTTGGAACACCCTAATTTCAAAAAAGTGATATAGAAAAAATGTCTGTCTGTATGTGTGTCTGTGGTCAGCATAACTCCCGAACAAATTGACTTACGATGTTCAAATTTGGTATGCGGGTTGCTGGTGGTTATGGGACCTACCGTTAAATTTTTTTACACATACTTGAGCATTCGCATGCGATTCAGCATCTTGTTTGTATCTACAAAACAGCTGAAAAGAGGGGGGGGGGCGTGTCATTTTCTTAAAAAGTGGAGGTAACTGGTAACTCTTGTAGTGATGACATCAGTAAAAGCCGAAAGAAATCGACAAATGAGAAAATTCAATAATTTTCTCAAGAAATTCACATTAAGTTAATTCTATAAATTATGTTGTATTTAGAAAATAGATGCACTAAGATTTAAATATTATCGTACTACTACTTTTGACTTTATTTTATAACTTTTAGGTTTAAATAATATTATCATTTTTTATGTCATTTTCTGATAAACATACTAATTGTATACTAGACATTCATTAATATGCAATTTAGATTTTTTTTTGTTTTAGTTTAGCAACGAACTATGTATGGTTTGTTTTGGAAACCAAATTCACTCAAACGAGGTATAAGGAGTAGATAAAGAAAATTTGATGTATTAAATTAATTATTAAAACAATTTATCAATTAAAATTAATTAATAAAAAAAATTATTTGATTACTGAAATTAATTATTAAACATACATATTTAAATGATATAGTACATTAAATATTAAAACTATTTAATTATTAAAATTATTTATTTAATTAATCATTGAAATTATTTATTTAATTAATCATTGAAATTATTTTATTATTAACAATCTATATATATAATTCTCTTGCGTGCCGCCCAAATTCAGCTGTATTTCTGTGAGCAGAATGGCAACGACTTTAAACATCCAATCACAAATCTTTTAAATTTATTTTATGCATGAATTTCCAAATTCACTAATCCAGCCAATCACAACTATCTTTTGAAATTTGACTAATACTTCTGGCAACTGCTAGTAGCTTGAATTCACTATATTTTGTTTTTATTATTATACTGATACGAATTATTGCCTATTTGAAACGCATTGATTTAATAGTTACGATGAAGTAAGAATAAATAGATCCAAGATGTGTATATTTCTTTTGGATTAGAATTCTGGATAAACCAGACTTTTCCGAAAAATTATCAACTGAAGCATGTTCCGAAAGTTAGTAGAAACTGTTTTACGGTACACATTTTTTTTCTTTTTTTTTTTTTCTGTGGCAATTTTGCCGCCAGGTTGAATCATCGATATAGATAAACAACTGGATAGACTGCTCCATTGTCAATGCAAAGAGAAAAAAGCGCCGGGGATTGCGAAGCTGGTGGGAAGATTAACCAATCACAGTTCACTTTTATAGTTGGATGGGGATGCGAAAAACCTTGTAAAATGCTAGAGTATATATTTTTTTGCACATTATTACTAATTAAGGTCTACTATTGACATTTCTGCTGTGTACAACCCAAAATTTTATTTTTAATCCTCGGCAATCCGTATTTTTTTATCCCACCAACGGCATCTGGCAACGGCTTCATTTTCCCAGCGTTAAGCAGTCTATCCAGTTGTTTATTTATATCGATGGGTTGAATCGACATCAAACTACAGGTTTTCAAAAATGGATTCCAAATTAGATTGGAACTACATTGGTGCCGGGTTACCCAAAATCGCCACACAAAAAAAAGTGAAAACCGTAAAACACATTCTAACCGTTCCGGATGCTGTGGATAATAGAATTTCTACTACAAAACTTTCTTTCGTATTCAATTAAAACAAGCCAGATTTGTAATTCAGAAAATAACCGTAACATATTTTATGTGAACGTTTCCTACAAAAACTGAGCACGGAATTTTTTTAAAGAATATTAAGGTTTCTATGCTAAAAATTCACAGTAGATTGAATAAGAACTTCAGCATTTCGAATAAACTGGAATTTAACTTTTTATAATAATGTATTCAATCAGGTTATGATTTACAGTATGTTGTCTCTTGGCGACTTTTAAAAAAGTCGCCAAATTGAAAATGAAGTCAAACGGCTGTGTCTCTCAATTCAAAATGGGGTCAAAATGCCATGTTACCAAATCTAAACGGTCACTGGGTTGCATTCAGCTTCAAATCGTAAACTTTCAAAAGTCACCAAGAGGCATCGTGCAGTAAATTTGAACGTATATTCATTTCTATTTAGTGCAAATTCAGCTATTACGAATTGAAAATCATTAAAATAAAGAATACTATCCCTAATTAACGTGTCTCAACATAAGCAGTGGGATAATGAAAAATCAAGTATCGTAGCTCTTCATATATAATAAAACGGCTTCATAGCACAATATCACTTAGCAAGGATTTTCTTGATTATGCATCTGAAATAGCTTTCTTCTAGCGCATATTTTAATTGCCTCACTTTGAGGCGAGCAAAGCGAGCCTGGTTCGCGAAGTGAACCAAGGGAATTGCATAGCAATCCAGGAGGTTGGCAAGCGTTAGCGAGCAGGAGGCGGAGTCCCCTAGTAATTATTATAATTTAATTGATGGTTATATTGAAAATTTGGGTCGGCATAAATCTAAAATCACCGGAATTCTAGGTAGTACTTGCCCCCCTTGGCAACATTTTCTGGCGGTGCCCTTGCTGTATATGTGAGAGACATTTACTCAAAAACATTAAATTATTTTGATATTTAAACATTCTTTTATACAAGATGTACAATCGTTTATTTAGTCCCCTTTTCCTCCCCAAAATTTTTACACTACTGATCTGCCACTGATTTGTAGCCGTTATAATAAACAATTTTATCAGAGCGCCATAAATGAAATGTGGATCTCTGGGTCACAGATGAAGGAACTGTCAAAATGGCGGATAAGAGTGAAATGTGAGATTCCATCGAAAACATTGGTCTTATCTTCGAATATATGCGCTTATCGCTGCGACCGAAAATTATCATCCGGAATCGCTCAATTTTCGAATCAGCGCAATTCGTGTTTGCACTGTTCAGCGCAACGGTAAACTTTTGGGAAATTCCTTTGGAATGTCCGAAGCAACAATGTTTATTGTTTGTCGGCGTTGGGAGTCATCGATATTTTTCCCTTTCTTGATAAATATTGATTGCATATTAAACTAGGGGGGGGGGGGGTGAAACATCTCGCAGCTATTATACTGACGTGGAATGGCGTCATTGGCCGTTTTTATAATTTCATCATTCATTTAGAAAAAATTGCCAGTTTGGAGATAATTCTTATGTGGGTTCTTAAAAAATGGGGATTTTGGTGATACATATTTCAATAATTCCTTCTTGTAAGTGCAACAGAGAAGAAATAGTCGTTGATAGGCGATGCTCAAGGAAAGAAAACTCTGTGTTAAAGACAATTGTTTAGAATTTTTTTTTTTTACTCCGTTATAGTTTTTTTACCTGAATGTTGGAGGTGGGGATGTTTAAAACACTTTAAGAGACAATACTGTGGAGATTTTGATAAAATTCAAAATTTCAAAGCAATTGCTGAAAAACATGATTTTTTTTTCTTCCATGTTTTGTCATGCGCAAATTGACAAAAACCTTAATGGCAGGTCCCATGGCCACCAATAATCCGTACACCAAATTAGAACATCGTAGGTCAATTCATTTGGGAATTATACTAACCACGTACACACAGACAGACATATTTTCTAGGCCACTTTTTTTAAAACAGGGTGTTCCAAAACGTAGAGTAACGCTAAAAAAAAAAAAAAAAAACCTCATGTTGTAATGGTATGAAATTTAAAATTGCGAGGCCCTTTTGACCAATTCGGTAATTTGAAAATTGCCCAATTTCGAATACAAGGAACTAATGAATAATAAATAAGACATCGCCAATGGACCTTGCGAACCATTGCAAATGAAATTTACAGGGTTTGACATTGGACTCGGCAGATGAATTCTAATGCTGGTTGATTTTTTTTTTGGCGCAACAAGAACAAGTGCACCACATCATCAAGAACTTTGTGACAATATCTCTCTCTCTCTCTCTCTCCCCCCCCCCCTCGGGTTTCAACAATACTGGAGAAGGCATTTCTATACTTAATTTAGAAGTCTAGATTTAGTGTTTTTTAGAAGATAGTCGATATAACTATCATTGACTTTTGTGGTCCGTGGGGAAAATGTGAAACAAGTTGTTCCCCTATCGTAACACATTCGCCTGGAATTCTGAAGGTTGATAAAGCATAATTTCTCACAATCAACGACGGGACTGCTCATTTTTGAAAACCAAGTTTGCAGAGTGCCAACTCTCGACTCTACAAATCACAAACTAGGATTGTGTTTTATTATAAGCCACGAGTTGGATGAACAAAATAATGATATTATTAACCCTTTAAATGTTCATGTAATATTCGGGTGCTTGTGGGGGGGGGGGGGTTAAACAAAAAACGATTGGATCGACGAAGTGTCTTCTAGGATGATTCAAAAACAGGGGCAAAATTTCAAAGTTCGAAATTTCAGTGGGGCACCAGCTAATTTTGTTCTCACACCAAAAAAAAAAAGTAATGCTAAATTTGATGAAAATGGCACAATATTTAGAGGTAGCGTAACCAACTTGAATTTTACGAATTTTGTGCATTAATCATACGGCGCGCAACCTAACACAACATACGCTACTTAAAAGAAAATTTTTTTACATTTTGTATGGGAAAACAATCTTTGATAGTGTAGAATACAATCTTTGATGTTATATATTTTGTTGGTATAGATTGATGGTATTGTTAGTGTACCTGTTTACACTGGAAGTTCATTAGTAATCGCTCACATCACTTTCCTAATAAAGTATTTTTTCTGATGTCTGGAAACTTTCTCTCCACATCGTTCACCACTCTAATGCCACTAACAATGTTTTCTTCAGTTATGTACTCTTCGTTTTCTTGCTATTTCTCTGGATCAGCGATAAGGAAATATTTTACAATACCCATTATATTATAGGGTTTTGGCAATGGGGGGGGGGGGGATACAATGATAGTTTTTTTTTTAATTACTAGCTTTCTCTGGGATAGTGTTTGCAGTAAGAGTTGATTTCTTTGCAATGTTCTCTAAATTCGGACTGCCTCAATAATTTTGGATTTGATTTTTGCACTGACATTCCTATAAAAAAAAAAAGTGAGAAACAAGTTTCTCTCCGAGATAGCAAAGTTGGGAAGGAATCTTTTTAATAGCAACAAAAGAAACACCTTCAACGATGTTCTCGTAGTCATAAAGTTTCTTCGAGGTAATCAAGTCGTTGTTTGGTGCAGCAATTGAAAAAAGTGTACGAAAATAACATTTTCAAGTAGGTGCAGGAAACAAATATTGCAAGGACTCTTAATAATTTTTCGTTCCTCTTAGTAAGTATGAATTGCTCCTTGAATATCCATATCATGGTGTCATTTATAGCTTTTGCCATCCATCTTGCCCTGTGAAGTTCACTTGGATCCATAAAATATACCAGTACGTCAACATAAGAGAACTGCCTAGGAAAATTAATACGAATTCCAAAAGCTCTCAGTAATCGTCACGGGGTTTGTGAAAGAGAGAAAGCAAATGCAATGATGTCACCCTTTCGTTCTGCCACAGTTTGGTCAGTGTGTATTTGTTCTTGCTAATGTATTTCCAAAAAGATGTAAAGCGCTTGAAAAGAAAAGTACATATTGGGGTCAGTAGAAGCATTATGTTGTGAACACTGTTTCTAACAGAATTTCACAGATATTATGCCTGCATGCTAGATACAGAAAGCACTTACCAAGTTTTTGTTCAATCAAAACGCACGCTCCCTTTCTTTCCTCAGAGTTAGAGGCCTTCGTGCCAAAACATAATAGCTTTTATATTTTCGGCTAATCCCCAATGCTCCAGAGTTTCATAAACTGTAGTTGTTATTGCATGACGAGAAGACATTTTTGGCACCTGCTCTGAATCTTTGGAAGCAACTGCTGAAGATCTTTTCCCATTACTATAACTGATTCTTCTTCTTATCCAGTGCTACAGCCCAGGGTGAGCCTTAGCTTTCTCTACAATTGATTTCCAATTCCCACCCCTGGATTTCTTTGTCCAATTTTTTGTCCTTACAATTTTTAGATCTTCTTCGAGTTGGTCGGACTATCTCAATTTTGGTCGAAATCTTTTTCTTGCTTTATAAAGTTTACCTTTCATAATTCTTTTGGGCATGTCAGTGTCTCTCATTCTTTCAACGTGCCCCGTCCACTGTATTCCTTTTGCCTTTTCTTCTAGCCCATTGAATAGAGCTAAAACTTGTGTTAAGTTCAGCCGGATCACTTGTTTTGCTTGTTAATAATGACGAACCTATTTCGTCATTCAAACTAGGTTGATTGAATGGATTTTAATGTCACAAGAGCTATGATTGGTTAAGCCAAGCATCGGTTGGTTTACCTATACTTTAAAAAAAAAAAAATTTGTTTAGCTGTGTTCCTTTAAAGTTCCTTTATTGTTTTGAACCAACCGTTCAAAGAGCAAGAATTTTCCCAAATAAATCTGTTCCCAAGGGGTTAAACCACTTCGTCTTTTACGACTAGTTGAAGTTCGTGGAAGATATGGAATGTAAATAAATCTGTAGTATCATATTCAACATTTCCGGAACTTGAGGATGATGACAGGAAGGTATCTCCAATCGATTTGTTTTCTTTTTCATATTTTTCCTTCCATTTCTCCAACTTCTTGACTCGAACTACAGCAACAGATTCTTTCTTTGCAAGTGCAGCATCAATTCCTACTGTTCTTTCATAATGTGTTTTTTTCACGTTGCGCTATTACAAAATTCCTTGTTTTTGAGAATTTTTATCAACGTTATTGCATTAGTATGAGCAATGTTAGAAATGCCTTTCAAGCTTTTTATAAAATGCTCTTTCTTTTCAATTTTCTCTTTTCTTTCTTTGCATTTTAGCATTTCCATTTCTAACATTTTCCGTTTTTTGAATATTTTTTCCACTCTCCTTGGAAACCACTTTCCACTGATGTATTGTTAAGACGTTCTAGCCTTTTCTCAGATTGAAAAAACAAGTTTAGTAACTTCTGTAGCACTCTTACGAACAGTTATATATTTCGATTCAGATTATGAAAAAACTTTGCAGCAACCTCGCATTTCGAGGAAGGTTTGCATACCCGAATTGTCTCAGCTAACTGTCCAACCAACCACACCAGTATCTTTTCGAACCCTAACATCTCCCCTCACAATCAGATAAAAATTTCATCAAATGTCCAAAACATACGATCTCAATGTCCAAAAACATACGAGCAACTGACCACTGGAGTACAACAGCTCGAATGCAAATTCTCTTTCTATACGTGTGCGCTTGCGCCTACAAATCGCAATGTCTCTCTGACATTGCTGTGTCGTTTCACGACATCAGAACACCGAATGCTTTTGTTTATATGATGCTGTAATACGCAAAAGACGACGTGGCATGTAATTTAATGATTTTATTATAAAAAATTCGTATATTTAAATCACACAATAAGCGTTTTAGTATAGATATTAGTAAAATTTGCTATATTCTACCGCTATGCGCCACATCTAAGTGGTTATGCATTTTAATAACATTTTACAGGGCGTAATATTTTATTACATAGCAACCTCTCAGGTGGTGCCCCGTTAAAACATCGAAAGTTTGGGAAAGTGAATCGCCCTAATGGGAATCACCCTTATGTCTACCATATACTAATGTGAATTCTACATTGAATGTAATTTCCATTCCGACTGTAATATCTTTATGCTAATTTCCTACTTATTAAAATTTCTCATCTAAATTTTTTAAGCTACTACAACATGTTTAAGAAAAATGTATTCAGAAAAGATTCAATTGTCGCTAACTGTCAATGAAAAAGTTTCTTGACGGTGCCCCAGTAAAATAGTTATTGTAAACCACTATGCATCTCAAAAACCTCAGAGGTGAAAGTGCTAAAACCACTATGGTAATTACTCGGTGTAAGTCTAAGTCATGTATCTGTAATAATTTAATTTGGCATAATAACTATTTGAGGATAGGGTCTGACAAGGGAAAAGAGGAGTTAGATGGGATGAAGAAGAAGATATAGATGAAGAGGAGGATTAGTTGTGGTAAGGAGAAAATCACCTTTAAGAGAGAAGAAAAGTAGATTTTTGTACGAATAAGGGTATAAAGAACTCTAAATCTGTGCCGTTAGAGAAATATAATTGCATAGAAGATATCTATGTGATTAGTTATGCTGTATTCTTTATCGAGAACTAGTGAATGATTAAGTGTCATCCTTATTAGGGAGCTTGTAATATTACTGAGGAGAGGGTTTGCAATATAATGTATGTGTATCTAAGAGGATTGAAGCATAAATATTAAAGCTTTATGTTTACTGTTGCTCTTGAAAAGTAAATTGTCAGTTCCACAAACTTTTTCGGTTTAGTTTTCTGCTTAAGTTGTAATTTCAATTATAAAAAAAAATCGTGTTTCATTGTTGTATAACAGTATGTCGAAATAGAGTAACAAATCCTTTGTTAATTCAACAAAGATCAGCATTGTTCACACCAATAAAGAGGTTTCACTTCATTCAGTTCTTGAGCTTTGTGACAGAAGCATCTCCAAGTCGAAAGAGATACTTTTCAATTGGTCAAAGATGTCACAACAAAGCGTTATTTTGGCTTTTACTGTCGTTTCCTGCTTCCTCTACTTTCTTTCTAGACTCCTCATCTGCCAAGAGTTTTTATACTCCATTCCCGTCGGCCTTTTCCTATATTTGGCCATGCTGCTGGAACCACAACCAGTTCAGCAAGACGAGGAACCAAGCACCGAGGAGGAACAACAAGCTGTGCCAACCGTCATAGACGAGGACAGCGAAGAGGAAGAAGTGTGCTTCCAGCACAGGATGACTTCAACAGTCTCCTATACCAGACTATATAACGAGGACAGTGCTACCTCAAGTTCTGACGAAGATGACGACGGAGCGCGGCATTACCGCTATTTGGAATTGCTGAATACCCGTCTTCAGCTGGATCCTTTCGAGGAGGACTCTTCTGGCCAGAGAAAAAAACCAAAACGCTTCCGTTTCTTACGAACTGTCTGGAAAGGCATACGGAAGAGCCGCCGCGTACGTTGATGTGATGTGTGCGCTTGATGCGGTTACTTGTAAATAGTGTATATAGTTTGATTTTATCTGTTTCTGATCCTCACCTGCATTAATGTTTATAAGTGTTTGGCATGACAATAAACCGGCAAAAAAAAAAAAAAAAAAAAAAAAAAAAAAAATGGTTGTTTCTGTGTTATTTCTGTAATTCAGAGGTAAAAGACACTGATTTCATTGACTTAAATTTTACAGGATAGGTGATCATAGATATTATTGAGTTGCTATTCTCTTTGCTTTAGTGTTATTCTTTTTCGTTATACATGATAAAATGCTGTTTACAGTAAGCCCTCGAACCAAATATAAGATACCGATCATAACTCTGAAAAATCAAAAAATAAATGAAGGTAGTGTCCTATACTTCTGGAGGTACAGATTTTCCTTTGATATTGAATATATTCTTATTTGCATTATGAGCAATTAGAAAAAATAATATTGACATTTATTAGTATTTTCAAATAGAATATTAAACTACACTGCTAAAAAAACATGCGGTACATAATCTTTTCTTTAAATTTAAAGTGGTGCAGCATTGGCATTGAAATTTACGTCGAAGCTATATTTTTAACATAATAATAAGTAAAATAACAAAGTCGCAAAATGAAATGCAAAGTATATAGTGAAAAGATATTCATAAAAAGAAAAAGAAAAAAAAAAATGGAACATCATTAGTGTGTAGTTGTACAGATACATCGATATTAAAAATCACGCAGCTCATTGAGTTTACTTTCAGTAAAAAATATGAGTACTTTTGGACTCATACACAAAGCTACCTCCACAGTTGAGGGATTGCCGTCGATGATCTCGATGAATGAAGATATGAAGTTGAGCTTGTTGGAACCTATTGTATTTCGCCTTTAGGCTAAAAATTCAATGGCTAAAACTTGATCACTGGAAATATAGTAGCACCACACTTTTCGATGCAGAGTTGAAATCTTTTGTTGAATTGGTTGCTGCAGTGATGGGTAGCGAAGATTAGTATTTTGACGATTGCTGCACTTTTTAGCGGCGTTGTTGCTTGTAGATGAAGCGTTGAGTTGGCCTTCTGGAGGTTGGCCTTTGTTGCTCGTTTGGTGACGATTGCTGCACTTTTTAGAGGCGTTTTTGCTTGTAGTGTTGTTGCTTGCAGATGAGGCGTCGATTTGGCCTACTGGAGGTTATTTTGCTCCATTGTTGATGACTGCTGCACTTTTTAGCGGCTTTGTCGTTGCGACTTGGAAAGCTCTGAACATATCGAGCACACTTATTTTAGTGACGGTAACTTTTGGTTGCGAAACGAAATTGAGTTCAGGACCGCACGAGCTCCCATGTTTTGGCTGCGTGTGTCTAAGAGGATGGATTTTGCTCAATAATGAGGGAGTTTCGCCTTTGCTCCGTTTTTAATGAAGCATAATATGTTGTTACAAGATAGGCTCTTCCGGACCTGATAACGCACGCGAGACCTTAATCAAGGCTTAATAGCCTTGATTAAGGTCTCGTTTGCATTATCAGGTCCGGAGGAGTCAACTGCCAAACGCAGTCAGCATTCTGCAATCTCTCTCTCTCTCTCTCTCCCCCTGGAATATGGATGGTGCTGCTGATTACTGACGTGGGGGGATAGAGCGTATATTACATGTATTTAGACTCATGAGTAATACTGGACTTCAGATGATCAACAGAAGCATAATATTACATGATGCATACTAATTAAAGATAAAGATTTTGGGGTAATCGAGTTTTGATCAGCCTGAGCTCGATCGACATAATACTGCAGTGATTTTCAACCTGAGGGGGACGCCCCCTGGGGGGGGGGGGGGCGAGAATATCCAAGAGTAAATTTGTAATTGTGAGTAAATATTATTTTTAATAAATTGATTAACTGACTAAAAGGAAAGCACATATACACATAGAAAACAAAATACATTTCGACATATTTAACAAATAAAGTCAAACAACTTACTAAATCAAAACATACCAAATTAAAAACAAATTAATTATTCTTAGTGACTTCCATGGGCCTGTCTTGCAGAGCGTTTTTTGTAGAAAGGCCTAATATTAGAAATAGCCACTCTCAGTTCTGTTTCCATATTTAGCCGAGATCTAAATTTTGTCTTCAAAGAAGCCACAGCAGAAAATCCAGTTTCACAAAGGTAGGGTGTTGAAAATGGTAATAGAATGCGAAATGCCCTTGTGTTTAGTACAGAAAAATCAGCCTCTACTCCTGCCCAAAATTCAAATAGTAATTTATTACTAATTTTTCTTTTGGTTTCGCCACTTGTCGTGAAGTCTATGAATTTTTCTTCCTCATCAATTGAGAGTCCTTCGGGAATCTTATGAAATGTATCCCTAACCCACTCGTAACTTGCTATCAGTTTGTTGTCAGCAAAAAAATACTTTTTAAATTTCTTTTCCAGCATGTCTAAATGATTTTCAACGGTTACAAAAACAACTTTTGCCTATTCTTCTTCAGCCTCGTAAATTTTAGTACAATCATCCACATTTGCAGACATTGTTAGGTTTTTTGCTTTAAATTTCTGCTCCACAGTTCCAATTTTCTACAAAAAGCATTAACTTTATCACTCGTATCCAACATATGTGTATTTACTCCTTGAAGTTGAAGATTCCAGTTATTTAATTTCTCGAATATGTCGACCAAGTAGCTGAATTTCAACACGAATAAACCATCGCGAAAATTCTCGGCTTCCGGTCTGTTTTCTTCTTTTAGGAAAATGGCGATTTCTTCTCTTAATTCATAAACAAGTTGCAAAAATTTCACACGTGATAATCATGTTGCCTCGCAATTAAATAGTAACGCTGAATGTACTGAACCCATGTCTTAACAAAAAGAGGAAAAAATTCTCGATTTCAGGGGTCTCATTTTTATGTAATTTACTACGGTTACAGCCGTAGTTAACACAATATTCAGACCAGGTCTCATTTCTTTTGAAGCCAAAGCTTCTCTGTGGATCATGCAATCTGCCCAGACTCACTGAGGGGATTTTGTTTTACAAGTGCTTTTTACCTTGGAATCTTTTGGACATTGAACACGCACCATCGGTGCATATTCCGAAACAATTTTTCCATTCTATGCGTACTGGCGATAAGGTTGTTAGGTGCAATTACCGTGCTGGTCACTGTTTGTAAAAAATAGGCTGGTCAGGGAAGTTATTATTTTTTTTTTTTTTACTTTTTCCTGATTTTTTGTAATACTGGCCACAGGGTTGTTCAGTGCAATTACCATGCCGGTCCAGTGTCTGTAAAATATAATTTCCCTCCAAATTATTTGTGATTTAGCATCTTGTTTGTATATACAAAACAGCTAAAAGAGAGGGGGGGGGGGGATCCTTTTCTCAAAAAGTGGAGGTAACTGGTAACTCTTATAGTGATGACATCAGTAAAAGCCGAAAGAAATTGACAAATGAGAAAATTCAATAATTTATCTTAGGAAATTGACATTAAATTAATTCTATATATTATGTTGTATTTAGAAAATAGATGCACTAAGATTTATATATTATCGTACTACTACTTTTTACTTTATTTTATAACTTTTAAGGTTAAATAATATTATCATATTTGTGGGTTGGAGATCCCTCCAATAGATGGCATTCCCTGCTACGGATGTCGCCCCTGGCGGAGAAGTTGTGAAGTAGGAGTACGGGATGACGGAAGGAGAGAGGGGAAGGACATTCTTCTGGAGAGAGAGAAGGAGAGCGGAAGGTGCTGTGGAGTTTTGTCCCCTGACGATGTATAATAACCTTAATATATGTTAATTAAAGTTCAATGAACAACTACTGCCTAATTATTCAGCCCCACTAGCCTTCCCACATATTTTATGTCATTTTCTGATAAACATTCTAGTTATATATCTAGACATTCATTAATAAGCAATTTAGATTTTTTTTTAGTTTAGCAACGAACTATCTATGGTTGGTTTCGGAAACCAAATTCACTCCAACGATGTATAAGGAGTAGATAAAGAAAATTTGATGCATTGAATTAATTATTGAAACAATTTATCTGTTAAAATTAATTAATAAAAATAACTATTTAAATATTGAAATTAATTATTAAATATATATATTAAAATAATAAAGTAGATTAAATATTAAAACTATTTAATTATTAAAATTATTTATTTAATTAATCATTGAAATTATGTTATTATTAACAATAATTATTAAAATGTAACTGATGATTATATTGAAAATTTGGGTCGGCATAAATCTAAAATCACCGGAACTCTCGATATTACTTGCCCCACCCCCTCTTGGCAAAATTTTCTGGCGGCGCCCTTGCTGTACATGATGAGTGACATTTACGCAAAAACATTAAATTATTTTGATATTTACAAATTCTTTTATACAAGACGTACAATCGTTAATTCATCTCTATTGTCTATCTCTAATTGCTTTATTTTAATAAACCTTTACAAATTACTTGTATACATCACAACAAAACTTAATTTTAAGCCCCCCCCCCCCGCCCCTCCATTAAAACTCACCCCCTAAATAATTTTCACCCCTTAGTGCAAACTAAGGCTTTTACTCAAACAAACCAAACCCAAATTTACAATAGAACATTGGGCAATGGGGTCTTGCGAACCTATCCCATTGTATCATATTCAATAAACCCCTTTTATTCAAAAACCAAATTTTTTCGTAGGGTCCATTGGAAGACACCTGATCCAAGTCCACTTTTTATAATTGTCTTAACCACCTTAATAATTGAATTTCTAATAATTTTTTTTTTTTTTTTAAATATAAAGGTCTCCCAGTGACCCTGGGGTAAGGAGCAAACCCCCTGGGTTTGCTACACCCATAGTGCTTGTATTTTATCAATAAAGTAAACCAAACATAAAGCACAACTGATCCTATTTAAATGCAATTAACTTTTAATAAACTCTTTCAGTACAACTGATCCTGATTCTATAGCTATTTTTTTTTTTTTTTGGTAAACTTAATATTTAAACACTAAGAAATTTTAAAGCACAACTGATCCTATTTAAATGCAATTAACTTTTAATAAACTCTCTCAGTACAACTGATCCTGATTCTATTAAAGCTATTTTTATTTTTTGGTAAACTTAATATTTAAACACTAATAAATTTTAAATTAAACTTTGGTAAACTTTTTAAGCACAACTGATCCTGATCTTATTAAAACTGAAAGAGAGGAAAACACACAATTAATGAAAAAAAATAAAAAAAAATTAACAAATATTTATAGCCTTTCAACGGGTTAGACGCAGAGGGGCTTTAATGCGATTTTGGAGGTGTGGTCTATATGGTGAGATTTGGGATGTTATTAATACTATAGAAAAGGAAAAAAAGAGAAAAAATAAAAAGGAATTTTTATAAATAAATAATAATAATAAATGATAATTAATTAATAATATAATGCTATATAATGATAAATTGTTAAGTTATAATTTTTGTCTAAACTAAATGTTCCATGTTGTATTCATGTTCCTCGTTCTTGTTCTTGTTTTTTTTTTTGTTGTGTATGATAGAAGAATTGCTTCCCTGTAGTATTATTTGTATCAATCTGACTATATATTATTCACATGTTTAATTCTTATATTCTAATCGTTAATTCAGCCCCTTCCAGCCCCCAAAATTTTTACTACTGATCTGCCACTGGTTTGAAGCCGTTATAATAAACACTTTTATATCAGAGCTTGAAATCATTTTTTCCGATTAGAGCCCTGAAGTGGGAAAAACGTGCTCTATGTCGTGTGTGTGTGTGGAGGGGGGGTCAGGCGCGGATTTAGGGGGGGGTGCTGGGGGTGCGACCGCACCCCCCATGATGTATCTCGTCAAAATTATTTTTAAATGGCAGTTTCCTCCAAATTCAAAGTAAAAATAAATAAAAAAATTGAAATTTCTTTAATATTTGTAAGATCTAATTTTTACTTAATATCAATATCGATGGATTTAGAGGGGGTAAACAAAATTAAGCTTTTTCTGACATTTTTCATGCCTCATTAATACAGATTTTTAAGCCACCTAACCGAGCTCCTTATTTCACAACCCGTAGAAGGAATAGGCTTGAGAGGGTACGAGTAGATCGAGATTGTGATGACATGCAATGTACCGGTCAACGAATCTTTACGCCTTGTGTGATTCTCAAAATAAAAAATTTCTCACAATACCATTAAAAAAAAAAAATTCAATTTCAGCCCGATTTTCTCATTTGTGAGTAGGAGATGGGACCGATAACTGGCAAGTTTTTTATTGCAATTAGCATTCTGCAGGTATACTTCTTGTCTTCTTGATCAGAGGGCAATTAATTATAAAGGTTTAATATCGGGGTGCTATCGCACCCTCAAAACTTCATTCTACGTACAAAAAATCATGCACTAAAATGACTTAAAAAAACCCCTTTAATTATAATTGGAAAATAAAATGCCTAATTCATAATTAAGAAAAAGCTTTGATCAAATCAGTACAATAGCATTATTGCAATTCTACAGAGTGTTGTAAGAACTTACAATTCCGATGAAGAAGCTATCGCTAAATTAGGACCAAGAAAAGTTTCCCTTCGTTCTCTCCAAAAGATCAACAAAAACGACCCCTTCTTTCTTGACCTTGAAACTAAGGACACAAAGCAATAAAACTTAATGTGAGAATATTGTCCCCTCCCTTGCATGTGACATTGCACCATTGTGAGTTGCAAATTACTAAAATGCCTCTACTCTGGGGGGGAAGGGACAAGTAAATGCAATGGTCATTCTTGCTTGAGTTGGAGTGTGCGTGCGATGTCAAGACTTTGTTTGTTTCTTCAATTGGTATGGCAGTGCAAGATAATTTACAGTAATATATAAGCATGATAAGATTTTTTAAATGTTATTATTTATTTTACAAAATGTAATACACCATTAACAATTTGTTTTAGACGTTTGCTTTTATTTCTAAATATGCTTGAATATTTCATTTTTTACCGAATGATCAGAAGTAGTGATTTATCCTACACACTCATATTTGTCATTTTATGCAATTATCAACGTAACTCTCAATTCAATACCATCAGTATATGAATAGATTATAATAAAATATTTAATTCTTATAAAAATAAACTGGTTTTTACTGGATTAACCCATTGTATCTGCGCCCTTTCATATGCTAAATCATAAAAGCCCTTTGATAATGTCAAACAAAATTGCTTTCGTAAATTATAAAATGTAATTTATCCTTAACAGTATAAAGTGAGTTCTATATAGCTTTTAACTTCTTTTCAAAATATTCAGGATCATAGCCAAACACGTTTTTAAATATTGCTATGCTCCAATCTCACACCTCGCGAAAAGTTACCGGATCGAGCAATATTTTGCTCTCTGTAGTCTGCTTTCAAATTGAGTAAACACTTTTAAAAAATTTGACTAGTATTCTCTCGTCGATTGTTGAGCTACTTCCTGATAGTTTTCTGAGGTTTCTCTTATTTACGATGAAGTCCATTTTTCCCTTGAAAGACCATCGGGTAGATGTTCTCTGCTTGATAAACAAACTAATCAAATCTAACTTTGTTCCGGTGCAATGCCTGGAAATATCCGATACAGCGACATTTATTGCTACTAGAAGAATATCAAGTAATTTAACATATAATTTCAAAACTGGTCAGCTTAGATTGCAAATTTGTAAATATTGCGCATTCGCAACTTTTGGCAGTTTTCATTTGCTCTGTTAAATAAAAGCCAAAATTGTTTTGTACGATTTGATTATTTAAGTATAAATGGAACAATACCGGTGACTTACAAATAATTTAAATCATTTAATGTAATTATTATTTTTTTTTATTTTTTTTTTAATTCTAATTTTAAATGTGTTTTTGTGTGTCAAACTTGATGGTAATATGACTAATAATATATCTAATATGAGACACAATATGTAACCGTTTAGTTGTGATGAAAAAGCAGGTCGTATGGTTATATGAAAATTATCATTATTACAATTTCACCTGCTGTAACTAATTTAGTTTGGAATTTTTTTTGAATAAAACGCAGAGAGTTAGACAAACTAATTTTCAGATAATGTTAAGTTTATTGTTTGAAAAACCTGCTGCTTTTTTTTTTTTTTTTTTTCCCCTTCTTTCTTTAAAAAAAAAAATAAAAAAAAAAAAATAAAAAAAAATGAGGATTTGTGTGTTGAGGGTTTAAGATGGGCTTTGAGTACATTTTCCTAATTTAAGTTCTTTTTAAATCATATTTATAAGAGAAAATATACACTTATGTTAAACCAATCTCAAAATTTATACTATTTATTATAATGTTCAGGTTGGGTACAGTTAAAATCCATCTTTTTAGAGAATTTTTGCAATTAAAGGAAAATATAAAACTTTAAGATGAAAAGAGCTTATTAGGCTGTTCGCTTTACATGCTATTCCTTATAAATGAAATAATAAGCCAAAATAAATTCAACCCAATGAAGTTTTAAATATATTGTTGTTCTTGAAGTGTAATTATCAAAAATCCGAACAGTTATTTCTTAAAGTTTTCATTTCAAAACTTTTATGATAATGTTTAAACAGCATTTCCAGATTTTCCCAGCAGTACTAATACAAAATTTCAAAATTATTTACTAATTTCTACAGACTTCGGATTGATCTAAATATAACACCAGTTTAATTATGGCTTGCTTGCACCTTAGAAACTTCCGAAGCTGTCAGAAATAAAGCACACGTACCGTTTGGTATTATAGTCCTCTAACCAAATTATAATTGTATTAAAGTTTTAAAAGAAATTTATACTGGATTAATACAGAAAATCTTTATAGATTTTTATACTAATATTGTTGATGCGCATTTAACCAATAAAAAGAAAAGGAAGTTTACATAATAAATAAAAATATCTTGAGAGACCCATAGTAAAAACTATCTTATATATGAAGATAATTTTTTTTTTTTTTATTAAAAGACTGTACACACACTCACCTTGACTCTTTTTTTACTATAAAGTTCGAATATATGTTAATTTAGTTAGAGTAGTCTTAGTGCATCAGTATATAGTGTTAATGTGACTAAGATTTGGTAAGATTTTTTTTTTTTTTTTTTAATTTTACTTCTTATTTCACAAAATGTAATTTTTCATTAACAATATTTGTTTAGACATTTGTTTTTTTCCAATTTGTTTTTTAAATATTTCATTTTTGTCCGAATGATCCGAAGAAGGGACTTACCGTACACAATGATATATTCGATATTGTATGCAATTATCAACATAATATTTGAATATATTATAATAAAATATTTCATTCTTATAAAAATAAACTGTTTTTACAGGAATAAGCATTGTATCTGCACGCTCTCATATGCAAAATCATAAATACCCTTTGACAATGTCAAACAAAATTACTTTCTTAAATTATAAAAAAGTTATTTATCCTTAACATTTTAAAGTGAGTTCCATGTTGTAATTATACTTCTTTTCAAAATATTGAGAATCATAGCCAAACACGTTTTTACTTACCTATCAATTACTTTCAATTACCTATATGTTTACATAGGTCAATGAAAATGTATAGCATTCAGAAAAAGAAAAAGAAAAAAAAAAAAAAAAAACTATTTTTCTTTCATTTCCCTAGGTTTTGGAACATCCTGATTTCAAAAAAGTGGTCTAGATAAAATGTCTATGCGTACATGGTCAGTATAGCTCCTAAACGAATTGACGTACGATATTCAAATTTGGTGTGCGGGTTAGTGGTAGCCATGGGACCTATGATTAGGTTTGAGCATTCACATAAGGGTGAAATCATGAATCTAATGACTATTAAGGTGTTTTAATCGCCCTCAACTCCGAATTTCCCGTAGAAATCTGATAAAAGCGTAAAAAGTTGAAAAATGAGTGTCTTTAACTCAGAGATCTCTGCCCTTGTGCATCGCCCATCAACGATTGATATCTTTCTGCTTTTCGTTCAAGAAAGGTTGGTTGTTTTCAGATTATCTGGCGCCGTCAGCAACACGAGGGCTATAATGCGCCGAAATATTCGTCATTAGACAAGCCAACATACATTTACAAACACCCATGCCTAACATGGGACTCGAACCCGCAACCTCGCGGTCTAGAAGCTAGCAAGCTAACCACCATACCGTTTGGTCGGCCGTTCAAGAAAAGACAGTGTAATGTCTATTGAATATCATCACCAATTTCGTCGGTTAGGCGTTTTTTTTTTTTTTTATTATTATTATTTTTTTTTTTTCTTGTCCCACGTAAAAATTATTGCCAAAAATATCACCAAACTCTCAATTTTCATTTAAATGAAGGAAAGAGTTGAAAAGCATTGTTTAACTTTGAAAATTATTAAAACCTTATGAATATAGAGTTTTACGTACCTGCAGTGTTGTTTAAAGTTGTTAAAAGATCTATCGCCTTTTTCTGCATCAATTGATTTATGATGTTGAATGTATTGGTAAATTAACTTGTACAAAAAAGTTGAACTTTCAGGGTTGCTGAACTTTTTACACTTCACCTAATCTGCATGAGATATTTTTTTGTGCTCTTAAATATTTTTTATTTAATAAAAAATACTAAATACTTAAAATTGAATTTTTTATTAAATTTTCGGGGTAATTTGTTACATGGGGTGCAAAAGAGGATTGTCAAACCCTCTAATTTTTATGTTTCATTGAACCCTGGTACTAGTATCATACTAATTGATCATACCCCTCCCTCCTCCCTCTTCCCCAAGTTGACAAACTATCACCGCCACTGTAAACACTCCCGTTCATAATCGCACCCCCCTTGATTGACCTCTAAATCCGCCCCTGGGGGGGGGGTCAAGCTGTAGAGAGTTATATCACGTGATTATGATATCATAAAGTTGACCCGATCGAACAAAAACGGCACTGTAGATAACAATCATTAGATCGTTACCAAACTCCCCCACCCCCCCCATCAACAATTTGCCGTAAAAAAAAATGAAAAACAAACGTCTTTCAACAATGGAAACCTACCGATATATTGACAGTAGCTATCCATGGTCAAAAATGTTAGGTCAGCCAGAATAGTGACACCCCCCTCCCCATCCCCACAATCATTCGTTAATGGAAATTCTTTAATCTTAATCACTCTAAGTTGCCTTTCAATACTTGCAAAATGATACTGATAATGAAATAAGGACAAAATAACTTATTTTAACTTACGAATAACGGAGCTACACATGTTTCAAAATGGTTCATTTATAAGTTTTAGCATTAACTTAAGAAGTAAATTATGAAGAATTAACTTAAAAAGTAAGACTGCATGTTGTCACAACGAATTTTAGATTTAGCTTGGAGGGAGATTCGATACTAGCAGTTGTTCCCATGGCAACGGTGCAGCTTATTTGGAATTTTCACTCTCTGGCTGTACTCGCTCAACCATCATCAGATTTAGTTGATTTGAGCGGATTTTTTCCCCCTCAATTGTGCATTGGCAAGGTTTGCTATTAATCGGAGTTTTTTTTTTACTTTCTGTAGAAATTCCATCTTTATTTGCGATTCTAATTTACTTTTAAGAAAATTAGTAAACTAAATAACCAAAGTTGACTAGCAATTAGTAAATTTTAATTTTTAACTAACACTTTTGATGCAGCCCGGCTGTACTTGCTATACCCCACGAGCAGTCACTGATATACAGTCAACATCAAAACCTAAACAACCGACACATGTATCTAATGCCTGATTTACACGCTACCAGTCGGAGTTCCAGTTGAGATCCCTAGTCGTGTGACGTCACAGCTGGTAGCGTGTAAACGCATCATTCCAGTCTCAGGATAAGCCAGTTTGTCACGTGATCGCCTCTGGCTGGTGATTCCAGTAGATAAAACATTTTCTTTTTACTGGAGCGTCAACTCCCCTCCCCCACCACTCTTCCTACCCTCATACTCTCGTGCACCGTGTAAAACACCTGCAGTAGTTTTATTTCACTGAAAGTTTTAAAGACTTGAATACTTGAATGATAATGTTTATAACAAGAACAAGCTTTATATAAACTTGAAACGATGCCAAATCGTTGGAATGATATGGATTATATAATGAAAACAGCAACTGTCAAGGAAAACTGTCATATTCCTAACATCTACCTTTGGGTTAGTATAATTATTAGTATTTTTTATTGTGTTAAAACATACAAATATATTTTTAAGTAATTTCCGTCATATTCCGAAAGGCAACCCTAGTAAGCTTGGCGACGGCAATCCTTCGCGGAATTGAAACGGCACTGTGTTTCACAATCACATTATAATATGCCCTAATCCCATATTGATTGTGTCTGAGGGAAGCATCTGTGACATTTGGCATTCATATAATTTACAGAAATAGTTCCTTAATTACTTTTGTTGAAGTACTTCTGAACATTAGCGGTTGTTTACATTTATGTGCTCTAATTGAATTAAAATACATATAAATTATACGTATATCTCGTGTAGTATATTATATTCAAAAGTAGTATGTCTTAAATAATGGCTACTAGAATGAATTATGTGTGCCAACGTTAAGAATGTCAACAATAAGATGTTTGTTTACATTTGGGTATTTGAATTTAGTTAAAATACTAGTGAATATATAGAGTCAAATAATGGTAGTTTTAAAGCTGTTATAGTTGGAATTATGCTTTAAGCTTAAATGTTTTGGTACAAATTTCAGTCATAAATTTACTCAATTATTACACAACATAAGGAGGACCCAACATGAGATGGATTTCACAGATGGATAATTTATGCAGTTTTTTTTATCAGCAAATTTTGTAGATATGTATATTTTGTTTAAAGATTAACATTATAATTTCAATATTTGTTTGCTCTTCTGGGTTGTGAAAGAAAACTAACAAGCAGAGTACAACTGTCTTCATCAACTGTTAGACTTGAAGTAATTGGCTGTCGGATGTTATCACAATTGACTCCTTTTATCTCTGAATGCATGTTGAGTGTTTTTGTAATTTAAGTTCTACTGCTTGTGCAAAAGTTGTGAAAGAAACTAATTCGTAACTAAAAATTGTTTGTTTTTGAATGTCATTTAATGGAAAATTTATGCCATCAATAACAAATGTTTTTTAGTCTGAATCAGAGATAGGATAGTAAGTCAAAAAATTCTTTGAAAACAATGTTAATCCAATTAAAATTTCTTTTCTAGGTTGTGAAAGAAAGCTAACAAGCAGAGTGCAACTTGTCTTCATCAACTGTTAGACTTGAAGTAATTGGCTGTTGGATGTTATCACAATTACAAAAAAACATTGAACCACTTAAAGCAGAGAGTTAAAATGTAATGAAAATTAGTATAAATGTGTTGTAAAAAAACTTGCAGCAAAGTATAAGTAGAATGGGGAAATTTTTTTTTTTTTTTAAACACTTGGCTGAAATTATCAACGTTGTTATTTTGGCTGAAGTTATTAACGCTAAGGAAACAACTTTATTTGTGAAAATGTTTCTGAAATTTTTATATTTTCGAATGTATTTTGGGAACTGACAAAAAGAGTGCTGATGAATAACAAGAAAAGGTATAAAGGCATTTAAATTTTACTCCTCTACAAGAGTGTACAAGTATGCAAGAGATGTCTTCGAATTGGTTTTTCCTGATTTGTCATCCACTCGAATATGCTGCAATGGCTTAGACTGCAAACCAAGATTTTCATCCAATGCATTTAAACTATTATAGAAAAAAGTTTTTTTTTCTTACTGGCTGACCTTTAAAAATTTCTATTTGTGTTTACATCCAACTTTTTTGTTTCTGTGAAATTAATTATATGAAAATAATAAAAATTGAAACATGCAAGCTGCAACTTCTCTCTAATACTGCATAATGTGTTATAGTTAATTTGTTATGCTACTCAAATATTTTAATATGTAACAATATGCTTTTATTTAAAATTACCAGCAACATCAAGTCTTTAAATGCATCTCGACTGAAATCCTCTCTGACACTTTTCCCATTTTTATTTTCTAGTCAGCTTCATGTAATTATTTTCATGGTACAGCATTAGTCAGAACTTTTTTAAACCTTCCCAGAATCGCAAACCATTTAGTATTCACTATTGCATCATGGAACTAGTTTTAACGTCAGGGGTGCAACCAGAAAATTTCTGTGGGAGGGGTCTTTCCATCAAGTTACTTCTGTATTTCTGTTACAAAAACAAATTCTACGTAAAAATTCCTCATCTTATATTTTTCACAAAGCAATATTTTTGCAGTTTCTTAATGTGTCACATATGCCAAAATATTAAAATGGTTTTTGTCCAGTATTCAAGTTATACATAAAAACCTAATATGGCCTTTTTTTTCTATATCCTGTATTAATCCATGTAATCGATGCAAAAATTTTCTTGTTTATTTAATTAGAGAAGGAAAAATATTTTTAGGTGAATGGACACAAACACCAATATCAGAATCATTTTACATATCTGTTTGATATTTTTTTTTTACATCAACTTCAGTGCATTTCGTAGTGCACTGAACTACCATTTTGAGATATTTTGATTTTAAATGTGTTTTTTTGGAGGATTTTATGTAATGACACTTGTTGTTTTCTCGAAGAAAGTAAGGTTATGTACACCAACATCCATACCTCAGTTAAAATTTGGAATATACCTATTTCATAGTTCAAGGCCCTAAAGTATAGTTCAAACAACATGTTAGTCAAAGAAAATTTCATAAAATGTAAGTGGAATTTGTTTTTACGTTGTTAACGTTTATATAAAAATTAGTCTAAAAATGTTTCAAATTTTGAAAAATATTCAATATTTAAAAATATTTTTTTAGTCCATACCTTTATTCTAAGATATGTTTTACCTTAAAATGCAAAAATTATGCCAACTAAAAGGAAATTAAAAAAAAAAAAGTCTCCGAACCTAGTCGGATACCTTAATAGTGTTTGAAATAAAAGGCATGAAGCACTGAAACACAAGAACAACATTTGGAAAATAGACATCCATGTTTATAAAATTTTTAAACAATACTTTTTATTGGACCCAAAAAGTCAAAAGGCAATCTACAATGATTTTTTGATAGTATGAGATTTACAAATATGTCATTTATTTCAGTTTTGGAGTCTAATACCTACTTTAGTGCGATACATTAACTTACTCTGTCTGAATGACGGTAGATTAAAAATGTATACTTTGAAATTATTTTCGGTTGCCAATTGTTTCTTATTCATTCATAACAAAACACTGGGAATGTTGGGGATTCTAGGGGGGTGTTCTAACCCTAAAAACCTTTCCCCTGGTTGCACGCCTGTTTAAAGTTCCTGCAATCTTTGTATTTTTGGTTTGTACGTTTAACAACCTATTTTTGTGCCTGATAACGGTTTCTAATTCCAGGATATACAACTTGACATGGATTCTGAACCCCAAAGAACATTGTCGCCTAATACAGGGTTCAAACATGGCACTTTTGATAGGCGAGACCAGAATCGAGTTTGTTTCCAATGAATTCTATTATTAGCAATACTTTTAAAATCGGCTTCTGAATCTTGACCAACTCGGACCTGTCGTAAATCGCTCCTCTTCCTTGTTCATAAACCTTCAACTGCAATAAGGATCTGGGATGATTCTTTTCAAAATTTAAAAAAATGGATTATTTTATTTAAATATACACTCAGGATTCTTTTTTTTTTTTTTTTTTTTTTTTTGTAAAAACTTATACGGGTGGGATTTAATTACAAATTTAAATGTTTTTAGCTATTGATTTTTAGACTTTTCCAATTTTATTGTAAGAATAAAACATCTATATGAAATTTATTTGTCTGACTCATTCACTGGTGTTATTTCATTTATATGAATAGAATTCCAAAGAAGATTCAAGTGCAAATTATGAACTTGATTAAAGTACAAAATCTTTTTTAATGAAAAGATAAATTTAGTCATTTTTTTTAAATCCAAATTCTTTAGTTCCAGTATGCTTACAAATTGCTTAACTAATGATATTTAATTTGCTAACATTTTTAAGATGAAATTTTAATCTTAAAGAATTATCAATCAAAGAAAGAATATGTATCAAAACCCTAGTCCACAGAAAAGCGAATATTTAGTTTTTAATTCAACATTAAAATAAGTTAGGGGGGGGGGGGGAGATTACATTTAACTTCCTTTGTTGGACAGGCTTTTTTTTCAGGTAATATGTATTTCGTATAAAAGCATTTTCTAAGATTTCCACCTTTTGTCCTGCAAATTTACATTTAACTCAATATTATAAACAAAATAAAGAATTGTTTTAATAACAAAAAGAAACCATAAGTTTTATTCCAAATTTTATGTATATGAAGATTTTAGGAAGTGCAAGGGAGTAGAAAATTGTACTAAGTTATTTAAAACATTTATGAAACACAATGATAACTCAGAAGTTCTAATTAGAGATCAGTGACTGTAAAATTTTCAAATACTAGAGTCAATTACAAAACAACGAAATTCTATTACAATATACCCAAAAAAGGCAATTTTACAAGTATCTGGTAACCCGTTGTCGCCAAACTAGTAAAATTACGATTTTGTTACAGATATTCAATGGGAAATATAAAAAAAAATGTGCAAAGAGTCTATAACAGCCTTAAAAATGGGCATGATTGAGAAAAATTGTATATTTAAACATTTTAAGATTAGATTTTATATATTTTAGATTTTACTTTATTTAAAAAAATCAACAGCTGCCGCTAGTCAAAGAAGAAAACCAAATCGTCAGCAAATTATGCTCGCGCAATTCTCATATTCTTCCAGTCGGTTGGCACCGTGTAAACATGAAACACCAGTAAACTAGAATTCCAGCCAACTGGTTCCAATGATCTTCCAGCCAATTGGCCGGCTGTCGCGGTAGTAACTGGTAGCGTGTAAATCAGGCATAACAATAAAATTTTCAGGTCACGTGAATCAAAGTAAATTAAAAGATGCATTAGCATCCAATCAAACTACGTCATAGTCAACTACTATGTTCGTAGGAAGATAGAATCTACATTGTTATTGCCTAATGGAATGTGATATAATTCGAATTTGTTTTAAAAAGGAGAATTATTATTGGTGTTGCCATACGACGGAACTCCACTCAAAATAACTTCTCGCTAAAGTTCCATTTTTAAAGTCGAAATTTTTTTTAACGAATCCATTATTTTTCATCACCCTATATCAACATATATTGTAATTGAAACTGATAATAATATAACTTATAAAACAGAGTTTTAAAAAAACCTTTATATGCATTGTCGATTTTTATATTCATTGACACAGCGCCGATATCAAAAACATTTCTACCAGCAAAATGTGCAGCAAACTACGTTTCAAAATTTGTTCATTAAAAATAAATGTGAATTTTTGCACTCACTTCCAAGTATCTTTTATTTCTTCCGAATTAAAACAATTTTATTATTTATTTATTAAAACAATTTTGGTTGTATTCAGATTATCTGGCGCCGTCAGCAACACGAGGGCTATAATGCGCCGAAACATTCGTCATTAGACACGCCAACATACATTTACAAACACCCATGCCTAACACGGGACTCGAACCCGCAACCTCACGGTCTAAAAGCTAGCACGCTAACCACTATACCGTTTGGTCGGCATTAAAATAATTTTGGCTACAGGAATGAGTTGCTTGAATGGTGGGTAAAATACTAATTTAGCACAATTGGATGACGGCAAGTTCAACCTTTTAGTGACAGTAACCCCCTCTCCCCCAAATTTCATAGAATACATTGTCATCGACATTGAACTCATCTGCAAAGTTTCAGCCCGATTGGTTGACGACAAGGGGATTTATTAGGCGTCCGCAGATTTGCCTTCCCTCGACAAAATCGAAGTTAATATAAAAGATTTAAAAATACATAATTATATAAATCTAGGTTTTCCACTCTATTTAACGATAAACATAAAAGAGGCTCTATTGTCTTATATGCCTGTTTGTTCCGGGTCAATTTTCTCGGCCAAAAACTAGAAGTGATAACTACTTTTGTTGCCAATCTCGCCAACTTGGTGATAATTGTGAGAATATTTATAGCCAAATTGGCGATAAATCTAATTGAAAATATGAAAGAGCTAACGGAAAATGACGCCAATCTCCTTGGAATTCCAAAACAGTGACTATTATAATACAGTGTATTTGTAAGTTGCGCAATTTTCCACTCTCCTATTATTTATTAAAGTTTAATTATTCACTTCATCTCGTAATATTACACAGTTTTTAATATTTCGATGAAATTGGAAAAGATTTTGATGCTTACCTTATAATTTGAACGCATATTTTGAAATTTAAATACGAGTGATGAAGGGAAACCTGGCAACTGACATTGTAGGTATAGTAATTTTACATATAATTGGTATTTTCTATTAACCTTTACTACTCCTGTCAATCACAGGAATTTAATACTACTTCATTCGACCTTCGACTGATTTTTTTTTTTTTTTAATAAACGAAGCTGCCAACACTTTGAAGCGTTTTTCCCAGAAAACCCCTCCTCCGTATGAATGAAAGACAGCGCGTGGGTGACGTCATCGAAATCAAGTAGCAGTCGATTGATAGAGGAGTTGAGGAGATTATCATAAAACGGAGAAATCGTCTGCTCGGAACAGACAGAACGAAAATGACGTTCTTCTTGACAGCGGCGATTTTTTTCCTTGCCTTCACCTCGGTAGCATGGAGCGGTGAGTATTTTTATTTTAATGTTTTAATTATTCAATAATGCTTTAATTAAGATATTAATATTTAAATGCAATATTATTCAGTAAATAATTCAAAAAACAGACATTTTTCAAGTTGTTTACCATCCATGTGCTATGGGTATTACTTTATCTTTTTTTTTTTTTTTTTTTTTTTTTTTTTTTTTTTTTTTTTTAGATTTAGAGATTCTTATACTTCGTTTAATTTTTTTTTTTTAAATATTAATGCAACTTTTGTATTTAATCTTTTTGAAAATAGGCATATATAAAAGCTAACCTAGTGTTCTTATTAGTTATTAACCTATCGATTCTTCATCAAAAAGATTTTCTTTCGTGGTAATGCCAATTTATATACAAATGCCAATATCGTGTTCGTTTGTTCTAAAAACATACAAAACCTCTCTACGTCAAAGTATACCTATTTAATATGACAATATGAACTAATTTAAAAAATGTATTATCATTATTTAGCTCAAGGTTAAAATGACGTCAAAGATTTATTTAAGAAAGGATATTTCAACTTAATGCCACTGTGCATTGTGACACAATGTTTGGTTGTTGCAGTTTTGAATTTGCTTTTTTTTTTTTTTTACATAAGATTGTTATTAATAATAATAATAATAATAAAATAAAAAATATATATAAAAAAACCTACTATATCAATATAATTTAACACATTCTTGTATTGATAAGCACCAATTAAAAGTCCTAAAATCTCGGGGGCAATTGCATGGAAAAATATGCCAAAAGAAAAATGCCGTCAAATCATTCGAGTTCAAAAAGAGAAAGCCCAACTTTAACCGAACCACCGCCCAACCCAATGTTTTCAAAATCCAGGGGGGCTGCAAGTGCACCTCCTTGCACCTTCCTTTGATCCGACCCTGAAAGGAAGGAATAAATACTCTAAAAAGAACAAAGTATTCCGTATGCGTTTCGCTAATTAGTTCTAGGGTGTATCCAATTGAAGTATGTCTCGATGTGGAGGAAAAAATATATTTATTGACTTTTAATTGCTAGTAAGAATCCTACATAAATCCTTTAAGTCTTACTAAGGATCTCACTGGCTATACTCGCTATATTATATTCCTCTAGCCCACTTCATTTAGAAGCCACTTTCTATAAAACCTTGGCATTTGATACGAGAAGGATCACTTCATTAAATGGCATACATTAAACACTCGAAAACAGCGTCGAATATATTTTATTTTATATTCGAAATCCTTAAGTCAATGCCTATGCAGTGGCGCCACCTGCAGTAGTCTTTTGCTTTTTTAATTTCCATTTATAAACTAGAACGGTATAGTAGTTAGCGTGCTAGCTTCTAGACCGCGAGGTTGGGATGGGTGGGTTAGGGCATGGGTGTTTGTAAATGTATGTTGGCTTGTCTAATGACGAATGTTTCGGCCCATTATAGCCCTCGTGTTGCTGAACGGCGCCAGATAATCTGAAAACAACCAACCATTTATAAACTAAGATATATATTGGGAGCTATTTTCGAGCTTTTAATTGATGTCCTTTCATTGAATGATCCTTTTCGCACCAAATATCTAGGTGGTTATACAAAGTAGTTTCTAAATGCACTGGGCTGGAAGATTGTAACATAGCGAGTATAGGGAATGATCTAATAGGTTGGTTGGTTGTATTCAGATTATCTGGCGCCGTCAGCAACACGAGGGCTATAAATGCGCCGAAACATTCGTCATTAGACAAGCCATCATACATTTACAAACACCCATGCCTAACACTGGACTCGGAACCTCGCGGTCTAGAAGCTAGCACGCTAACCACTATACCGTTTGGTCGGCAATGATCTACTAGGACTTCTTAAAAGTGAATTTTATGCAATTTGTTTTCTAGCGAAAAGTGAATGGCTGTGATTGGGTCCCTCGGTTCAAATACCAACTAGAAAATAATAATAGCAAATCAGATTGCACGGATTGATTGAACAATCAGATTGCAGTGACTATTCCAGAAACTTTTTCGGAGTTGTTTTTAACGAGAGGAGGTCAGTAGGAAGCTGACCCTCTTCCAGCGGCGGACTTCATACCTAAACAAAACCTTTTTCTCTTTTTATCTCTGTACGGGGCGGAAGGACCAATTATATTAATCTAGTTTCATCTTAGGAAAAAGTGGAACGAAATCCAAAGACAATCTTACAGTTTTGAATTTATTAACGATAAATCTTAATCTTATCCACCTTGTTGGCAGCATAAAGTGACAAATGACATTGTGCATGTGCTTCGGCATGGTTACTTTTTTAAAGGGTGCATGTCGCTTACAAGGGGAATGGAAGGCTATGTTCAAAGCTTTTGTTCAAACCTTGATTTTTCAAAAATGATAATTGGAAAGGAAATATTGATTATAAGTTATGCATTAAATCTTAAGATTGAACGTGTGATTTACAACCCAAATGATCTTCATGTGAAATTTACCACTTTTTTCCATTTTGTTTTTAATTTTTAAACCCTAATAAGGTGCTCCGTAAATATCCTTTTTATAACAACCGTGCAAGGAAAAACTAAACTTAAAAATTCAAATGAAACAATTATAATCAGGAATCGAGGCGAAAGTATTTAGTATTTTACGCGAGGAGTGCTGAGAAGTTACTTTACCGCTCCAGTGTCAAAAAGTGCTTTCCTGCCCGCCTCATGCTCAAATATTGGTATAGAAATCACATATTTTCAGAAGAAATTTATTGTATGGAGTTGCCAACACTAATTTATATATCTATTAAAGATTTATTTGCACGTGATTATAAAAAATATTGTACGCAACATGTGGAAAATCACTTTTCAAACTCGGCAAATTGTTTGACTCGTGCTGTCGCACTCGTCATAAAAGCATTTTGCCTAGTTTGAAAAAGTATTACTTTCCCAACAAGTTGCATAAGGGCTTGCTTAGGCCCATGGGTAAATTCCCTAAATTTCGCTATCATGTGAAATTTTTAAAATATTACTTGGCTGAATCATTTAAAAATGCTATTATAGCGATTTTCAAACAGAAAGTAAGGCATCTGAGATATGGCTATTGCTTAGGTAGAATCGAGATGATATGAACAATTATTATTCTTATATTTTTACTTTTATTTTCCCTTATGTTACCTAACAGTAATGAAAGTATTGGTAAAAAAAAAAATAGTTTTTATATTTTCCATTTATATGTGATTTGGAACATCCTTACACCAAAAAAGTGGTCTAGAATAAATGTCAGTTTGTGTGTTTCTGTGATCAGTGGTAGCCAAGCAATCTACCAGTAAGGTTTTCGTCAAAATTGCGCATGGGCAAGAAATAGATACTACTGAAAATTTTATGTTTTTGCCAAAAAACAGCTACGACAATTTTGGTCAAAATTGCCGTGCTGATGCCTTTCAAGGTGTTCCAAACAATCCCACCTCTGATATTCACTTAGAAATTCGAAAAAGGTGTAAGAAGTTAAAAATCTAATGTTTTGAACCCTATGCATATGAGGCCTTTGCGTGGAGGAACCAGCAACTCGCGACGTTTCGCAGAATTTTTGATTCGGTTCGTTATTGCGAACCAGCTTCATAGGAACTAAACATAAACAGTCATTACGCACTTAATCTTGTGGTTCCTGAGAGGCATCTTTCGAGCTCAAATGGTTAACACAGAGTTCGTGTGAGCAAAGACTGTTCCTCCTTTGTTTAACTTACCCGAAAAGAATAATGTAATTATTATAGCCAATTTTATGAGGTTTTTACTTTCAATTCCCCATATGTTTACTTAGAATAAGAAAATTATTGTTTCAATAATTTTTTTTTTTCTTCTTCCTCTTTACGTATTGGAACATCCCGACTTCAAAAAAGTGATCTAGAAAAAATGACTTGGCGTCCATGTGTTTGTGTGTACGTGGTCAGCATAACTATCCAACAAATTGACCGACGATGTTCAAATTTTGAAATACGAGTTAGTGGTGGCCATAGGACCTACCATTAAAGTTTTCGTCAAAATTGCGCCTGCGCATAAATTGAAACATTATTATATATTAAACGAATCACGTTTTGCTAAAAAATGGCTCAAACGATTTCGGTCAAAATCGTTGTTGTAATATGTATTTTAAGGTGTTCTAAACATTCCCACCTCCGGAATTTCCATAAAGTTGCTATAATGCAGTAAAATTTTAAAAAGTTAAAGTTTAAAGTTTTAATAAAAACGAATGATTCCCTTGAGCATCGCTCATCAATGACCATTTTTCTCCTCCCCTATGTTTCACTTACAAAAAAGAAAAAGATAATGTTAAGAATTATCGAAAATTTATCGAAGTTATCCCATTAAGATTTAAGAAGAATTATCGCCAAAAATATCGCCAAACTAGCCATTTTTTTTTTTTAAATGAATGATGAAAATATAGAAAAGGTAAATAACACCAATCACGTCAGTATAACAGTGGAATTGAGATTTGTACGATATTCTAAACCCTTAGTTTTTTTTCCTGTTTTTTTTTTCTTTCTCTTTTTCTTATCTAGCAAACGAAATGTCTGCACAATGTTCTTTTGAATGCAATGGCATTATCAGCCAAGTACATAACACGACAAATTAGAATACGATGAGTTAAGAGTTGAGACGGCACGTGTAGCTGGTAACAAGACTTGCAAATATTCAAGGTCAACCAGGTCTCCTTTAATTTTTCTGCCGTACCAGCTAAACCACTTTTCATTTTAATTGAAGGGAAAACCCCTAAAAGATGATTGCATCTTCTTCCGTTGGTTCTCTCTGTTCTTTTTTACCCGAATAAACTCGTTAAAGATTCAGCGGAACACATTTAGTAAACTAACTCAACACGACCCTTTACGAAAGAAAAAAAAAGTTAAGAAACTAGCTAAACATTTTTAAAAATGCATTCAAAAACCGATGAACGGTGAGAGTTTACTTTCTAACCTTGGAAATCAAAAACAGGAGTGTCTTGAAGCAATTTATATTCTTATGTATCTAAAATAATTCAACAGTCTGTCTGTCTGTGGATCTATAGAAAGCTATTTAAAATAGGAATAGAGCTCTGAAATATTCAACATAAGTAGTTTTAGCGTTTAAGTTGGAATGTGGAAAAGCAGAATGTTAAAATTTTGATTAATTTTTTATTAATTAAAAAATATTTTACGAAACGATTTCTTATAGGGCTATAGCTCTGATATTTTCAACATAAGTAGTTTTGACCTTTTAATTGACAAACAGAATTTTAAAAGTTTAGTTTTTTATTGTATTAACGGGAGAAAATTGTTTGTTTCTCGACAAGGGAGAGGGTTATAATATTAAGGGATTACGTAGCAATTAATTTTTAGTGACTGAAATGAACTTATGCTTGCACAGCAATGAACCTTCCAGCGAGCGAAGCGAGCTTGTGCCTGCATAGCAATGAACCTTTCTGCGAGCCAAGCGACCCCGTTCACGAGGCTCCAAAAGTTGGGACCTACACACCAATAATGGATCTCCGTAGCGCGGCATTAAATATTAACACTCAGTTACAGTTAAGTATTTATGGACGTTGCTATTTTTGTGAAGATCTCTTCTTCTGCTTTTATACATAACTGTTGGTTGGTTGTATTCAGATTATCTGGCGCCGTCAGCAACACGAGGGCTATAATGCGCCGAAACATTCGTCATTAGACAAGCCAACATACATTTACAAACACCCATGCCTAACACGGGACTCGCAACCTCGCGGTCTAGAAGCTAGCACGCTAACCACTATACCGTTTGGTCGGCTATACATAACTGTGGAAATAGACACCACAGAAAGCTACTGCTTAGTTTAAAGCATTGATTTAATCGAGCATTGTTGTTCACAAACGTTACATCCTCCGGCGCGAGTGCCTTTTTTACGAGCAGCTACATCGAAAAGTTAATATTTCTCTGGCTTAAAGAATGAAGAGTATGTTCTCCTTGTCACCAGGCATCCGTCCCTCTGGTAGTGTACTTCCACGTAACTGTAGTTGATAAATGATTTACAGCTATGATAATAAGACCTACGAAGTTGAACGTGTTTTATTAATCTTGGTATCTGGACAATTGAACGTGACTAAAAGCCGATAAATCTGACTTAAGGCTATAGAAATGTGTGTAGTCGCGTGGCAGTCCCAACTCTTGATAGAAAACATTTTCATAGACAAAGAGTGTACCTGTCAAGATTTAAAATTTCTGCACGATTGGCTCCCTTATCGGATCATTCTCTATTCTCGGTAATCTTCTAGCCTAGTTCATTTATAGAAACTACTTTTATACAAACCTTGACATTTGGTGCGAAAAGGATCACCGCATGAAATGACCATCAATTAAAATAACTCGAAAATAGCGTCTAATATATTTTATTTTATATTTGAATTCATTACGAGAAGCTGCTAGCTTATGAAGTGGCCCCACCTGTGTAAACTAGTAGGTCTTTGTAATGATGCAGCCTGTAGCCTTCGTAGTGACCCATGCAGTGGCGCCACCTGCAATGAAGCACACTTTTTTTCCCTCTTTTGTCTTTTTTTTTTAATTTTCATTTATGATAGATAGACATGAAATGAAAACAATATTGATGCCATTTCATGAAATGATCCTTTTCGTACGAAATGTCAAGGAGGTTTTCTGCAAAGTAGTTTCTAAAAGCATTGGGCTACAAGATTGCAACATAGCGAGTATAGGGCATCGATATAGATAAACAACTGGATAGACTGCTTAACGCTGGGAAAATGAAGCCGTTGCCAGATGCCGTTGGTGGGATAAAAAAATACGGATTGCCGAGGATTGAAAATAAAATTTTGGGTTGTACACAACAGAAATGTCAATGGTAGACCTTAATTAGTAATAATGTGCGAAAAAAATATATACTCTAGCACTCAACAAGGTTTTTCGCTTTTCCATCCAACTATATAAGTGAACTGTGAATGGTTAATCTTCCCACCAGCTTCGCAATCCCCGGCGCGTTTTTCTCTTTGCATTGACAATGGAGCAGTCTATCCAGTTGTTTATCTATATCGATGGTATAGGGAATGATCCTTACTAGTACTTCCGCTTAAGCGTTCTTCGGTTGCAAGTTAATATCAAAGCATGCACTAATTAGAAGTTACCGTTAGATATAAGTGGATTTCTTTCTATAAATTACTCTCTATGTGTACTTCTAAATTTTCCAGTCCTGTCTCCACACAATAAAACTCTTCTAGTTGAAGGTGTAATCTAACTCATTGAGTAACAAAATCAATTTGTTTGTTGCAGGAAACGTGCACAAGTGCGAGTTCGGAGGAGTTTCGTACAAGGAGGGTGATGCCCTTCCAACTCGGCACCTCTGCCTGTCGTGCAAGTGCAGCGAGAACTTTGTGGAGCCCAACGATGTGCACTGTGACGTCATCGACTGCCCGGATGCGAGAGAAAAATTAGTAAAGGGATGCATGCCCACCTACAATGACACTGAGTGCTGCCCGGTTGCTTGGAACTGCGGTGGGTTGCATTGCTTGATTTATGTATTTATTGCTCAATAGATGGCGCCACTATAGATGGAATTCATTTTCACGCAAATTTACTTTAACTTTAATTTAGGGAGTGTTGTTGAATTAAACCATCGATTGTCATCTCGATAGACAGCAGATCAAATCTCTTTTATTATCGACATTAATTTAATTCATCATTGAAAGCGCCCGTGTTTTCATTTTTAATTCTTTCAGCCATCCCATAACTTCCCACGCACAGCTACTCGTGTGAGAATTGTTTAGGTCACGTTTTTTTAACAGTGAGTCTCCTAATTTATTTCCAGTACCGCTATGAATCATGTCAGATAGCTGTATTGTTTCATACACCCATGGTTATTTTAATTTCCGCTAAGCTCAGCACCAGTCCCACGGTTTAGTACAAGGCTAATTTACAATGCTCTTGGCGACGATTCAACGGGCATTCGATTGTCACTTCCTAAACAGTTAATACACGTTTTAATCATCTCTCTCCCTAGGCTTGCATCTTAATAAATATGTTGATCGCATCTTAAAAAACAGTTTCCTGATTCGTCACACTGCCTAAATTTTAAAAAAATCATGTGAACATTACATACGTGTAATGTTCCCTGAAAACTTTGCACATGGGCACTACTGCAATGTTATTGTTTGTTACATCACGAAATTAAGAGTGGTTGTATTATTGCATATATTATATTTTTATATTCTTCCAGATGTCGCACCGCAGTTGGAAACGAAGTGCGATCAGCGCTACTTCAAGCACTACTCGGCACTAGGGTGCGAACCCGTCTACGGAGAAGCCGATTTAGAGTGCCCCAAACGATTCCAATGTCCTCCTCCAACTTCATTAGCGAATTCTGGTAAGTTCTATTACAAATTAGTAAGTTCCATAATAATTATGTTACATTGTCTCGTCAGTTTGTCTATACTACACATTGGGACAAGCTTGCTTGAGGTCATCGGATACGCTGCAACCGAATGTAAACCGGTTTTTTTACGCCCTGATTGGAACGATGTGTGGCCGATTCGTTAAAACTCTTATAGTATCCGTGGTTAGAAAAATAAATCAATTAAAATTAATATTTAAAAGCGCTTATTTTCTTGTAATTTGTGAACGTACATTTTATGTTTAGCACAAAACTGTGTGCCCAGGTTAACAGTATTACTCTAAAAGTTGTGATTTGTCCGGAACTATATCTCTAAGCGGAAGGATCCATCCTACAACGTATATTCAAGGGTCAAGTAATGTTGTCCACAAGGTATAGTATAAACTCAATGATTACGGTACACCGATGTGTGATCCGATTTTACTATACAAGTGATTGGCTGCGCAGTAATCTATTACAAATGACGTCTTGTGCGCCAAGAGAGTGACATCAGGAAATAGCTCGGGTCAAAGCCATATGATTCGTTAAAAACTCTTATAGTATCAGTGGTTAGAAAAGTAAAGTGTTAAGTAAAACTTATATTCAAAAGCGCTTATTTTCTATAAACATGTATTTATGTTCAAATCAAAATTATGTGCTCAGGCTAATATCCAAAAAAAAGTTGTTATTTACCCTGAACTATGTCTTTTTTGCGGAAGGATCTATTCTACAGCGTATTCAAAGGGGGGTCTACGGTCTAGTAAGCCTTTCCGCTAGTATAGACATGGAGGTAGAAATAAGCCTCCTATTTCTACAGCCATGAGTATAGGTGAAAGTTTCTGTTTTCTCGCATTCAAGACGCAATCTTCATCCCTATCTTCGACTTCTTCGTTTCATAGAGTAACCTATAGTAGTAGGTCACTAAGGCACCTATAGTAGTAGGTTGTTTCCTTCTGTTCTTTAACATTCAAACATATAGCTGTACTGATTGGGAATTGTATTGATTTATTTCAAGACTCTTTGACCAAGCAATGTAGAGATACTACAAAGATACTCTTAATGCAAATTAATTTACTTAACAAACAAAATAAACTCTTACTCTTTGTACAATTTTGATGTGCATAATGAAATAAATTGTATCCCGCAGTCACTACTGCCATCTATTGAGCGTTAAGAAAAGCATGAAGCTCCTCTTGAACCATACGGCAGTTTTATCTTTTTTCCCCTCATCTGACAAAGGGGAGATTCCGAAAGTAAATGACGGATTTTGCAACAAGAAAGGCAACAAACGCTTGATTATTTTATAGCATATAATTCAAAATAATTGTCAAAATGGTACAATTTTATTATATGAATCAAAGTGGAAAGTTAGGGAGTAAATAGAACTATTTTTTTTTCTTTCTAAAAAAAATGCAGGAATATGAATTGAACACAGAAACAAACCGTGGAAATTCAACAAAGTGCTATGGAAAACCGGTGGAATATGTCCAATGATGTGGATGCAAAGAACTGCCATATGCCGGTTACTTAAAAAAAAAAAAAAAATTAGGTGGTTTGCAACAGCTCTATTGACCTTTAATTTCACACTAGTTGTTTACATTCAAAATGTTCTTGTAAGGTGACGTTACGAGGCATTACCTAAGGAATATTTTAGAAACACACACAATATTTGGGACACAAAGAAATTAAGATGGAATTCACGATAAATCCTCTCGCTATGTTACCGGAGTGTGCAGTCCGGCTCGATAGCTGTGCAGATCTTACAATTCTGAGGTTACCATCAAGTGCACAGCGCATGAGAGCAATATGTTGCTATCCTCAAAAAGAAACAAGACGGAGAACGGAATGTGCAGTCTGGCTCGATAGCTATGCAGATCTTACAATTGTGAGGTTACCATCAAGTACACAGCGCATGAAAGCAATATGTTGCCATCCTCAAAAAGAAACAAGACGGAGAACGGAATGTGCAGTCTGGCTCGATAGCTATGCAGATCTTACAATTCTGAGGTTACCATCAAGTGCACAGCGCATGAGAGCAATATGTTGCTATCCTCAAAAAGAAACAAGACGGAGAACGGAATGTGCAGTCTGGCTCGATAGCTATGCAGATCTTACAATTGTGAGGTTACCATCAAGTACACAGCGCATGAAAGCAATATGTTGCCATCCTCAAAAAGAAACAAGACGGAGAACGGAATGTGCAGTCTGGCTCGATAGCTATGCAGATCTTACAATTCTGAGGTTACCATCAAGTGCACAGTGCATGAGAGCAATATGTTGCTATCCTCAAAGAGGAACAGGACGGAGAACGGAATGTGCAGTCTGGCTCGATAGCTATACAAATCTTACAATTCTGAGGTTACCATCAAGTGCACAGCGCATGAAAGCAATATGTTGCCATCCTCAAAGAGGAACAAGACGGAGAATAGAGTGTGCAGTCTGTTGGTTGTTTGGTTGTTTTCAGATTATCTGGCGCCGTCAGCAACACGAGGGCTATAATGCGCCGAAACATTCGTCATTTGACAAGCCAACATACATTTACAAACACCCATGTCAACACGGGACTCGAACCCGCAACCTCGCAGTCTAGAAGCTAGCACGCTAACCACTATACCGTTTGGTCGGCGAGTGTGCAGTCTGACTCGATAGCTATGCAGATCTACAAATTCTGAGGTTACCATCAAGTGCACAGCGCATGAAAGCAATATGTTGCCATCCTCAAAAAGAAACAGGTCGGAGAATAGAGTGTGAAGTCTGGATCGATACCTATGCAGATCTACCAATTCTGAGGTTACCATCACGTGCACAGCGTATGCAGTCAATATGTTTCTCTCGTGCTGTACACATTATAGTCTCGTTGGCAGATCATGACATTGACGCATTCTCATTTTTTTTTTTTTTTTTCAGTTGGCTGCAAGTACCATGGACAACTGTACTCACTTGGCCAGGATATCCCGACTGACAATCCTTGCCAGGTGTGTTCGTGCCTCCCGAAGTGGGGAGAGGGAGGTGCCCTCGAAATCGTCTGCGTGGGAGTGGAATGTCCCTCCGCATTTCGGTCATCCAGCCTCAATGACTCCTGCTACGAGGTGTTCGAGAAGGACAAGTGCTGCTCTACTCGAACGGAGTGCAGTCAGTAGCAATTCTTTGAAATTCATAATAATTATTGACCGGGTCTTGCCAGGCCTCAATTGTTTGAAAATTTTGTTAATGGATTTTTTTTTTATATATATTTCAGTTGATACTTCAATTGTGGATCTGAAAGCAGGTAAAGCATATGACATTTGTATTCGATGTATTTTATCTCGTTTCTTAAAATACATTTACAAACTATTTCCATCTATTAAACTAGTTTTATTACCACCAATCCACGTCAGACTAATAGTGTAATTGGAAGTTCCGTGATATTCCATACCCCTAGTTTACTTTGTTTTTAATTCCTTTCATTGAGTTAGAGTCCGTTGATATCATGACATAAAAAAAAAGAGTTTGACGAGACGAATCCTCCGTTATTGTCCGTGAAACTTAATGTCAAACATTAGCACTTGTTGTCCAACTTATTTTATAAAAGACAATGCCTCCGTGTGTTTTCGCGCGTGTAGTAACAATCTATTTGAGAGCCTTTTGTTAATTCAATTTTCCCCTTTCAAAGCGCTTCTTCTATTTTTAATCCTTTCATCGATTCATTCAATACCTTTCCATGTTTTCGACCTGTGAGATTTGTCATGTCAACGTTTTTCTAACATTGAGTCTCATAATTAATATTCAGTATTGCTCATCTTAGCATCAGACAGTTTTTGTTCACACACATTTTCTACAGACCTCAGCACAATTCCCTCGGTTAATTTCCAGCGAGTTTCAAGAGACGTTTCATGCATTCGATTGGCACTTCCTTAACAGCTAAGTCATGATTTAAAAACCGTCACCCTCTCTCACACACACTCTTTTTCACATACACAATTTCTCACTCTTGCTCTAACTATTACTCTCACTCTTGCTCTCACTATTGCTCTAACTATTACTCTCACTCTAGCTTTCACTCTTGCTCTCACTATTACTCTCACTCTTACTCTAATTCTTGCTCTAACTCTTGCTCTAACTATTACTATCACTCTTGCTCTAACTATTACTCTCACTCTTGCTCTCACTATTACTCTCACTCTTGCTCTAATTCTTGCTCTAACTCTTGCTCTAACTATTACTATCACTCTTGCTCTAACTATTACTCTCACTCTTGCTCTCACTATTACTCTCACTCTTGCTCTAACTATTACTATCACTCTTGCTCTAACTATTACTATCACTCTTGCTCTAACTATTACTCTCACTCTTGCTCTCACTATTACTATCACTCTTGCTCTAACTATTACTATCACTCTTGCTCTAACTATTACTCTCACTCTTGTTCTCACGCTTGCTCTAACTCTTGCTCTAACTATTACTCTCACTCTTGTTCTAACTCTTGCTCTCACTATTACTCTCACTCTTGCTCTAACTATTACTCTCACTCTTGCTCTCACTATTATTCTCACTCTTGCTCTCACTATTACTATCACTCTTGCTCTAACTATTACTATCACTCTTGCTCTAACTATTACTCTCACTCTTGCTCTCACTATTACTATCACTCTTGCTCTAACTATTACTATCACTCTTGCTCTAACTATTACTCTCACTCTTGCTCTCACTATTACTCTCACTCTTGCTCTCACTATTACTATCACTCTTGCTCTAACTATTGCTCTAACTCTTGCTCTAACTATTGCTTTCACTCTTGCTCTCACTTTTGCTCTCACTCACTCACTCACTCTCTCCCCCTCCTGCTCCCAAGTAACGAATAAATGTGAGAACACTACATGCAAATCTCCTGTTTTCTTTATTCAGGTCCATCGATGCCCGAGAATAAAGCGACCTGCGCACACGACGGAAAGACGTACCACTTAGGGCAGCGTTTCTACCCGGAGCCGTGCGTGGAGTGCTTGTGCGGCGAAGGCTGGACCGGGGAGGTGCGCTCCGACCCGAACTGCAGGCAACACGACTGCACGCTGGAGAGGAGGCTAGGAGAGCTCGGGCAAGGTTGCCTTCCTATCTACCACGAAGAGGCGTGCTGCCCAATAGAGTACGACTGCGGTGAGTGTCTCTCCGCACTAATTTTACGATATAGATTCAAAAGCAACGGATAATTAGATAATTTGGGAGTAGGACTGCGGAGCCAATGCATGTTTAGGTGCCTCATCGAACACCATTCTGAATTTTTTTCTTAGAATGTAGAGAAGTGTTATTAGATCATGAATACACTGGTCTGCCGGAGCGAAAATGGCCGAAACTATACAAAAATCAACTTTGAATGAGTTGAATTAAATCCTATTGCCAAATATGTCATAACTTGCCAAAAATGAATATTCTTTATTTGTATGGTAACCCCCTTCCTACTTTTTAAATTTCAATTAAGAAAGTTGCAGACGATTCGTCTTTCTTGGCACCAAAATCTTTTATTTTTTAAAAGTGAGCCAATTTGGCAATAAATATTACGTCATCAGTGATGTAATATTTACTTAGCTCAATTTGGCTCATTTTTAAAAGGTGGAAGAATTTTTCGCCAGAGACTATGTATCGTCTGCACTCTTCCTCATTGAAAATTAACGAGCATTTGGTTATCAAGTAAAACGAATGTTCATTATTGGATAAGTTTTGACTTATTTGGCAATCGGATTTAGTTCTACTCATTCAAAGTCGATTCCTGAATTGTTTCGGTCATTTTTGCCCCGGCAGACCAGTGGATTCATGATCTACTAACATTCCTCTACATTCCGTAAAACATTCAGAATGATGTTCGATGCGGCATCTAAACTTGCAGCTTAATCCTTAACCGCTCTGGATTAAAGTGGATCTAGTCCATTTTTCAAATAATAATAATAATAATTAATGCGGATTAAAGCTCGTTAAATGTGTATTTTTCAGGGCAGTAGTGAATTAAGTCCTTACTATCCAAGGAAAACGACAGATAGAAAAACAGTATTTACTTCATTAATTCAGCACCGATAAATTTTACTCATATTATTTCATAATCGTGATATATAGACTAATTTGAGGGGGAAAAAAGTTAAATGTTTTGTTTTAGATAAGATAACTAAGATAACCCCTGATAAGTTTTGTTATCATCAAAATATGTCCATACAAAATTTTTTTTTTTTTTAAATGACAATTTGCTGGTGACAATATTATGATTTAGGAAGGGTGCGCCTCGTGCGAAAATGGCTTTTGAAAAATATTTTCTTTAAAACCAGTTTTAAAGATTCTGGCGAAATGTATGTAATTAATGCAGAAATTATTTTAAGATTATCTTCCTTTCTTTGTGTAGGGGAAAATTTCCAGAACATAACTACGCCCTTGGCGACTGCTGAAGAAATTGGTAAGATAAAAATTCATTTTAAATTAGAATTGATTGCATTGTTCAAATGTGTTGTGTTACGAAATTATACTTATTAAATCATTGCTCAATTTTCAAAGGATATTTTCGCCTTTTTTTTTTTTGTGATAGGCATCAGTTTTCGAAAGAGAAAATCAATTTTAGTGGGGGGGGGGGGGGGAGGTGTTAGCAAAGGTATCACGTAGAAAATAATCTAGACTTTCAATTAAAATAACTTTCAATTAAAGTATGTTAAGGTGACTTGGTACCCATTGTTTTCGCAAAAAATTATAAGAATATCGATTTTCTGTTTTTTTGAGGGTTTATAATCCTTGAAACTTTTTCCTTATTCTGGCAAGTTTTTCATCTGGTTCGATAACTGCAATTGCTAAAAAAAAAAAAAAAAAAAAAAAAATTATGGAGAATTTAGTATAGATGCAATAATAACTTTTTAATGTTTGGAACGTATTTTTCTCGGAACGTGTTTTTTGAAATTCATACCTTACTCAAAATGCCAAAACTTCAAATATATATGAAATTACTTGATTTCGTTTTTTGTGTCATTCTAAAGATCTATTTGATAATAATCGGCATGCATTTTTGAAACTTGAACTTTTTTTTACAAATTTAAGTGCTGAAAAATACCTTTTTTCCTTACTATTTTTTTTTAATGGTTTTAAATGTATTTCCCCGAAACTATACCTGGAAAAATATTGAAAAACGATACACAAGTTAGAACTTGAAATTTTATGAATTTTTTAAAAAAAAATTAAAATTTGAAACTTTAGAGCACCATGTGAACTTTTTGCCCAACCAAACCAAATGACGAATTTGATGATATATTCTTCTTTCTTGTAAGTGAAGGAGAGGACAAAAACGTTGAGGAGCAGAAATTATTACGAGGTAGAAATATTTGGAACTTCTTAAAAGGCATTACCACAGCGCGATTTCGATAAAAATCGTTTCAGCCGCTCTTTGGCAATTACTAAAAAACATGGTTATTTCAGTGACAGCTACCCTATGATCATGCAACAAACTTGACGTTAAAACCTTAATGGTAGGTCCCACGCAGTGTTGAAACTGGAGTATAAAAATTTTTTAGCAAAAAAAGCTAAAATCACAGTTTTCATTTTAGCAAAATGCTTAAATGATTTACGACTTCTATTATTAGTGCTGTTTAACTTGCCACGTTTAACTTGTTTTGATTATAAAATCATTATTAACTTTTAAATATTATGTTATTTCGCACCAAATATCATCAGGAAAAATACTATCAACTTTATCTTACTTTGTTTTTTTAGGATGATGCCTTAAGTTGAGAAACCAAAAAGGGTGATTTTGCACAATCTGTATCAAAAGTTTTATCAAAGAGCTAAACCACACACTTAGTACTTTTAGCATTTAAGGAAGTTCGTAGGCATTTCGCTAAAAAAGTAACCCACTGCTGAATCACTGGCACTAACCTATGCACCAAATTTGAGAGTCGTAGATCAATTCGTTCGAGAGATAGGTTGACCACATACACACTTATTTTCTAGACCACTTTTTGAAATCAAGAGATTTCAAAACGTGGAGAAATGCAAAAAAAAAAATCGATCAGAAAACAAACAACTTTGTGAACATATAGTAAATTGAAAGTAAAAAATTGGTAGCCTTTTTTGCTTAGAAGCCGTATTATGTCGCTTATAACACAGCAGTCATACAAAGACCAGATACTCCATTTTATGATACTGTCGGCAGAGATGATTCAAGATCAAGGTCACTGATGAGTGATTATATATATATATATATATATATATATATATATATATATATATATATATATATATATATATAATCCTTAAATCCTCCCTTGGAAAATGGGGTCTTGTTTTCATGGGGACGGACAATTTTAACCAACCTGTCGGGAGATATTTCTGTGACAGACACAGAGTAAGATACCAAATGAAGCAACAAGATACCATCTTCTTATTGCAATCTGTTTTCAAATGGATGTCCAACAAAACTCTTTTGCGTTTCAGGATCCGGCGAAACGTGCTCGTTCAAAGGTGGCCACTACAGCATTGGCCAGGTACTGGATATTGGCCACCCGAGCCAGTGCGTCACGTGCCGATGCACCACTCCTCCAGCGTTCACTTGCGTCCACAAGAGCTGCCCGAATCCCCCATCCGAAGACAACTGTGTCGCCAGCTACAAGCCGGGCAGTTGCTGCCCCACCTACGACTGCTCTTCTGCTGGTGAGTGAAATACATTGAATTAGAGAGGCGATCACCCCAATGCTATTATACATTGACTTAAGCCCATTGAATACGCTGCAACGATGTGTGAACCTGTTTTGCTTCGCCCTGATTGGCTGATTAGAACGATGCGGGACCGCGATTCGTCAAAACTCTTATAGTATATCCGAGGTTAGAAAAGTAAAATATTAATTAAAATTTAAACTTAAAAGAGCTTGTTTTCGTTCTGTTATCAACATATATAAAATTATGTGCGCAGGTTATCAATATTACTATAAAAGTTGTGATTTGTCCCTTCACACCGAAGGGTCTATCCTGCAGCGTATACTCAATAGAGGTCGGAAATATCGATCAAAATAAATGCCGATACTATATCGTTGTATAGAAAAAAAATATCGATAAAATATCGATATATCGAAACATGATTTTTTTTTTTTTAATTTTATTTTCAATTTTGCCAGAAACAAAGTTTTTCTGTGCAAATTTCTACTTTTCATGATTGTTTTTTTGTAAGGTGACTACTTTTTCAACTGAAATGGATCTATTACAAAAAAATAAAAAAAAAATAATAAAAAAATAAAAAAAATTGTATTTTCGCTTAATTGGTGCAGTGATTTTAAGAAGAATCTATATAATTTTCAATAGCTTTTAAGTGTAGGGCAAAATATTGATTATTCGTGACATTTTAACTGTTTCTCAACCAAGTTCAAACTTTAGTTTCGAAGTTTTTGAATAGGGAATAAAGAAAATCGAAAAAACACATGGAACTACAAAACGATCATCAAAAAACTAAAAACGTTTGAAAATATCGATATGTCGTTGACTACTATCGATATTTTTTTAGAAATATCTATAAAAATATCGTCGTATCGATATATCGTTGACCTCTAATACTCAAGATTCAAGTAGCGTTGTCGCGAGGTATAGGGTTTATTTGGAATGCAAGGCCTTATTGTGTAAAGGACTACTATCAAAATTCGACACATGCAGAAATCACCGGATACACTGCCTAACGCTGAGAAAAAGAAGTACTTTGAAATAGCGAAAAAGATTAGAAAACTGTGTTAATCAGGTCCTCCAGTGGAGTAAAAAATTTTAAAGTTGTTTGACTTCTAAACATTTTTAAAAAATTGATGTTTGTTGCTGGTTTTCATAGCTTTCTCGTGAACTTAGCCTTTTTTTACTTGAACCATGTCGCATATAGCACATCAGTCATACAAAGACCAGATACTCGCATTTTAGGATGTGGTCGGCAGAGAGGATTCAAGTACGATGTCACTGATGAGTGATATGTTTTAGTCCAAGAGGCGACAGCAAGTTTAGATACCCCATGGAACATCATTGTGAAATTTTAATATAATATGGAGAAAAGTAGTGACAAAAAATGGCCGAAACTTGTCAAAAATCGGCTTTGAATAAGTTAAACTAAATCCTATTGCCAAAATATGCCATAACTTGCCAAATATTTCAGCATTCATTTTTCATTTATTAACCCGTCGCTCTTTAATTTTCAATTAAGAAGGTTGCAGACGATTCGGATATCTGGCGACGGCTTACTTGCATCTTTTAAAAGTGAGCCAAATTGGCGATAAACATTAATCTACTGATGACGTAATTGATATCGCCGATTTGGCTTACTTTTAAAAGATGCAAGTTTTCCGAGCCAGGGATCCGAAATAGCCGGCGCCCTTCCCCATTGAAAATCGAAGTGCGGTGGATTTTCCAGACGAAAAAGTGTGTTCACTTTTGAACAAGTTATGACATATTTGGAGAACGAATCCAGTTCAACCCACTCAGAGTCGATTCCTGACCAGTTTCGGCCATTTTTGCCGCAGCAGAACAATGGATTCGTAATCTGTAAAAAAAGTTCAGAACGATATTCGATGGCGTACCTTAACTTGCAGTCTCCTCTCAGGCTATTACAAGACACGCTAAGTGAAGACACTCTTACAACAAGACATATATATCTTCAACACCATCTTTTTTTCAGACCCCGTCCCGATCACGCAGCTAAGCCCCCAGCATCTAAGTCCTCCTGCCCAGTGTTCCCCCGTCAAGTGCATGTCCGGGTGCGTCGAAGTGACCGTCCACAACTCGTGCCCCTTCTGCAAGTGCGGAGAGGCACTGTGCGCACCCCCACTGTGCGAGGGCGCCGGCTGCCGACTCGAGGTGGTGCGGGAGGGGCAGTGTCCCGCCTGCAAGTGCCCGGGAGGAGAGGCCAAAGGTAAAGGAAGAATATACTTATAACTCATTAAAATATTGCTATGAATTTTTCCACTGGGGCAATGATGGCACAGTTTTTAAGATAAAAACTACTATTTATTCACTTCAGGAAACCCACAAAATTTATTCAAAGGCAACAGTGTAATTACTCTCTCAAGCTTCAACAAAAACAACTTCGAATACAGCGGTTATAACAAGCTCACTCCAATAGGTAAACAAAGCGATCGGCTTTCATCGAAGTCCGAAGTCAATCTGAAAACTTTCTTATTTATACTTGGCGCGAGAGAACATTTTCGAAATTTCCAGCCAATTCGTCGAAAAAGAAACGTCTCGAAATTTCTCGATTGTTTTAGGTGTTGCCACCTTTTTCTAACCTGTATAATCGCTGTTAATAAATAAAATAAGATAAAATAAATTACCATAGAATTTTAAAATAATACGTCACTATTTACACTATATACCGACAATTTGTGCAACAATATGCTTCATTTCTAAAGCAGGTGCAAACTTTTGGATATGGCAGTATCTTAACACCATTACAGTCAAGGCTCTAGCTTTTTGGTTCATTTGGCTAATAGTCCGAGAGGCGGCTTGCAAGTTTTGGTACCGCTCATCAAACATATTCATAGTCATAGTGAATGGGGGAGGTCAACTGAGCCTAGGTGCTGATTCCACTATAGTCCGAGAGGCGACTGCAATTTTTAGACCCCATCGAACATCATTTTGAATTTTTTATAGAAATTGGAGAAAAGTGAGTAGATTAGGAATCCACTGGTCTGCCGTGGCAAAAATGGCCGAAACTGATCAATAATCGACTTAGAATGAGTTGAACTAAAATCCGATTGCCAAATATGTCATAACTTGCCAAAAATAGAGCAAACTTATTCTTCTGGCAACCCACTTCATTTTGATTTTCCATGAGAAAAAGCGCAAACGATTTCTGATCTTTGGCTCGGAAAACTTATATCGTTCAAAAATTAAGCCAAATTGGCGACATCAGTTACGTCATAAGTGACGTAATATTTTTTGCCAACTTGGCTCCCTTTTCATAGATGCAATTAGACCGTCGCCAGATATCTGAATCGTCTGCAACCTTCTTAATTGAAAATTAAAGAGTGAGGGTTACCAAATAAGAAAAAATGCTAATTATCTGGCAAGTTATGGGGCATTTGGCAATTGGATTTAGTTCAACTTATTAAAAGTCGATTTTTGACCAGTTTCGGCCATTTTTGCCACGGCAGACCAGTTGATTCATAATCTACTCACTTTTCTCTAATTTCTATAAAAAATTCAGAATGATGTTCGATGGGGTCCAAAAGTTGCAGTTGCCTCTCAGTCTACTAGGGAATATTCCACCAACCCCTTTATTTTACGACACCCCTGTCAAAGAAAGCCAGATTCCTTAAGAAAGGTCAAAAGGCATTTGACAGGTTCCTCGTGGATTGTATCGAGTTCTGTTCCAAGACCTAAGCTTGAGTGCCTAATGTGAAGAAGAGATTCACATTCAAAAAGTATATGGTTTTGTGGTTTCCTCCACCATATTGCATTTCCTACTTAAAGGCTCTTCTTTAAAGATTATTCCCATTCTATGAAGGTGTTTTCTTAGGTGATAGTGGCCTGTCATCAAACATGGTACTGAATTTTTTACAGAATGTAGAGAAATGTTAGTGGATCACATGAATCTACTGGTCTGCCTGGGCAAAAATGGTCGAAACTATTCAAAAATATACTTTTTGAATGAGTTGAATTAAAATCTGATTGCCAAGTATGTCGTAACTTTCCCGAATAATGAGCATTCTTTTTTTATGTGGCAACCCATTATTCTTTATTTTCAGTGAGGAAGGCTGTAGACGATGTTCATTCACTGGCGAAAAATACTTCCAGTTTTTAAAATTTCAGCCAAGTTGGTGATAAATATTACGTTACTGATGACGTAATATATATCGCCAACTTGGCTGACTTCGAAGATCTTCGCCAAAACTTAATTTTTCATTACTCATGTACCTTTTTCTTAGAAACTGCTCATACTAGGTACCTAACTTTTTTTATCACGCATTCCTTTTATGTATATTGTGTTTTTTAATTGAAAAATATTTTTTGTTTTGGCTTATTTCGAAAAAAAAAAAGAAGAAAAATTGTGATTTTTAACAAATTGGAACGACTTTCACGATAATTCATTTTTTTTTCTTCTTTTTTTTTCTAAAGTATATGAATTACGATTAAAAGCATACTCCAATAAAATAACAAGTCTCTGCAAAATGCACTGAAAAAAAAATTAGGCTTCTGGTGTCAATTATTTTCCCGAGAAAAAGGTACATGAAGTATGGCCAATTAACATTACCAGTCTATACTAAACTTCAACTTAACTAGACATCACTTAGACGATAGATCGTCACAGTGCTCATAGGCTCCATTTTGGCAGAGTGAAGACATAATTCTCGCCAAACCTTTTGTTCTGTACAGGGTTGTGGTTTGGCGAACATTATGCTTTCACCTCGCCAAAATGGATTAAATACCTACGAGCACTGTGACGATCTACCGTCTAAGTGATGTCTAGTTAAGTTGAAGTTTAGTAGAGACCGGTACCAACTCCCATAAAGCATTGACGAGGAGTGAGGAAACACAGTCAACTCCAAACCATCCACAGTACAAGAGCATCTGTACTCTGGAGTTGAGTTGTACAATATCTGATACATTTAGAGGAATACTTCAAATGATACCAGTTAGCTAGAGAGAGCAAGGCAATATATATTTCTTTGTTTTCTTGTTGAATCCAGCTCAGCCCTCCTGCTCACCCGTCAAGTGCCCTGCCCATTGCCATCACGTGACGCCGCCTACCGGTTGCCCGATGTGCGTGTGCGGACCCATCTGCACCCCACCTAAATGCACTCCAAACTGTCCACTCAAAAGAGACGTGGGCCCCGGAGAATGTCCCTTCTGCGCATGCGCTGACACCGCAGGATCAGACCTCAGTGAGTGTGGATTTACATTCCTTCGGAGAACATTATTTCACATCATTATATAAAATTCTTAATTCAGTGTGTTTTATATTGTATTCGGTGTTTTCGAGTGATTTTTTTTTTGGGGGGGGGGGGGAATCATGTGCTCTAAGATGTTCAATGAGGAACTTGCACAAATGAGGAAAATTAATATTTTTTTGTATTTTCTAATTTTATCCAACGAATATATTTGAGCAGTGCAATTATTTTTTTATCTTTATGCTTTCAATTAGTCAAAAATCGAGTTTGAAATCAAAGCAAAAGTCACGTGACCAAAAACGCATTAAAAAAAAGCCGTGACGTAGTTACGCATAGATTCCGTCGAAAATCAGAGAAGGAATCTCACTCCTTCCTCGTCTAAAACAGGTTTTAGACTGGTTCATCATCTGCGCATTGACGTCACACGCAAAAAATAGCTTTTTCCCGCCAAATTACAAAGTGAAAAAGCTAAATATTTTTTTAACTATCTATCCGAGCTCAAATTTTTGAAAGAATTGTATTGTTTTTCGTGATTTTTTCTCTACTTTTGTTTAAAAAATAAAACCAAAAAACTTAAAAGTTCCTCGTTGTAAAAAAGGGATTTATGTCCAAATGAGACTTTACTCGCGCATGGCTATTCTTTTGAGTAAGTTGAAGTAAAGATCATTCTCTATCCTCGCTATGTTACAACCTTTTTAGCCCAGTTTATTTAGAAACTTCTTTGTATAAAACCTTGAAATTTGGTGAGAAGGTATGAAGATTATCACTTAGTGAAATGACATGCATTATAAAACTCGAAAATAGCGTCAACTATATTTTATTTTTTATTGTATTTGAAATCCTTACATCAATGCCTATGCTGCGGCTTCTCTTATAATAGTTTTTTTTTTTTTTTTTTTTCTAATTTTAATTGATAGACATTAAATGAAAACAATTTATGCCATTTCATGAAGTGGTGATTTTCGTACCAAAAATGTCAAAGCTTCAAGCAAAGTAGTTTCTAAATGCACTGGGCCAGATTGTAACAAAGGGTGTATAGGGCCTTATTAGGACTTCCACTTGAACAAGTAAAATTATTCCCCAGACTACAATTATTATTATTATTTTTTTTTACTTAAAATGTACTACTGGAAAATATATATGTTTTTTCCTTCTATCCCGAAAACTTAAGGAAATCCGATATGACCCTTTTTAAATTCTCTATATTAACTTCGATTTTGTATGTTTGTCGAAGGGAACGGAATCTGCGGAGGCCTAATGAACCCTCTTACCGTCATCCAATCGAGCTGGAACTTGGCAGATAGGTTCGATGTCGATGACAACGCATTCTATCAAATTTGGGGGGGGGGGGGGTGTCTGTCACTGAGAGGTCGCTTTTGCAGAATACTAATAAACCATCTTGCCGTTATCCAATCGCGTTAAAATAGCATTGAACCGATCATTGTTAACCCTTTGCACTCCAGGCCTTTTTCGCGCGGAGGAATCAGCAACTCGAGACATTTTAGGTTCGGCTGTTGTTTATGGATTTGCTTCATAGAAACTAAACACAGTCATTGGCCTTGTATCGAATTTCCGCATCACACCTAATGGTCCTCTCGTGGTTTGGCATCCAATCGTGTGGAGCCTGAGAGGCGCCACTGGAGTGCAAAGGGTTAAAACTCTTTCCTGTGCCAATTTTTTTTTAGAAAAAATAAATAATAAAATTACTTTAATCAGAATAAATAAATCATATTATTTGGATGTGAGATTCAGATTCATTTTTAAATTTTGAAACGTAGTTTGCCGCACATTTTCTAATAGATATCGGCGCTGTGTTAATGAATATAAAAATTAACGATGCATATAAAGGAATTTTTAATAAATCTTGTTTTTATGGGTTATTATGTTTAGCTATTCGAAGTATATATGACCTACGTATACAGCGATTGACCTTACAAACACATTTCTTACTCAACTGTTCTCCAATTTGCAGCTGGAGCCGTGCAGTGTTCTCCCGTCAAGTGCCCGGAAGGGTGCACCGAAAAGGTCGTCGACGGGGGCTGCCCCTCCTGCGACTGCTCCCTTTGTGCCCCGCCCAAATGCGACCCCGGGTGCAGACCCGAAACAGCGGTCGTCGCAGCGGGAAGATGCCTGGGTTGCGTGTGCGACCACGACACAGGTGAGTAGTGAACATTGTGCTCTGTTTTTATGATACGGAAATGTATAAGAAATATATGCACTTTTGCTACAGCATTCAGTAGCCCCATTGGTAATATTAATTATCTTGTCAAAACACCAATGCTGGCCGCCTTACGGAAGTGGTGGATGAGAGTAGGCAGTTTTTGGTTAACATTGGCAAAATGTAGGCCCATTTCTGACTTGCCTGCATTCTGTTTATTTGCGGTCATACGTCAACGAACCAGCAGTGAGTTGCCAGCATTAACCCATTAATATGCTCGCCCGCAAGAGATTGGCAGAGATGCCGTTTGCGCATGCGCGAACTACTCTAGTTTATGGACGAAATGTTGAACCGTTGGAGGAGAACGTATCGAAGACGCGATACCGAATGAAATTCAGTTATGATGGAAGACGCAAGGTAAATAATAATCTCTCTATTTCTGTTTTCGAAGCCCAGTGGCGAAGTGGTAGCGCATTGAGCTGACACGCCGCAGGTCCGCGGTTCGATACCCGGAGTGGATCGATTAAATGAGAACCAAGCATGCACGTAGCTGTTACGCCACTGAGTTTAATTTATGTTTCTGTTTTCAATTGATCTTTACGAAGTGTTAGTTTTTAAGTGAACACATTCTCTCCGCTGTTAGTTTTGTTTTTATTTTATCTAATGCACTATAGTTCGCATCGCCATATGAAAAAAGCTATCTTTAACTGAACCAGTGCTGGCTCGCTAGTGGCAAGCCAACTTTTTAGACAAGCCGGTTCCGGGACACTGTCTACACGATGCTGGCAATATCAGTTAAATGAATGCTGGCCTTAGTGTAGGCCAGACTGTCATTTTTATGCACTGAAATGCAAAGGTCATCCGCCGATAGCTCAGTAGTTCAGGTGATGGCCACAGTCAGTCACCCAGTGCTGACCCTGCTGATTTATAATTACTGGGATTTTAAAAAAATAATGAAAATATTATAATCAGTACTATAAGACTTTCCCTGATCACTGACGCACTGACTCACTCTGTAACGCAGTTAAGTTAAATTTTAACCGATCATTGTCGAAACTCTTTTTTTTTCCCCATCAAAATCGTTGTAATCCGAATACATAAAAGATAATTGGATGGGAATGCATAAATTCAATATGGAGTGTGATCCAGTCAATTCGACGTCGCGTGGCGTTAGTAACGCTGTTTTAGCGAAAGAATTTGAACCGATCATTGTTGAAGCTCCTTCTTGTTGGCGAAATTGTTTTAATTAGAATAATAGGATCGGAATATTTGGACGTGAATGTATAAAATTGACGTTCATTTTTAATAAATAAATTTTGAAACCTATTAGGGCCATTTCAAGGAAACAGGACATAGTGTGTCCTACACGTGACAGTTAGATTTAATTTTTTTTTTAAATTTGGAATTTGAAAAGTTTATGACAAAATTCTTGTGCTTATAAAATCCCTCTATTCAAATGCTATCATCAGACCGCCACAAATTCTAGAACTTCGTTCTTACGAAAAAGATCTACAAGCAATTATAGTTTAAAAAGTAGTCTGAATGTCCTGCACGTGAAGGTGGAATGGCCCCGTATTTCGCTGCATGTTTTGCTGCTACGGATGTTTTTATTATTTGAAATGAGATGCAAATACCAAGCACACTCTGCCGGCAGAATCGGCGCCATGTTAAGGAATAGGAAGATAATCGATTTGATTGCTGATAACTCTGTGGTCTCTATTAACCCTTTGCACTCCAGGCCTTTTTCGCGCGGAGGAATCAGCAACTCGAGACATTTTAGGCTCGGCTGGTGTTTATGGATTTGCTTCATAGAAACTAAACACAGTCATTGGCCTTGCATCTAATTTCCGCATCACACCTAATGGTCCTCTCGTGGTTTGGCATCCAATCGTGTGGCTCCTGAGAGGCGCCACTGGAGTGCAAAGGGTTAACTTTGTAGTTATAGATTTTTGAATAAATATTTCGTGTATATTAGTTTAAAATGTTTGTTATATTCATCACTTTTCAAAGAGCGCCTTTCAACCTTCTATTAGTAACACAAAATAAATACTCGTAACTATAATGATACTAAAATGCTGATAACTATACGAATAAATAAATACTCATGACCATAATAATGAAAAGAAAAACAATGATAGCCATTTAAAGAAACACTCATAACTATAATGATAATTGGATACTAATAGCAATACTAATAAATAGTTGTTGTTGTTTCTAATCTCCCTTTTGTCTGACGAAGTCAGACAATATCAGTGAAGCCATTGACATTAATGAAGTCCGACACTAGTTGTGGACAGTTATAAATGCCCTCCCAGTCCAGTCCAAGGCAGTCCAAAATGTTCTGAGGTGATGCCTGTTCTTTTTGGCATTTAGGGCAAAGAGGAATAAATAGTGATAACTTTAATAACAAATACTGTCAATAATGCATTTTTAAATGATGATAAAGTAACCATAATACTCTTCCAGCCGCTCTGCAGTGCAGCCCTGTTAAGTGCGGGCCCTTGTGTCACGAAGCTTTTGGCGGCGAAGGCGGCTGCCCCACCTGTATTTGCGATCCTGCCTGTGCCCCACCCGCATGCGCAGAAGGATGTCATCTGGAGCACAACCCCGCCACGGGACCCTGCCCACATTGCGTCTGCGGACCTTCACAGCGAGGTGGGGGAGTTTTTCATTTTAACAGTACTTTTTCTTTTTAACTTGTTCAAAGTCTCTTTCCATGGATGTCGAAATTAGTGATTAAAATATACTTCAAGAAATCTGCTCTAAATCCCAGGTAGCACATTAATTCACATGGATCTATATGGGTGGCCCGTCACCAACCCTTATGAAAGCCACGTGTTCAAATTTATTCATTAGGATTCTTTGCGTTAACGTAAGATACTAGTTTTTAGAGCAAAGATAGTGTCATAATTTTAACACAAAGCCTCGTCTGTATATTAATGTACCATGCTTTTCAAATATTTCAGGTCACAGCAATTTCTTGAACTGGTAAGTTCCCATTTGTACTTATACTTACTTTCACAATTGCTTAAAATCGGGCTAAAAATTAAACTCTCATTTCTTTTGAAGATTTAAAATATTTCTTTTGATAAGACAAAAGACCTTTTTTTGGTAGCTGCACAGTTTTAACACCAATTAATGTCCCCCGGGAGGTATTTTTCATTGCATGATAAGTTACACTAGACCGAGTGGCAACAGACCGAAAACCAGGAAATGAAATAAATGCTAAGGAGTTTTCTGAATTTGGAAAAAATAAGGAAATCGGAGGGCATTTTTTAAAAATTTCGTGAAAATCTGGGAAATTTACTATTATTGTTTTAAAGGAACGCTTCGCCGTTCATTCGTAATCTGGCCTCATTTAGTCAGAGAATCGTGGTGGTAATCTTTAGATGTTTAACGTTACAGAATATCTTACTTTTCAATACCGCTAAAACTATTTTTTATAAAATTGGCATATTATCTCTTACATGTTCTAATTAATCAGGGTGTCCACACATCTGGAATACCTCCTTTGTCGTAAAATTGGGAATTTTTTAGAAATCTACCAGGAAAATCAGAAAATTATCAGAGAACTTTTTTTTCCTGAATTTTGTGGCTACCCTGTTAGATCTCAGCATTTTAGTTTTTAAAAATGAACAGCCTGAACAATTTAAAGTTGACTAAGTATCTTCAAATCGACTTAGTCAACTTAGTTGGAGATTAGATAAGCCACATTTGGTCCGTTTTGGCATGAATGGTTTTGAGAAAAACGGTGTAGAAACAGCAACAATCAAATTGTGGAAGGGTCCACTCGTGCTCAACGCCTCATTTAATCTCTGCAAGACGCCCGATTCGTCCCAGAGGAAGTGCCGATTGCAACGTTTCTTCGCTTATACCAGAGATATGTGAGGACGAGAGTATCAGGTCTCTGATGCCAAATGGAATGTCATCGATTCTTCGACGTTTTAAACAAGATGTTTGAAATGATCTCACCAGATATCTCAACCTTCAAATGAAGCTTCTGAAATACTAGCTTCCAGGTTGAACGACAAAAAATTACTATAACACGAAACAAAAATTACCTTTACTGTTACCAAACATAGGTCTGCTACTCTTCTTCTCTCCTGTAGACAATCTTGTGTTTTGTCACGAAATTAGAGGAATCCTGGAAGAAAAAGAAAAGGAGTATTTCTTAATATTTTCCAGATGATTCATGTCTGTTTATTGAGAGTTCAATGCGAAGTTTGAAATGTGACTTTTTACAGTATGGGAACATATATGGTTCAATACCGATTACTCACTCAACGAAAATAACAAAAAATATAACACCATAGCTTTGGTATGAGAGAAGATAAAGTATCATGATCATCAATGGATGGTTTGTGAGGAATATGGTAAATTTTCTAATTGAAGAGCAAAGTGGAACATCATATCCTTACTTCTTATGCCTCTGGGATGACAGAGGCAAAACACACCACTGACTTACAAAAGAATGACCCGAGATAAAATATGGACTTTAGAAAAAAGAATATCGACACCATGTTGAACCAAAGAAAAACATGTTCTCTTCACTGCATATCAATCTGGGCCTTATGAAGCAGTTTGTAAAAGCTATTGATAAAAAAAGAGATCATGCTTTGCATACATAGAGAGAAAATACCGCAGTGGAGTGCGGAAAAAGCTAAAGCAGAAATATTTGACAGTCTTCAAATAAGGCAACTAATTAAGAACCTTCGTAACTTCGATGTTTGAGGCTGAACGAAAAGCCTGGACTTCATTTGTTGCAGTTGCGGAAATTTCCTGATGGGCAAACGTAAAGCTGAAAACTATATATTGAACTGGTAAACGGGATTTTTAACAGTTTCAAATTCCGTGTTTGTAACGTGAGTCTTAAGGTATATTATTTACTCAGCCACTTAGACCGTTTCTTGAAAATTTAGAAGATACCAGTGGAGAACAAGGTTGTTGTTGTTTCTAATCTCCAACCCAGTCTGACGAAGTCAAACCAGGTTAAGGAATCCGTTGATATTCAAAAAGTTCATGACAAGAAGGGAAGCAGTCCAGGATTTCACCAAGATATTAAAAATATGGAGAACCATTACAAAGAAAAATGAAATGCACACATGCTGACAGATTACTGCTGGAGTTTAAAAAGGGACTGTTCCAAAATACTTTCAAGAATATCACAGTAAAGAAGCTTCCAAAATGTTCAATGACTATTTAGTTTCACCAATGGCATTTAACTTTGTATAATAATAATATTTTAATAATATAATTAAAAGTTTAGTTTTTTTTTTTTTTTTTTTAAATTCAATCCATGGATTTAACTTCAAATAGTGTAGCGTTTATTTCACTAATATGTTAAATCTTTGAATTGCTAGGCAAAAACTAATGCCATATTTGAATTCAGGACCTCAAATTCATTTGAAGTCAGATCCAAATAGCTCCGCATCAAAACAATTGTTGGTAATTTTTCAGGGTTCCCACGGTCATTGAAAGTGCTTAATATTTTTGAACTGGTTTTAAAGACCTTGAAAATATTTAGAGGTGCTTAAAAATCCTTGAAAATGCTTAGAGGTCATTAAAAGTCCTTAATTTTTGCAGATATTGTCCAACTGCAAAATTTATAAAAATACAACTCGGACTTGCTATCCCCGCGTGACCGCAACTTTCTGCACCGTATCAGAATTTTCCGACACATTTGTATCACGCATCCAACCGACTTGTAACTTTTTTGGTAGAATATACTTTATTAAAAATTTAAATATAGACATGATGTCTAAAAGCGAATTTTCATAGGTCCTTAAAAACATTAATTAGATCCTTAAAAGTCATTGTTTTTCATTCTGTGATTTAAGTGGCAACCCTGTTATTATGCCTTTTGTTACTTATTATTTTGAAGGGAAATTATAATAGTTTATCTATTGAAAAATCCTACCACTTCGAGTTAAATTTAGTCATCTAGTACCCCTAGAATGTATTTGATATAATGTATGCATTTGTACGAAAGTCTTTGAATGTACTAAGTTTTCAGTTTATAAGCCTGCTATTCGGCTGAAGTAAGAAATGGTATTACAAAGTTTATTTATAAACAGGATTTCTGAGCTTATAAAAAGTCAAGAAATGTCATGAAAAGTGATGAATTTAGACTTTGGGAAAGTCATGATTTCGAACAAAAAACGACATTAAGTCGTGGAAAAACAGTGAAATTCATGGGTTCCTAAACATTTTAAATAAAATCACGTGACATAAACGCCATGATCGATATTGATCTCATCGAAAATTCATCTATGTTTTTATTTACGTTTTGACTATCCATATCGATGGTTTTGACAGAAACAACGGTCACAGTTGAAAACCGCTGCCAATGAAAACATTTCTGAACTCCAAACTTGTTACATCATCCGAGTAAGGTCTCATAGGTGAAAAAAAAAAAATCATAATATACGAACTGAAATCAACTTATTTGATAAGCTTGTGTTTACGTTTTGACTTATTTCCCCCCTCTTTCTTAACGCCATGCTCTACCGTTTTACGTTGTTGATATCAAAACATTTAATTTTTGATGATATAATTTATTATTATTGGCTTATTCCTTCTTCAAACATTTCTATGGCAATTAAAGATTGATTAGCTTATCAAAAAAAAAAAAAAAAAAAAAAAAAAAATCATTTATATATAAAGGGGGAGAAAAATCATTATATATATATATATATATATATATATATTTGAAGCAAGGTTTTTTTTACTTAACATAAAATAAAATTTTATAAGAATCTTCTTATTGTACAATGATTTACTTGCTATGTTCGTGTTAGTAAAATTCATATAGGGTTTTTTGTGGTGTTTTTTTTTTTTTTTTTTGTGATGCGATTTCTTGAGTCATGGAAAATTATTTGCTTCTATCTTGAAAAGTCATGGATTCGTGACATTTTATTTTTGTAGTAACTCTGTATACAAGATCAATCGTAAAAGTTATTGTTCCAGTGATTAATTGACCAACAGTATGATAACAGTTTATGAGACTTTGTTGTTAATAACTGTATTTTTCAGAGGACAGTAAAGAAGCGTGTGGGTTTCCGGGAACCCCAGCAAATGGGCATCTGAAACCAGAGCGCTCTGTTTATTCAAAAGGAGAATTAGTAATTTACACTTGTCGAGTAGGTTATATACTTCTAGGTTCTCCCATAAGTCGATGCACTAGTAACGGGTCTTGGTCCGAAGAAATACCGATATGTGGTACGTTGATTGATTATCCTTAAAATATTTCATATTTTTTAAGGATCGCGAAGATATCTAACTATACTAAACTTCAACTTAACTTGACATCACTAGACGGTGGATCGTCACAGTACTCATAGGCAATTTATCCATTTTGGCGGCTTGAAAGCATAATGCTCGCCAAACCACAACCCTTGTAGAGAACAAAAGGCTATAAGGTTTGGCGAGAATTATGTCTTCACTCGGCTAAAATGGATTAATTGCCTATGAGCACGGTGAAGATCTATCGTCTAGTGATGTCAAGTTAAGTTGGAGTTTAGTATAGAGACTTGAAAAAATTCAAACATAATTTTTTCCTACATAAACCACTCAACATCTCCGCTATTTCAAGTATCACATTTGATGAATACTCAAAGCCTGACTTGCATCACTTGGCTAAGCGCATCATGTTTTCGGGGCCTTTTAAAAAAAAAAATTAAGAGGATGCCTTAGTATTTATTGACAGTGTTTGCTGAAAGGATTTTCGTCTTTAGTTTGCAATGTTATTGATAACCACTTTCTAAAGTTCAAAATCATACAACAGAAAATTAACCAAAATGCAATTCACTTGAATATTAAGCTCATGCTTTTTTTTCTCGAGATTCCGTTGTTTAACGGCTGATGCTTTTAATTATACTAAAACTCCAACTTAACTTGACATCACTAGACGATAGATCTTCACCGTGCTCATAGGCAGTTAATCCATTTTAGCGGAGTGAAGACATAATTATCACCAAACCTTATAGCCTTTTGTTCTCTACAGGGTTGTGGTTTGGCGAACATTATGCTTTGACGCCGCCAAAATGGATTAAATACCTATGAGCACTGTGACGATCTACCGTCTAGTGATGTCAAGTTAAGTTGAAGTTTAGTGTAGTTTAAGGTTATAGTTTATTTGACCTCAAGACGTAATCGAAAATTACAGAGAAAGAAAGACTCGGGGTTTAATTTAACTAAAACTATTTTGAACATTTTACGACAAAAGTTTGATGTCCCTATACTAAACTTCAACTTAACTAAGACATCACTTAGATTGTAGATCGTCACAGTGCTCATAGACAATTAATCCATTTTGGCGGAGTGAAGACATAATTCTCGCCAAACCTTATAGCCTTTTGTTCTCTACAAGGGTTGTGGTTTGGCGAACATTATGCTTTCACGCCGCCAAAATGGATTAAATACCTATGAGCACTGTGACGATCTACCGTCTAAGTGATGTCTAGTTAAGTTGAATTTGAGTATAGTCCTGGTTGGCTTGTGCTGAAAATCAGCACTTTCAAAAGTAAAAACACGAAAAACTTCGATTTTTAACTTTTTCCGGATTTTAGATTTGAGGTGTTTATATTTTAGCTGTGTTCCAAAAATCATTCAAATCTTCAATCAGTTTGGAATTTATTTATTTTTTTAAATGGTTCGTGCCGACATGCAATGAAATCTCAAGTAAGTGTAAGTACAGAGAGATCCATAAATAAGGCAATTTGAAAAATCAATAATTAACAAGTGTTTGAAAGCAATGCAATATACACAGAAATACTAAAAAAAAAATTTAAAAAAAATGTTTTTCCCCCCATTCCAGTCAAAAGTAGGTTCGATGGCGCTTTACCTCTAAATCTCAATAGTTCAAAACAAAGATCTTATTTAACTAACTGACTGAAGTTCTTCCAAGTGTTTATTGAGCCATCTCTTGATGAAAATATCAACTAATTTGTCTTACTGGAATAAAGATTTTTTTTTTCCTTTTTTTTTTTCCCCCCTCCCTTTTTTTTTCAAACGTTCTTTTTAAAATGTCCAGTATATGTATATGGAAAAAGATGTTACATTCATGAGAGTAGGATGTTAGTCCCTTATTAAACAGGGCCACTCTAGCCACACACTAGACAAGCAACTCTAAGCGAAACACGCAGTCCTATGTGGCTTATTATACTAAACCACAGCTGTGACTAGAAGTGGCTTCTGTCGCTTAAGAGGCCTAGACTCTAAGCGATGCATGCAATCTTATGGAACTTATCATGCTGGGCCACAGCAGTGGCCAGCCATGGCGTCTTATTATACAGTGGGGCCTTATTATTCAGAGGGGCATTATTAAGGGCCTTATTATACAGAGGGGCCTTATTAAGGGCCTTATTATACAGAGGGGCCTTATTAAGGGCCTTATTATACAGAGGGGCCTTATTAAGGGCCTTATTATACAGAGGGGCCTTATTAAGGGCCTTATTATACAGGGGGGCCTTATTATTCAGAGGGGCATTATTAAGGGCCTTATTATACAGAGGGGCATTATTAAGGGCCTTATTATACAGAGGGGCCTTATTAAGGGCCTTATTATACAGAGGGACCTTATTATTCAGAGGGGCATTATTAAGGGCCTTATTATACAGAGGGGCATTATTAAGTGCCTTATTATACAGAGGGGCCTTATTAAGGGCCTTATTATACAGAGGGGCCTTATTAAGGGCCTTATTATACAGAGGGGCCTTATTAAGGTCCTTATTATACAGGGGGGCCTTATTATTCAGAGGGGCATTATTAAGGGCCTTATTATACAGAGGGGCCTTATTAAGGGCCTTATTATACAGAGGGGCCTTATTAAGGGCCTTATTATACAGAGGGGCCTTATTAAGGGCCTTATTATACAGAGGGGCCTTATTAAGGGCCTTATTATACAGGGGGGCCTTATTAAGAGCCTTATTATACAGGGGGGCCTTATTAAGGGCCTTATTATACAGAGGGGCCTTATTAAGGGCCTTATTATACAGAGGCAGTCGACTGGAAACACGCGCCTCCTCTTCTGGCCACTTCTGTGGCTATACTAAACTCCAACTTAACTTGACATCCCTAGACAATAGATCTTCACCATGCTAATAAGCAATTAATCCATTTTAGCGGAGTGAAGACATAATTCTCGCCAAACCTTACAGCCTTTTGTTCTCTACAGGGTTGCTGGGCTGAGTTTCGTAGCGTGATTTTTTCTTGTGGGACGGGATAAGAATGAAATTGGAATGGGGTGATACAGTATTCCTGTCCATCCCGTTTGTCGAACAAAAGGCTATATGGTTTGGCGAGCATTATGCTTTCACGCCGCCTTAATGGATAAATTGCCTATGAGCACTGTGACGATCTACCGTCTAGTGATGTCAAGCTAAGGTGACTAGTGCATATTATTGCACGTTTCGCTTAGCTTCTGAGCGCCACAAGCGACAGACGCAACCTCCTACCCACAGAAGTGGCTCTCCAGTATAATAAAATGAACAAGATTGCATATTTTGCTTACAGTGGGGCTTGTCTGAAACTGCGGCGTGCGATAGCCACTCAAGTGGCTCTGTATAATAAGTGAATCAGAAGAAAGAACGATTACGGGAGAGTTTTTACCCTAGTTATTTCGGACCACTTTTCAATCAATACCATCTTTTGAATATTCTAATAAATTTTGTTTCACGTCAAACTGGCAAAATATCGATCCGAAAAATTGTAGATGACAGTATGCCAACGCTTCGTGGTGCGTATTCGACTCCGACCGTTCCTGGTCATCCTGCGGAATCGGCAGTGGACAGAAATACGGAAAGTTGCGCGTATCTCAAGAATAGAAAACCCAGATGGTGGAGAACCGACTTAGAAAAAGAAGAGAAAGTGCTTTCTGTTGCTGTTACCATGTTTCCTTCTGGTAAGGAATATTTTTAATTAAATGAAATTTTGTGAGTTAAGAGAAAGCCTTAGTAAGGATCATATTCCGTGTACTCGCTATGTTACAATCCTCTAGCCCAGTGCATTTAGAAACTACTTTTGTATCAAACCTTGAAATTTGGTACGAAAAGGACCACTTCGTGAAATGACACCAATTGAAAACTCGGAAAGTAGCGTCTAGTGTTGTTTATTTTATAAATTCAAATTTTAAAAAAAAATCAAAATATTATTGCAGATGGCGCCACTACATAGGCATTGACGTAATAGACTGAGAGGCGACTGCCATTTTTGGACCCCATCGAACATCATTCTGAATTTTTTATAGAAATTGGAGAAAAGGGAGTGGAATACGAATTCACTGGTCTGCCGTGGCAAAAATGGTCGAAACTTGTCAAAAATTTACTTTTAATAAGTTGATTGGCAAATCCAATTGCCAAATAATGAGCATTTTTTTATTTTTTTTATTTAGTAACCCTCACTCTTTAATTTTTAATTAAGAAGGTTGCAAACGATTCAGATATCTGGCGACGGTCTACTTGCATCTATTAAAAGGGAACCAAGTTGGCAATAAACATTACGCCACTGGATGACGTAACTGATGTCGCCAATTTGGCTTACTTTTAAAAGACACAAGTTTTCCGAGCCAGAGATCGGAAATCGTTTGCGCTTTTTCTCATTGAAAATCAAAATGAAGTGGGTTGCCAGACGAAAAAATTTGTTCCCTCTTTGGCAAGTTACGACACATTTGGCAATCGAATTTTAGTTCAACTCATTCGAAATCGATTTTTGATCAGTTTCGGCCATTTTTGCCACGGCAGACCAGTGCGGATTCGTAATCTACTAACTTTTCTCCAATTTCTTTAAAAAAAATTCAGAATGATGTTCGATGGGGTCCAAAAATTGCAGTCGCCTCTTGGACTATAACTATCTCAAATATAAAATAGATTATATGGTATTTTCGAGTTTTTAATTTATGCCAAGTGATAATTTTCGTACCAAATGTATATACAAAGTAGTGGTTATACAAAGTAGTTTCTAAATGAACTGGGCTGTAACATAATAAACTGGGTCAAGCATAGCGAGTATAGAGAATGATTCTTCATCTTTAGTGTCAGATTTATTCTTATTAATCTTACGGTAGGTTGAAAATAAGACTATAATAACATAAACATTTAGATAAGATATAATAACTTAACACCAAGACATATTTAACAATTTTGTAAATCCATTTCTTAAACATTCTGTAACTTCGATTAATAATTTCTATAAACTTCGACTAAGCAAATTAACCCACCTGCCGTCATCCATTCGAGTTGAAACTTGGGAGATAAATTCGTTGTCGATGACAATGCATTCTATCAAGTTTTGGGATTTGTTACTAAAAAGACACTTTTACTCAAACTATTATTACGTTTAGGGTGACTGATTATCCCACTTGCCATCAGTCAATCGAACTGTAACTTGGCTGATAGACTCGTCGTCGATGACATGGCATTCTATCCAAGTTTTCTGTGGTGGGGTGGAGAGGGGCGAATTAGTCCATGCATTCGATTATTTTCTTTTTAATGGTCAAACAATGAAAACTGGACCTGATCTCAAAATCACTTATGCACATTACCCAGATAATCTGAAGAACAAACTGATTTTTGCACTTTAGCGATAACATATACATTAAAAACTTTGTTTTGTTATGGATTTTTTTTATTTTTATTTCAGATAAACATGTCCAATTTACAGTCTTTATAATAGAAATCCAGGATTCAACGGCTAAGTACAAGAAATGTGCTTCTTTCAGTGGAAAATTCGGTATGCATTTATAAGATTACTCATCGTGGTTTGATTTTGAATTTATTAAGAATTTTGATTAGAATGTGCTCTACGCTGCCCAATTTTTTTGGTTTGGCGATTTTGCGCCAAAGTATGGTAACCCAGCTCCAATAGGGTTCCGTTTTAACTCGACATCCATTTTGGTAAACCTGTAGTTTGGTGTCAATTCAACTTGGCGACATTTCGCAAAGTCACCAATGGACAATTCCCGTATTTTTTTTATTTTTTTTAAAACGAGTGAAATTAGTTTATGTTATAAAGAATTTCTTTCTGATTCCAAATATTCAAACAAAAGTTCTTTAAAAAAAATTAGTTTTTTATATATTAAGAAAAGAAAAAAAATGCCCTAATACCCAGTCCGATCAAACGATCCGCTATAGCTGTGACGTCATTACATCCTTTGATTTCTATGATTATCGAGAGGTTTCTGCCAAATAATTGATGTGTGTTTAGTAGACAATCGCCATATCCCATACCGGTTGGAGCGATTTGTGAGAATCTTGCAAAACTGGTTTCCGCTGCTGCGTTTCAAGCCAAGTTGTTTCAGATGTTAGTGACGTCACATTCGAATCGAGCCAAATGTGTCGTTTTCCCGCCGAAATCTACCAAGCGAACTTAGGTTACAAACTAAAAAAAAAAAAAAAAAAAAAAAAAAATGCGCAGTGAGCAGCAATTTTTTTGTTTATGGCATTTTTGAAACATTTCGAATTGAATCAAATTTTAAAAAAATGCGGGAATTGTCCATTGAGCAGCGTAAAGCACATTCTAACCAAAATTTTATGTGGGAATGTTAAAAACTAGTAAACCACTCTAATTTTAGATACTCAAACGGTCGTTTTATCGTGCGATGAAGGTAAAGGCACTAAAGGTCAGAAAGTGCACTTAGAAGCTCATCATCTAACAGAGGGATTGTTTGAAATATGCGAAGTTGAAGTTCAGGTAGAGAAAGGTAGGAATAAAAAAAAAATACTGCTTATACTCCATAGATTTGTTATTTGGTCGGAAATGGTGTAAATTTACACCTTTTTTTTTTTTTTTTTTTTTTTTCCTTCTTTTTTTTTTCCTGCAAATTATGATACTAATTGGGCAATATTATTTTTAAATACAGTAGAATCTCGATTAACCGAGAGAGAGATTGTAAAAAAAGAGAGTTGTAAAAAAACAATAAAAAGTAAATGATTTTCGTTTATTGAATACAGGACTTTTAGTGTTTTTTTTTATGACATAATTGTTGGAAATGAGTTTTTGTTGCAATAATCTGGATAATCTTTGTTTCGCTGCTCTATCCCGGAGTCTTTTTGAAGGCAATAGTTCAGTTTGATCTGCATCCGAAGGTTGCTCTAACCATGTCAGCTCTTCAGAAAAACAGTCAAAAGCCTCACCATTACTTATGTAACTTTAGAGCGAGGGAAAAGATTACGGTTTAAAAAGGAACAAATGATTTATCACTCATTTGGGAGATTTTTGATGTCGACTAAATGATTGCCGGTTAACAGAGAAATCCGGATACAGGAGGGACGGTTAATCGAGGTTCTACTGTAAGTCCAAATTTATTTGCTAGTATCGTTTGGAGTCTTAGTAGATTATATAAAATTTCCCTTAGTTATGCAATCTTACCGTATAATAAAAGTATAATTAATATCTCCGTATATATTGCAATGCACGTAGAAATTATTTTGATAATGATTTATATAATATGCGTTACTATTAGTTTCCTTACAAGTCTGTAATTAGATTGGCAAGATATTTCAGAGTCGTGACTATATGGGAAAGCGGGTCATTTAAAAATCCCTCTTTTAGAAAGTTCGACTACTTTTCGACCCCTTAAAGTTGGTTTGTCGAGATCGGAATAAATTACTTTTTCTATGTTTTTTTTTTTTTTTTTTTGACATTTTGCACCAAAATTTCAAAGTTGCGACTCTGTTGGAAGTGGGACATTTGAACATTTCTCGTTTGGAACGTTAGACCCCCTTTTCGACTCTTTAAAGTTGGTTAATCGAGATCGCAATAGATTACTTTTCCTATGCTTGTCCTTCGTGACATCTGTGCCAATTTTCAGAGTTATGACTGTATGGGAAGTTAGTGATAAGTAAGGCCTTTTTGTTGGCATCACATGTAATTGTGTCCACGAACCTGAAGGTTTCGCATAAGAAACCAGTCATAAAGTACACTTTGAATACATACCTAACGTAGCATTTATTTAAAAAAAGCTTTAACATGTATAATTATACATATGTATTTCTTTTTAGACAGAAATTATTTTTAAAAGAAATATCCCACCCAGCTAACAATTACTAACAAAGCGTTTTCTGATCTGAACACTTTCCCGTGTACTAAATGGACTGAATTTTAGTTTAACATAAGAAAGACACGATCAATTGATCATTAGGTTGCTATGTGTTGTCTTTTATATGGTGTAGTTCATCTATTTTTTTTTTTTTTTTTTAGGTATGGGATATGATTGTGGCAAACCCAGCCGAAACTTGCACTCCATCGCAGCTGAGCCTAGAAATAACACGGTGGAGTATGACTGTATGAGAGGATACGAACTCAAAGGCAGAAGCTTTCGGACTTGTCTTAGTACTGGTCAGTGGTCTGGGGAGCCACCTGTTTGTGAGCGTACGTATTGTACGCTCTATTCTGTACGTGTGTTCTATAAACAGTTGTGAATTGTGTTTCTTTTCTTTTTGATGTCCTATTTTTTGTTATTAGGTTTGTTTTTCGTCAGCAATAATAACAAGCTAATGGAAAGGGTTGGCGGCACGTGGTCTAGTCGGGAGGTTTCGCGACCGTTCCGCCTGTTCTGATTGCAAAATCGTTTGCATTTGATTTTTTGGAAAACTTCGCCGGTTAGTATAAAAGCATCGCCGTTTCGTGAACTGAGTTAGTTGGATTTTAAGCGTTGTTTTGAAAAGAGCTAAGCTCTTGTTTACTTTTCATGGTACCTGAATAATCGTTGCGCATGTGAAGTTGTATGCACTGAAAGCTGTTGTTAAAGCTTGAAAAAAAACGACTTCGTTGTTGTTTTAAAAAGTTTTGTGTGTCTCTGAACGAAGAATATTGCTTTTATTTTGTAAAATAAAAGGTATAATTTGTTCTTCGTTCTTGATAACTATATATAACTTGAATAAATTGAAAGTAATTAGTTAAACATATTTTAATTGTTTAACCAAAACAAACATTACAGGTAAAGGTGGACATTGGACAAACCCACGTGGCCTCCATATGAACAATTATGTATCCCTATCTATATGGACTGGTATGGAGTGTTTATCTGGATCCATATAGAATTTCTATCGATTCCATATAGGACGATATGTGTTTTCTATGTGTCGAATTCATGTACCCAATCTACGTGGTTTCTATACGGGCTGCCCTCCTGGAACCAGATGTTTAAACCCTCACTAATCCATGTGGGCCTCATAAAGAAAAATTATATAGTATCCATATCTATATGGACTAGTATGGATTAGCTATTTTGATCCATTTAGAATTTTTATCCAATTCCATGGGGGAGGATCCATTTGGGACGATATGGGTTTTCTGAGTTTGCCCGCATAGAATTCATGTACCCCAATCTACGTGGTTTCTTATATGCGCTGCCCATAAGTGCCGAGATGTTTAACCCACCACTAATCCATGTGGGTCCACATATGTGCATGCTACCTGGGACCATTCGATACCATTCGAAAAGTTCGTAGCTCTACTAGAAATAATCATATTTATACAATAAGTACTTTTAATGCACATATAGGTGCAAATGCTGGCTCACAAATTTAAATGCAGACAAATTTTCAACAGAGAGGAAATGTCCTGAACTGCGATGCGGTACCAACTGCCATCAGCGCCCCGGTTCCGACGGTTGCCCCACATGCGAGTGCGGGCCCCAGTGCGCCGCCCCAAGGTGCGCAGATGCTGGATGCCACCTAGAGTACGACAGGACGGCTGGACCATGCCCCTCATGCGTATGCAGAGGTGAGATGACTTGGTGATCGTCAGTTTTTTTTTTACTCTTTAAGTAGAGGAAGTCCTAGAAAGGACATCGATATAGATAAACAACTGGATAGACTGCTCCATTGTCAATGCAAAGAGAAAAACGCGCCGGGGATTGCGAAGCTGGTGGGAAGATTAACCAATCACAGTTCACTTTTATAGTTGGAAGGGAATGCGAAAAACCTTGTAAAGTGTTAGAGTATAAATTTGTTTGCACATTATTACTAATTAAGGTCTACTATGAACATTTCTGCTGTGTACAACCCAAAATTTTATTTTCAATCCTTCTGCAATCCATATTTTTATCCCACCAATTGCATCTGGCAACGGCTACATTTTCCCAGCGTTAAGCAGTCTATCCAGTTGTTTATCTATATCGATGAGTAAGGATCATTCTCCTATACTCGCTATGTTACAATCTTCAAACCTATAGTTCATTTAGAAACTACCTTGCCATTTGGCGCGAAAAGGATCACTTCGTGAAATGACATAAAAACTCGAAAATAGCGGCTAATATATTTTATATTTGAAGTCTTTACGTCAAAGCCTATGCAGTGGCGCCAATTTATACCATTTAATGAAGCTATCCTTTTCGTACCATATGTCAATGTTTTCTACGAAATAGTTTCTAAAATGAAATGGACTAGAAGACTTATAACATAGCGAGCATAGGGAATTATCCTTACTAGGACTAATAGAATGTTTTCCAGAACATGATACAGTTAAGCGGAAACACTGATTTCAGCTTTTTTGTTCGAAACTTCAGTACTTTGAATAGAGCTTAAAAATGACAAAACTGGGTTGCATTAGATTCATCACAGTTTTTCAATCTATTTATATAAAATTAAGTGTCTGTACCTCTGAATTTGGTACATAGAAGCTTTAGTTCACCGAGATTGTAGAGAACAACTTTTTTTAAATTAGATTAAAAGTTTGATTAAAATGTAATGTTATTAAAAAAAACTTGGATTTGCCAGCGATATGTTCGATTACATCAGAATAAAACAACAAGTTATTTGTCCCCTTTATTTTCCTGATTATTTTTATGTATATTAATCGTTAGTCCGATAATCTATTCGAATATAATTGTAATATTTTCATATATTTACTGTCAATCAATACCTTAAAAATACTATACGTAAACGGTTTTAAAGCATATGTAATACATGAAGTGTTTGGATACTCGATGTTAAATTAAGTCATAACAGACAATCATATATTTGGCGAAGGTTATTGAAATTCATGAAACTTTCAAATCATTTCGACATTTGTTAACTTTTTCTTATATTCCGAAATAAATATTTATTCATTTCCTTTCGTATTTCATTTGCGATTATATTTCTCCGTGCATTATTTTTGTCGTGATTATGAAGTTGGCAAAGGGGTTATCAGGTTTATTTTTTCTCTGAATACTAAAAATTGTTTGAAAAATACAAAACTTTTTCGGTGCAGGATCAGCTAAGAATTTTTCTTTGGGGCGATTTTATTTGGTGATTTTTTTCCCTCTTAAATGAGGTTTCTTTTTTTAAGTTATATTTTAATTTAATTTTATTTTATTTTAATTTTATTTTAGCTACCGTATTTTTGGAAATTTTTCTGGTCGCGAAATGAAAAAAAACGCAAAACATCTATTCCATTTATTTTTCTTAAATATAAACTTCTATATCTTTCAACAGGTCACGTAGTTAGTATAGTATAATTGTTTAAAATCGTTGATTTTATGAAAATTTTATGTTTTTGTTACCATTTTTCATCATTTTTACATGAAGTTCATTTTGGAGAAAGGACAAAATTTTAAGGTGGGAGATCGACTCAATGTGACTGAGCTTGACGTGGATTGAAAAAAAAAAGTCATAATTTTGCGTGACGTAATTTATGTACGTCCACAAAATGTAAAATGTTACGGAATACAAGAGCACGTGAAAATTTTCTCCAAAACGTTTGCATTTGGAGAAAAAGAGTTGAATATTTGTTTTCAATACACAGTCACTGCGATTTCAGCATTCTTAATTTTGTATTGTTACAGGTTGTAATCATCTCCACTCTTCTGAAAGTTGATTGGTTGATTGTTTTCAGATTATCTGGCGCCGTCAGCAACACGAGGGCTATAATGCTCCGAAACATTCGTCATTAGACAAGCCAACATACATTTACAAACACCCATGCCAACACGGGACTCGAACCCGCAACCTCGCGGTCTAGAAGCTAGCACGCTAACCACTATACCGTTTGGTCGGCCTTCTGAAAGTTGATACTTTATACTTTGGATCTTGAACCTAAATTATTTATATTTTTCTCTACCGAGGCATTACTTTTATAAACATACTTTTTATGTATTTCACGAAAGTATTAGCCAAATATTGAGATTAAACACCTTATAACTGGTCTTCTAACCGTTTCAAACCTTCTTTTAGCTTCTAGATCGCGAGGTTGCGGGTTCCGAGTCCCGTGTTAGGCATTGATGTTTGTAAATGTATGTTGGCTTGTCAAAAGACGAATGTTTCGGCGCATTATAGCCCTCGTGTTGCTGACGGCGCCAGATAATCTGAAAACAACTAACCAATCCAACCGTTTCTGCCAAAAGAAGAAGAAAAAAAAATCTCATAGAGAAATGTTATTTTAATACAGTCAAACTCCGTTAATGCGAAATCGTTTTTCATGAAATCCCGTTTAACGCGAAATAAAAGCTGTTCTCTGTAGTTAAAACTTAGCTTTAATTTATTCGTTTAACATGAAATTCGGTTAAATCGAACAATTTTGGCTGCCCCATCGACTTCGCATTACGAGAGTTTGAATATAGTTTTCTACACTACACATAAATTTCGTAATCATGCTCAAAATCTGCACTTGGACTGATTGAGTTGATAATTTAACCATTTCTCTTTCAAGATGCAAGTTTCATGGAAGTGCAGTGCTCCCCACCGAAATGTGATGCCGGATGCATGATTGATTACAGCACAAAGCCATGTCCAAGTTGCACTTGCGATGGTGGTCCAATAGGTAAGATATAGACTTTATGGGTTGAAAGCAATTTGCATGAACGGGGAGTCGAACTCGGGACTCCTAGATCAAAAGACAGGCGCGTTAACCACTAGGCAAAAGTGATCACTATACTAAACTCCAACTTAACTTGACATCACTAGACGATAGATCTTCACCGTGCTCATAGGCAGTTAATCCATTTTAGAGGAGTGAAGACATAATTCTCGCCAAACCTTATAGCCTTTTGTTCTCTACAAGGGTTGTGGTTTGGCGAACATTATGCTTTCACGCCACCAAAATGGATTAAATACCTATGAGCACTGTGACGATCTACCGTCTAGTGATGTTAAGTTGAAGTTTAGTATAGTGCCTAGGTGTTGTATCTGTCATTTGTACACGAGACCAACACAAATTTGTAGAATCTGCGATTATTTACTTCAAACAAAGACACTATGGAAACTTACACAATGACTTAATTGAATTACACTATGACTTAAATGAAAAACTTACACTATGACTTAAATGAAAAACTTACACTATGTAATATACCAATGGCTTGATTTTTTTTCCTAAGGTCTTTCCGGAATCATGTGTTCCCCACCGAAGTGTGACGCTGGATGCAGAGTTGATTACAGCACCAAGCCCTGTCCAAGCTGCACGTGCGATGGTGGTCCAGCAGGTAAGAAAGTTACACCTTTAAAAAATTTAAATAATTGGAATCTTTGACACATTATGAGTGAAAAACAATTATGATTATAAAAACACTTATATGCTTAGCAATTATACATTTTGTCAAAAATAATTATGCATTTAGAAAGTAACTTTAGTAATGTGACGAATTTATGCTTAGGTCTTTCCGGAATCATGTGTTCTCCGCCGAAATGTGACGCTGGTTGCAGAGTTGATTACAGCACCAAGCCCTGTCCAAGTTGCACGTGCGATGGTGGTCCAGCAGGTAAGACATTGACTTCGTGTTTGAAAGCCATTCGTGAATTTTATGATTATTTGAAGCAAACCAAATATATAAGTTCTTTGGGAAATATACAGTAGGGCAATTCTCTGATGTACGGACCTTTTGGCTCTTTTTTTTACTCATAAACAATTTAGAATGTTAAAATTATGATGAATTTAACAGTTTTGTTTTTGTTTTATATATCTCTATTTGGTTGCAAAGTTATATTGAAAAATAATTACTTTAATTAGGTCAAGTATACATTTATAAGTTAACGACTCGGTGGATGTAAATTCATATTTGACCCAGCTAAAGTGATTATTTTTCGATATAACTTCGTTACCAAATAATAATGTACAAAATAAAAAGGAAACTATGAGATTTATCTTAATTTCATAATTCTTATTTTTTACGAGTAGAAAAAGAAGCCAAAAAGTCCCGTGCATCAGCCAGAAAATTGTCAATAACCGCTTGATTTTTTTCCCCCCCCCATAAGGTCTTTCTGGAATCATGTGCTCTCCACCAAATTGTGACGCTGGATGTCGAGTTGATTTCAGCACCAAGCCCTGTCCAAGCTGTACATGCGATGGTGGTCCAGCAGGTAATAAAAAAAAAAAAAGCTTCTTTACTCATTTAAAATGTTTTGTAATCTTTTGCACTTTGGGAGCGGTTTTAAATGAATTTAATACAATGAAAAGAGCAAAAATGTTAATACAATGTTAATGTCTAGGTCTTTCCGGGATCATGTGTTCCCCGCCGAAGTGTGACGCTGGATGCAGGGTTGATTACAGCACCAAACCCTGTCCAAGCTGCGCGTGTGATGGTGGTCCTTCAGGTAAGAAATCTACTCCTAAACACATTGGTCGTGAAACTGTCACTTTTTTCCGAGACTTGTGAGAGGTGCCCTTTGAACATGTGTATAAAACCGCCATTGATAGCTTTTGTTTGAAGAAGAACGCTAATAAAAGATAGTGCGTAACCTAAAGTTTTATACTTATTCCAGGTCTCTCCGGTATCATGTGTTCACCACCGAAATGTGAAGCTGGCTGCAGAGTCGACAACACAGCGAAGCCCTGCCCTGTCTGCACGTGTGTGCGGCGCTCGCAAAGTAAGTGCACCATATGGTTCTCATGCGCTCGAAAGACAGTTGCCAATTTAATATATAGTCTAATACCATTCTAACATATTACCAAGACATAACATGAAAGTCTTAGAATGATGTTCGAACGTATTGTTAAGCAATTTTTCTGTAAATAGTTGTGAATTAAGTTTTTTTTTTTCCTTCATCCCCCCCCCCTTTTTTTTTTCTATTTGAAGTTCTATTTCTTAATTATTAAGTTTGTTGGTTTTTCACCAGTGAAAACACCGGTTACAGGAAAAAAGATTGGCTACACGTGATCTTGTCGGTAGGTTTCGCGACCGTTCTGCGAATTCTCATTGTCATAGACTTATTATTATCATCAATAGTCTGCGCGTTCCCCATTTCAATTATACAACGAGAATGAAACCAAAATGAGCCGACCAAACGGTATAGTGGTTAGCGTGCTGGCTTCTAGACCGCGAGGTTGCGGGTTCCGTATCCCGTGCTAGGCATGGGTGTTTGTAAATGTATGTTGGCTTGTCTAATGACGAATGTTTCGGCGCATTATAGCCCTAGTGTTGCTGACGGCGCCTGATAATATGAAAACAACCGAAACCAAAATGAATCACATGAGTAGGGACTTTTTGGGAGCAGGGTTGCAGATTTGGCGGGTTTCTCCTCACTCAGGCGATAAAGGATAATAAGATTATTAGATAAAGGATTAATTTTACGACGTAGACAAATTAAAAACCACGTGACTGATGGACGAATTTTGTGATTCATTTTGGTTTCATTCTCGTTGTATGATTGAAGTGGGAACGCGCAGTCTATAGATAATAATATGTCTATGCTCATTGTAAAATCGTTTGCACTTTACTTGTCGGGAAACTTCATCGGTTAGTATAAAAAAAAGTCGCCAATTCGCGAAATGAGTTAGTTGGATTTTGAGCGTGGTTTTCAAAAGAACGAAGCGCTTGTTTACTTTTGCTGTGCCTGAACTGAATTAGCACTGTGCATGTGAAGTCTATGCACTAAACTACTGTTTAAAGCTTGATAGCGAGATCACTGTTAGAAGTTTTGTGAGCCTTCGCACGAAGCGTAAGTTATGACTTTTGTTTTGTAAAAGCTGTGTCATCATTCCCACTGAGAAAAATCCATAACAATAAATTAGATGTGCAGCAGGTAAAAGAAAGCGTGTATGTAAAAAAATGCAGGAATTTTTGTATGATTATTAACTTTTTAGGACTGGTCTACCATCCCATTAAAATAAGTATAGCGAACAAGAAATTTTAAGACTTTTTGTTGCTTCTCTGCATAAACAAGAAACATACTTCCAAAAATAATTGTACTATATGCTTAAATATTGTGTAATAAAACCTATTACACAGTAGAGAATATGTCCATAATAAAAATAAGAAATTTTCACAAACATATACTATACTAAACTCCAACTTAACTTGACATCAATAGACAATAGATCTTCACGTGCTCATAGGCAATTTATCCAATTTAGCGGAGTGAAGACACAATTCTCGCCAAACCTTATAGCCTTTTGTTCTCTACACGGTTGCGGTTTGGCGAGCATTATACTTTCACTTAAATGCCTTTGAGCACCTTTGACGATCTACCGTCTAGTGATGTCAAGTTAAGTTGAAGTTTAGTATAGTTGTAAATACAGAAAACGAAAAAAAGTACAATTATAAAATACACATATGCAAATCCGCTCCGTATGCTATTCCACACTCAATTATTACTTAGAGCAGATTTAGAAGGACTTCAAATTAGTGCAGATGTTTTACTGCCAAGCAAACTGTATAGAAGGAAATTTCATCACACCATTCAAGAGTTTAGGAGAAATGAAAGAAATCATGGATTATCCACAGATACATTAGAAGAAAACATCAAGAAATTTTACTCAAATGGTTTTATTTGTCTTTAAAAGATATAATGACATGAAAACTGTCATGAATTTCCGATCTAGACAGTATTTTCAGTTCTGCCATCTATATATAGAAATATTTTCGACATTAGAAAAAGAAATAACCCACGCCTATACTAAACTTCAACTTAACATCACTAGACGGTAGATCGTCGCAGTGCTCATAGGTATTTAATCCATTTTGGCGGCATGAAAGCATAATGTTCGCCAAACCACAACCCTCTAGAGAACAAAAGGCTATACGGTTTGGCGAGAATTATGTCTTCACTCCGCTAAAAGGGATTAACTGCTTATGAGCACGGTGAAGATCTATCGTCTAGTGATGTCAAGTTAAGTTGGAGTTTAGTATAACTGCAAATATGCATAAATACTCATGAAAAACTAGTTACCCCAAAGTTAATATACCTTATTACAGGTTTTTTTTAAATTTCCTTTTCTTTTTCGGATTCTAAATAATTGATTACTGTTTTTAAGCATGCTTCACTCTTAAGTATTTAAGAAGAAACTAATCACAAGAAAGAGTCTTCAGTTTGCGCTGAACCATTAACAATTTTTGAAATTGTAGAGTTTTAGCGAACTTTAAAATTTTTTTTTTTTTTTTTAACTGCATTACATAGATGACAAAAGTTCAGGGAAGAGAAAACCCATGTATGTAGGGGGTAGGGGAGGTTGGTTGGTTGTTTTCAGATTATCTGGCGCCGTCAGCAACACGAGGGCTATAATGCGCCGAAACATTTCGTCATTAGACAAGCCAACATACATTTACAAACACCCATGCCAACACGGGACTCGAACCCGCAACCTCGCGGTCTAGAAGCCAGCACGCTAACCACTATACCGTTTGGTCGGCGGGGGGGGGGGTAGGGGAGGAGTCGCATAAGTTTTGTAGTGATATTAATTTGAATTTTATAGGAGACTAGCTGAATACCCGTGCTGCGCTACGAAATTTTACCATTAGCATTTTAGCGATCAAAAGACATTCATGTATTCTACACTTCAGATTTTTGCTCGAATTTCGATCCCGTCAAATTGATTTATCAAAATAGGAACTTTCCTTTGTTGACATTTTTAACTAAATTTATAATTGTGATTAGTATATTGGAAAAAGACATTTGAATATCCCTCGTTTAGAACGTATAACTCCCTTCGGACCCTTTTTAATTACGTAATCGAAATTGCAATAGTTTATTGTGTTTATGTTTGCTTTTAGTTCTAAATTTCAAAGTAGTAGCTGTATTGGATTTGAGACATTAAGATAATCCTCGTATAGTTTCAATGTTGCGTCGACTTTTCATCCCTTAAAAATTCGTTAATCGATATTGGAATAACTTATTTTTTTTTACATTTGACCTTTTAACATTTACACCAAATATCAGAATTATGACTACATTGGAACTGGAACATTCGGATATCCCTCGTTTGGAACATTTAACCCCTTTTCGACCCCTTAAAGTTGGTAAATCTAGAACGGAATAGCTTAGTTTTTCTATGATTATCTTTTTTGACCATTTGTATCAACTTTCAGAGTTGTGACCAAATGGGAAATGGGAAATTCGAATGTCCCTCGTTTGGAACGTTTAACACCTTTTCCAACCCTTAAGTGGGTTAATCGAGATCAAAATGGCTTACTTTTTCTATGTTTATCTTTATTGACATTCACACAAATTTTCAGAGTTGTGACGAAATTTGAAGTAGAACATTCGAATATCCCTCGTTTGGAACGTTTAGCCCCTTTTCCCCCCTTTAAAGTGGGTTAATCAAGCTCGGAATAGCTTAAATTTTCTATGTTTGTCTTAGTTGACATTTGTACCAAATTTTAGAGTTGTGACCATATGCGAAGTGGTACATTCGAATATCCCTCGTTTGGAACGTTTAACCCCTTTTCCACCAATTAAAGTGGGTTAATAGAGATCGGAATAGCTTACTTTTTCTACGTTGGTCTTCATTGATATTCGCACCAGTTTTCAGAGTTGTGACAATATGGGAAGTAAGACATTCGAATATCCCTCGTTTGTAACTTTTAACCACTTTTCGACCCCTTAAAGTGGGTTAATCGAGATCGGAATAGTATGCTTTTTCTATATTTACCATTGTTGGTATTTGTACCAATTTTCAAAATTGTGACCATGTCGGAAGTGGTACATTCGAATATTCCTCGTTTGGAACGTTTAACCCCTTTCCCACCCCTTAAAGTGGGTTAATAGAGATCGGAATAGCTTACTTTTTCTACGTTGGTCTTTATTGATATTCTCACCAGTTTTCAGAGTTGTGACAATATGGGAAGTAAGACATTCGAATATCCCTCGTTTGTAACTTTTAACCACTTTTCGACCCCTTAAAGTGGGTTAATTGAGATCGGAATAGCTTACTTTTCTATGTTTACCATTGTAGATATTTGTACCAATTTTCAAAATTGTGGACATGTGGGAAGTGGGAGAATGAGTGATGAGTGAGTGAGTCAGTGAATGAGTGAGGGCTTTGCCTTATATATAGAGAGATTTACTGCCTTTTCAGTTTGAACACTATTTCCTTAATGTATTTTTTTTTTTTTTTTAATTTAATTTTAGTATTTTATGTTACTTTATGGGAATGGTTGAATTTATTTGTTTTATATTTTCTTTTTCAAACAATACACCACTTAATTAGACTTCAATTGTTATAACCTTTAATTAAAATAATGCCAAGTATTAAAGGTACTGTTACACTCAACAAAGACTTATGATCTAACAATGAGCACTAATTTCTTCTTTGTGGTAAAAAAGACAAACTCAGTTGTAGACTAAAGTTATCTGTCATTTGAATCAGTGAGATTTTGTTTGCGCTTGTGTGAAAATCGTTGTTGATTTATTGAAAGTTACTGTTGAGTTACTGACGAAACTATTGAAAGTTACTGACGAAGCTATTGAAAGTTACTGACGTTACTGTTACTTGTTGAAAGTGAGATATGGATTGCGAGGAGATGGAGTGGGAACACAGTTGTCCCTTTTGGGAGGTAGATGTGATCCTGGAGCCAGAGGAGCCCATAGAGTGGTTGTCTAGTTCGCTAGAAGTGGAGGAGGTGGTGGAGGAGGAGAAGGAGGTGGTGGAAGAAGATAACCATCATTTGGACTTTTTTCGCCTCCTCTTGCACTGTCACCTTAAACTCCTGGGTTCCTCTGGTGAGGGGTCACAAGTAGAGTAGGCGGTGAAAGTGAAAAAAACAACATCATGTGGGTGGGTTGGGCGGCGTAAAAAGGACTGTTCAATTCGATCTCCAAAGTGCGTAGGTTAGAGTATAACACTCCAACTCCTCAATACAATCCTTTAATAGGTCTCAATTAATAGCATTATGGATATACGACAAAATCATATGACCAGAAGAAATAAGTCTTCAAATACAATGAGACAGAGAATAGACTGAAATGTGGCCGGAAAAATGTCTTTTGAAATCGTCGTGGCATTTTCACTTGCTCATCCGTATTGAAGAAGAATAAAGTTTAAAAAGCGATACCTAAATAAGACCACGACCCCAAGTAGCCCAACTGGATCAGTCGATGAACAACAACTGCACCCAGAAGCTTCGAATTCTTCATTGTCACCAACTCCGAAAATAGAAGAAGGTTTGACGGTGCAATATGATGATGAAAACCGTTTCTGGACAGAATGTATGGAGACATTCTTACTTAAGGGATGATGTGATATTTCTAATAATGACGAGAATGAAGATGATATACGCTTGTCAACTCTGAAACAGACAGAAGTAAATCCTTATTGCTCAAGAACAGCTATTTGAAAGCTGTGTCTCCTTAAGAAAGTGAAATAAAAGAGTGAAATGAATCAATTGATGAACAACAACTGCAGTTAGAAGCTTCGACATTCATTACTGCAAAATCTTAATACGAAAGAGGGTTTGACTGTAGATTACAATAATGAAAATTGTTCACAGCTAGGACGCATTCAGACGTTTTTACTCCAGACTTCGACTGGATGATGGGAGCTACGTTACTTCTGAGAGCAACGAGAATGAAGATGACATTCATCACTTCGATTAATGGAATTTCTCTTTTCATGATTTAAAATTAACCTTTTCAAGGAAGACTTTGAACAACAAACAAGTTGTGTGAGCATCTTACGCCCTATCTGTAGAAGCTCACAGAAGTACTGCTCATGCGGAGCAATGTAAATATTGTATATAGTTTGTTGGAATATTTTATGTGTTGCTTATATTTTGCCTCAACTTCATTAACAGTTATATATTTTTTGGTCTTTCAATAAACAAGCTGAAATAATTGTATTTGTTTATGTTTTATTTCTTGATGAGTATTTTATTACTACTTGATAGGATTATTTTAATTTAATGAAAAGTCTCTATATTGTGTCGCCGACCAAACGGTATAGTGGTTAGCGTGCTAGCTTCTAGACCGCGAGGTTGCGGGTTCGAGTCCCGTGTTGGCATGGGTGTTTGTAAATGTATGTTGGCTTGTCTAATGACGAATGTTTCGGCGCTTTATAGCCCTCGTGTTGCTGACGGCGCCAGATAATCTGAATACAACCAACCAACTATATTGTGTCGAAGTATGTGTTCATTAAGAAGTCAAATATATTTTAAATAACTAAATCTTTTACTTTTTAAGTGAGTTGCAAGGTGTTAAATTACATAAATCATTATAAGATGAAATGTAAATGTGTTCCGGATAATATAACTTTGCATAATTACAATAACGAAAATTAAAAGTAGTTTAAAAATTTATAAAGAAGATCTTCATCAAAAGAAGTGTCTCGTATGTTACACTAGCTGAATACCCATGCTGCGCTACGAAATTTTACCATTAGCATTTTAGCGATCGAAAGACATTCATGTATTCTACTTTTCAGACGTTTGCTCCCATTTCGATCTCGACAAATTGATTTATCAAAATAGGAACTTTCCTTTGTTGACATTTTAAACGAAATTTATAATAATGAATAGTAAATTGGAATAGTTTATTGTGTTTATGTTTGCTCTTAGTTCTAAATTTCAAAGTAGTAGCTGTATTGGAATTGAGACATTAAGTTAATCCTCGTATAGTTTCAATGTTGCGTCTACTTTTCATCCCTTAAAAATTCGTTAATCGATATTGGAATGACTTATTTTTTTAACATTTCTCCTTTTAACATTTGCACCAAATATCAGAAATATGACTACATTGTAAGAGGAACATTCGGATATCCCTCGTTTGGAACATTTAACCCCTTTTCGACCCCTTAAAGTTGGTTAATCAAGAACGGAATAGCTTACTTTTTCTATGTTTAATCTTTTTTGACATTTGTACCAATTTTCCGAGTTGTGACCAAATGGGAAGTGGGACATTCGAATATCCCTAGTTTGAAATGTTTAACACCTTTTCGATCTCTTAAAGGGGGTTAATCGAGATCGGAATGGCTTAATTTTTCTACGTTTATCTTTATTGACATTCATACCAATTTTCAGAGTTGTGACTGTATGGGAAGTGGGATATTCGAGTTTGGAATGTTTAACCCCTTTTCCACCTCTTAAAGTGGGTTAATCAAGCTCGGAATAGCTTAACTTTTCTATGTTTGTCTTTTTTGATATTTTTACCAATTTTTAGAGTTGTGACCATATGGGAAGTGGTACATTCGAATATATCGCTCGTTTGGAACGTTTAACCCCTTTTTGATCTCTTAAAGGGGTTTAATCGAGATCGGAATAGCTTAATTTTTCTATGTTTGCCTATGCCGACATTTGCACCAATTTTCAGAGTTGTGGACATGTGGGAAGTGGTACATTCGAATATCCCTCGTTTGGAACGTTTAACCCCTTTTCAACCCCTTAAAGTGGGTTGATCGAGATCGGATTAGCATGCTTTTTCTATGTTTATCTTTATTGATATTCGCACCAATTTTTAGAGTTGTGACGAAATGAGAAGTAGGACATTCGAATGTCCCTCGTTTGGAACGTTTAACCCCTTTTCGACCCCTTAAAGTGGGTTAATCGAGATCGGAATAGCTTACTTTTTCTATTTTTACCATTGTTGACATTTGTGCCGCTTTTCATAGTTGTGACTATGTGGGAAGTGGGAGAATTAGTGATGAGTGAGTGAGTCAGTGAATGAGTGAGTGAGGGCTTTGCCTTATATATATAGAGATAATAATGACGGCTAATTGACGCTTGACATTTTGCAACATGATGGCAAAACTTTATTGTGTATGAAAGTGTTCCGTTTCAATAAAAAATTATAACACACACGCCTGCAAGACAGAAAAAGAAAAAAAAAAAAAAAAAAAAATAATAATAATAATAATAAAATGAAGAAAAGAAATAATATAAAAATTCTATTCTTAGGTATTTCTGGAGTAATGTGTTCCCCACCGAAGTGTGACGCTGGTTGCAGAGTTGATTACAGCACCAAGCCCTGTCCAAGCTGCGCGTGTGGTCAAACAAGTAAGAAATCCACTTCTTTAAGCAATTAGATTTTTTTTTTTTTAAGCTTTTGTATATTGTGAGTGATTTAAAAAAAAATGATATTATAAAAGGTGAATAAATAATATAAAGCTCTTATGCTTAGGTGTTTCCGGAATCATGTGTTCTCCGCCGAAATGTGATGCTGGATGCAGAGTTGATTACAGCACAAAACCTTGTCCAAGCTGTACGTGCGATGGTGGTCCAGCAGGTAAGAAATCAACTCATTTAAAGAATTATAGTAATTCGGACACTTTTATGTATCGTGAATGATTTAAAGTACTAAGTACAAGTAACATAAAGATTCTATTTTTAGGTCTTTCCGGAATCATGTGTTCCCCTCCTAAGTGTGACGCTGGATGCAGAGTTGATTACAGCACAAAACCTTGTCCAAGTTGTACGTGCGATGGTGGTCCAGCAGGTAAGATACCAACTTCTGAACAATTATAGTATTTCGGAAACTTTTTTATATTGTTAATAATTAAAAAAAAAATTAGAAATGAGAACAAGTATTTTATTTATAAGGATTCTATTTTTAGGTCTTTCCGGAATCATGTGTTCACCGCCGAAATGTGACGCTGGATGCAGAGTTGATTACAGCACGAAGCCCTGTCCTAGCTGTACGTGCGGTGGTGATCAAACAAGTAAGAAATCAACTTCCTTTTGAAGAATTAGATTATTTTTTAAATCTTTTGCACATTCTGAGTGATTTAAAAAAGTTAATACAATGAAAAGAGAACAAGTAAAATAAATATTTTATTCTTAGGTCTTTCCGGAATCATGTGTTCCCCAGTGAAATGCGACGCTGGATGCAGAGTTGATTACAGCACCAAGCCCTGTCCTAGCTGTACATGTGGTCAAACAAGTAAGAAATTCACTTCATTAAAGAATTATATATATATATTTTTTAATCTTTTGCACTTTGTGAGCGGTTTTAAATGAATTAATACTATGAAAAGTGCAAAAATGTGATACAATGTAATGTCTAGGTCTTTCTGGAATCATGTGTTCACCACCGAAGTGTGACGCTGGATGCAGAGTTGATTACAGCACCAAACCTTGTCCAAGCTGCACGTGCGATGGTGTTCCAGCAGGTAACAAAGGAACTTATTAAAACCATTGAAGCTTTTTATGTGATTAATTGGGGAATATTTTATTACTTCTGAAAATGTTAATAATTTTTAGTCCCAATTTTTTTTTTTTTTTTCTAGATTTTTTTTTTATAATACCTCTCTTTATCTCTCTCTTTAAAACTCTATTATAGTTTTAAATATAACTATAATTTTTAGGAAAAAACCTATACCTTCTCCAATGTCGTGTAGGAATTTACCTCTGAACTTTCTTTGTAACATGGTTAAATTATTCAAGTAACTACTTACACATTTATTTCAGTGACCTAAATTAGGGTAAGTTGTCGAAAAAGTGTTGTTTGCTTTTGTTTATATTGCTGTATTGGGTTAAAGCATAATTCATTCACCCCCTTGCATATACCGTTATTCGATCAGTCACAAACAAAACGATCACAAGAATCTAACTAAACGTATACAAAACATGCAATAAAATTTACATATTTTCATAAACTTTCACTACTCACGAAAATCTGTAGATAAAATTCCTTTTTTTTTTTTATTGCTGGATCTGGAAGCAACTCTAATTTGTTGCATGATAATTTCATTTGCATTGCTCTTTAATTGTATTAATTTACAAAGACTTCATTTGCAATGATAGAAAAACGTATTTTAGATATGTAAGAGTACTTCAAGGTATTTACTTTTCTTCCCACTGCTTCCACATCTTCAACCACACAATTATATTAGGGGGACCGGAAAGTAATGTCGCTTGTGCTCAAGTCGATATTCGCTAGTCCTTTATCAGCTCATTGTCTACTTCTAAGTCATTCCAAAGACATTTTAAGGTTAATGACTTGTTTACTCATAAGTAATAAAATCTCTCTCTCTCTCTTTTTTTATTTTTTTTTATTGGCAATTTATGGTGAAATGGTCAACCAAATACCAGAAGATGTACATATCCGGCACTGTATGCTTTTTCAGTTTCCGACTCGTACCTATCGGGAAGACCAAAAAACTCTTAACAATGACTTATTAAGAGCGAAAGTGGAAGCAAATCCATGTCAGACAATCGAGCAACCTTGGTCGACCATCCAACAACATTTGAAGCACATTGGTCTCAGAGAGTAGGTGTTTGGGTTCCGCATAATCTGTTCGAAGAAAACAAAGCTAACCGATCCACCACACGCAACGTATTGCTTCAGTGGCACAATACCGAAGTATTTTTTGATTGCTTGATCACTGTAGATGAAAAAGGGGTCCCCCATGAAAAGCCAAAATGTAAAAGACAGTGTCTCTCTCCGAATAAATCGTCACGAAATTGGGTTTAAATCTCAAAAGGACACTTTTGTTTGCTTGGTGTAGTATTCGCGGAATCGTTCATTTTGAAGTGCTGAAGCTTGGACAAACTGTGAATGCAGACCTTTACCAATTGTATCGAGTAAACCAATCTAACTGAAAAGTGTCCAATGATTGTCAACAGAAAAGGCTTTGTTCTGTAACACGTTTATGCAAGATCGCACTGTGCAAGACGAACCCCGGAAAAAATTAATGAGTTGGGATGGGAGGTAAGGCCTCACTCACCATTCTCGCCCGATATTGCGCTATCGGATTTCCATTTATTCCAACCGCTACAACATTTTCTACGAGGAAAAATTTTTTTAAATTTAGACGATGTCCAAAATACCATTTTCAGGGATTTTATTCAAGAACACATTTATTTTTACCGATCCGGCATCGTAAATTTGCACACTAGATAGCAAAAGGTTGTTGATAACGAGGGTGATTACATTTTTGATTAGAAATAAAAACTTAGTAAAAATTTATCTGTTTTTGAATTTAATGTAGAAAAACGACATTACTTTCCGGTTCTTTCCCCCCCCCCCTCCCATTACTATTTAAATATAATAGTATTTCTTTTACCACCTTCTAACATAGCTGGATGATTAAAGCAGAACTCAGTGATCACCAAATAGTCATTCAAACAGCAATCAAAATTTCATGCCTATATTAACTTGAAATATGGCTTCACAAACAATATAAGGAAAACGTGGTGAAGTTTCAATGGAACTAATATTGATCGTGCCATATTTAATATCGATAGTTATCACCTAATTCACCGATTATTGTAAAATATATAGCATTGGCTTTTGGTTTGTAACTTGAGCTTACAAATAATCCTTTTTGATTCCTCCTCCTCACTGATTCAATATGATTTAATTTTGAGTATTTTTTTAAATATTAATGCAATGAAAACTGCATCGTTAATAAGAATCAATATTTAGGTCTTTCCGGAATCATGTGTTCCCCACCGAAATGTGACGCCGGTTGCAGAGTTGATTATAGTACCAAACCTTGTCCAAGCTGCACGTGCGATGGTGGTCCAGCAGGTAAAAAAAGAACTTATTAAAACCATTGAAGCTTTTTATGAGATTAATTGGGGAATATTTTATTACTTCTGAAAATGTTAATAATTTTTAGTCCCAATTTTTTTTTTCTAGATTTTTTTTTTATAATACCTCTCTTTATCTCTCTCTTTAAAACTCTATTATAGTTTTAAATATAACTATAATTTTTAGGAAAAAACCTATACCTTCTCCAATGTCGTGTAGGAATTTACCTCTGAACTTTCTTTGTAACATGGTTAAATTATTCAAGTAACTATACTTACACATTTATTTCAGTGACCTAAATTAGGGTAAGTTGTCGAAAAAGTGTTGTTTGCCTTTGTTTATATTATAGTATTGGATTAAAACATAGTTCATTCGTGCAATTGCATTTACCGTTATTCGATCAGTCACAAACAAAACGATCACAAGAATATAACTAAACGTATACAAAACATGCAAGAAAATTTACAAATTTTCATAAACTTGCACTACTCACGAAAATCTATAGATAAAATTTCTTTCCTTTTTTTTATTGCTGGATCTGAATGCAACTCTATAATTTGTTGCATGGTAATTTCATTTGAATTACACTTTAATTTTATTAATTTACAAAGACTTCATTGGCATTGATAGAAAAATGTATTTTAGATTTGTAGAGAGTATTTCAAGATATTTACTTTTCTTCCCACTGCTTCCACATCTTCAGACACACAATTACATTAGGGGGATCGGAAAGTAATGTTATTTCTGCTCATGCCGATATTCGTTAGTCATTTATCAGCTCTTTTTGTACTTCTAAGTCATGCCAAAATCATTTTAAGGTTAGTGACTTGTTTACTCATAATATTTTTTTCTTCTGCAATTTATGGTGAAATGGTCTGCCAAATACCAGAAGAACTGGAAATCCGGAACTGTATGCTTTTTGAGTTTCCGACTCTTACCGATCAGGAAGACCAAAAAACTCTTAACAATTATTTATTAAGAGCGAAAGTGGAAGCAAATCCATGTCAGACAATCGAGCAACCTTGGTCGACCATCCAAGAACATTTGAAGCAGATTGGTAAAGTATTCAGAGCAGGTGTTTGGGTTCCGCATAATCTGTCCGAAGAAAACAAAGCTAACCGATCCACCACATTCAACTTATTGCTTCAGTGGCACAATACCGAAGTATTTTTTGATTGCTTGATCACTGTAGATGAAAAAGGGGTCCCCTATGAAAAGCCAAAATGTAAAAGACAGTGGCTCTCTCCGAATAAATCGTCACGAAGTTTCGGTTTAAATCTCAAAAGGACACTTTTGTTTGCTTGGTGTAGTATTCGCGGAATGGTTCATTTTGAAGTACTGAAGCTTGGACAAACTGTGAATGCAGACTTTTACCAATTGTATCGAGTAAACCAATCTAACTGAAAAGTGTCCAATGATTGTCAACAGAAAAGGCTTTGTTCTGTAACACGTTTATGCAAGATCGCACTGTGCAAGACGAACCCCGGAAAAAATTAATGAGTTGGGATGGGAGGTAAGGCCTCACTCACCATTCTCGCCCGATATTGCGCTATCGGATTTCCATTTATTCCAACCGCTACAACATTTTCTACGAGGCAAAATTTTTTTAAATTTAGACGATGTCCAAAATACCATTTTCAGGGATTTTATTCAAGAACACATTTATTTTTACCGATCCGGCATCGTAAATTTGCACACTAGATAGCAAAAGGTTGTTGATAACGAGGGTGATTACATTTTTGATTAGAAATAAAAACTTAGTAAAAATTTATCTGTTTTTGAATTTAATGTAGAAAAACGACATTACTTTCCGGTTCTTTCCCCCCCCTCCCATTACTATTTAAATATAATAGTATTTCTTTTACCACCTTCTAACATAGCTGGATGATTAAAGCAGAACTCAGTGATCACCAAATAGTCATTCAAACAGCAATCAAAATTTCATGCCTATATTAACTTGAAATATGGCTTCACAAACAATATAAGGAAAACGTGGTGAAGTTTCAATGGAACTAATATTGATCGTGCCACATTTAATATCGATAATTATCACCTAATTCACCGATTATTGTAAAATATATAGCATTGGCTTTTGGTTTGTAACTTGAGCTTACAAATAATCCTTTTTGATTCCTCCTCCTCACTGATTCAATATGATTTAATTTTGAGTATTTTTTAAATATTAATGCAATGAAAACTGCATCGTTAATAAGAATCAATGTTTAGGTCTTTCCGGAATCATGTGCTCCCCACCAAAATGTGACGCCGGTTGCAGAGTTGATTACAGCACCAAGCCTTGTCCTAGCTGCACTTGCGATGGCGGTCCAGCAGGTAAGAAATAAGACTTTTTAAACTACCATAGTTTCTAGAATCTATTGTACATGGTGAGTGATTTAAAATATTAATGCAATGAAAACTGCATCGTTAATAAGAATCAATGTTTAGGTCTTTCCGGAATCATGTGCTCCCCACCGAAGTGTGACGCTGGTTGCAGAGTTGATTACAGCACCAAGCCCTGTCCGAGCTGCACGTGCGATGGTGGTCCAGCAGGTAAGAAATCAACTTCTTTTGCCAATGAGTGTGATTCGGAGACTTCTGTACATTGTTAATTATTTAAAAAAAAATCAATACAACAATAAAAGAAACACGAGTAATGCAAGATGTCTATGTTTAGGTCTTTCCGGAATCATGTGTTCCCCTCCGAAGTGTGACGCTGGTTGCAGAGTTGATTACAGTTCCAAGCCTTGTCCAAGTTGTACATGCGATGGTGGTCTAATAGGTAAGAAATGAAGTTGTTCGAATGACTACGACGTACAGGTGTCCACAGCGAAGGACTCGTGGATTTTAAAATTAAATTACGAAAAAAATAAAGATCGATAGAGTAATGAAACAAAAAGTAAAGTTATTTTCAAAGCTGTAAAAATCTGATACTAAATATTCAAAATTAGTTACAAATGCTGCCAACAGGTGGCGCTGTACACTGTAGTTCTTATGAATAAAGAGTGCTTTGAAGCTCAGAGCGATCAGTCTTCGGACAGTGCCACTGTTTTAAAGTGAAAGGAAGTTAGCGTGATTTAACGACTGATTTCAGAGGACAAATTTATAACATATTTCTAGAATGTTTAACTACAGCACCATCTGTTGGCAACATTTGTAACTAATTTTGAAACTTCGTGTTTCAGATTTGTGCAGCTTTCAAAATAACTACACTTTTTGCTTCATTCTTCTATCTATCTTCATTTTTGAAGTATTTAATTTTAAAAAACAAGGAGTCCTTCATATTGGACACGCTGTATTCAGAGACCGTAATGATTGAGACATTGAAAAGTTCATGCCCAATATAAAGGTTTTGTGTGTCTTTATTCCAGATTTCTCATCTCTAGCGTGTTCCCCACCGAAGTGTGAAGCTGGATGCAATATTGATTACAGCACCAAGCCCTGTCCAAGCTGCACGTGCGATGGCACTTCAATAGGTAATAATATATTTCCATAAAAACCGAGTTAAAAAATCCTTTTTATGCATTATCAATTTTTATATCCATTAACACAGCACAGATATCAAAAACATTTCTATCAGCGTGCGGCAGACTATACATTTCCAAATTTATTTATCAAAAATGAACATGAATTTATTCGGATTAATGTAATTTTATTCATTCATTCATTTATTTAAATAAGTATTTATCAAAAAAATTTGGCAACAGGAAAGGGTTTCAACAATGATCGGTTCAATGATATTTTAACGCGATTTTATTACTATTCCATAAAAACGACCTTTTAGTGATAGTCACAGCCCCAAAATTTAATGGAATGCATTGTCATCGACATCGAACCTATCTGCCAAATTTCAGCCCGATTGGATGACGGAAAGGGGGTTAATTAGGCCTCCGAAGATCCACTCCCATCGACTTACAAACATGCAAAAGCGAAGTTAATATGAAAGATTTAAAAAATAGACTTTAATAGAAGAGACAAAACGTTATCCAAATTCATCAAACTCTTGTTGGGAGTTATTCTGTTCGGGATGGCTGACATCCTTTACTTTTTCCCCAAATTAATTGTAGAAAAATTCTATGACCAGCTCACCAAATAAAATAATACCATCACAGTCATAATCCTAAGTTTATGAAGAAATATAATATACTATAATATAATATAATATAATATAATATAATACAAGGTCCGGCTATTAATTTCCAGGACTGGCGTAACTGTAGGAAAACGAAAAGCCGGAAGATGGCTCTAATGATTGCATATTGAAGAGCGTTTTCTTGAGCATGTGCAGTGCAATCGGCGCCATTCTGAAGTAAGTGGTTCTCGTGGAAAGGCCCATTAAACGTTGCTCTTAAATTCCTGTTGTCGAAGTGAAAATGGAGCAAAGAATTAACATTAAATTTTGCTTTAAATTGGGTATCCTATCCAGGTACGCAGGGTCAGTATCAGCGTTGTCGATAAGTTCGCCACATGCGTCCAGTCTCAATTGCTTATGTTCGTCCCTTAAATGGTGAGGAACGAATCTGGAACAAATCTTGCGTTTGCCTAGGTCTTGCGTCAAAATTTGCCGAACCGTCTCTTTCTCCATGTTTAATTCATTGGCGAGTACTCGAATAGTCAATCGACGATCACATTTCACCATATCGTGAACTTTTTCAATTGCTTCCGGCGTGCGTACGGACTGCAGCCGACCTGTGTGTGAATCATCTTCGACGCTTTCGCGCCTGTCCCGAAAGCGTTTAAACCATTCAAAAGTTCTTGAGCGGGATAATGCTTTCTCGCCGTAAACTTGTTTTAACATTTCGTAGGTTTCCGCAGCTGTCTTGCCCAATTTGAAGCAAAATTTAATGTTAATTCTTTGCTCCATTTCCACTTCGACAACAGAAATTTAAGAGCTACGTTTTAATGCGCCTTTCCAAGAGAACCACTTACTTCAGAATGGCGCCGATTGCACTGCACATGCGCAAGAAAACACTCTTCAATATGCAATCATTAACGCCATCTTCCGGCTTTTCTTTCTCCTACAGTTACGTCAGTCCTGGAAAATAGTCATGGATAATAGCCGGACCTTGTGTGTGTATATATATATATTTTACATAAAACCTTGAGCACATATACAGGGTGGTCATAAAGAAACATTGCCGACATATGGACCTCTAACTTCAGTTCCGTTCACCAGATCGAGATAAGATATCAGGTATAATTATTCAGAGGTATGAGTCATGGATTCTGAGAATGGCAACAAAATGGCACTCACGGTTACCGTTATAGTTTTATTAACTCGACATTTTCCAATGGCAACACATACTTTTTCCTGTCGCAAAATGCTAAGCGCATGCGAAAACTCTAAGGAAGCGTTGGAACGGTACGAGTATCGCAAACCACGGACGCGTTATGGACGCACAGAAAATAGCTCTCCGAACGGCCAACAAAAACACGATGGGGGATTGGAAATTGTATATGACATAGGCCAAAGTTCACATAGGTGCCATTACAAGCAATTTTATCGGTTTTATACGCTGAATATCTATAGCTTCTGTGATTGGTGTCTTGCCTTTGCAGAGGTGTTTTTCGTGCGTGCATAACGAATCCTTCTTTGTGATACGCGTAACGTTCCAACGCGTTGTAGGATTTTCGCATGCACTGAGCGTTTTGCAACGCGAAAAAGTAAGAGTTGCCATTCGAAAATTTTGAATTTCTGCAACTACAATTGTAACTGTGAGTGCTATTTTGTTGCCTTTCACAGAATCGCGAGCTCATACCTCAGAATAACTATACTCGAAATCTCATTCTCGATCCGTTGAACGGAACGGCCCTCAGGTGTCGGCCAAAGTTTCGTTATGACCACCCTGTATATGCAAGGTTGTTCCCGGCTAGGGAGAATTATGAGCTTTTCTTTGGTGATAAAATAATCTTTTTATTAATTTCCAGCTTAAGATTCCCATCAACACACGATTTGTGTACAAAGAAATTAGAATTGAAAAATCATCTTAGTAATTTTGTCTTCTTGTCATTCAGGTGTCCAGCCGCTTTGCACGCTGCCGGTCTGCGAGTCCCACTGCAGACTCGACCACAGCGCCGACCCGTGCCCAGCCTGCGTATGTGACAGGCAACAGAGGCGTGAGTACACTCTTTTTCCTTATAGTCCCAGAAGCGATTGCAAATTTAGGTGTACCCCATCGAACATCATTAGGATTCTTTTGTAGAATGTACAGAAATGTTAGTAGATCATGAATCCACTGGTCTGCCGAGGCAAAAATGGCCGAAACTATTGAAAAATCGACTTTGAAGGAGTTGAACTAAATCCGATTGCCAGTCATAAATTGCCAAATAATGAGCATTCTTTTTTATGATAACACTCCACTCTTTAGTTTTCAATTAAGAAGGTTGCCGACGATTTGTCTTTCCTGGCGCCGAAATCTTTGATCTTTTAAAAGTCAGCTAAGTTGTCGATTACTAATACGTCTTTAGTGACATAATATTTATCGCCAACTCGGCTCACTTTTAAAAGAAGGAAGTGTTTTTCGCCAGAGAATAAATACTGTCAGCACTCGTCATCAGTGACGTAATATTTATTTTATTATTATAAATATCGTCTGCACTCTTCCTCATTGAATATAAATGAGCAGTGTGTTACCACATGAAAAAGAATGCTCATTATTTGACAAGTTATGACACATTTAGCAATCGAGATTTGTTCAACTAATTCAAAGTCGATTTTGGAATAGTTTCGGACATTTTTACCCAGGTAGACTACTAGATTCGTGAGATTTACTAACATTTCTCCACATTCTATAAAACATTCAAAATGATATTCGATGAAGCGTTTAAACTTGCAGTCGCCTCTCAGTCTATTAGCTTACTTTCGATGACGTCATAGGAGCTTGCGCATACTGTGTCGAGTGTCGCCTTATTGAGGAACTTGCACAAGTGAGGAAAATGAATATTTTTTGTATTTTCTAGTGTTATCCAACGAATATATTTGAGCAGTGCAATTATTTTTTATTTTTATACTTTCCATTAATCAAAAATCGAGTTTGAAATTAGCCGAAATCAAAGCAAAAGTCACGTGACTAGAAATGCGTAAAAAAACCCGTGACGTGGTTACGCAGAGATGAAGTCGCAAAACGAAGGAGAAAACTTAAGTCATTCCTCGTCTAAAACAGGTTTTAGACTGGTTCATTATCTGCGCGTTGACGTTTCACGCAAAAGTGGCTTTTCCCCCCCAAAATCGCTAAATATTTTTTTAACTATCTATCCGAGCTCAAATTTTTGAAAGAATGGTATTGTTTTTCATGATTTTTTCTCTACTTTTATTTAAAAATAAAACCAAAAAACGTAAGAGTTCCTCATTCTGTGGGTGACGCACGGGACATTGAGCTTTTTTTCCAACTCTTAAAGAAATGAGAATTATCCGGTCACTTGTATTGTCACTCATTATAGTGTTATGGAGACTCAACACTCGCGAGTACAAAGTCTTTCTTGTAAATATTGAACATTCAGCGAAAAGTCATTAGTCATTTCAGATAATCATATTAATTTTTTTTCAATGATTGGAAAAACGTGGAATAACTTTATAGTTTTTCTCTTTTTTTCTACAGAAGCCTTCTCTGCGTTCAACGTGTTCAGCGACCCGTTCTGCGCTCGTCTCAAGTGTGGTCCCGGATGCCAGAGGGCCCAGACGAAATCGGGGCCCAATGAGCGGTGTCCCGGATGCATATGCCAGGGGAGATCAGGTAAGGGCAACATTATACTCTACAGAATGACAGAAAATAACGAACATTTGAGCGTAGGGCGGTGCTGTCAGAAAAAAAAATCAGTTTTTTATTGCTCAAAGAAAAAGTTTTTCTTCAAGAGAGGGCGCCGTTAGCATCTGTGAGCAACCGGTCATTATTAATTGAGACTATTTCTGTGAAAACTGCGCGATCTCAAATGTTCGTAAATTACCATAAAATTATTTGAGAGTAGAGTGGTGCTGTTTTCATGGATAAGAAAGAAAAAAAAACAGTATTTTATTGCTCAAATGAAAAGCTTTTCTTCCATAGAGGGCGCTGTTAGCAACTGTGAAGTGCTGCGTACGACTATTTCTGAGAAAATTAATCAATCCCATATTTTGGGGATAAAAAAAAAAGTTATTTGCCAGTAATCAATCTTCGTAGTAATCAACTACTATGAAAATTCGTACTGAACTCCAAACCGTTTAAATAAGTTGCATAAAAGCACATAAAATTTTACCATGCCTATATAAACTAAAACTCAGTGGCGTAACAGCCCCGTGGAGGAGCCTGGGCTTGCTGTGCCCAATCCAGCTTACTTGACCATGGGCCTCGGGGTGAATACATAGGATTTACAATATAAACTTTGTTTTTATGGATTATCTTTATTATTGCAGGCGGTGTTCAGTGTGCCGCGATGCAGTGCGAGCTTCCCTGCCAGTTCCGCAGGTTCCGACCGGAAGGCTGTCCCAGCTGCGTCTGCCACCAACTGCAGATGCCACTCGTATCCCTGCCGGGAATGTGACGTCATTTCCCTAGTGACAAAGGATATGACGTCATCCCTCAGTGATGTTTTCAATCAAACACGCTCTCAATTTGTTTTTATCTTTCACTTTAAACGCAGCATTTTTCGACTCACACTTTTCCGGTGGATGAACTGTTGACTTTTGCGAACAGTGGCACTTTCGTACAGTGATATTTTTCACTCGGGGTGCTGAAGAAAGCAGAGGAAAAGAATATTTGTGTACAACTCTAGGTTTCAAATACTGTTCTCTAATTCCTGTATACATCAGGTTTCTGTTTGAAGTGACTAATAAAGGGCCATCAATGTTTCGTTAATTTCATTTTTTTTTTCGTGTGTGGACATTTAGAGGATCTCCTAGTAAGATCATTCTCTATACTCGCTATGTTACAATCCACTAGCTCAGTGCATTTAGAAACTACTCTCTGTACAACCTTGAAATTTAGTGAGTTAGGTACGAAAATGATCATTTAATGAAATGACATAAAATGTTTCCATTTAATGTCTATCTATTATAAGGGAACATTAAAAGAGTAAAAGACAAAATCAGGTGGAGCTATTGCATTTGCATTGACGTAAGGGTTTCAAATATAAAATATACTAGCTGAATACCCGTGCTGCGCAACGAAATGTTACCATGTGCCTTTTAGCAATCAAAAGACATTCATTGTATTCTACACTTTAAACGTTTGCTTCCATTCCAACCCCGACAATTTGAATTATCAAAATAGGCGCTTTCCTTTGTGGTAAATGGGGCATTCGAATATCTCTCGTTTGGGACGTTTAACACTTTTTCCACCCCTTTAAGTGGGTTAATCGAGATCGGAATAGCTTACTTTTTCTATGTTTATCATTGTTAATATTCGCACCAATTTTCAGAGTTGTGGACATGTGGGAAGTGGGATATTCGAATATCCCTCGTTTGGAACGTTTAACCCCTTTTCGACCCCTTAAAGTAGGTTAATCGAGATCGGAATAGCTTACTTTTTCTATGTTTACCATTGTTAATATTTGCACCAATTTTCAGAGTTGTGACCAAAGGGGAAGTGGGATATTCGAATATCCCTCGTTTGGAGCGTTTAACCCCTTTTCGACCCCTTAAAGTGGGTTAATCGAGATCGGCTATGTTTACCATTGGTAATATTTGTACCAATTTTCAGAGTTGTGGGCATGTGGGAAGTGTGATGAGTGAGTGAGGACTTGGCCTTGTATATAGAGAGATTAGGCGTTATTTTCAAATTTTTACTTTATGTCATTTCATTAAGTGATTTTTTTCGTACCTACTCGTACCTTTTTGTACAAAGTAGTTTCTAAATGAACTGGTCTCGAAGATTGTAACATAGCGAGTATAGGGAATGATCCATCCTCTTAACAAAACCGTAAATGTAAGGACATCTATTAAAATAATCAAAGGGATTCCTGTTACTATATACTAACTGGATATCTGTGTTTCGCTGCGAAATTTTACCATGTGTATTTTCAGCAATCAAAGGACATTTTCATCAATCAAAGACATCAAAAGGCATTTTATGCATGCCACACATTTCGTACGTTTGATCGCATTTCAACCCGGGAAAATTAGTAAATCAAAATCGGGATAGCTCATTTTATCTATTGTTGACATTTGCATCCAATTTCAGAATTGGGACTGCATTGGAAGCGAGACATTTCAATATATCCCCCTCGTTTGCAACGTTTGACTATTTATGGATTACATAAAAGTTGGTTAAGAGGAAATCCTAGTTTAAAATCATCCCTTTAACTCGATATATATTACAATCTTTCAGCCCAGTTCGTTTCGAAACTACTTTGTAGAAAACCTAGGAATTGGATATGAAAATGATCACTTCAAGAAGTGAAGTCGAAAATAGCTTCGAATATATTTTATTTCATAAATGAAACTGAAAATTAGGAAACGCAAAAGATTATCGCAGGTGGAGCCCCTGCGTAGTGCACAGGCTTAAGGATTTCAAATATAAAATACGATAAATTAAACGCTATTTTAGAGATTTTAATTGATGTCATTTTCGTTATCTGCAAAGTATTTTCTTGATGATCCATACTATACTAAACTCCAACTTTACTTGACATCACTAGACGATAGATCTTCACCGTGCTCATAGGCAATTAATCCATTTTACCGGAGTGAAGACATAATTCTCGCCAAACCTTATAGCCTTTTGTTCTCTACAGGGTTGCTGGGCTGAGTTTCCTAGCGTGACTTTTTCTTGTGGGAAGAATGAAAAGGGAATGGGGTGATACAGTATTCCTGTCCATCCCGTTCGTCGAATAAAATGCTGTATGGTTTGGCGAGCATTATGCTTTCACGCCGCCAAAATGGATAAATTGCCTATGAGCACTGTGACGATCTACCGTCTAGTGATGTCAAGTTAAGTTGAAGTGTAGTTTAGAAGATTGTAGCATAGCAAGTGTAGTTGGTTGGTTGTTTTCAGATTATCTGGCACCGTCAGCAACACGAGGGCTATAATGCGCCGAAACATTCGTCATTAGACAAGCCAACATACATTTACAAACACCCATGCCTAACACGGGACTCGCAACCTCGCGGTCTAGAAGCTAGCACGCTAACCACTATACGTCATAGCAAGTGAAGGGAATTATCCTTACTATGACTTAATCAAGATCGGAATAGCTTACATTTTGTCTTTTTTGACATTTGTACCAAAATTTCAGAGTTATGACTATATGAAAAAATGGGAGAATTAGTAGTGAGTGTGTCACTCAAATCAATCATTGAGGGCTTCAGGTTTTATGTAGAGAGATAAAAATTGAACCGTATATCATCAGCTTCTAGATGACCAACAGACCGAGAATTTCATTCACATATTTTCTTACGATTCTTTTTTTTTTTTTTAAGAAGAAAATCCAGTAAGGATCATTTCCTACACCAGTTATGTTACAGTCTTCTAAGCCAAGTTCAATTAGAAACTTGTAAAAAACCACCTTGAAATTCGATACGAAAAATATCCCTTAATGATATGACATAAATTAGAAAGTCAAAAATAGCGTCTACTATATTTTATTTTATAATTGAAATCCTTACGTCACTGCCCATGCAGTGGCCACATGAAATAGTTTTTATTTATTTATTTATTTATTTATTTATTTATTTATAATAGATAGACATTAAAAGGACAACAATTAATTAATGTCATTTTATGAAGTGATCCTTTTCGTAGCAAATGTCAAGGTGGTTATACAAAGTAGTTTCTAAATGCACTGGGCTAGATGATTGTAACATAGCAAGTAGAGGGAATGATCTTTACTAGGGCTGCCTCTTAATAGAAAAGGTGAAAATTTATTGAAAGAGAGTTGGTTGGTTGTTTTCAGATTATCTGGCGCCGTCAGCAACACGAGGGCGGGCCGAAACATTCGTCATTAGACAAGCCAACATGCATTTACAAACACCCATGCCTTCTAACACGGGACTCGCAACCTCGCGCTCTAGAAGCTTTATTAAAAGAGAGGAAAATGAACTGGACCCATCTTATACAAAAAAAAATTTCCACAAGTTGTACGATAGTAAATTTATTTAAATTTGTAAATAACATTGATCAATTTATGGTAACAGCTGTCATAGAAATAGAATACAGTAAAAATTCATCCTTTTTTAAATCCTGTATACTAACTTCAATTTTGTGTACCTGTGGGTTTGTGGCTGACTATATCGATAGCACGCAAATCTGCGGAAGCCTAGTTAAACCCCTTGCCGTCATCCAATCGGTCTGAAACTTGGCAAATAGATTCAATGTCGATGACAATGCATTATATCAAACTTAGGGCTGTCACTAAAAGGTAGCTTTTGCGGAATACTATTAAACCAACTTGCTGTCGTCCAATCGCCCTAACATAGCATTTAACCGACAATTGAAGACACTCTTTCCTGTTGCCAAATTATTATTTTTTATAAATAATACAATTGTTTTAATCAGGATAATGCATAAATTCACGTCTATTTTTAATAAATAAATGTTGAAAAGTAGTTGCCAAACATTTTTCTGATAGAAATGTTAGAAATGAATAGATATTTAAAATTGGATGCAAACAAACATGACCCTAGAAATAAGAAACGGCGTTATATTAATGAATATAAAAATTTACAATGTATATAAAGGATTTAAAGTAAAAACTTTGTTTTGATGGGTTATATTAATAATAATTCAGGTTCTGTAAATACAATTTCAAACAAGGTTCTCTCCCTATACCAAACCTACAATCATAAATAACATCTTGACATTGACCTCGGAAAATGTGACGTCAAGAGATAAAAGGTCGTCTCCCCAAACGAAAACAAGTCTCTCTATCTCCACATTCTACTGCCCTCACCCCAGGGCATTTCCCCCCCCCCCCCTCTCTCCAGCGTAAAACATCTCAACCCGGGTTCAACGTCTGGTTTCCTGCTGGCAACAAAAACACATCTTGTCCTTTTTAGAAGTCTGTTGCCATGGGGACATCTTTTGCAAATACAGAAATCGTCGACTTACAATGAACAGCTTACTAACTACACATAGACCGGCTTAGAAAACTAAATACCACAATGCAAAACATAGGAGTGCCCCACCCCCCACCCCCATTGATGATTATATTTGCTTTTTAAATATTAATGACGATTTTGATTACCGTCTTGATTAAATTAAGAGGAAGTCCTAGTACCAAGTATCTACCAAGTTTCTGCTCTATTGGATGACTGCAAGTGTGTTAATTAGCCCTCCGTAATACAAATAAGCCCTAGTAATACGAATCGGCAATAGAAGCGTGTGTAAAAGCGCTTTTAAGTGACAGTGATATCTTCAAAAATTTATAGAGTGCATTCTTATTGACAACGATTATATGTATCAAATTTCAGCGAAATTGGATAACGGCAAGTTGGTTTATTGGAATTTCAAAGCGATAAAAGAACTGTGTATAAAACCGACCTTTTAGTGACAGTGGCATACCCGAAAACTTGATGGAATGCTTTGTCGTTGACAATGAATCAATCTGCCAATTTTCAGCTCGATTCGTGTTAATTTTAGTTCTCCAAAATGATAATTGTTTGCTTGTGTGAAAAGTGGTATTTTAGTGACAGCCAGGGGCGTAATGGTTGTCTTGGTGCAATCACCGGGCCGGTCAATGTCTGAAGAAAATGGGCTGCTCCGGTACAGACTTTTTTTTTTTTTAGTTTATCAATTTGTTTTTCAATATAAGTAACTTCCTTTTTTAAAAAGTACAATGCATTCAAACGTCGATCACTCCCACATAGAACTATTAACTATTATTGAACTATTACTTTAGTTGAGGTATATAGTTTGTACATTAAAAATTGCTTAAAGTTTTCCATTATTTTAGCTTTATAGATTATATTGTATTTAGAAAATAAATGCACTAAGATTCATACATTGCTAATTTTCATTGTTAATTTTCACTAAACAACAAATTTAACAAGCAAATTTCTGACTAAATAAATCAATGGTTTATAGAAACCAAGTTCACTCAAAGGAGGTATATAAGTGGTAGAAGGTAAATTTTAATTATTTAAACCATAACTATTAAAGCAATTAAATTGTTAAAATTATATATATATATATATATATATATATATATTTTTTTTTTTTTAATTATTATATTTAATTTTTTAACTACATCTAGGAATTATTTTATTGTTAACAAAAATTACTAAAATTTTATTAATGATAATAGTATTTAAAATTTGGCCTGTATAAACGAAATATCACCGGGCCAATTTTATGTTCCAGTACGCCCCTGGTGACAGCCCTAAAACTCAGTAGAAGACATAATCGACAACGAATCTATCTACCATATTTCAACTCGATTGGATGAAGGCAATAGGGTTAATTAACCCTCCGCAGATTTTTCCGCTACACACCCACACACAAAATCGCAGTTTAATGTGAAGGATTTAAAAAGCGTCCACCCTATTGCACTTCGCTTTGCAATCCGTCCTTCTTTCAAAGAATGAAGAGAGAGCTATCCCAAAGAGAAAATAATGGAAAATATATAACAGGTAATTTCTTTCACGATCTCCTCGTGTATAAAAAAAACAAAAGGTTGGCAAGTATGGCAAATTATCGCCAAAAATGTGGCAAAGCTAAAAATCAACAGAAAAATTTACAGTTTTTATTAAATCTTTTGTATCAACTTCTTTTGTTTGTGACTGTGCGTTTATAGCGAGCAAAATCGGTCATCTTGCCGTCATCCAATTGAGTTGATGCTAGGCCGATAGACTAGTATAGATAATGTATTCTATTAAGTTTTGGTGGGGGGTGGAAAAAAAAAAAAGGAGTTGGTCCTTAATAAGTGATTGTTGGTTATCGTCCTGTTAATTAAACACTCTAAAACTTGATCTGCTTTCAAAATCGCTTGAATAGGTTGCAATAGACGATTTCCTCATTTTATAAAAACGAGCGAAATTAGCTTATATTTATGAAGAATTTCTCTCCGATTCCAAATATTTAAACAAAATTTCTTTAAAAAAAATTAGTTACTTAAATATTAAGAAAAGAAAATGCCCCAAAACCATTGCAACACTCAACATAATCTGTGACGTAAAGAGATCCTTCCGTTTATATGGTTATCGTGAGGTTTCTGCCAAATAGTTGGCGTTGATTTGGTAGACCATTTGCCATATCCCGTACAAGTTGGTGCGATTTGCGAGCAACTTGCAAAACTGGTTTCCGCTGCCGCATTTCAAGACAAGATTGGGATCTCTTGAAGTCGCATTCAATGCGAGCCGAATGAATCGTTTTCTCGCCAACGTCTAACAAGGGAACTTTGATTGCAAATTAAACTAAAAAAAATAAATAGAAAAAGCGCATTGAGCAGAAATGTTTGTGTTTATGGCCTTTTCGAAACATTTAGAATTGAATATAAAAAAAAATTAAAAAATGTGGGAATTGTTCATTGAACAACAAAATTGGCTAATGCATGTTAATGATTTATTATGAAAACTTAGTCTTTACTAGACTAATTGTTTTTACTACTTGTTTGGCTCGATCCAAATGACTACTCCCAGATGTACTGGACTCTTGGGATACTTAGAGGAGAAAGTTAGTTGAGAGGAAGTCCTAGTAAAAATCATTCCCTTTACTCGCAATGTTACCATCTTCTAGACCAGTTCATTTAGAAACACTAATTTGCAGAAAAGCTCCTTGACATTTGGCACGAAAAGGATCATTTCATGAAATGACACATATTAAAAACTAGATAATATTAGCTAATATATTTTATTTTATACTGGAAATCCTTAAGTCAATGGATATGCAGTCGTGCCACCTGCAATAACCTTTTAATTTTAATTTTTTTTTTTTTAATTTTCATTTATAAAATTAGATGAATGCTGTGAATCTAAAAGGGATCACTCTATGAAGAACTAAATAGAAAACACACACACACACACAAACTGATTTACTCTTATGGTTACACGTGTGCTACAAATTTTACGTGCTAAAACAATAGATCATACTTAAATACTTTTAGCTTGATTACATTATTGAAATAGACAACGTTATTAATTGCAATGGATTTAGTTAAAGGTTACGGTCTTATCCCCTTTTGATTCTCAGAAGATTACAAAAAATGAAATATAACAGATTCACTTAATTATGTTTTTTTTTTTTAAGTTACAAAGTGCAAAAGTGTCATAAAATTTAAAGTATTTAAACAATATGCTACATGAATTCGGTAAAAAATATGAAATAATGCTTGGTTGTTTTTCAGATTATCTGGCGCCGTCAGCAACACGAGGGCTATAATGCGCCGAAATATTCGTCATTTGACAAGCCAACATACATTTACAAACACCCATGCCTTACACGGGACTCGAACCCGCAACCTCACGGTCTAGAAGCTAGCACGCTAACCACTATACCGTTTGATCGGCAATATGAAATAACGACATTTGTCATTCACACCGCCACTGTCCCAGACTGATTCTGTTGTTTCCCATTAAAGCAGTTTCTCATAAAAGTCCATAAGTTTTGGTTTAACATACATCAATACTTTTCGAATGTCAATGTGTCCTGTATTTTTTATAAGCTGCAGCTCAAAAACATGGTGGTAACTTCCTCTCCTAAAGGTAAAATAAAACGAAGGATTCAAAATTCTTATGTATTATTTACGTTTGAAGGCCTAACAATTTACTATAAACTATTTTCTTTATTTAAACTTCTTTGACTTTAGATGTTAAGTGTAGTTAAGAGTTGTTCGATAACAGTAGAATAAACATGTCAAAGGTCAAGGAAGTTGTGACGAAATTTTAGAATATAAGATATCAGAAATTAGCAACGAAGTCATTCCAAATCTACACTAGATAGATTTCCACATACCGTTTATTAGCATTTGTCCTTGGTAAAAGCATCGTCCTTTGCAGACTTTTTTATCTTATTCAAATATACATGACCGAAATCATGTCCGAAAAGTCAAGTGCTCGCATGAAAGAGATTTCGGAATCGAACCTCACCTGACCCTAGGCATTTTATCTTTTCTAAGTGAATAGACATTGCTGCGATTATGACAGATGCGTCGGTTTGTCATCTGGACGAAGTTTACATGAAGCTAGTTGAAGGGCATAAGCCAGTTTCATGACTTGCTCTGTTTTCTTCAAGTCAGTTTCGTAACTTGTTACGTTCTCTTCAAGTCAGTATCATGACTTGGGACGTTCTCTTCAAGTCAGTATCATGACTTGGGACGTTCTCTTCAAGTAAGATCATGACTTGTGCCATTCTTCATGTCAGTTTCATGACGTTTGCTATTCTTTAAGTTCATGCAGTCTAGGATTCACTTGAACCCAAAATGAAGAATTTTTAATTGTCTCACTTCTCTCGAAAGTGTGCAATGTATTCTTAACACTACTGATGAGATTTATATGAAGGCTAAACATTCAAAGCAAAGTTAATAAAATGTACCATTTAATAGGCGTCAACTACACGGGGTCTAGGGAGGCAATCACCCCCCCCCCCCTCCCTCTGCTCCCTCAACAACGGGGGCAAAAGTATCATTTCGGCCCCGCTCCGAAAATATGTAAATACGCGTTTTTGCAATATAAAATGTTGCTTAAAAAAGACATTTTGTAATGTACTAGATAAAAAAAAAAAAATCCCATAAAATATAAGATAAACACAATATGTGTAAGTACACTGGCACTATCCACCCCTCTTCACCAAATGCGAATCAATTAAGAGTGGCAGCTCTTTTGGGCAATTTCATAAAAAACATATATATTTTAAAGTATTGAATGATATTGGAATAAATAATTTTGCAATGATCAGATTGCTGGTAATTATCTAGAATTGTTAAAGTTTGCCTTCTTCATATTAAGTGCAATATCGTAAAAGTATATATTTTAAAATAATGTATGCTATTGAAATAATGAGGAATGATGATGAATTAACCAAAATGTTTCTAAACTAATTTTATAGAAATTGCTTTACGACATAAGTTGAGAAAAATTTATTGCGTGGTATGGAGGGGAGTTCAATATCATACCGATAGCTAAATCATGAAAAAAGTGGTGTCCGGATATCTTGGGCCAATCCACCCCCCACCCCCCCTCTCCAATCGAGTTTGGAGTGAAAAGTTAGCGCTTATAGTACCATTTTATAGGTAGACCTATTTATTGCTAACCACAAAGAGTCAGTAGTAAAAAGCTATGGTATACGATACTCCGGTTTTAATTAGTTCAAAATACATTTACTAAAGTAGGGCAGAGAGATTAAAGCAAAACCACAAGGTTTTACTTATTGAAATATAAAAAAAGTCGACCACAAATAAAGCCCGGAAAATCACATTTCAACATTATTGCAATATAATCCTTTCTACAAGTTGCAGCGCTATCTATCAATCACTTCTGAAACAGATTTCTATTTTTCGTTCTCTATTTTTCATATTTATAAGCAGAATTTCATAATTTTATGAATGAGTCACAATTACCTCAATAAAAGTCACATTATATAAATTCGACATGGAAAACACAATTTCCAGGTAAAAAAAAAAAAAAAGCAATGATGTAAAAATTAATACTAATTGAAGGACAGTTAAAAGTTCTGAATTAAATCCAAAAATATAATTCGGAAAATAAAAATAACAATTTAGAATGACGTTATTCGTAAAATGAAATGGTTAATTGGAAGTGGCGATTGGTTTGGCGGTATTTTGGCGACGATTTTCTTCCTCACGTAAAGTTGTTCCTTTTGCGGATGCCCGCTTTCTCAGAAGACCGTCCTGTTGCCAAACGGAAAAGATGAGCTCTACAACGATGTTGCTTTTGCTGATGGCAGCGGTTTTGGTTTCGGGTAAGTTTTTCCCCTACTTTCTTGTCGGGAATCTGTCAATTTTTCCTAAGTGATCATTAGTCAACGTAAATTATAAAAATAATTTGTAGAGAACGATTGTTCTTGGGTTTTTTAGTTATAAATTCTCGTTTCAAATTGTGGCACAATCGAAATTTTTTAATTTTTTGTGCTTTAATAAAATAACCCATTGTCTGGGCTTACGGTCAAATATTTAGTCTCTAGTTCATAGTCATAACATATTACAAGTGAAGCACACTAAGTCATTCATTTTTCTGCTTTGGAGGTTTTTTTTTCAACTAGAATGTTTTATTCCATTGACTGATTGAGTGAAATTTAAGCAACGTTAATAAGTAACGAATACTAAGTAACGTGTGAAATACTTAGAATGCTCTCTTGCAAATACATTAAGTAATTTTTGAAATTTGTCTCTCTTCGTTTTTTAAAAAAGCGAGGTTCCCCCCCCCCCCCTTTTTTTTTCTTCTTTTTTTTCTTTTATCTTTTCCTTTTTCCTTTACTTAAAGTGTGTTTTACTCATAAGCCGATAATACAGCCTCGAGTTCACGGTCTTGAGTCGATTGTCAACTCCTGATTAAAGTTTTCTGGGTTTTCTCCTATTTGCGATGCAATCCTGAGAAGTTGACCCTTAAAAGATCTTAAGGAAAGCTTTAGCACTAGGACTCAGCATAACAGTTAAATCCCGATTTAGTGCTGGTCACTATCGAGCTGATAATGGCCAGCAGATTTGTGGTACTAGGGGCATAGCAGAAGACCGTTGGAAGAATTAGCTCAGATTCGTAGAAAACAATCAATTCGTGTTTAACATTAATTGAAAATAACTAATACGGGAATCTTCATGAAACAGACAGAAAGGGGCTGACTTAAATAAAAATAATAATAATAATAATAATAAAAACATAATAATAAAAAATTAAAAAAAAAAAAAAATTATAACTCCTCCTATTCGGGGACAATAGGCTGAAAGAACTGACCGAATACTTCACTTATCCAATAATCGAGTACGGAACATTCTCGGCTTGTGGACGATCTGGAAGGCAATCTACCCTTGACTATTCCCAATAATTCAAATCCTGCTTTTATTTACTGTATTCGAGTAAAGCAACACCTGATTTCCGCACAAACCAACAAAAGCCCCTCTAAAAATTTTAGGTTCCCCAAAATTTTCAAAAAGCTGTTGCGGTCAAAATGAACCCTGGGTCCTCTATTAATATTTTCAGTTAGATATTGAGCTCAAACTATAAACTTAAACTGACTCTTCAAGCATAAGCCGTTAAATAACTAAATCTCAAAAAAATCATCCTCATTCAAATGTAATTAATTCATTTTGGTTGATTTTCTTGTATCTGTTGTGTGGTTTTGGGCTTTAGAAAATTGTCGTCGATAAACTCACCGACTAAATAATACGGAACTGGTTGTTTGTGGTTATTAATCACACTGACAAATCGTTTACATTTTTCTAAATCATGTGTTTGGCTATTTTTAAAATATATTTTTAATTTTAAAATACTGTAATGATTTGTTTAAAGCCAAATTCGGTGACATCTCAATTACAAAAATCGAATATCCTACCTACCAACATCAAATTTAATCCACATGCTTAATTGCTTGAAATTCTAACAGGTTACTTTTCATTAGTACTGATTGCATCAAATACTCTGAATTATTTCAAACTTTATGTTAAAATTAATGTGCATGACTTCTTTCTTTACTCATTCTGTTTTAGACCATGTATGTTAAAACAAAACTCCTTCCAATAACCATTGTCAATAAATATCAAGCCACTCCCTCCACTTAATTTTGTATAAGGATAAAATATATTCAATGCAGTTGTCCCCAGAGGCGTACTGTCCATAAGGTTTTCCGGTGCAATCACCGGGCCAATCCGGTAGAAGGTTTAATTTTTTTTTTTTTTTTAAGTTTGTGCAACAGACTATCAATGGTTTTTGGAAACCAATCAAAGTTCAATAAAAGAAGGTATGAGTAGTAAAGACAGATAAAAAAAAATGATTTAATTAAACTAGTTATTGAAACAATTATTTAAATCAATTAATAAATACTCTTGAGGTAAATTAATTATTAAATGCAAACAGCACACAATATACTACTTACAACTATTTAATTATTACAAATAATTATTGGAATTATTTTATCCTCAAATATAATTATTAAAATTTGTTTAATATGATTATACATAAAATTTTGGCATAGATCTAAAATCACGGGGCCGATTTTTTGACCCTGTACGCCCCTGGTTGAGCTCCATCTACAGTCATGATTTTATGGCGAAATAAAATCTCCAACGTGATATTTTCGTCGATGATCGGTATGGTAAACGCATTTCCACAACAAGAATATAATTTACTTCTGGATTTAAAAAAAAAAAAATGGATGATTTACTTTTGAGCTTATAACATCTTGGCGAGAATTCCCTCCCCCCCCCTCATCCCCTTTCTGAAAACCGGTCCTACAGTACAATGTGATGAGCAATATCCGCTGCCATATTTAAACTTAAAACCGCCAGGAAATTATTTTCGCCTGCGATTTTCCAGAATTCAAATTGCAGCGCAGCCTTGAATCTAAACAATCAATTTTCGCGATTTACGTGTCTGTGCTTAACCGGGCCGCATAGAGACAATCCAATTCCCTGGAAATTCCCAAAGCGAGATCGGTTAGAAAAATAGAGGGGGGAAATTCAAAGAAAAAACAGAAGCTGTGTAACGCATAACATGCATTTCAAACTAACATTTAAACAGAGAATTTGCATGCATTTCGAATTGTAATTACAATTCTACAAATAGTTCTGTTGACAGTGCTCACAAACCGTCAAAGCATAAAATACATCTCATTTCGGCCTAGCATTTTTATGCAAAGTATGAAAAACGAGAAATATGATATACTTTACACAGCCATTGTATATCTATAAAATGACATTCTCTGGAATGCCTTATCAAGACCTTTTTTATTCATAGTTACATTAAAAAGCATTTGTCATTCTATACAATGCCTATGTATTATATATAACAATTCTCAGCCGAGCATTAGAATGCCAGATGACAAACCTGAAAAGTATTAAATACATTAAATTTTTTTTTTTTTTTTTTTTTTTTTGTAAAGTTTATTTAAAGACCCTGTTTTACTTTTTTTTATATAAGAATATAAGAAATAAAATTAAGTGAAAGTGAAAATGAGTGAATTAATAACTTTCTTGACGCAACAAGTAGGCTCATATTTAATTTTGTTTCATTCATAACAAAAGCATACATTTTGTTGCCGATAACTTTTTTTATTTTTTATTTACGGATTTTAAATAAAAGTTTTATAATGGCTGTCTTTCGTTATTTTTACAAAATAAGAAATGTGTTTTTGAGGATATACGTCTTTCAATACATCTAGATTTTATAAGTTTTTTTGTTTTGTTTGTTTTTTAAGTTTATTTATGGCCCTTTTTTCAAAGTTTGCCTAAAGAACATTTGTTTGCAGCCTCTTACTGATATTGAAGGCTCTTCGCTCTTACAAACTAATTTTTGGAAATCGAACGAAGCGAAATTCGACTTGAAGGGAGTTTTCTTTTAACGGTGTTGCCACCCGAGATGCAACAATTTCGAAGGACGAGAAATTGAAAGGCAGAAGGCGGCCTTCGGGTTTTGGAAAACGATTGTTTCGAGGGCACGCTATTTACAAATCGTTAACCACAAAAAAATAATAATAATAATAAATAAACACTTCCAAATGATTGCGATGACTTCAGAGGAAGAAAAAGTGTTTTAACCATAGAATGTCTTACAGGAATTAGAAGTTTTCAACTGAAAAAAAAAGAAACGAATTTTTCCAATTTTCTTTCAAATAATATTGCACATGAAAACCAAGTTTTTAGCATAAATCCTTTATATGTATTGCCAATTTTTATATTCATTAACATAATGCCGATTCTGTTGTCAGCGTGTGCTTGGTATTTGCATCTAATTTTAAATATTAAAAACATCTCCATCAGCAAAATAGGAGGCAAACTACGTTTCAAACTTTATTTATTAAAACTGAATGTGAATTTATGCATTTACCTCCAATTATATATATATATATATATATATATATATATTTTTCTGAATAAAACAATTTTGGCAACAGGAAAGATTTTCAACAACGATCGGTTGAATAAAATGTGTTAGTATATTGCAAAAAGATTATAGAAATGTGTGAAAAGAGACCTTTTAGAGACAGTGACACCATATCTATCCAAGAATTACTTCAAAAGAGATTAATTTTTACTCCAACAACAACAGTAATAAAAGTTCATTAATGCAATTCGAAAAAGAAACTATCTAGTGGGTTTATTATTGTTTTTCAAGTTTTTATGAACTATAGTTTCTAAAAACTTTAAAAAGTGCGTTTAAAATATTCAGTTATTTTCCATTTAAATTTTTCAAATGAAGTTGTATTGCTGTGTTTATACTTGGTATAAAAATTCATAATTCATAATTAAAAAAAAATGAAACGTTAGGTATATGGAGTTGAGACTGACTGGCAATCCTTCTTAAATATAAAAATATGAAATGAAGTATAACTATAAATAGAAGCACATAGCTATGTTGCAAATAGGTTAATTCCATGCTATACTCAGTTGATATGAACGCATGCTCGCCGAATGTAGAAGAAACTCTGGGTGAAAAGAAGAGATTTAACCTTGGCAGGGAGTAGATATAAGCTCTTCTACTCCCAATGCATTTACTTATTAAATATTTACATTAAAATTCTCCCTCAGTCGATGTCGTTATTTCACCCGGGCATTATTTAAGTTATTTTGAAAGTGAACAATTCTATTCACAACAGCTATTTTCTTTCGTTGAGTAGGGGTAGGTTAAATTTTCAACTTGAAGCCGCCATCCTTTTTTTTTTTTTTTTTTTTTTTTTTTGTGCCTCTTTTCAAGGCCTTTGGGCGTAACCAAAAACAAATGCTGTATTTTCTTCGTAACATATATTTTTTACAATGCAAAGATTCATATATATTTTTCTCAAGAAAAATATACATATACATACATTTATATACCTAAATACATACATTTATATATATAAATACATACATATACATACACATGCATACAAATATATACACACAACATTACATACATATATACATATACATTGTATACATACACACAATTTTACAATTTGATTTATATAGATCAAATTGTAAAATTGTGTGTATGTATGCAATAGACAAAAATATATCTTTGAATCTTAGTACAGTAAAAAAAAATCTGTTACGAAGAAAATACAGCAATTACGGAATTCAGAACTTTATTATACACCTACTTTTTCCGATTCTTAATTGTAATGTAATATTTTTGTTTTTTATTTTCAGCCCAGTTTCCGAACCGGAAGCCCAACGAAAAAATCCCGGAAGTTAACCAACGCTGCATGGACTGCATTTGTCAGGTAATTTAGTAACTTCTATTTCTACCACTCAACAAAATATCCCTCATCTATTTGTCTCATCCATATTTTACCTCCATTTATTTTATTTGCACATATATAACCCTTTTCTCCAATTGTTTTATATATGTATATATGTATATATATATATATATATATATATATATATATATATATATATATATATATATATATATATATATATATATATATATATATATATATATATATATATATATATATATATATATATATATATATATATATATATATATATATATATTAGGGATGGAACGGATATCCGGCAAATATCCGATATCCGGCATATCCGGCTGATTTTTCAATATCCGAAACCCCGTCGGATATCCGATTTGAAATACCGGACATCCGATAATTTCATTCGGATATCCGGCTGTATATCCGACCACCAGGTATCCACAAGAAATAATTTTTTGAAAAAAATAATGATCTTTTTCGGACAAAAGGAACACCGCATCCTACATTTTTTTTTTTAAATTTTTTTTTCTTGGACATAAATTGCAGTCAAGTGAGAAAACGAAAACAGAAAGAGGCGCCGTATTATTGACGCCGAGTTGATAAGCATAAACCATTCCTCCAATCTTTTTCCATACACATCCTTCATACGTGTTTTGCAATATGTTCTTTTCATTCCAAGTTTATGATCTGATTAATTCCAGATGTTATATTTGAATGCTTCTCCGTAAAACTCGAACCGAAATACTAATAAATAGTACTTTTTTCCATAACATAAGTGACTTCTTAAGAGTTTTAGTTATTATCACTTCCTCCTTTTTTTCTGACATTTGTAAGCGAGTAAAAAGCAATAAATAGCCAATGCGCAATCCTCAATGCTTTTTTTTTTTTTGTTCCATCGACGATAATACCCTACCCCTTTATGCTGTGAATGGTATGGTCTAATTTCTGATTTTTCATTGGCAGAAGTTGAAAGCTGGTATATTTTTTCTGACGTAAAATGAAGTATTGTAATTTTTAGGTCTTTAAAGCAGCACCACAATGTGGAATTATATTTAGCTCTCTAGAATGCATTGAATTTTATTTTTCTCCAATTACAATCCAATTTATAATTTTTAATAATGGCTCATTTAAAATCACCCATTTGGAAGTATTTTAAAATTAATGGAAATGACGATAGCAAAGCCCTATGTGTTACTTGCTCCACAGAATCGTTTAAAAAATGTGCGCGGCAAAAGCCCAAAATCCTTTTCCACAAAACCCTTATGGAACCATTTAATGAGTGTGCATAAGGAAATTCACCGAAGCTTAAAAGACTCACTAAATGCATCAAATATTGATAAACAAGAAAAAACAATTCATCAAAACAAGAAATGCACGCAGACAACATTGGGATCGAAATTATTTGTACCAAAATTGTGGAGTTTAGATGATTCTAAAACAAAAGCCTTAACCGCAAAAATATGTAAGTACTAATTTTGTTTGTTTATATTAAATATATATTTTAAATATGGTATAACATAATGTTGATGAATTTTGGGTTCGAAATTTTTTAAGTTTATATTTAAAGACGGAATATTCCGATAGATCCAATTTAAGTTTTCTACGAGATTTCTTTAAATCCGTAATGTTTTAGGTGCATTGCAAAAAAAAAAAAAAAATAGACTTCAATTTCATAAAATATTTAAAATAAATCTTTTGTTATTAACAAATGCCTCCGGTATAATTTTGTAATCATTTATCAATTATAAACAATGCATGAAGTAAATTGAAAGTAGCTATAATTTGCACTTCAACATTGTAAAAAAAAATTTTAATATAATTTTAGGTGAGTTAATGGCTCTTAATGCTGAACCATTCTCCATTGTGAATAGAGAAGGCTTTGGTCAGTTAATAAAATACCTAGCTCCTCGTTATCCGCTTCCAAGTAGAAATTATTTTCGTGATAAAGCCCTGCCAGAACTATATGAAAAACTAAAAGTATCAATATTACAAGATATAAAATCAGCAACAAAGATCTCTTTTACTCATCAACTAAAGTTTAAATAAAAAAAATAAACTCAGTGCGTGACAGCCCGTGTGAACTAAGGCCTGCTGGGCTCAGCTCAGCTTTCTAGACTGTGGCATTTGTGTGTCACATAGCAGATGTTTCAGTCAGATGGTCATTCTGACGCCGAACCCCAGTGTTTAGTTCCCAAGCATGCATGGTCCTCCTCAGTTTATTTCTTTCAGGTATAAACAGCTAAGTCAACCTTGCCCAGTCCGCGAATCAAACAATGGACCTGTGGCATGCAGCGCGGTGCGCTAACCACTAATTATAATTTACTTAATACTTCATATCATGACCATTTTTTTCGTATAGCATATCGTATAACTATTGTTTTCAGTATATAGACCGAATATCCGGCCGGATATCCGGCGAAATCCGTTTCGGATATCCGTATCCGGTAGACATGGTACACCGGATATCCGAAATCCGGTATCCGGCAAAACTCACATCCGTTCCATCCCTAATATATATATATATATATATATCTTGGTTCAACTGTCTCACATATGTACATTTATCCTTGCCTCACTGTGTTTATCTCCAAATTTTAATTGCTTCACCTACATTCTCTGAAGCACTTATATACAGAGCCACTTGAGTGGAAACGCGCGCCACCGCTTCAAACCATCGATATAGATAAACAACTGGATAGACTGCTCCATTGTCAATGCAAAGAGAAAAACGCGCCGGGAATTGCGAAGCTGGTGGGAAGATTAACCAATCACAGTTCACTTTTATAGTTGGATGGGAATGCGAAAAACCTTGTAAAGTGTTATATTTGTTTGCACATTTTTACTAATTAAGGTCTACTATTGACATTTCTGCAGTGTACAACCCAAAATTTCATTTTCAATCCTCGTCAATCCGTATTTTTTATCCCAACAATTGCATCTGACAACGGCTTCATTTTCCCAGCGTTAAGCAGTCTATCCATGCTTCAAACAAGCCACTCGAAGCAAAACATGCAATCCTATGGAGTTTATTATACTGGGCCACATTAGTGGCCAGAAGCGGTGGCGCACACTCGCCGCTCGAATGGCTCTGTATAATAGGGCTTTCTTCAATGTTATTATGCACTCCGATCTTGAAACTGCGTTCTACCCAATTAATGGATTCACATCCGTTAGTTACTTTTGTTGTTGTTTTATTGTTTGCTTGTAATGTTTGTTATTTTTTGTTGTTCTGACGACAATTTGTACTATATTTTAATGTATCCGTGAATCAAAACAAGCTTAGTTCCCAAAGGCACTACGGGTTCAAGCTTAGAATTATCGAGCTTATGGGTTTTAAATTATTACTTTGAAAAGAAAATCAAAGCAAATTACAATAGCAGTTACTCTGATCACTGACTGGCCGACCATTGGTGAAATTCTTTCTGGTTGGAAAAATTGCTTTTATCAAAATAAATAAAGATAATTGGACGTGAATTCATAAATTCATTATAGAACAATCAATTCAACATTGCTTAGTAGCGCCGTAAGTGAAAGAATTTCAACCGATCATTATTGAAACTCGTTCCAATTACCAAAATTGTTTTAATTAGAATCAATAAAAGGTATTTAAACGTGAATGTATAAATTCGTGTTTTAAATAAATAAATTTTTAAATACTTCGTGTATATTAAATGAAAACGTTTGTTATATTCATCGTTTTTCAAGGGACGCCTTAAGACCTTATTATACGGAGCCACTCCTGTGAAGAACTCACGCCACACTAAAGACACCCGGGCTAGCCATTGCTATGGCTTAGCATAATAAGCTCCATAGGATAACATGTTTTGCTTAGTGTCTGAGCGCCACAAGCTACAGAAGCAACCTCTAGCCCCAGCAGTTGAACAGTATAATAAGTTCCATAGGATTACATGTTTCGCTTAGTGTCTGAGCGCCACAAGCAACCTCTAGCCACATCAGTGGCCCAGTATAATAAGCTCTATAGGATGATTACATGTTTCGCTTAGTGTCTGAGCGCCACAGGCTCCAGAAGCAACCTCTAGCCACAGCTGTGGCTCAATATAAATCCATAGGATTGCATGTTTTGCTAAGAGTAGCTTGTCTGAAAGTTTGAATCTGTGGCTACTGCAGTGGCTCTGTATAAAAGGAGCTTTAGGCGTCTCTCAAGTTTCCAGTTTTATATAACATGCTTATCTTGTTGCAGGCGAGCAGCAACTGTGACGAGACGATCAAGTGTCACAACGGAGGAGGGGGTGGCTACTTCTGCGGGCCGTACGTCATCTCGTGGGCGTACTGGCACGACGGAGGACGACCAGGAGACAAGGGAAGGACGCACGGTGAGTTCAAATATTATGTCTTCTCAATATTAGAAGTAAATTCACATTGTAGACCATAACTTTTAAACAAGAGGGTTTCTCGCGTCAATTCCCGTAAATGCAAACACAAAATTAATACTGTATTGAAAATTAACCGAAATATAAGGCATGCAAAAACGCTCTTTTCCGACGAACTATAGGATTAACTAATGTAAATTTGCTATATTTTAATTTCTCGAACTAAAGTAGAGCCTAAAGATTCTAAATTGCCTGTTACCTCAGAAAAGAAATGCTAAAAAGGTTGCTAAATTTATTAAAATTAACTTTTTGATCTGATATTTTTCAAACTGTTTGAATGTACCGTAAATGTAAACTGTAAAATTTAGTGATAGTTTTTCTTATAACTGAACCAGTTCTCCACTTAAATAAGTATCAAGAGAAAAATAATGAAATAAAATTATTGGTTTTGTATTCAAACAAAGCTCGAATAAATTTCTAAAACAAGAGCTTTCATTGTAAATCGCAATAAATGGAAATGCGTTGCAGCATTGAATTTCTTAAACGTTAATTTAAAGAAAAAAAATTTCGAATTTATTAAAATGAGTTTAGGAGAGGGCTAATGGTGTCATAACAACTAAAAATAACAAACGAATCGTGAAAATTTTTATCGATGCTTAGGCTTCAATGCTTAATTAATGTTTTTTTTTTTTTTTCTTTTTTTTTTTTTTTCTTTATTTTAAACGTAACTTTTTAAGCTCAATTCCAATTTATTGAAGTGATTTTATACCGAGATCGAGTTTTCATAGTGTATCACCACCACGGAGAAAAAAAATCAACGAACCAGTGCTATAGAATAACTTTTTTTTGTCCCCAAAACGACAGATTTTTTTTTCGATGACAATGTATTCTATTTACCAAATTTCAGTCCTATCGGAGGACGGTTAGTGGCTTAATTAGTCCTCCAAAGCGTTGATAAAAGCGTCCTTTCAGTGACAGCCCATAAAATTTAATAGAATGCTTTGTCGTTAACTAAGAGTCTATCTGCTGTGTTTCGGCATGCATGTGAAGGAATAAAGAGAAAGTTCTATACTAAACTTCAACTTAACTTGACATCACTAGACGGTAGATCGTCACAGTGCTCATAGGTATTTAATCCATTTTGGCGGCGTGAAAGCATAATGTTGACCAAACCAAAACCCTGTAGAGAACAAAAGGCTATAAGGTTTGGCGAGAATTATGTCTTCACTCCGCTAAAATGGATTGACTGCCTATGAGCACGGTGAAGATCTACCGTCTAGTGATGTCAAGTTAAGTTGGAGTAAGGATCATTCCCTATTTATACTTTGCCGCAGCTTGGCCCAAGTGTTGCCCTTGCGCCTTATAAATTTAAAATACAACCAACCAACCATTCCCTATACTCGCAATGTTACAACCGTCTAACCCGGTTCATTTAGAAACTACTTTCTAGAAAGCCTTGACAGGTCGTTACTTCATGAAATGACATCCATTAAAAACTCGGAAATAGCGTCACTCTTCCGTTACACGGGCGCAAATGTCGCCAACCAAACGCGAGGGCGTCGCCAAGCGAAGCGAATGGAAAGAAAAACATACTTTGTTTTGAAAATGAATTCAAAGAATAGAGCACCTGGACCCAAACGAACTTTCCCCTTATGGTTATAAGAAGAATTTTGGCGAAATTCTACATTATTTGGCAATTTATCGCTTGCGCCCGAAAAACGGAAGAGTACTATTTTATTTTATTGGTTGTTTTCAGATTATCTGGCGCCGTCAGCACCTCTAGGCAGGGCCTGATCATGACAATTTGGGGCCCCAAGGCCCGGACACATTCGGGGGCCCCTTTTTCAAATGCGTAATATATTGGAAATGGGCTTGACACCAAGTCAAATGAATTAACATTAAATATTGAAAAAGTTGATAAATTAATGTTAATATTGTTTCTTAAAAGTTATTTTTTTATCAGAAATTTGTAACAATCAAATTTATAAATCAAAAGAAGAAAAACTTTGTTATGTATAGCTTTGCATTTCGCTATCACAATACAAATCTCAATATCTTCAGTATTATTCACAACTTCAGAGTCGACATTTGCTGATCGCACAATAAATTCATCAAGATTTCCTTTCATTTCCCCCCCCCCCTCTATCTTTCAAAAAAGCTTGTTTTTTACGTATTTAAATGATGGTTTGGTATATTTGAATAAATATACTCTGGGATACTAAAGATGGTTCAAGATCAATGCAAAATGATTTTTATAAAAATATATTTTTTATGAATAAAAGATATTCACACAGCTTTTGTGAGACAAAAGTATAGATTTACATCCGATTTCGGGGCCCCCTAAAATCATGGGCCCAAGGCCCGGGCCTTGTGGGCCTAGGCAATGATCAGGGCCTGCCTCTAGGGCTATATTGCGCCAAAACATTCGTCATTAGACAAACCAACATACATTTACAAACACCCATGCCTACTAACACGGGACTCGGAACCCGCAACCTCGCGGTCTAGAAGCTAGCACGCTAACCACTATACCGTTTGGTCGGCCCATTTTATTTTATATTTGATATCCTAACTTCAATGCATATACAGTGGCGTCACCTGCAATAGTCTTTGGCTTCTTTTTTAATTTTCAATAGAAAGATATTAAATGAAAACAATGTACGTCATTTCAATTAAGTGATCTTTTTCAAACCAAATGTCAAGGTGGTGAGAGAAAGTAGTTTCTAAATGAACTTGGTAAGAAGATTGTAATATAGCGAGAATAGAGAATGATCTTTACTGTAGGACTCCCTCTTAAATATTTTTTTATATATATATATACATCGATTAATTTCTTTCTTTTTTTTCGAGCAGATTTCGAGACATGCCTGACGAACCGTACGTGCGCCGAAGAAGCCGTGCGCGGCTACATGCGCAAGTACGGTCAGGACTGCGACAAGAGCGGACAGACTGACTGCTACGACTTCGCCCGGATCCACAAGCTCGGATTCGGACAGTGTTCCGGAGACTCGATCCGGGACTCGGACTACTGGGAGAAGTTCGAAGTGTGCTACGGGGGCGGAAATGATAACTACCAGCCCCCCTTGGTAGTCGACCCACCAGTAGCGGAGTACGACTACGGCGATGAAAATCTTCAAGCGAGGAACCAAGGATGGGTGGAGTCATAGTTCTTGGAATACTGGATTTTGGAACGCGAATGTGACCGGAGACTACTATGTTTAAAGCATCCTTTTTTTCCCTCTTAACTACTTTATACTTTGATTTTTTTTTTTTTTTTTTACTATTTCTTAATAATTTTCTTACAGGGGCATTTCATTTTATAAATATTTAGGTTTTATTTAGAAGTCAAATTTTTAATTCAACTTAAAATTACCATTATTTATATATTGGTAAAAAAATATTTTTTTAAATTTCAAACAAATTTTTTTTTTTATAACAACGTGCAAAAATTTAACGTTTCTTAATCAGAAATCGTGGCGAAAAGAACACTTTATTGCGAAGAGTGCGGGACAGTAACTTTCCTGTACGCCTCGTACTCAAATATTATAGTCTTGGTATAAAAATGACATTTTTAGAAGACATTCATATACTACTGGAGTTGCTGACATTAATAAATACACGTAACATTAATAAATATGTAAAAAAAACTTCATACAATATTTTTTAAATTCATGGGCAAAATATATTTTTAAATATATGTATTAAAAATATATTTTGTCCATGATTTAAAAATAATATTGTATGCAAAACTATACAACATATTTGCTAAGTTTTTTTTTCTATTAAAAAAGTAGCTCTTTGATTGCAAAACAAACACCCGTCTAACAAACCAATATCCAAATAATCTCCGTAGGCCAATTAATAATTGTAACATTTATTATGTGACTGACTTGCATTTATAAATTGTACTGACTGCAAAAGGCAGGTTTTTAATGATTTTGGTTCTGTCAAAGGCATTATTTCTGTATTTGTCTTAGTCTCAAAACCTTTTATATCGGTGCATCGGTGAGAACTACTACTTTTGGTGATTTTATGTTCCTTTAACTTTTTTTTTTTTTTTTTTTTACAAAGGAACCTTGTAAAACTGCTTTAAAGCATGCATGTTGTTTTCCTCAACCGTGAGATTTGTGCACGTTTATTGTCAAATGTGAATAAATTTTATCAAAAAAACAAATAAATGTCTTTGTCTTTTATCATAGTTTTTGTATTGAGCTGTATATGTAAGGAATAATAACATATGTAGTTGCACATTAACGTTATTCCAAATGATAACCTTATAAGAGCATTTTAGTGTCATTGCTTTCAGTTTTAATGGTACTCTTCCGTTAGAAGGATACCAGATAAAAATCGCCAAATAGTAATAATACCTCAACAATCTTCAAATCTTTTTTAATTTCTATAACAAACCATTATAGGGTTGCTGTAGAAACTCAGTAAATATTCGAGCTTGGCGACAACTGGAACGCGTCTAACGGAAGAGTATAGTTTTAACTATGGTTGGTTGGTTGGTTGTATTCAGATTATCTGGCGACGTCAGCAACACGAGGGCTATAATGCGCCGAAACATTCGCCATTAGACAAGCCAACATACATTTACAAACACCCATGCCTAACACGGGACTCGAACCCGCAGCCTCGCGGTCTAGAAGCCAGCAAGCTAACCACTATACCGTTTGGTCGGCGTTTTAACTATGTACAACACTTTATTTACTGATGGACTTTATTTATTGACGCAAACCTTTTTAAAGAGTTATGTACACAATCGTATAGCATTGACCTCACATCTGAGTTGACGGATTTATTGGCCACATCTTCCTGTGTGTGCTTCGATTGGTTTCTTTGTGCGCTCAACGACCTATACTTGTGCACGATAACAACTAATCAAGCCGAGACCTACAGCTTAACATGGATTCTGAACCACAACGAATATCCATGCCTAACCCGGGATTTGAACCTGGTACCTTTGGCATGCGATGTCAGAGCTCTAACCAAACAGCCATCAGGTGGGCCAATAGATCAGGTTTGTTTACTGATGGAACTTGTATGTCTAGTAAGTTTACTCATGGTACTGCATTAACGCTTTGTGACCCATTAGGACTTTGAAGTAAACTTCTATGAAGTTCGTTCTTCAATTGTTGGGTGACAGCACAAGCTTATTTCTCCTTGGAAGCCTGCTAGTGACAAGTATATAAGACGTTGTGGTGCAGCCAGAAATTTTTTGTGGGGGGGGGGGGGAGGGTTTAGACAAGTTTAGTCTCATAAAGTCCTATAAACTCCACTAAAAGTTATAAAATTGTACAAAAAGCGGAACTTCTCAGGGAAAAAAAGAGGAAATCCGCTTACACGCGGCTAATTTTCACTCCTGACGTAAAGACAAGTTATATAAGACGACATAAGGTCAAAATGGGTACCTGCAAAATTGGACATCTCCATGTGTTTGCATAATAAGAAAAATAAACTTGTGCTGGCTGCCATCAAACAATTGACAAAAGAACTTCATAGATTGGGATTTCAAAGTCTAAATGGATATCGAAATGTTTAAATAATACAGTATCATGAAAAAACTGACGAGACATATAAGTCTCTGTCAGGTTAGCGATCTGGCCTTGCATGCCAAAGGTTCGTGGTTCGAATCTCGGGTTGGCCATGGATGTTCGTTGTGGTTCGGAATTCACATTAAGCTGTGGGACTCGGCCTAGTTAGCCGATTAAAAATTGGTCGCTGAGCGTACAAACCAATCACCAACCCGTCAGTAAATAAAGCTTTAACCTATCTGGTGCATTGCTTACGCACAATCAGTTTAGTGTGTGACCAACAATTCAGTCAATTCAGATCTGAGGTAGATATTATATTATTTTGAACATTGTTTGACAAAAGATTTGGCTTCATCTTCAATTACGGTCTATCATTTTAACTTCATAACGGTCTTACTTTATTACAGTAAGAATGTCACACTAACTTAATTTATCCACAAGTAAATCATAGGAACATTCCCTTTTCACTTGATTATGGTATTATTTCGGATATACCTTCCATGGGCATTCTTCACCATTAATAAATTTAATAAACTTCGACAGCAAAAATAAATCTTTACACAGGGCTATTCAGAATTCCCTCCCGGGTTTCGAAGTAAAATAATCAAGACTAATACAGCAAATAAGAACATTTGAAAGAATAAAGAAACAGTTCAAGTTTTATTTACATAGCTTACATGTGTTCTATAATATGAACCCTTGGTCACACGGCATACATCAATGCGATAGTCCAGTTCCTGCCGTAAAGTCCAGTCCTTGCTTCAAAATCCGGAAGGGAATTCTGAATAACCCTGTATATTAGACTTACTAAATACAAGGGGTGTGGAACGTCCCACAACTTTCAATTACACTACAATACTGGTCACCACATTCAAAATTTGATACGGAAAGATCTTATTTACGGTTTCAACTTTATGCGCATACACAATTTTGACATAAACCTTAATGGTAGGTCACAAGACTTCCATTAACCCGTACACTAAATTTGAACATCATAGGCCAATTCGTTCGAGACTTATGCTGGCCACGTACACACAGATTCACACGCAGACAATTTTTGTAGACCACTTTTTTAAGTCAGGCTGTTCCAAAGCGAGGGCATATACAAAAAAAAAAAAAGACCGAAAAAAAAACTTTTTTACTACCCTTTATTAACCCTTTGCCCTCCATGTTTTTTTCGCGCTGAGGGACCAGCAACTCGAGACAGTTCCCGCCATTTCTGGTTGGTTCGCGGTTACAGATCCGCTTCAAAGAAACTTAACATAGTCATTGGCCTTGCATCGAATTTCCGCATCAAATCTAGTGGTCCTCTCGAGTTGCGCGATCAAATCATGTAGTGAGTGAGAGTCACCTCTGGAGTGCAAGGTGTTTAACAAAAGGGCAATTGAAAGTACCAGCTGCAACGTACGAAATAGTTAATGTTTGAGTAAGAAACAATTTGACCTTCAACTGCTTTAGTTGGTTGGTTGTTTTCAGATTATCTGGCGCCGTCATCAACACGAGGACTATAATGCGCCGAAACATTCGTCATTTGACAAACATTTACAAAACACCCATGCCTAACACGGGACTCGGAACCCGCAACCTCGCGGTCTAGAAGCTAGCACGCTAACCACTATACAGTTTGGTCGGCCTGCTTTGGTTGATTAAGTACATCGTGTGCAAGATCAACACGGAGATCATACTGTGCTAAATAAACTAGTGGACATCAGCTCAAAATTTAAAATCATAGAATAGTTAAAATTTATATAAAAGTCAAAGATGAAGTATTTCAAAGGGTGGAAGCGTTCCACGAAAAATGACTCGGCGGGGTCTTCAGATCGCATACAGCAGTTCAAGGTTAATGTATGAGTTGTTTGGTTGATTGATTTTGTACGCTCAACGACCTATTTTTATACACAATGACGGTTAATCAGACCGCGACCTACAGATTAACGTGGATGGGCAACGCATATCCATACCTAAGCCGAGATTCGAACCCGGCATAAGGGGCTCTAATCACACATCCATAAAGTGGGTAATAGTTGATGTACGATTACAAAATAGCAAATATTTTGATGCTATAAATAAGTGTTAATATTTTCCAACTGTGATGCAAATACAAATATATAACAATTATTAAAAAAAAAAAAAAAAAAAAAAAAAAACTTCTAATTCTACGGTAAAAGCATCTAAAATGAACTTTGATCAACAATAAAAGTAACCTAATTTGAAAAAAATATTATACTGAAAGCTCACGATTCAATGCTTTACATTTACGAAATCATGTCTTTTGACGAATTAAAAATTCAATTTGTGAAAAAGCTGAAATATTCCGAAAATTCCAACTCTTACGCTGTTTTAGAAGTGGCCCTTGCAATTTTATCCCAGCATTTACGATCATCAGAAGTTTTGAGTTCGATATCACCAGATGGTTCAGTGCAATTGGCATATTCAATATTGTAATTTATTATGAAATATCACATACCTGAAAAAGTAGCACTTGAAACTCTCAGTATCTTTACTTTAGGTAGAACTTTTACGTAAAAGAATCACTTGAAGAGAGAGCTCAATAAATTAAAATCGGCTATTCCAGCCAACAAAAGTTAAACAACAACAGTCATAATATTTTGGTTCGATATGACATCGAGTGATTCCATCGCATGACAACACTTGGAACACGCCTGCAACCAATCACAATGCCCCTTTGAAAACGCATTCGAATTTTCATACTCCGTTAACCAATCGCATTCTTCCCAAGTACATAGCAGTTAACTATGACGTAGCCACGCATAAGTATCATTACGCACATTAAGTTCGAAAAGTCAACGATTGCTGAGCGGATTGACTGACAATGGAATTTATACACACTGATCATTAACTGCAACTTCTGGATAGTAATGCATGTTTAATTAAGCCTGATTAATTAAGCCACTACCAGACGGGGTTCCAGTTTAGATCGTCATGTTCTGTGACGTCACCCAAGCGACCACTGCGCCGTCTGTTGGTGATCATGGGAGGGTGCACGTGATTGGTTGATGGGAGTCGCCGACGCCAGTAGATAGAAAATGTTTGGTTTACTTGGAACCAGTTGCCAGGAGACGTCATATGACGTCATTAACTGGCGATCTAAACTGGAACCCCGACTGGTAACGTGTAAATCCGGCTTTACTGACTTGAAGCAGAAAAAAAGTTAACGATCACCATAGAGATGTACATTCGCAACGCTTTCCCAAACTAGTTAAAATCTGTTTGTAACCCTGGTCACCCTATTACACGACATTTAGATAGGGAAAACGGCATTCAACATCTGATTGCAGACCAGAAATCGCTTGTATGCTAACCACAGAAGTTGTTGTAGTTAGAGATGAGTGGTTATGCGTGGTGTCTCAATACCTTATAGCGCAACGAGGTCCGGTTCTGCTAGGACCAGCATCGGAGCCTTCCAATAATCTCCCCAGCTGTGCGGCGGATCGAACCAAGCGTTTTCTACTGTAAGGGAATTGACGAAATTTTTGTCTCAGCAACGATAGACAGGTTCATACGTAAGTACTAATAAATGCGATCAAAAATATTTCATCAAGAGATATTCTGATTTTTTATTTTCATTCTGAGAAATATACAGGGCATCCGAATCAAAAGTTCTTGATTTCAACAGTCGAATAACAAATATCTATTAACGATACGTTGGCGAATTATTACGCTTAGTTGGCTGCTGAATTCTTAGATGTTGGCGATAATATCCTAATATCACCCTAACTTTTTTATTTTCCTAAGTTGCCCTGCCACCAAGCTCTCCAGACTTCATTTGGGTTCGTATTCTGGGTAAGGCATAGATGTGCGTTGTGGTTGGAATCCACGTTAAGCAGTAGGTCCCGGCCTGATTAGCCGTTACTGTCTACACAAATATAGATCATTGAGCATACAAACCAACCAATCACTCCATTGGATTTTGATTTTTTTTTACTTCCAATTACCCATATTATATGCTAAATTGGCTAATGAAAATATTGAATTCGGTAAAAGCAAATATAAATTTTTTGTTTTTAATTTCTTCACGTCTTAGAGCATGGGTATTTAAAAAAAAAAGTGGTCTAGAGAAAATGTCTGTGTTTATCTGTGGTCAGCACAACTGCCGAATTGATAGAACTACGATGCTTCAATTTTGTGTACTGGTTACTGGTGGCAGTATAGGACCTGGCGTTAAAGTTTTCGTCAAAATTCGCATTTTTTTTAGTTGCTATGGAAAAATTTATATTCTTCATCAATTGCCAAAAAACAGCTCTAATAATTTTTATCAAAATAACTGTGTTAAAGACGTTTAGGGTCTTCCCACCATCTCTGAAATTTCCGTAGATGGGCGATAAAGTTTAAGATGAAAAACGAGTACCTTTAACACTGAGTTCTCTTCCCTTGAGCGACACCCACTTCTTCCCTAAAGAAAATTTGAAAAACGGTAAATTACAACAATTCATTCCAAATTTAAATGCAGAAAGTTGTGCGACGCTCCACACCCCTAGTTTCACTTGAGACTACGTCAAAGACAAAGTCTACGCAAAGAACATTCGTGATATTGAAGACCGTCGATCCTCAATAACCGCTGCCTTCTAGACCGCGAGGTTGCGGGTTCCGAGTTGGCATGGGTGTTTGTAAATGTATGTTGGCTTTTCTAATGACGAATGTTTCGGCGCATTATAGCCCTCGTGTTGCTGACGGCGCCAGATAATCTGAATACAACCAACCAATCAATAACCGCTGCTGTTAAAAAACATGATTTTCAATGGCAGCTACCTTATGCGCAATTTTGACGAAAACCTTTATGATGGGTCCCATAACCTGTGCACCAAATTTGAAAATCGTTGGTCAATTCGTTCTGCTGACCACGTACACTCACGCAATGATACACAGACAGACGTTTTTTCTAGACAACTTTTTTCGAAACCAGAAAAACGTGGAGAAATGCAACAACAAAAAAAGCGATTTTTTTTTTATCGAAGGCTATACTTTCATTATGTATACATATACGGCCAATTAAAAGTAAAATGTGGTCTAGAAAAATATCTGTCTATGTGTACGTGGTCAGCATAACCTTAACTCCCGAACGAATTGACCTACGATGCTCATATTTGGTGTATGGGTTAGTGGTAGCCATGGGACATACCATTAAGGTTTTAGTCAAACATGCGCATGCGCATAAGTTAGTCGCTATTGGAAAAAATCATGTTTTTCAGTAATTGCTAAAAAACGGCTTTAACAATTTCGATCAAAATCGCCTAAGGTGTTCTATACATCTCCACTTCTGAATTTCCCATAAAAATGATATCAAGGCATAAAAAACTGAAAAACGAATATACAGAGTTCTCTTCCTTTAAGCATCGCCCATCAAAGGTTGTTTCTTCTCTTCTGCACTTACGAAAAGAATAATATAAGAATTATCGAAGCATATATTACCAAAATCACCATATTGTTTTTTGTTTTGTTTTTTAAAAAAAAGGCCCATATAACAATTATCGCCATTTTTTTTTTTTTTTTTTTTTTTTTTAAACGATGATGAAAATATAAAAACGGTAATTTTCACCAATCCCCGTCAGCATAATTGTGTAATTGAAATTGAAAGTTGTGCGATGTTGTTTTTTATTGTTGCTGTAGCGAGCAGAAATGTAGTGGTTTGGCGTTGAGTTGGCGATGATTTCCTTCGTTTAAAAACATCTCCATCAAGGATACAGCGTCAAAACACCATCCTGTTGTAAGTGGGTAAAGATATGCGAAACAGAATCATGTTGTACCTGCTGTTAGCAGCAGTCGTGGTTTCCGGTAAGTTTTCTTCTTATCAAATGAACCTACAACATATAAAATCTTGTTATATGTGTAAGGTAGATTCCCCTATTCTCAGTATCCTCTTAACAGTATATTACTATACTTTTAGAAATTTTACCTCTAAAAGGTTTTAATCCACAAATTCTTATTAAAGTCTGATGCTTTGCTCCTTTATTTTATTTATTCATTTTTTTTTTTTTTTGTGAAACAGGATTGGGATTTTTTTTTTTTTTTTTTAATTTAATTCTTAGTAAAAAAAAAATCAGTCGAAAAACAGAACTATCAGAATGCGCAATAGGAATGCACCCTCCATGCGTCACAGTCTCAGTTGCATCGAGCTTTTGTTGACGTTCGTTCTTCTCTCACCACCGACTGAAGTAGATACCACATTTCACGGTTGCTCGGTAAAACGACTTTTACCTTTGATATTACTGCATTAGGTAAACATGGTTTTGACTTGATCCAAAAGGATTGATGAACCGTAAGCTTGCTTGTTATACAGAGCCACCCCTGTGGCGAACGTGAAACCACAGTAAAGACGCCCGAGCTGGTGACGGGTGTGGCTCAGTATAATATACTCCAGAGAATTGCATGTTTCGCTTTGAGTGGCTTGGTATGAGCGACTGGAACGGTTCGCCACTCGAGTGGCTCTGTATAATAAGACCGTAACAATTATTTTTAGTACACTGGATTAGAGGTATGTTATTGTTGTTGATGTGGCTTATCCTTCAGCTGTCTGATAAAGTCAGACAAGGTCCATTATACCATTGACCCTAAGGAAGACGAGGACTACGCTAAACTTCAACTTAACTAGACATCACTTAGACGATAGATCGTCACAGTGCTCATGGGTATTTAATCCATTTTGGCGGAGTGAAGACATAATTCTCGCCAAACCTTATAGCCTTTTGTTCTCTACAGGGTTGTGGTTTGGCGAACATTATGCTTTCACGCAGCCAAAATGGATTAAATACCTATGAGCACTGTGACGATCTATCGTCTAAGTGATGTCTAGTTAAGTTGAAGTTTAGTATAGACGGTAGATCGTCACAGTTCTCATAGGTTGGTTGGTTGTATGGATTTCAATGGCACAAGAGCCAGGATTGGCTAAGCTGCGCCAAAAACAGTTCTCATAGGCAATTTATCCATTTTGGCGGCGTGAAAGCATAATGCTCGCCAAACCATACAGCCTTTTGTTCGACAAACGGGATGGACAGGAATACTGTATCACCCCATTCTCTTTTCATTCTTCTCCCGTCCCACAAGAAAAAAACACGCTAGGAAACGCAGCCCAGCAACCCTGTAGAGAATAACAAAGTTATAACGTTTGGCGAGAATTATGTCTTCACTCAGCTAAAAGGGCTTCTAGACCTCGAGGTTGCGGGTTCGAGTCCCGTGTAAGGTTGCAAATGTATGTTGGCTTGTCAAATGACGAATGATTCGGCGCATTACAGCCCAAGTGTTGCTGACGGAGCCAGATAATCTGAAAACAACAACCTTTTAACCTTCTAAAGTGGATTAATTGCCTATGAGCACGGGGAAGATCTATCGCCTAGTGATGTCAAGTTAAGTTGGAGTTTAGTAGAGGGGAAGAGTATATGTCCTCTCTGGAAAGTCCCAGACAGTCCAAGATGTGTTCAGGAGAAGCCTGCTGAGCTTGACATTTAGAGCAGACTAAAAAAATCCTCCTGCCCTCGAAAAACGAAAAGCTTTTTGTGTGACAGCTTTCTAGTCTGGATATTGCAGTTCGAGAGGCTCTGTCACAATCGAGAAGGATTTTCGCATTCCCATCCAACTTTAAAAGTGAACTGTGATTGGTTAATCATCCCACCAGCTTCGCAATCCCCGGCTCGTTTTTATCCTTGCATTGACATTGGAGCAGTCTATCCAATTGTTTATCTATATCGATGGTATGTTCATCTGTTTGACAGAAAGGTACATATCGGTACATTCTCTGTGGTCCCATTCTGAATTCCAATTCGTGCAGTTATCAATACTGAAGGGAAAATCCTCGTCTGTAAGTGTTACTAGTAGCATTTACTAGTGTTACTTTGCATCACAAATCTATTGCTCAGTATTGGGTGAAAAAAAAGTTGTTTTTTTTTTCGCCAAGTTCAATTAATGTAGAACACCAATGGAGAGACGGAAGGTTGCACCGAGAAAAGTATCAACAAAATTGCACAGCTTATTTTTAATAATTAATGAAATAGTGCTCATTTATCTAATTAGACCCAATCAAAATAGTGTCGGGAATAAAAAAAGTTGACAAAAAAATGTCTATGTCTTACACTCGATAAACATTACAAATTCATTTATTAAAAATTCCACTGTACTTTTACCACCAACGTAGAATTAGCAAGCTTGAACTCATTTGTAGAAAAAGCACGCGACTTATCCAAACTGTTTTCTTTTCAGCCCCAATCGAAAAGCAAAACAAGAAAGTCCCGGAAGTTGGCCACCACTGCATGGAATGCATTTGCCAGGTATCTCAAAGCCTCATTCATTGTCAAGACCTTAAGAATCAGTCTTTTGACTACAGTAGTACTGGTACTTACGAATAATCCGATAAAATTATTACTTGCGCCACGATTTTTGATTTAAGAGGAGTTCTAGTAAAGATCATTCCCTATACTCATTACATTACAATATTCTAGCCCAGTTTAATTTGGAACTACTCAACAGAAAACCTTGACATTTGGTATAGACTGAGAGGCGACTGCAATGTTTGGACCTCATCGAACATCATTCTGAATTTTTTATAGAAATTGGTGAAAAGTGAGTAGATTACGGATTCACTGGTCTGCCGGGGCAAAAATGTCCGAAACAGGTCAAAAATCGACTTTTAATAAGTTGAACTAAATCCAATTGCCAAATGAGCAATAATTTGCCAAATAATGAGCATTTTTTTTTTTTATTTGGTAACCCTCACTCTTTAATTTTCAATTAAGAGGGTTGCAGACAATTCTGATGTGTGGCGACGGCCTACTTGCATCTATTAAAAGGAAGCCAAGTTGGCAATAAACATTACGTCACGGATGACGTAACTGATGTCGCCAATTTGGCTTACTTTTAAAAGATACAGGTTTTCCGAGCCAGAGATCAGAAATCGTTTGAGCTTTTTCTCATTGAAATTCAAAATGGAGTTGGTTGCCAGACGAAAAAGTTTGTTCTCTTTTTGGCAAGTTATGACATATTTGGCAATCGGATTTTAGTTCAACTCATTCCAAGTCGATTTTTGATCAGTTTCGGCCATTTTTGTCACGGCAAACCAGTGGATTCGTAATCTACTAACTTTTCTCTAATTTCTATAAAAAATTTAGAACGATGTCCGATGAGGTCCAAAAATTGCAATCGCCTCTCGGACTAGTACGAAAAGGACCACTTCAAGAGATGACATGAAATAAAAATAGAAAATAGAGTATAATATATTTTATTTTATGTTTGAAATCCTCACGTCAATACCTATGCAGTGGCTTCACCTGCAATAGTCTTTTGCTTTTTTAAATTTTCATTTATAATAGATCTACATGGAATGAAAACAATTTATGTCATTTCATGAAGTGATCATTTCCGTATCAAATGTCAAAGTAGTTTCTAAATGCACTGAACAAGATTGTAACTTAGCGAGTATAGGGAATGATCCTTTCTAGGATTTTCTCTTAAGGAAGTTTAACCTTTTGCACGTTACGTTAAAATATATATATTTTCATTCGCAATAGCTTTCATAAATAGTCTGAAAACATTAACTTAACTTAAAACATGAAAAAAGCACAGTAGCCAAAATCTATAAAAAAAAATAAAGAAATTCAAATCTTATAACATAACTAAAAGATGAGAAAAAGCGACATTTTAGCTATGGACCCTACACCTTGATAGAATGGATAATCATCTGCAACGGCGAGTGTATTGGTCAAGTTTCAGTTCGATTGGATGACGGCAAGTTGGTAAATTAACTCTCCGCAGATTCGTTCGTCACTCACAACTAAGTTAATATAAAAGCTTTAAAAATAATCGGAAGAAGAAACAAAAAACTTGGGAACATCGCACTATAATACTGACGTGGATCCATCTACTGTTTTTATATTTTCATCATTCATTTAAAAAAAAAGTGATCAGTTTGGCGATATTTTTTGTCGTAATTCTTATATTATCCTTTTCTTGTAAGTGAAACTGAGGAGAGAAGAAAAAACGATCGTTGATGAGGTAAGCTCAAGGAAAGAGAACTCTGGCATTCATTTTTCAACGCCATTAAGGCACTTTTTCGTAGGTGGGGATGTTACCTTAAAAGGCATTACCACAGAGATTTGGAACAAAATCGTTAGAGCCGTTTTTTAGCTATTACTGAAAAGCATTTTTTTTTTTTTTTTAGATGGCAGCTACCTTATGCGCATGCGCGATTTTGAAACCTTGATGGTAGATCCTTGTCCCATCACCAACCCGAACACCAAATTTGAACATCGTAAGTCAATTTGTTTGGGAGTTATGCTGACCACGTACACACAGACAGACATTTTTACTAGATCACTTTTTTGAAATCAGGATGTTCCAAAACGTGGAGAAATGCAGATTTTTTTTTTATTTTTTTTTTGGACTGATTACTATACTTTCGTTATCTTATGTGTATACAAATGGGTAACTGAAAATCGGTGGCAGCTCGTGGTCGAAAATGCTAATACAGACGGAAACATGCGACTTCAAAACAACTGTTTAATTAAAGTTTCAAGTGCTAAAAACACGATTTTTTTTAGATAATGAGTTTAAAATATTAAAATATATTTTCAGAACAGATTAGTATTTAAAAAAACTAATAAAATAACTCTCTATCCTACAGATGATCCCATTATCTTGCAAAAATTCCATTTAGGGATTTTTTTTTAAAGCAGAAAGTTCTCAGCCAAAGTCGGAAAATCGCTGATTTGGCTGCCTCACTACATATTACATGAAGGGAAGGCTCTATTGGATTCCATTGGTTACCATGGCAACATTGCAACCGAAACGCGTTTCAGGAATACATGGCTACCTTTCGGAGGAAGATCACTTTGATTGTAGGCGTTTTTTTGTCCTCGTGAATCGAGTATTGAGGCAAGAAGTCTGCTGTTTATCGGATTTTTTTACACTTAAGCTTGGCGTCCACTATCGCTAAGCAGAGAGGAGTGGATTAGAGCCAATTATGAAGCTGTCAAAGTCCATTGTAGCTCGAGGCTCGTGCTATAGTAGACATTGGCAGCCAAGTAATTGGCTCTAATCCACTACGCTCTGCTCTGCTTAGCGATAGTGGACGCCAAGCTTTACCGTAGAAATTGGATCTTGATTTTAGAAACTTGTAAAATATATAATTTTAAACTAATAAGTTTAGATGTAGTCTGGCTGTAGTGCACGAGCCACCACTGTTGAAAATAATAAGGGGAACATATTGAAAAATTTCCCCCTTTCTTTTTAAAATATATTTAATTTTTAAGGTCATTCAAGGTTTTGTTTACAAATACCGTCAAACATTTTATCCAATTTAAAAGCTTCTCTTTACAGTTTTAAAGTACTCAATGCACAAAATTTGGTCTCTCTTGAACCTCCCTGGCCATTGAAAATTAGAAAGAGGGGGGGGGGGGGGGAATGGAGAAAGAAGTACAATTAAAAAGAAATTTAAGTTTAATATGGATTTTAAATTATTCATTTCAACAGAAAATTAATGCATAACTATTAAAATAACATTTCAGTTGTCAATCATTTTTGAAAAATCAGTTTTTGAACACAAGTTTTTACCGTCTTCTTCCCCCACTGCGTTGGAACACTGCAAGAGCTTGCTAAAAAACCCATAAATTCACAAGACGTATTTCTTTAAAAAAAAGTATTGGTTTCTTAAGATCTTTTGGCGGAGTAAAATAATTTGTTAGGTTATACTTTGAATGATTTAATTTTCATTAAGTTGATGGTAGTTCAAGTAATGAGTTAGGAATGCCTGAAGAATTCCTAGTTTCAATGACATGGATTAAACGCTTCATGCATCAACGAATTTTCTTTCAGGATCAGAAACTTCACTTTCTTGGAATTTGCCAGCATTCGAACTGTCATGGAATGAAATTCATGTTATAATTTGTTGATATGAATATTTCTCTTTCTAAAGCTCAGTTAAACAATGCAAATACAACTCCCGGGGCCCATATGCAATAGCAACAAACACGGTGCGCGGTACCTAAGTGTTAAAATCTTTTGGTCTGTTTCAGGGAAAAACGGCTGGGTAAATTGGAATCTTATTTGACCAACACAATAGTTTTTTGATCGAGTCTGGCAGTATAAATTTCAGAAATAGTTTGGTTCTTTTTGCAGTAAATAATGCTAACTATTTTTGACCTGATTGGTTTCACCTGTAGTCGACGATATTTGTACGAGGCAACTGCAAAAGTCTCGATAGCAAACAATATCGTAAAATGTCACCTTTGAATATAAATTATCTAAGTTTGAATGGGAAACGGAAGGAGAGGAAAAGTCATTCCCTACGTCGTTTAGGAAATCCGGAAACTGCCAGATAAAATGATTTTACTTTCCACTTGTACGGCGATATCAGCTGGAAATGGCTAAGGTACGAATCACGCAAAGACGGAACACCCAATGGCGGATGCAACGAAGGGCAGGCAGAATTAAATAGGGGGGGGGGGGGGACTAAAGACAACAAAGAATATTTTAAGCTTTGTTTAACCTGAATGTAATACATAGAAGGCTAACACTGGCGTCCAAAAGTAACACAATTATTTAATTTATATACATAATAAGTGAATGAACAAGATAAAGATATGAATTAAAAACAAAACCAATGAACTATACTAAACTTCAACTTATCTATACATCACTTAGACGGTAGATCGTCACAGTGCTCATAGGTATTTAATCCATTTTGGCGGAGTGAAGACATAATTCTCGCCAAACCTTATAGCCTTTTGTTCTCTACAGGGTTTGGCGAACATTATGCTTTCACGCCGCCAAAATGGATTAAATACCTATGAGCACTGTGACGATCTATCGTCTAAGTGATGTCTAGTTAAGTTGAAGTTTAGTATAGATGGTTTTTACCGCTCGCGTTTTAATCCACGCACTATGGATTTAGTCAATCAAGATTTGACGAATCCGTACTGAACATCCTAAAAATTCGAGATGAAAAAACCGAAGACAAAGCAAGACAGAAAAGTTCTCTGCAAAATACTTCAGAAAAATTTGGTTTAATTCTTTATGATCCTGGAAGTATAAATTGGTTCGTAGTGCACTTCAAGGAAAATATAAAGTTTGGAATACTTTGGAAGAACATTTTCGTAAAAAAAAAAAAAAAAAAAAAAAACCATACAAAAGTCTTAGAAATCCTTTACTATGCACTCTTAGTTTAAACAGTTGCTTGTTATAAAAAAAGTAAAATAATCGCAACGTTTTTGTAGTTTAGATATAAACTTGCTCTATTAAATACATTGAAAATTTATGGTTTTGGAATCCCATGTTATTGTAGTATAACTTAAAAACAACTAATTTTATCTAAACTTTTCAACAGCCCAAACTAAAAATGTGTCCGCCTCCTCCGTAACAATACTCTAGATCCGCCCTTAATCGGAACCTAACAAACAAAATCAACATTAAAAGAGAATTTCTGTTCGTGATCAATGGAATTGACTATTTGTAACCTTCCAAAGGTGGAGAGGCAAAACTTTTCTCTTTTCTAGGGCTGCCATCCACCGTATACTTCCCCAACTTCAAGAAAATTTTTGGACTATTTTTGAGTTTTAATTTCGATCTCCTAAATAAATAATGAAATTGTACATAAACAATTTACAAGAAGCAGAGGACCTAACATTTAAAATGGTATGTAATTTAACAATTTTGCTGGTACTTTTCCGTTATCCGGGCGCAAATGTCGCCAAGCAAATCGAATGGAAGGAAAACGTGCTTGATTGGCGAAATTCTACATTATTTGGCGATTTATCGCTTGGGCCAGGAAAACGGAACCATTTTGCTTTTGAAGAAGAAAGGGCAACGTCACAAAAAAAAAACCACTTGTCAGAAATAATATGATGATTCTGCGTTCACAATAATATGCAGGGCAGGTTACAAAACTGAAGTTCTAACTGCCGAGCAACAGACTGAAATAAAGACACTCATGAGAAAGTTCTTGTAAGGATCATTCCCTCCTCCTTCAAGATCACTTCTTGAAATGACAAATTATTTTCACTTAAAGTTTCTTGTAAATGAAAATTAAAATAGCAAAAGACTACTGCAGATGGTGCCACTGTATATGCATTGACGTAAGGATTTGAAATATAAAATATATTAGAAGCTACTTTCGAGTTTTTAATTAATGACATCTCATTAAGTGATCATTTTCGTGCATATTCAACAAATGTTTCTACACTATAAAGTAGTTTCTAAATGCACTGGGCTAGAAGATTGTAACATAGCGAGTATAGGAAATGATCTTTAACATGGGCGCCCGCAGAAATATTTGCAGAGGGGTGCAAGACTAGATTTTTATCCAAATCATTAATTTTTTTTTTAAATTTTAATTAATAGTTACGCATGTTAAATAATACTCTTTAAGAATAGTTTTTAAAAAAATTCATGGTATATATTTTTGAAAGGGCAACCCTGTTAAAAAGAAGAAAAAATAGTTAAAATATTTTTAAAAAAAAGTATACTTTTAACGATTTTTTATCATCCAACTAGATCTCATGGCATTCGAGAGACAGTGTTGACAACAGAGGAACACGAAGACGCAAATATACAGAAGAGTAACATTATATTTCTTCCAAATTTTGGAAATAATTAAAAAAAAAAAAATTCAAAATGAAATACAAAGGCAGTATTGGATATGTTTAGTTGAATTCTAAAAATAGATTTCGAGAAATACTAAACTTCAACTTAACTTGACACCACTTAGACGGTAGATCGTCACAGTGCTCGTAGGTATGTAATCCATTTTGGCGGCGTGAAAGCATAATGTTCGCCAAACCACAACCCTGTACAGAACAAAAGGCTATAAGGTTTAGGCGAGAATTATGTCTTCACTCCCCTAAAATGGATTAATTGCCTATGAGCACGGTGAAGATCTATCGTCTAGTGATGTCAAGTTAAGTTGGAGTTTAGTATATCTGATGACTTAAAAAGCAAAATATTTTTCCTAGAATTTTGAAAACTATACAGGAAATGATTATACAATAAAAGAAATATATACTTCTTCTCAGCCTCCAATAATCGCCAGTAGCTATAAAAAACGACTTAGAAAAGAAACAAAGGACTAAAATAATAGAAAAACAAATGCTTATTGTAACACTCGATGATTGTAACATTAGTTGTTTTCAGATTATCTGGCGCCGTCAGCAACACGAGGGCTATAATGCGCCGAAACTTTCGTCATTAGACAAGCCAACATACATTTACAAACACCCACACGGGACTCGGAACCCGCAACCTCGCGGTCTACGCTAACCACTATACCGTTTGGTCGGCGATGATTGTAACATAAAAACCGAAACGGCATATGTGCTTTTCTTTTTATATTAGAATTTACACCTTTTATCTCATATATTTCTTTAATTTTCAAGAGCTAGGGAGGGGGGGGGGGTGCAAGTGCACCTCCTGGGGGCGCCCATCATCTTTAATAGGATTGTCTCTTAATACTATACGGTACCTTCTGCTAAGTGGCAACGATTTGGGGTGTACTTGCACCCCCATGAATTTTGATGATCGAGAATAAAGCTATTGAATCCACTATTAAATCTATAATTAACCATTCGTTTATATAAAGAACGCAAATTAAATACTGTTAACATTTTTAACTGGAACATTCTTTTAGGGACACTGTATGGTACGTATTTCAACATGCTGAAATGTTAAATATAATTATTAAAAATTCATTACAGGAAATCCAATTTCTATTTTTGAAAAGTCAGGGTATTTACAAGTTATTATCAAGGTATTTTTTAATAAAAGCAAGGCGGCATTACTTTTTTTTTTTTTTTGCCGCCTTGCATTCCTTACAAATAACTCTACTGGCCCAAGACTGTACAAATAGCCTACAACAAATGATTTGTTAATTTGATTACATTGTGTGATTTATCATATTAAAATTTAGGAACTAAGCATTAATTAAATTATTGGAGCTCAATTTTCCCTGCTATCAAGATTTCATGCGCTACCAAGCCAAAAAAAAAAAAAATTTTTTTTTTTTTTTTTTTAATGGCGAGTTTATTAGGAACACCGTAATTCCTACAGTAAATTTGATGAAACTAATATTGCTATACCAGTCATTAAATATCCTTCGGATGCGTCATGAAAGCTTTCGTCAAAATTGCCCATGCGCAGAACGCAGTTTTTTCATCTACTGCTTTGTGTATGGTGTTGCATGTGTTTTTGCAGGCAAGCAGCAACTGCAACGAGACGGCCGTGTGCAAGAAAGGGGTGGGTGCGGTTTATCACTGTGGGGCGTACGTCATCTCGTGGGGGTACTGGCACGACGGCGGAAAACCAGGAGACAGAGGAAGGCCACGAGGTGAGCTTTCAGTTCGAAATTTAGGTACCTCATCGAATATCATTCGGAAATTTTAATAGAATGGAGAGAAATGGTAGTATAGATTATGAATACGTTGGAGCTCCTGATTAAGACAATTAAAAAATTTAGTAAAAAAAAATAAAAAATCAGGGAAAAATTGTTTCCATATAGGTTAAACGACGACCCTTAGTTTTCATTTCCACAGGAGAATTACTTTAAAGATGTGTGAATTTTTAAAACCAGCAAAACTACAGTAATAAAAAGTTCACTAACAAAATTTAAAAGGAAAATGACTAGTTAGTGTTTTTCTGTTATTTTTTTTTTTTTTTTTTTTTAAGTTAGCTTAAAATGTGAGAGGCAACTGTAAGTTTACGTACATCATAGAACATCATTCTCAGACAAATAAAAATGTTTTTTTTTTTTTTTTTTTTTTTTTACAAGTCATGACATATTTAGCAATAATATTTTGTTCAGCTCATTCAAAGTTGATTTTTGATTCGGCCATTTTTGCTCCGGCAGACCAGTGGATTCATGATCTACTGACATTTCTCCACATTCTATACAAAATTCCGAATGACGTTCGATGAGATACATAAACTTGAATCTCGGTCTATTATTGAGTATATTACCATTGATATACTGCCATGCTGAGACAATGTATTGGTCAATTTTTTTTTTTTTTTTTTTTTTTTTTGCCTAAATAAGTTTAGGGTTCCCACTCAAATCACAGAATGAAAATCACTGACTTTTCAATGACTTTTAAGGACCTAAATAATGTTTTTAAGGACCTTTGAAAATTTGTTTTCAGGCATCATGCCTATATATAATTTTTTAATAAAATATATTCTACCAGAAAAATTACAAGTTGGCGCATCTGAAATAAAATAGATTACAGAATTCTGATACAGTGCGGATAAGTGGTGGTCATGCGGAAATAGCAAGTCTGAGTAGTATTTTTATAATATTTGCCGTTGGCACAACAACCGCAAAAATTAAGGACTTTTAAGGACCTCTAAACATTTTCAAGTACTTTCAAGGCCTTGAAAACAAGTTCAGAAATATTAAGCATTTTTAATGACTTTCAATGACCGTGGGAACCCTGAAGTTACTGTTACCAGGTGGTTCTTCGTAATTTGCTCTGCACAATGACGGAAGTTGAATGGTTGTATCTGAGCGGGAAAATTTTGTAAAAGTTAAATCAATAAGCTATACTAAGCTTCAGCTTAACTTGACATCACTAGACGGTAGATAGTCACAGTGCTCATAGGTATTTAATCCATTTTGGCGGCGTGAAAGCATAATGTTCGCCAAACCGCCACCCTGTAGAGAACAAAAGGCTATATAAGGTTTGGCGAGAATTATGTCTTCAGTCCGCTAAAATGGATTAAATGCCTATGAGCACGGTGAAGATCTACCGTCTAGTGATGTCAAGTTAAGTTGGAGCTTAGTATAGCATCATCCATACACGTAGTTCCTTTTGTTCTCGCATTTGATGCAGATTTCGAGACGTGCCTGATCAACCGCACGTGCGCCGAGGAAGCCGTTCGCGGCTACATGCGCAGGTACGGCCAGGACTGCGACCAGAGCGGGCAGACAGACTGCTACGACTTCGCCCGGATCCACAAGCTCGGGTTCGGGCCAGCTTGCTCCAAGGACACCATCGTCCAGTCGTACTACTGGGAGAAGTTCGTGGGGTGCTACGACGAGCAGAAGGACCACGAGCCACACGAATACGAGTTGGAGCCAGACGATTACGAGTTGGAACCCAAGAGTAGTCCAGAATACGACGACGACGATGACTACTACGAAGATAATGTTGATGTGATGTATCCGTAGCTGCTCGAAATGTTTGCGCCAGGATTTAAAAAAAAAAAAAAAAAAAAAACCGCTTACTTTTACAGGGTGGCCACAAAATACCAAGAAAAAAAGTTCCCTGATAATTCCCTGACAGATTTCTAAAAAAATTCCCTGATTTTAAGGCAAACTTTTTCCAAATTTCCCCAATTTTCTTAGGTTTTTCCAGATGTCTAGACACCCTGATAAAATAGAACATGTATTCTAAAGAGATAATATGCAATTTTTAAAAAAATAATTTTGCTGGTATGAAAAGTTTAAATTATTCAGTAACATTAAACTTCTAATGGCTTACCACTACAAATCTCCTTGTAAATGGTGCCAAAATATGGATGAAGGAGCCTTAAACAACACAAAATTTCCCTGATTTTCATGAAATTTTAAAAAGTTCCCTGACATTTCCCTGATTTTTTTTCCAGAATCAGAAAATGGGAAACTGTTCAAGTAAAAAAAAAAAATGTCAGACATGAACCAGAACTGCACTCCTAACAGAAGGAAAAATTATGTCTCGATATTTAGATGCGATAATCACTCAAATAAATTGTCGTATCCCATTACAGGCTGACCACAAAATTAAGGGAAAGTTCCCTGTTAGATTTCTAAAAAATTCCCTGATTTTACGGTAAACTTTTTCTCAAATTTCCCCAGTTTTTCCAGATGTGCAAACACCCTGATCAAACAGAACTTGTACGATAAAGAGAAAATACGCCAATTTTTTCAAAAAAATAATTTTGGCGGTAATGAAAAGTTAAAAATATTCTGTAACATGAAACTTCTAACTATTATCATCACAATTTTCATGGTAAATGACGCCAAAATACAGATAAATGGGGAAACATACCGTCAAAACAATTATAGAAAATGTCCATGATTTTAGAGAAATTTAAAAAAATTCCCCGACATTTCCCTGATTTTCAGGTTTTGTGGCCACTCTGATTAAACTATCTGGGACACACAAGCTGCGCACTGGTCTATTAGTTACAAATCTATAATAATAAAACAAGCTGTGTGTCTGTCTGTCTGTGGATCTATAGAAACCTACTTAAAATTGGAGTAGAGCTCTGAAATTTTCAGCATAAGTAGTTTTGGCCTTCTAATTGTATACATGACAAACAGAATGTTAAAATTTTAATTAGTTCATTTTTAATTAATTTTTTTTTTTTTACAAAGCGATTTGAAACAGAGATCCGAAATTTTCCACATAAGTAGTTTTCCCCTTCTAATTGTAGTTTTGGAAAACAGAACTTTAAAATTTTCATTAGTTTTTTTTAATTAATTTTCTTAATTAATTTACACATTAAGTTACAACATACGTAGTTACACAACATAAGTAGTTTTGGAATTCTGATTGGACTTTTGAAAAACAGAATTTTAAATTTTTATTTCGTTTCTTTTTAATTAATGTTTAATTAATTAATATTTAACAAAACGATTTTTAATAGGGCTACAGCTCTAATATTTTCAGCATAAGAAGTACAAAAACAGAATTTTAAATTTTTGTTTAATTTGTTATTATTTTTTAATTAATAAATATAAATTTTACAAAACGATTTCAAACAGGGCTACAGCTTTGAAATTTTCAACATAAGTAGTTGTGGTCTTCTAATTGGATTTGTTAAATGCAGAATTTTAAAATTTTATTATTTAAAAAAAAACTTTTTTTAATTAACAAATATTTTACAAAACAATTTGTAATTGGGCTACAGTCCTGAAATTTTCAACACAAGTAGTTTTGGCCTTCTAATTGGACTGACAAAAAGAATGTTAAAATTTTAATTTGTTTTTTAATTAATTTTTTCACAAAAAAAAAGAATTTTAATAGGCTTAGAGCTCTGAAAGTTTCAACATAAGTAGTTTTGGCCTCTAATTTTGCTTTCCACAAACACATGTTAAAATAATCTTAAAGGGGTGTTGCATTATTGTATTAACAAGGAATCTTTTTCTAGACAAGGGAGAATTTTCCAATATTAAGGCTTTACGTAGCAATTAGATTTTAGTGAGTGAAGTGAGCTTATGCTTACGCAGCAATGAACCTTTCAGCGAGCGAAGTGAGCCTATGCTTGCATAGCAAAGAATCTTACGAGTGAAGTAAGCCTGTGTTTATGTGTCAATGAACTTTTCAGCCAAAGAAGCGAGCTCAATTTTGCATAGCGATGAACCTTCCTGTGAGCGAAGCTCCAAAAACCGAGACCTATACACGAGTGACAGATTTCCGCAACGCAAGGCCTCACAGCTAGCTAAAATATTGCACATGTTAAAATTTTACAGCGAAGCACAGGTATTATGCGAGTACAATATAAAATAATGTGTTATCTGTTTCAATTAACATGTATTCTGAAAAAATAGGAATATTTAATAGGAACAATTTGCAAGCATTATTTATTTGTTAAAAACCGTGAATTATAATCTTTACAAAATCCTTTGTGTAAGTGTCCAAAATTATTTTTTTATTCACAAAATAAAGATGAAACCTTCATAAATTTTAATAATTGTACGAGATCATATAAATGCCACATTTAAAGTATATTTTGTTTATAACAAATTTAAAAAAAAGCATATCTAAAAGTATACAAAAGACTAGAACATTGCAGACAAATCTATCTTTAGGAAAAAAATATTTATTTTTTAACTTTCTAATGCACATGCTATTTTGGTTAGTATTGCAATCAACTTTTTTTATTTAAATAGTTTTTCTTTTGGCAACCTGAATAACCATAATATATTTAGAAAAAATAATATTCAAAAGGTATATATTTCTGAACTTTGACTAGAAAAAGTAAACACAGAGTCATCAAACAAATAAAAAATATATATATTTTTGCAAAACGACAACACTGCTTATACAAAATAATACGCATCAATTAAGGTAACTCAAGAATGGGATACACTGTTAGACATTGATTTCCATTTTGAACTAAATCCACAATTAAAAAAAAATTGAATAATTTTATTAAAAATTGCCTTAATTTTTAAGGTACCAGTATATATTGGAAATTGCAAAATTTGGTGAAAATAAAAAATTCTGATTCTTTACTCTCAAAATATGTTCAAGCTACGTTCTTTAGAATATTCAAAACAATTTTTAAATTTAATTATGTTTATTTTTGTGAATGTACACAGTGTAAAAAGATCACTACCACAAACTTTAAACTTAATTTGTAAAGAGCTAGTTTTTGTTGATGTAAGATTATTTTTCCACCAGTAATAAACAGTTTGAAGCAACTAATTAAAAAATAATAATTCAAAGTGTATAATTTAGGACAGGGAACCTTCTAGAATCTAATATATTTGTGGAATAATCAATATTTAACTAAAAATTTTGTGAGTGCAGTGAGTTTTCTTAAAAAATTCTAGGAATTTTTGGGATAATTTCAGGAATATTTAAGGGATGGTTATTAAAAATTTTAGCAGCAATTCCATAAATTTTACAGATAATTCCAAAAACTTAAGGGGCAATTCCAAAAATTTAAGGATATATTTGTTTTAAAATTGACATATGCTCTTAACACGTACATATTCTTTTCAAAGCATGTTTCGGTACATGAAATAAAATGGCAATTTTCAAAAAAATTTAATGTCAAATAACCTTTCAACAAAATAATAGTTATTACTATTTTTTTTTTTCACTAAATACACTTAATTTTAAGCAACAAAGTATTTCAAAAAGAATATTACTCCAACTTTAAAATTTGAACTAATATGGATCTTGGTTACAATTTAAAATTGTTTGTCAATAATTAAAATTGTAATGATTGAAATTTCATTAAAATTTCAGAAATGATTTTCTCATCTGGAGGAATATCTGGGTTCTTTTGTGGGTTTGGGAGAAAATTCGGGGAAATTTCGAGGTTTTTAATTTTTTTTTTTATGAATTATCTAAAAATATAAGTACAATTTTAGGAATATTAAGGAGAAACAAAAATTTAAGGAATAAAAAATTTGAGGCAAATGAAACCCCTGAAATTTTTTTTATAAAAAGTGTGTACTTTAAAATACTTTCCAAATGAATTATTATTCAAGCAATATTTACAATTCAAGTATATTCCCTGTGAAAAATCATTGTGTATTTGCAATTAAAATTCTAGATAAATTAAAATTTAGTTATGGGTGGTTAGGAAATTAAATTTCAATTCATTAAAAATCAAGAAATGAAGACATTTCTAGGCAGGATTTCTAGTTTTCTAATACCTACGTAAAACCAATTGCAATTTTTTGTTCAAAATTCTAGTTTTCTAATATAACAAATTGTAAAACATGTCTAGCTAACAAATTAAACACGAATTATTGCAATGCATACTGGTACCTCAATGTTATGGCAAAATCCCAGTAACGTTAATGATAATTAATGAAAAAGGCAGTATTGAAAAATGTTAAAGATGCATTAACAATAGCCATTCCAACCACCAAATGATGCACAGTTCATCAGCACAGCTAAATGCCATTACATCACTTAATAGATTTAAACCCAAATTAAGTTACTTTGAATAGTCTGTACTTAGTTAAAAAATAGACTACAATTGATAAAACCTAAACTATCTTATTCAACATACACTTCATAACAACCACAGATCTCATATTCCATGTAACAAAAACATAAACAAAGAATATTATACTAGGTAAAAGGAAGGGAAAAACTGTTTGGATTTATTTTATCATTTCTACACCTACAATTCAAATACAGGGTGACCACAAAATTCAGGAAAAAAAAAGGGGGGGGGGGGTTAGAATATTTTTTTAGAATATGTATAGTTAAGACATATTATCTAAAAAAAATTTAAACAGTTTTGGCGGAAATAAAAAGCTTAACATTATCCCGTTGTATAAAACTTCTAATGATTACCAACACAATTTTGCAGTTAAATGGAGCAAAAATACAGATAAACAGGGAAACATACCTTCAAAACAATTATAGAAAATTTCCCTTATTTCCAGGTTCTGTGGCCACTCTGAAATAGATGTTTGGCAAGAAGACAAGAAATAGTCTTTCAGTTGTAAAAAAGGAAAACAGGATAATCAATTATATTAAAAATTCATATTGATGGGCAATCAAAGAAAACAGTTTCTTCCACAATAATAGAAAAAATGTCAGGAAAAAAAACATTCAATCTTGGAGCGGGAGAAAATCAAAACAAACATATAATACATAATCATTCCTATGTACAAGACAATTAGTAACCCTGTCCATTATACTGTCCGTGGCCTCCAAATCCTCCAAAGCCACCACCTCCCCCATAGCCTCCTTGCCCTCCATAGCCACTATTACCCCCATGTCCTCCAAACCCACCACGCCCTCCGAATCCGCCACGACCCCCACGCCCCCTCCGATTCGGTCGATGCTGCCCGTGCACGTTGGCGTCGCCCAAAACCGGGTTTCCGAAAGCGGCAAAGTTATCGCCCGCGGGGATCTGTGGCCGCGGAGCCACGTTGCCACTTCTCGGTTGGAAATGCGGTCTGTCGCGGCCTCGACCGTAGCCGCTGTTGTTTCTATCCGAGAAGTGGTTCGTTGGATTCTGCGACTGTTGGAAGTTGGAATTGGGTCTCCCTGCAGGCTGTTGTCGAAAGCCGCCCCTCGAAGAGGAGTCATTTTTCTGCCAGCTGGGCACTTCTGGTGGGGGTGGTTGTTGCTCGCTGGGTCGGCCACCGCGATCTGGCACCTATTAAAAAAAAATACCTATTAGATGCCAGATATTGAAAAAATTGGGCTCTAGTTGTTAAACTATCCATTTAATAGTTAACTACCTCCACAAACAACTAATATATAAAATGCAGGCAGAGACAATCAACTAATTTTTAAATTAACACAAATTAATAGAATTATTGTGAATAAATAAAAACCGAATACATTATAACTAACCAATTAAGTTGGACAGGTGAGAAATAAAATTTTGCTTACAAATTATTTTTATTTAAATGGTTTTTTTCCCATCCTACAAAATATATACTATCATGTAGTACACAAGAATGAAATTGGTCAGATAGCAAAAAGAAGGAAATCTAAAAATACTTTAAAAAAATCACGCGGAAGGGACAATAACCAAAAAATTTCCAAAAAAGCTCACAGAAGGACACTATACAAGAATTCGAAAGGAAAAAAAAAAAAAGTGGAAAAGATGATTTACCAATTTTAAAGATACAATGAAATTTCTCACATTATAATAATTACATTTCAAATATCTGGAAAGAAATTAATATGTGTTGTCAAAACATAGTACTTTAATATTCTCCAAATTTTAGTTATAAAAAAAGATCACGAAACTGCCATCCACACAAACTACAAAAATAAAATAAAAAATGACTAATTTAAACGGTGCATATAAAACTATAAAATCTGCTTATTTTGTTGCTTATAAAAGTGCTGGGATTAGACATAATAACCGATTTATTTAACTTAGTAATGTGCTTCCCAGCAAAAGTAGAATTCAATCACAATAAAGCATTATATTTCTAAGGAAAGCGCTTCAGTACCAAAATATCAGTAACCCAGATGCATGTCGTGCGATCAGATCTTGTTTATTGTTAACGCACGTCAGTAAACTGTCTATTTAACTATTAGTAAACTGTAAACTTTTGACTGTCACCGTCGTTGATCGTAGAGACGCCCCTTTTTGTTATATAGTCAATTGACAGAATTGTGAGTGAGGTTTTTTGCTAGTCTTCTACATCAATGATTTTATACCGGTAATAAAGGTTTTAGCATCAAGATTGGTTTTGAGTTGATTTTAAATACAGTCCACTTCTGAGAGAAAATCAATGTTCCAGCTACAACATTTATTACTTCCAGTTAATTCAAATCTCTGTAGTTAAGAAAACAAAGCAAATGTGCCATTAAACAAGTTTTTTCAGATTAAGTGTATAATTGTTAAAAATGTTTATTGTTAAAAATGTTAAGAAAACGATAAAACATTTTTACGTCGATCAACATTTTTCTTGATAAGGTTATATGATCCAATAACCAATTGTAGAAGTGAAGTGTTGTGTGAAGTAATTTGCAAGGAAAAGGTAATGAAGAAGAGGGAAAAAATCTTTTGCCCAGACATGAGAAAAAGTATACTTTTCGCAGAGAAAAGTGGTCCAGATTGAAAAAACTGTGAAAATGCGGAGCAAAACAGCAGAAATCCGCCAAAAAACGTCCTCCCCGAGTACAAAATGTTCAATTTTGATAAATTAACCAATTCATTAATCAATCATATTAAACTAAAAGACAATATTCCCATCAACTAATAACACTCTCATTCAAGGAAATTTCAACAACAAAATAATGAGTTAATTATTAAACTGCATTTCTGTGAGTTTTGGTTAATAGCAATTAATAGATTTTACAATATAGAGCAATTCAGTAAAACAAAACCTTCATTATAAAAACTTTGAATGATTTAATTAATCATTTAATATGTTCTTCGCCTTAAAATTTCGTCAACATCATTCAATCATTATTATATTCTTTTCAATGATTCAAAGATTTTGTTTCGAATCATTTCCATGTATAAAGTCAACTATACAAAATAATTTTATTTTGTACCACTTCAATTTCAAAAAAGTATGAAAATCAAACTGTATTTACACGTGGACTCGTTCTATAAAGGCTTCTTTACCAATAAAGTACCATAACTAAATTCAACAAATTCTTTTGAACAATAAAATTTCAATAGTAGGTATCTTGAAGTAGCTGGATTCAAGATTTATTTGGAATACATTATTTTACTTTTTTTGTCATTGACTTATACCGAATGATTTACATCTCATTTCTGTTTTAGAATTTTGATTAAACTGTATAAAACAACTACGATTTTCCTATGAAGCTGATTTGAAGTAATTTTTTATGACCTCGTCTAAAAATAATATTCAAGCACAAAAAAAAAAGTAATTTTTTTACAGGATTTACCGAAAATTTTATTTTTTAAAACGTGTTCAACGATATATTAGAAAATGTCTTAAATTGCAAACCAAAAGTTGCATTTGGATATACATATTGTTTTTTGGTATAAAACATAAAATAATAGATAAGAACTCTCCTAAGTTGATAATTTTTGTGCAATTGCTGAATGCAGGCAATTTGTTTGGTTTACGAAAAATACCAGGAATTGAACTGAACTATGTGTATTCTCCACTAACAAAATTTTTAGGTTCTAGCAACTGCAGCTCATTCCACTTACTTTTATGAAAATTAAATTATTTTGTGGGATTTTTTAGAAAAAAAAAATTTAGCAAATGAGATTAAATAGAAAACTTTAAAAATCATACAATTTTTTTTCCAAACAAATTGATTAAAAAGTTAAACTAGACACAGACAACACACACGTGCAATTAATATACAATATCATTTTTAGAGTGTGTCAATTTTATTGATTAATCCTCAAAACGTAATTGATATCCTCCGATTCTTATAATTTTATCTCCCTAACCAGCTTTACCAATTATATGGCAGGAATGATAAGTGGGTAGGAAAAAAATGCATTAAGAAGTTCAGGGTGGAAAAAAGCTGAAACAATTTTAAATGAAATTTGTTTGGTTTCACTTACAGAACCAATCCGGACTTTGTTTATAGCACTCTGGGTATTTTTCCGTACTGAGCCGCTACTCGTCTTTTCGTTGATGTTTAAATCTTAAAAGAAAAAATAACCATATAATACACAATAAAGATTTTATCAGCTAGCTTTTATAAATTTGTTAGTGTAATGAAAATAAAAATATATATATGCATACAGTTATTTTTACTATAAATTTTCTCAACGATCTTTTGTTACAGTCGATATGTCTGGAGTTAAAATGCACACCTTTTAAAGTTATACTTTGGCAAATATTGCAACCGAAAGAGCATTAGTAGTCTGAGAGGCTATTGCAAGTTTAGGGTACCTTATCGTATATGAATTTTCTTCTGAATTTTTTATAGAATGAAGAGAAATGAATTTTTTATAGAATGAACCAGAAATTTTGAATTTAACTGGTTTTCAGAAGCAAAAATGGCTGACACTATTAAAAAATCGACTTTGAATTAGTTTAACTAAATTCGATTGCCAAAAATGCCATAACTTGCCAAAATAAACATCCTTTTTTTAAGTGATAAGCCACTGCTCTTTAACTTTCAATGAGAAAGAGTGCGGAAGAAATTTATTCTTAGGCGAAAAATACTTAAAATACGAAAATACAATGATGACGTAATATTTACTGCCTGGCCGACTTTTAAAAGAAGAAAGATTTTAGTGCCAGGAAAGACAAATCACGTGCAACCTACTTAATTGAAAATTAGGGAGCAGTGACTTACCACATAAAAGTTTAGTTCAATTCAATCAAAATCGATTTTTGAGTAGTTAGGTCATTTTTGTCTCGGCAGACCAGAGGATACATGATCTACCTAACGTTTCCCTACATTCTATAAAAAAAATTCAGAATGATGTTCGATGAGGTACTTAAACTTGCAGTAGCCTCTCGGTCTATTAATGATTGAATGACTCTAATCTGTTAGAAATCTCTTTTGTCTAGTAGTTAGAGCGATCTAGGAGTTCAACTCCCCTTTAGTGCACATCACTACATTGGATATTCGAACACATCAGTGGTGTCATCTACTGCACGACTACCACACTACCATCTCAGGCGACTCACTGCTATACGGCAAGCAACGTCTGGTGGCTCTCTGCCGCATGCAAGCAAATCAATCGTTAAATCAATCGTTTGCCCCATCGCGACTCTCTGGGAAGGGGCTATGTAGTGGTCTCGTGTACAAATATCCGATACAGCACCTAGACAACAGAGATCTCTTTTGTCTAGTGGTTAACGCGTCCGTTTTCTGATCTAGGAGTCCCGGGTTCTATTCCTTGTTAGTGCACATTGTAAACATACTGTCTATAGGTTTATAGGGCAAGGACTACATTATTAAATCATGAAAATGGAATTCTGTATTACAGACATGAAAACAGCCAAATTTAAACAAACGCAAAAAAAGAAAAAAAATTAACTAAAATTATAAATATCAGGGTGCTTTTCAGATCACCTGCATCTATATTGCTTTCATTTTTACATTATTCAAGTTTATACAAGCTCAACAAATTGTAGGTAGACCACAGATTCAAATGTCAAACATTGTTTTCACAACAGAACTAAATAAAAAGGAAAGAAGAAAGAGTATAATATATAGAGTTATTGAAGCAAGTGTCTTATCTACAGAGATCCCATTGAAATCACAGGATGAAAATCAATGACTTTTTAAGGACCTAAATAATACTTTTAAGGACATTCAAAAATTTGTTATCATGTCTTCATATAAATTTTTAATAAAGGACATTCAGCCCAAAAAGTTACAGAAATTTTCAACAAGTGAGTGAAGTAAAAGTAAAAATTAAAGGTACTGAAACAATTAAGTGCTTCTCGAGAATTACCAATTTTCCAGAATTTTATACTTTGAATGTTACTGGACAACATGAAATAAATGGCTTGGAGCTAAATTTAAATTTACCAGCTGTTGCAGAAAGAACATCGGACAACTTCACAGCAGGGTCCGTAAGGATTTCTCTCCTCCTTTCGTTATACCTATTTGTGATTTTTTCAACCATATTCTAGAAGATAAAATATTATTTAAAACATTAAATTAGAAAAACAGAAAATACAAAATTCACTCAATTTTTTTTGGCTCTAGTATCAAGAAGGTAGTATTTATGTACATGTCAAGATTTGCATGGAACCTTTTATTTTTATTCTCCATGCTGCCCTGCAAGTATTTTATAAAGTGGTTTTTGTACAAAACCTTATTTTTTGTAATACAAAATATTAACCGCAAATAAATCAATTAATGGTTAACAATTTCACCAATACTCAAGACAAAAAAAAAAAAATAGAAATTTTCTTTTCTAAAAATAAACTGAAATAAATTTAATATTGACAGATGTATACAAAGGAATTTATAGTTTTTCACTTTCACCGTTTCCTGGAAATCTCTTGAGACAGTACATACCAATCGTATAGTCGACTGGAGCTATTCATCAGAATCATTAAAGATAAAGTAATAATAACCACATACTTTTCAGAAATACACTTATAATATACGATCATAGTAATTTGATCACTGAAGGGATACATTGTTCCCCTGTTAAATATGATCGGGTATATTATTCCACTATAAAAATGACTGGGTATATTGTCCCACTGTTCAATATGATTGGGTATATTGTCCACTATTCAATATGCTTGGATATATTGTCCACTATTCAATGTGATTGGATATATTGTTTTACTGTTAAATATGATTGGGTATATTGTCACACTGTTAAATATAATTGGATATATTGTTGCACTGGGTATATTGTTATACTGTTAAATATGATTGGGTATATGTTCTACTGTAAAATACGATTGGATATATTGTTTCACTGTTAAATATGATTGGGTAAATTGTCCCACTGTCAAATATGATTGGGTATATTGTTCAATTGTTAAATATGATTGGGTATATTGATCTTTTGTTAAATACGATTAGGTATAGTGTTTCACTGTTAAATATAATTGGGTATATTGTCACACTGTTAAATATAATTGGATATATTGTTGCACTGGGTATATTGTTATACTGTTAAATATGATTGGGTATATGTTCTACTGTAAAATACGATTGGATATATTGTTTCACTGTTAAATATGATTGGGTAAATTGTCCCACTGTCAAATATGATTGGGTATATTGTTCAATTGTTAAATATGATTGGGTATATTGATCTTTTGTTAAATACGATTAGGTATAGTGTTTCACTGTTAAATATAATTGGGTATATTGTCACACTGTTAAATATAATTGGATATATTGTTGCACTGGGTATATTGTTATACTGTTAAATATGATTGGGTATATGTTCTACTGTAAAATACGATTGGATATATTGTTTCACTGTTAAATATGATTGGGTAAATTGTCCCACTGTCAAATATGATTGGGTATATTGTTCAATTGTTAAATATGATTGGGTATATTGATCTTTTGTTAAATACGATTAGGTATAGTGTTTCACTGTTAAATATAATTGGGTATATTGTCACACTGTTAAATATAATTGGATATATTGTTGCACTGGGTATATTGTTATACTGTTAAATATGATTGGGTATATGTTCTACTGTAAAATACGATTGGATATATTGTTTCACTGTTAAATATGATTGGGTAAATTGTCCCACTGTCAAATATGATTGGGTATATTGTTCAATTGTTAAATATGATTGGGTATATTGATCTTTTGTTAAATACGATTAGGTATAGTGTTTCACTGTTAAATATAATTGGGTATATTGTCACACTGTTAAATATAATTGGATATATTGTTGCACTGGGTATATTGTTATACTGTTAAATATGATTGGGTATATGTTCTACTGTAAAATACGATTGGATATATTGTTTCACTGTTAAATATGATTGGGTAAATTGTCCCACTGTCAATTATGATTGGGTATATTGTTCAATTGTTAAATATGATTGGGTATATTGATCTTTTGTTAAATACGATTAGGTATAGTGTTTCACTGTTAAATATAATTGGGTATATTGTCACACTGTTAAATATAATTGGATATATTGTTGCACTGGGTATATTGTTATACTGTTAAATATGATTGGGTATATGTTCTACTGTAAAATACGATTGGATATATTGTTTCACTGTTAAATATGATTGGGTAAATTGTCCCACTGTCAAATATGATTGGGTATATTGTTCAATTGTTAAATATGATTGGGTATATTGATCTTTTGTTAAATACAATTAGGTATAGTGTTTCACTGTTAAATATAATTGGGTATATTGTTGCATGGCTAAGTATAATTGGATATATTGTTGACTGGGTATATTGTCCGTTTGTCAAGTATGATTGGGAATATTGTTCCACTGTTAAATATGATTGGGTATATTGATCCACTCTTAAATATGATTGGGTATATTGCCCCACAGTTAAATATGATAGGAACAACATAGCCCACGACTGAAATGGTTAAAGAGGATTTTGAAGCAATATTTAAGTAGGCTACTGGGGAAATAATGCATTGAAAGCAGTCCTAATAATAATTTATCAAGAGATTACAATCATATGATAGGTCAATGAAACAGTACCTTGAACCTGTCACTCCAAAGAAATGATTGAATAGTTAATTCAGTCCGTTTCAATTCCAAGTTTCTTCTGTTACTGTATTCAGCGTGAAAATCAGCACAAAGTTTTTCTAATTGAAACCATTGCTTCTCTGTTAATGCACCGGAAAACAGGAGTTCCGCGACTATATCGTTCGGAAGCAGGGGTTGACTCAGATTAGTTAGCTAAATAAGAAGACATATCGAGAATCAGTTACACAAATAGGCGGCTGTTAAGTTTAGGGACCCCATCGAACATCATTCTGAACTTTGTATAGAATATAAAGAAATGCCAGTAGATCACGAATGTATTCATCTGCCAAAATGGACAAAACTATTCGAAAATCAACTTTGAATAAGTTGAATCGAATCCGACTGCCAAATATATAATAACTTGCCAAATAATGGGCACTCTTTTCTCTGTAATTCCAATGAGGAAGAGTGCAGGCAATATTTATTATCTGGCCATTCTTTAAAAGTTATCCAATTTGGCAATAAATATTATGTCATCAGTGACAGAATATTTAATGCCAACTTGGTCCACTTTATAAAGCTGGAAGTATTCAATTGCCTGGAATCTTTCCCCATTGAAAATTAAAGAGCAGTAGGTTACCACACAAAAAAGAATACTCATTACCTAGCAAGACACGACATACTTGGCAATCAGATTTACTTCAACTCCTTCAAAGTCGATTTTTGAATAGTTTCGGCCATTTTTGCGCAGGCAGACCAGTAGATTCATGATCAACTAACATTTTTCAATATTCTATAAAAAAATCTCAGAATGATTTTCAATGGGGTACCTAAACGTGCAGTCGCCTCTCAGACTATAAGGGATCAAATTCTCAATGCACCACACATTTTTTTATTTGATTCCACATAAGGCTAACACTTTTAGGAACTAATACTCTCATAAAAATCAGGGTTCCCACTTTTAAGGAAGAAAAACTTTCAAGGACCATTTTTTTTTTTTTTTTTTAAGAAAATTCAAGAATCATAAAATTCCCTACTTTAGACATAAAAATATAAAAAGGAAGCGGGGGGGGGGGGGGGGAATGGATGAGGAGATTATCAGTGGTCATTTAGAATGTCAATGACTTTCAAAGTCCTCATTATTTTTGCAAGGACTTTCAAAGACAGAATTTCATCAAAAAAAAATTCTAGTACTGTGGGAACCCTGTAAATATAGAATGAAATAATATTGGGGGTGGCTGCAAAAAGGTGTGAGGTTGAAAAATTTTAATGCATATTTTAAAGCACCAAAATGATAAAAATTTGTGTGTGTGTGTGTTTAAAAACTCATTGCACTAATAAAAGTGACTAAACAAAAAAATGTGAGCAATAATATAACACATAACAGAGATTTTAAAAAATCGTTCATATGCCTTATCAATTTTTATTTTCATTAACACAGCGCAGATATCAAAAACATTTCTATCAGCAAAATGTGTGGCAAACTATGTTTCAAAATTTATTTATTAAAAATTAAAGTGATTCTCACATACAAATATTATTTATTTATTCTGAATGATCAATGATCGGTACAAAGCTATTTTAACACGATTGGATGACGACAAGTTGGTTTATTAATTTTCCGTAAAAGCGACTTGAAGTGACAGTTACAGCCGCCAAAATTCGATAGAATGCATTGCCATCGAACCTATCTGCCAAGTTTCAACCCGATTGAATAACAGTAAGGGGGTTAATTATGCCTCCACAAGATTCCACTCTCATCGACAAACATAATTAAAGTTAATATAAAAGATTTAAGAAGAGGTTCATATGCAGAATAATAAGTTACTTACAGCATTTAAAGCAATAAAATATAAGGTAATTAAGAAGTAAAAAGATGGTCTAACCCGTTTTTCTACTTCACCGAAAAGCCTTTGAGGAGTGATGTCATCGGGAGGTTTTGAGAAAGAGAGAGAAACAAGCATCTCTTTCAGCTCTTTGGCAGTTTGAGACTCCTCCTACAAATGCAAGAATATTCTTTAGATAAACAACAACCTCTATAAGACCCTTCAGAAAAACGTTAAAAAATATGTTTTAAAACAATTACAGTAGAGTCCCGATCATCCGAGTTAGTCTTGGTCTACATTAACTCGGATAATCGGGACTCTACTGTAATTGTTATAAAACATATTTTTTAACATGAAATTTTCTGAAGGGTCCTTTTTATAAAATTGGAATTTGGCAATAAACACAAATTTCTCCTGCCAACATAATTCAAATTAAATTGATGAAACTTGCGCAGTGAAGTAACCAGCCAGTGTCAGACTTACCAATTCAATTTTCAAAGGTGTATCTTGAGGCTTCTTGGAAGCAATGACTTTTGCAGAAACTAATTCTTGTATTAAATATTCTGCAAAAAAAAAAATCCGCTCAGTGTTGTAGTTATTGTTAATGTCAATACAATAGACTTTAGTCGCGGTGCTGGTACTCGATAGAGTCACCCCCATTCACAACTCATAATGCCAATTAAGTATTTGGTAACTATTCCAGAACAAAGTCTTTTTTAAAGTCAGGGGTGAAAACAGTCAAAATGTAAAAAAAGAGGAAAATATACGCAGTATTATTTTGAACTACAAAAATAGCTAAATAAGAATATATTTGTTAACTATTATGTGTACAGAACAGTAGTTCAGCCAGAATATTTTTTTGAGAAGGTTGGGGGGGGGGAGAGGTTCAGCCAGGTTTAGCCTAATAAAACCCTATAAAGACCACTGAAAACAGTAAAATATGTCTTTGGAAGTAGGGAGATTAACCTATAACCATATAAAAAGTGTAAACTCATGTAACCGCAGAAGATATTTACCCCTTTAAAATAACAGGTGATAATGAAGAAAATCAATTAATTTTCTGAATAAGAGCAATTACTTTTAATAATTTCCATTTTTCTCACAAAGGATTTTGCATACCAAGGTATTCCTAGTAATTGAAAATGTGTTTTAAGCTGATCCATGATAAATAAAAAGGATTGTAAATTTTCTAAGTTAGCATAAATATCAGAAATCTTAATGCTTATCATAGTGTTTCAGTAGAGCTGAAAAAAATATTAAATTAATTGAAAGACTCCACATACTGTTCAATTGAAAACTTTAACATTTTGTATTCGATTTTCAGCAAAATAAATCACTTGCCTTCCTTATTACAAGTCTTGGAGTTTAAATTATTGATTGTTACTCAGAAGTTAGACCTTATTACTTATTATAACACTAAAAAAGAATTATGAGACGCATTCTGAGAAAACTATTGTGATATGACCCTCTATAAAGCTATAATCCTTGGCTACATTTAAATAACAATATTATCTTATATTTAAGAGTGATTATCTGAGAGCGGGATACATTTAACGTAGGGCTGTGATTAATTTTTTATTAAATTTTGCCGCTAATTTTTGATTTCCATGAAATTTTCAGCAAATGTTCTGTATGTTATGCTGAATACAAGTTTGAAAACCGTTTTAAAAAATTCTAATCCATTGACATGTTTCAATTGGGTTTGTGGAGGAGGGGAGGTGTGTTTTATAGCATTTTTGATGAAAAAGGCAATCATTAGAATTAATTTTTTTGCCAAACTTCCTGCAGGTGCCAGACTTTTGATTGCAAAAATGTATAATAGGATACTAGTACTAATTGTTATCGGTGTTATTTTCTTGATACGTAACTGAATTTTTGGTACAGGCGACGGCCAAAAATATGTTCGATTCACCAATTTTCACTACTTTAAGAGCCAAAATTTAGCTGACTTCACGTATGTGCTGTTGTGTGATAGTACACCAGAAACATAATACTTTAGCAAAAACTTTGGCATCTATCTGAAGTTTCCAGTCAAGTCAGTCCGAAATCTGAATTTTTACACTTTAAGCCTAATTTAGGCCAAAAATCTCAAAATGTCAGAATCTGAAAAACAAGGTGATGGTGCTAACTGAGTGACTTTAGTGTACTAAATACTGCTATTGTCTGTTTTTTGGCATCTCTGCTCATCTTTATTAAAGATCAATGTAAATGTGGTCAAAATATTCAAAAATGGCAATCAACTGATCGATGCCATTTCCACTGATGAAGTAAACTGCAAACTTGTGCCAAGAGTTTTCTTCCATTTTTTGTTTCACAAAACCATTCAATGGTCAGAATAGACTTTGACACCTGCTTGAAGTTTTTTAAAAAATAAAAAGATTTTTATTGATATTACTAAAAAGTTATCAATAATCATTCTGTTCCGCTATATTTGCCCTTTACATGTTAAAGTTTTCTATTGGAATTTTTTAGCATATTAGATTCATAATTTTGAGTGGCAGCAGTATGAATAAGAATTGTGGATCGAAATGACAATGGTGGTTGTTGTAGCACAGTAAATGTAATCATAAAGCAGCCATAAGCCAAGAAATGGGGCTGAAAATCATACACAGTTAATTCAATGAGCCACAGCGTTTCAAAGATGACCATGATACTTACTCATCACAAGAGATATATGAAGCTCTTCTCTTAATGGCAATGGAAAGCTCTGTTGTTCATATTTTACATTAAGAAGGCTCAATAGATAAAATCACTCTGAAAACCATATCGTCATACCAACCATTCTGCTAACCTAGAGAATGAAGAAAGAATAATATTTCGGAACCCTCATGATATTGGACCTGGGAAGAAAACTGACATAAAAATAGAAGATGTCAAGCCCAAATTGAAATCATACAACCGTTTTCGGAAGATTTTCCCAAAGGGAAACTGCCCCAAAAGATGCAACCAAGGAAACAAAAATTAGTAGTGTTTTGCCCTGATGTGGAATGTACAGCAACGTTTAATTCAACCAAGGACTTAGATAATCATGCACTGGATGGACAACACACAAATGTACTAGCATGTCCAAAGGACAAAGCCAAAACATATTATGTAAAAAAAATAATGAAGACCAAAGCAACTAATCTAACATATTCATCAAACTCTAAAAAACAAGAGAGCTATGAAATTTCACTGGTTAAGCCTTATAAAATACCCACTATGTATGACTCAGTTGGTTGGGAGCTGGAGGAAGAAAAGTAGAAGTTGTCATTGAAGCAAAAGTCCTATAAATATGACACCTTCATGTAAGGAGAAGAAACAAGCTGAAAAGTTAGTTTGGAAAGTTTAGCACATTCAATGAAAACATCTTTAGATTTAAATGGAACAGAAATGTTTAGTGTTTCTGACTACATTACAAAAGAGCAGGTGATGTCTCAATTTTATGTGTTAGTAACGAAAAAAAAAAAAAAAATCAAACTCTTCATACATATTTGAAGTTAAAAAGAAACTAAGTTCAACAGGAAGATGAAGGTCTAGAAATTTAACCTGTTTAAAAACAAAACAAAAAACTTTTTTTCGGTTTAAACCGGGTTTTTTTTTTTATTTTTTTAATCCTTTTTTTAATTACATGTACAGATATTTATAAATAAAATTTGACATTAACTAAAATAATTAATGATCAAATAACAAATAATATTCCTTCTGAAAATAATTTAAAGTAAGTAAATAAACAATTGCTACTTATGTGGACAATCAAATCATATTAAATTTTAATATTATATTTAGAGATACATTTTTTTAGATTCAATGGATACAATATAATTCAATAGTAATTGTTTACTGCATCTACATGGAATATTGCTCTTAGATTCATCAGTAATGGTGATAAGTTGTACAAAAGGATATTTTTAAGGTTTAAAAATAAGTTATTAAAGCACAAAACCTATATTTCAGAAACAAATTTAAAATGCAGTCTATAATTTAATTTTAATCAATAATTTTGAATTACCATAAAACAATAATAAATCCATTAGATTAATATAAAAACTTTAATAGTCTTTCATTATAAGATTTATTTAAAAAAAGTTATTTACAACAACTAATAATTAAAAAAATTAATAATAAATAAACAAATAACAATACAATTTTAAATTATTCTTTAAAAAAAAACAATTGTTCTTTTGTTTGAGAAAAAAACCATTTGGTTTAAACCAAAGCTATAAAACGTGCCTACTCCCCTCCAAAAAACTAGCTGAAACATGAAAATAGAGTGGAATTCTTTTAAACGGTTTTCAAATTTGTAATCAGGATAACATACAGAACACTGAATTAAAATTTCAGGGAAATCAAAATTAGCATAATTGCAAGCATACCCCTCTCTTATAAAATCACTCTTAATATCACTTTTGTTGATTTTCAGGTGGCAACTCTTATGGTAATCAGGTCTCACATCAACCAAACAATGTATTTTTTATCTCTCTCTCTCCCCCTCCCCATAAATACCTTAATTTCCTACGTTATCTATAAATAAACTTTTTTCTTCTTTATAAATATGTTTCTTTCTTAAAAAACTTTAATCATATTGAAGTGGAGTCAGATAAATTAAATACTAAAACATAGCTAAATAACAAATAAATCAATAATACTAGCTAAAACAATTTTGAAGGTTAGAAGTTGAGGTAACATATATATTTGACAGTATTTCAGAATGAGTGTCTTCACAAAATTCAGATGATAAAGCCAAAGGGAAAAAAATAGTTTGTTTCCTGTTACCCGACCGACTCTAAAAATACAATAAAAAAATTCCAGTTTTTTAGACTTTTAAAAAAAAATTAACTACAAAAAAAAAACGTTCGTTAAAATGATGAATTGATTTTGTAACAGCAATCGCATAGTGAGCAGCTAAACTTGAAGGGAAATTATAAATACACATTAAAATACCCAATTTGAGTTAATACTTGGGTTTGACCCAAAAATAAATATAGCCAATTATTTTACAGCACTGTTCACAACACTAATCAATATCAATTTTAAATATAATATTAATACTCTGATAATATTTTCTTTATGTCATTTACTAAAAATATTTAGTAAAAAAAACAACTTTTTCCTACCTACCCTAATAATTTTGCCCATGTTACAGGAAACAAAACTTTTTTTTATATACTAATGAGCAGATAAATCAATATTACCTATTACTATAAACATTGCATAAAAATTATAACATAAAAGATTAATACTTACCAATTACTCTTATTTTATTTCCAACGTCTAAGAGCCTTTCCTCTATATTTCCAACCATCAATTGCTTTATAGGGCAACCTAAAATTTAAAAATAATCAAAGGAGTTAAAATAATGACATCTGAATTAAATTAATGAAAACAACATTTGAATTAAGTGTAAGAAAACAGCTTTTGATATTATAAGTGTAAGAAAATGACATTTGAATTAAGTACAAGAAAAAAAATATTTAAATTAAGTGCAAGGAAACAACATTTGAATTAAGTGCAAGAAAACAACATTTGAATTAAGTGCAAGAAAACATTTAAATGAAGTGAAAGAAAACAACATTTGAATTAAGTGCAAGAAAGCATTTAAATGAAGTGAAAGAAAACAACATTTGAATTAAGTGCAAGAAAACATTTAAATGAAGTGAAAGAAAACAACATTTGAATTAAGTGCAAGAAAACATTTAAATGAAGTGAAAGAAAACAACATAAGAATTAAGTGCAAAGAATCTTTTACTTAATCACACATGCTGTGTTTAGTTAAATAAGCTGGAATATGTTTGTAGTTTCCATGTATGAACTCTTTCATTAAATCCTTTATATTAACTTTGCTATTAAGTGTTTGTGGCGTACAAATCTACGAACGGTTAATCAACCCACTTGTCAACTCAGAATGACCACAAAATTCAAGAAAGAAAGTTTCCTGATAATTTCCAGATTTCCCTCGTAGATTTCTAAACAATTCCATGATTTTAAGGCACATTTTTTTTTAAATACTACTAACTTTTACAGATGTGTAGACATCCGATCCAAATAGAACATGTATGCCCAAAAGATAATAAGCCAACTTTTTTTAAATACTTTTGGCAGTAATGAAAAGTATAAATTGTTTCGTAACATGAAATTTCTAATGATTACAGCTACATAACAATTATCATGATAAATGGCGCCAAAATACGAATGAACAGAAATTCTCTGATTTTTTCCATAATCAGAAAGCTCCAAGACATTTCCCTGTTCTGTAGCCACTCTGCATCTTCCAATTGAGCTGAAACTTGGCAGATAAACTCGTTTTGATGCCAGTGCATTCTATCAAGTTTGGAGACTGTCACTAAAACAATGCTTTTACATACATTTCTATATTGCTTTCGGAGGACTATTTAAAACCACTCCAATCAAGCTGAAACTTATCAGACATATTCATTGTCCATGACAATATATTCTATCAAGTTTTGGGGGGAAAAAATTTAGTCAGTGGAACAGAATCAGTGTTTTTTTCATAGTAGTCAATCTATGAAAACTCAGCTCCAAATTGCTAAAATAAGTTGCAATTGCACATGAAAGTTAACAATGCATATAAAGGATTATTATACAGTCAAACCTCGTTATCACGACACCTTTGGGGACAGCAAAAAAGTGACGTAATAACCGAAGTGAAGTGATAAACGGAGTAGTTCAAGAACTAAAATTGCAGTTTGAAGGGTATAGGTTGAAATTTGTTTCAAACATACATATTTTAATAATTAGACCTATAATTATTGAAAATAAATTGAATTTAAGATGTAATTTACTTAGAATACATATAACTCATTAGAAGTGATAGTACTTTATTTAATTACATACCATTTCAGTTATTTAGGAGAAAAAAACTTATCGATCCTCGTTTGCACATCTCGCGATTTGCAGCTCAAAATTGTTTTTTCAATTTTGTATACACTATCGTGCTCAACCTCCGTTGACTCTTCAATCGAGAATATGAATTTCCGGACAATGTCTATAGCATGCAATGCTTCTTCTCTACTTGGTGGCTTGTCGATTTCAACATCACTATCGTCACTGTCTTCTGAAACAATTTCCATCTGCGGATCATTCCTTGCTTCACGAACTTCTTCCACTATTTCCTGTACCGTTGCTTCTGATGAAGTAGTGACGTCTCTATCGATGTTTACGTACGCAATACAATCGTTCTCTGTGCATTTTTTGCGACTGAGTAATTCTTGAAAAAGGACCGCCAGTGGAACATCGTCATCTTCTTCATTAGAACCTTCATTACTTTCAGGAACTTTTATAAACCCTGCATGTCTGAAACAATTTTGAATCGATTGTGCTGACACGTCATTCCAGCTCTTGTGGATGTATTTGATGGCATCAAGAACTGAAACACGGAAATCTTGACTTTTGTCGATTGCTTTAATCATATCCTGAATTAAAAGTTTTCTATAGTTCCTCTTGAAGTTGAAGATTACGCCTTGGTCCAAGGGTTGGAGCACAGAAGTTACATTTGGAGGCATATAAACTACCTTAATTGATTTCAGGTTTTTTACTTCGACATGTGCTGTACAGTTGTCTACAATAAATGCCACTTTTCGGTTTTCTTTTGTAAACTTTTTGTCTAGACACTTGAGTGTATCTTGCCAGATAGCTGAAGACATCCAGGACTTTGAATTAGCTTTATAATCCACTGGCAAAGATTTTACGTTTTTAAAGCAACGGGGCTTGGCACTTTTGCCGATGACTAGGGGCTTTAGTCTCTCTGTACCATTCATGTTTGCTCCGAGCAAAACTGTCAACCTCTCCTTACTTTTTTTTCCTCCTACGCATTTCATTGATCGAAAACACAGAGTTTTTTCGGGAAGAACACGGAAAAATAATCCTGTTTCATCTAGATTGTATACGTTACAAGGTTCATATTGTTCCAAGACTTCTTTTAGAGCAGCATTCTTCCAATCTTCCACTGTTTCCATGCTCACAGATGCTGCTTCTCCGCAAACCTTTTTAAATGCCAACCCATGACGCTCTTTGAATCGTTCAATCCATCCATTACTAGCTGAGAAGTCTGTAATGTTGAATAGCCGGGCTATTTCAACAGCCTTTTCTTTCAGGACTAAACCTGAAATCGGAATGTTGTTAGCTCTTGCGTTGGTAAACCATTTTAAAAGTCCTTCTTCAACTTCTTCGAATTTGGAGAGTCTGATTTTCTTCCGCTTGCTTCCATCTTGCACCTGTAAGGCTTTTTCTATTTTTTCTTTTGATGACAAAATCGTGATTAGCGTTGTCCTTGGAATGCTTTTTATTTTCGCAAATGCAGCTTTCGACAACCCAGCTTTTTCATACTCTTTTATTAAATGAAATTTTTCGTCTAAAGTCCAAGCAGAATTTTTTTTGGCCATTTTGCTTTTGCTCAAATGGACAAGCTATAGATGTGTAGTGATCGCGTTTCTGATAAGAAAAGAAGTGTGCCATTCGAAAATCCTGTCTTGACTTACCCATCTAGTAACACCAGTCCACCAATCAGAAATTCTTTCAACGCCCCTCAAGGTCAGTCAGGCTTCATTCCCACTTGTACGCCATCGGCAGTGGAAACGGAAGGGGGGGAGAAAATGCACTGCTATCTTAGAAGAGATGTACAATGAATAAAAGAAGAGTAATGACAAAGCTTGTCCTTTAGTGACCTTGGCTAGACTAGCAAACAAAATGTTCTACTTGACTCTAGATTTTGAAACTGTCGTAATAAGCGGAGTTAAATTTCGTCGAGTGACGGGTCATCCGGAGAAAGTTCTATTAAAAGTTAATGGAATAAGGTCGGGTCCTGTAAAAAGTGTCGTGAAAACCGGAGTGACGTCTTATCCAGGTGTCGGGATAACGAGGTTCGACTGTATTATAAACTTTGTTTTTTATGAATTAGTTTTTTTTTTTTTTTTAAATAAATTGCAATCTAGAAAAATATCAACTTTAAAAATTAATTTTAACCTGTATGAATCATCTACATAATGGGGAATTATTAGTAACTCAACAAATTTGGGTGATAAGCCAGTAAAAACCTAACTTTTTTCAATTAACATTGTTATTTCATTGAAACGTTGCAAATGATAATTCCCAACAATAATTAAACGAGTGATTGGTTGTAAATGAATAATTTACAAATATTTTTATCAAATGGAATGTTCATAATAAAAAAAATATCAACAATCAATAAATTACATTAGATTTGACAGATTTTTTTTATTATTATAAACTTTTTAAAGCGAAATTAATTATTAGAAAAAAAGGTCTTATTTTTGCACACAGGATAGCAAAAGATAAACTGTTAAGTGGTTAATACCAGACCTAAAATTTAAAATAGTCTCTGTGTGAAATTATGCAAACTAAACAACAATATCCCAAGCAACACACTCACGTTGTTTCTATGTGGTTTTTTGGTGGATACGTTGAAAGTGAGAAATGTACATTGTAACCATATTGTATCAATGTGCAATTCCAATGCATTTTTTAAGGAAGCTGATATTTTATAGCAAATATTAGTAGAAATCAATTTATTTCGTATATTTTTGAGTGGTTTAAATTATGTAGTAAAAATAAAATCAGAATTTCATTTTCTTCACTTTTTTAATGTGATATCACGATGTTGTTTCAATGTGATATTTCAACCAGACATGAAATAAGTGTCTTCTTTGGTTTTTGGAAAACCCCAATCCTGTCCAAGAATCATATTAATTGAAAACTTTGGTAAAAGCAATTTATGAAAGCAAAAAAAAAATCCGTTTACTGAACGTGGTTTTATAATATTGCATCAACGTGATAATTCAATTATACTTCAACAATTCACCACTGATCTACGATTTCCATCATCCGACGCATGCGCAATATGCTTTTACCTTTCAGTGATGACGTAGCTAGCGTCACTTTTGAACTTGATTTGAAACTTGACGTTGTCTGTTGACAAATGGATTAATGCCTTTTCTGGTAAGTTTTCTTCATTACATTATTAATTTGTACTCTATTATTTAGCGGTTTTCTAAATTAGATGTTTTTCTATTTATAAATGAAATTAGATAATGAATGATGTTCTTATCAGTGAGGTTTGTTGATTTTTGGGACACACGTGTGACATAAATAAACCTAAGGTTATATTTCACTTGTTTTGTATGAGCTATAAAACTGAATGGGCTGTCTTGTAAAAGTATGTTTTTCTAAAACGATTGATCACTGACAACTAAACATGCTGTATAAATATTATTTCTATACTTGTTGAAAGAATTTTTACCGTAATTAAATGAACTAATTAAGTTAAAAAAAAAAACTCCACCGTAATAGTATTACAAATGCAGGGCCAGGTATTTATTTCAGGTGGAAAATTTTTTTTTTTTTTTTTTTGGCTTATAAAATATAAAACCTAGTTTTTTTAATTCATTCTCTCATGTTTTTTTGCAATAAAAATAATTCATAATTGTATACGTGGGAATTTTTCTCAACTTCCTTTAAGGAGAATAAAAAATTATTAATTATATGATTATGTTAAGTCTTAAAAGACAACGCTGTCTCAATACTAATAACTATGATTGTTTTAAATCAAATTAGGCTGGGTTTGCATTAGAAATCACAAGGAAACATTTTCGTAGACGTATTTTACAGGACATCACTTTTAAATAAGAGAAATTCCGCTCCACTAGATAACCTGTTTATCAAGCCGAGACCATATCTGTCGTAATTGTCTTTGCACTACGTCATTTGTAATTGTAACGGAAAGGCTTCAAAATCAAATTAATTTCACCAGGAACGTAGTTGTTTTCCAGTACAGCATTTAGTGTGGTAATATAGTCTTATAATGAAGATGTGAAAATAGCTCTATGTGGAACAGAGTGGCCTCGGAACATGGAAATCTGAGAAACGTCAGGGAGCTTTCCGATTCTGGGAAAAATCAGGGAATTGTCAGGGAACTTCTTAAAATTTCACGAAAATCAGAGAAATTGTATTTTTTCTAAATGTACATCTCCCAGTTCATCCATATTTTGGCGCCATTTACCCGAATAATTGTGGTGGTAATCAATAGTAGTTTAATGTTGCAGAATAATTTAAACTTTTCATTACCACCGAAACATTTTTTGTAAAAAGTTGGCATATTATTACTATCAATTACCCATATGTATACATAGGGTAATGAAAGTATAGCATTCGGTCAAAAAAAAAATCAATTTTTTTTTTGTTGCATTTCTCCACATTTCGGAACATCTGGATTTCAAAAAATTAATCATGAAAAAAATTCTGTCTGTGTGTACGAGGTCAGCATAACTCCCGAACAAATTGACCTACGATGTTCAAATTTGGTGTGCAAGTTAGTGGTGGCACAGGGACCTACCATTAATGTTTTCTTAAAAATCGTGCATGCGCAAAATGTAGCTGCCATTGAAAAAATCATGTTTTTCAGTAATTGCTAAAAAACGGCTCTAATGATTTTAATAAATCGCTGGGCTAATGCCTCTTAAGGTTTTTCTTTCGTTATTTTTTTTTTAAGCTACGAATAACAAATTGAGAATTTTTCCTTATCCCACCTGGTAATCAAATCGATATTTCAATATAAGGTTTTAAAAAGATGTCTTCATGCTAGTTAGTCCATTTTACCTGTGTCATCAGTGTAAATATATACATGTACATAAGGATGATACATTTTATAATAGTTATCATATTTTCAGTTTACTGCCACCATGTACTACACTGTGGAATGCAGAACAGGTAGTGTCTGGAATCTGATCGCTGGCTTCTAACAACTGAATACTACCCTTTTCAGGTAATTTGATAAATGGAACAGATGTAGTACAGGTTAGGATATTTGGCTATTTAAAAATTTACAAAAATTAAAAACACAGTAACTAAAATAAAACCTGTTGCCAGAAACAGCATTTATCCGGGGGAAAAAAAGGCAAAGAAATATCTATACCTGGTAAACTTGTCAAATCCTTAAGAACTTTCTAAAAAACTAAAATTAGAAAGTGTAATTCCGTTCTTTTACAAAAAATGTTCTGTTAAATTTTTTTTTAGATCTCCCTTTTTGTTATACAGTCAAACAGGGTTGGCATGATTTAAACCGAATAGTTTTTTTTCCCTCTTTTTAAAGACTAATTTAAAATTGTATTTTTATTTGTTTATTTATAATTAGATTTTTTTAAATTATTTGTTGTTGTAAATAACTTTTTAAAATAAATCTTATAATGAAAAACTATAGAAGTTTTTATAAGTATCAAAAATAACTTTTTATATTAATCTAAGCTTTTTATTACTGTTTCATAATTATTCAAAATTATGAATTAAATTATATGCTGCATTTTAAATTTATTTGTGAAATAGAGGTTTTGTGCTTAAATAACTTATTAGCCTTAAATATATAATTTTGTACAACTTATCACCATTACTGATGAATATAAGAGCAATATTCCATATAGAAGCAGTAAACAATTACTATTGTATTATATTGTTTCCATTGAATTTAAAAAAACATATCTCTAAATATAATATTAAAATTTAATATGATTTGATTGTCCATATAAGTAGAAATTGTTTATTTACTTAGTTTAAATTATTTTCAGAAGGAATATTATTTGTTATTTGAACATTAATTATTCTAGTTAATGTCAAATTTTATTTATAAATATGTATACATTTAATAAGAAAAGGAATTTTTTTAAAAAACCAGTATAAACACAAAAAAAAACACCTTTTTTTGGGGGGGGGGGCGGTTCCAACTCTGCAGTCAAACCCCATTAATGCAAAGTCGATGGGGTCTCTGAAATTGTTCGTGTTAACCGAATAAATTAACTTTAGGTTTTAAGTACAGAGAACTGCTTTTACTTTGCGTTAAACAGGAGTTCAGGTTAACTGATTTCAAGTTAACAGGGTTTGAATGTACCAAAGTTAGATTTGGGAATACTTTTTAGAATAAATTTATTTATTGTATTAAAATGGAACATTTTTTTTCCAATGTTCAGTGGACTTGCTTATTTCACCTTTGTTAGAGCTGCTGTACTTAAACAGTGTGGCCACAGAACCTGGAAAACAAGAAACTTTCCAATTCTGGAAAAAATCAGGGATTTTTTTTAATTTTCACGAAAATCAGGGGAAATTACTGTTATTGTTTAGGGCATGTTTTCCCATCATCCCTATTTTGGTACCATTTTCCTGGAGATTTGCTGTGGTAATCATTAGAAGTTTAATGTTACAGAATAATTTAAAATTTAATTACATTACCACCAAAGCAATTTTTAAAAAAAATTGGCATATTATCTCTTTAGCACTATTCAATCAGTGTGCCGACATATCTGGGAAAATTGGAAAAAGTTTGCAGGAAGAAAAATTTTTAGATATCTGTCAGGGAACTTTTTTTCCTGAATTTTGTGGCCTCCATGTTAAATGACACTGATGGTTCTTTTGATAATCCTCTATAATTTATATATTAAGTGTATAATGTCTTTATTCTTTTTAAATTAGTTTTGCTGTTGTGAAGATGTCTGAATTATGGCAGTATTATTATAACAAGGCTGCTAGTGGCGTTTACTAAAATGACTATTTTAGCCCCCAGAAAACTTTTTTTGGTAAGAAAAATATCGGTACTTACGTATTAACGCCACCGCAGCTACAGATTTGACGGTTTTTAAGTGCCGCCAATAAAGAGCAATCTTGTTGTTTGCATGCAGTTATCTTTTGGATTCCTTGTAAGTATAAAACTGTAATTCCTTGTAAGTAATTAAAAACCTCCAAATCTGTAGCTGCGGTGGCATTAATACGTAAGTACCAAATATCCTAATTGACTATTTTAACCTCCAGGCAACTATTTAATGAAAAAAGGGTTCCTAACTTTGAACTGGAAACCAATAGAAAGCATGGCTTCAACTTGGTTGCAGCAGCTCATTTAATTTATCCTCAAAGTAGTAAAGAGTGCTTTTGAATTTAAAGCAAAATTTGTATGATACAGTAAATTTTTCTAAAAGTATACCGAAGAGTAAAAGGCAACTAAGTTGTTTAAAACTAGAATTTTCAAAAATTATAATTGGTTTCCTATTGAAATATAACATTAATTAAAAACCTATATTATATGTTTTTCCTGTAAATTTTTCTACTCTTCATTTTAGTTTTCAAATACTGGGTGGGAGTAGGCAACATTGGTATTCTGCATCTGCCTTCAAATTTTTTTTACGTAATCTACTTTTGATTAAACTATATTGTGTATTGTCATTGCATGATATTCTGAAATAAGTCTGTTATTGCCTTAAATGGTCGTGTGATCTTTGGTCAGTCCTCTGTGCAAACCATAATATGAAGGGTGCTTCTGCATACTGGCATTGACTTAAAACCATCCAAAACAAGGGGATCGCTTTCAACGCGAGAGAGGGATTTTTTTAAGTCATAAAAAAGGGATATTATTTTGATTAATATATTCACTCTTTAAATTTGGTTGGCGATTTAAGTAGCAGAGTTGGATTTGAGCATTTTTACACGTCGTATATCTTTATTATTATTTTTGGCATGGCGTCTACTTTTAAAAATTGGAAAACAGTTATATCTATATAAATATATGTTTGAATGGTTTATTGTATTAAATAAAGGTAATTTTATTTTAGAGATTATGAAAACAACCAATGAGGAGGCGAAAGAAGCTCGTGGAGTGACATTAAGGCTGCTGATTGTGACAGAGATGTGGAATATTTTTGGGAATGATATTGTGGATTGTAAACATGGATTATAACATATGGTTCATAAACTTAAATAATTGTTTTGTATCTCCTTTCTTATTTTACTGTCATTAAATGGGGTCTTGAAGTTAAGATCCTACTGTTGCTCTGAATGGGATATGTCATTAAAAATTAGCACATATATATTTAATCATCTTATAATTTTCTATTTGCTGGTTTAAAGTGTGAACTTAGAAACAATTTGAAAGGTATTTGTATCTATGTAATTGTGTTAGGACCATGTCTGTTACTGTCACATGTAATTATTAATATTTGTTTTATTAACATTTGTTTTAATGTTATGCGTGCTATTTTTAAAATAAAATTATTTTGAACATTATGTAATGATTTATTTTTACAGTTAAAAAATATATATAATTTTTATTCAAATTTGATTAGTTCAGAGATAATTAAGTAGCAGATATTATAAGTAATTTTAATTCTGGTTCAATGGAGCAAAATTAAATTTTTGTACAGAATAATCCTCTGCATATAAAAAGAAAGTTTAATTTTTCACAAAATGATATTCTACCTACTAAAAGATGATACATAGTGTAACAGTAGTTGGAAACTCATAAAGCCAATACTTGGAAAATATCTTAGTTTTAACTTTTTCTTTTCATTAAATGAGAGATTCTATAATGCATATACTCTTAAACTTTACAGTGTTAATAAAACTAAACACATTCATGTGAAAAAAATATGTGTCAAAACAAGCGCTTAGGAAAGTAGGCAGGATACATTCGCTTCCAAATTTTTTCTGTTATCTATTAAAATACAAAAATCAATAATTTGTTTTGCTTAAAATTGCAACTTTAAATGGTATTTTGAATTTTAATTTCATAACCTCTTCCAAAAAATATGAGCCATTATGAATATGAGTATATATGTATGTGAATATGAAAAATATGAGCAATACTGTTTTAACATGGGTGTTCCACATTGTTACCACATGATAGTGTTCACTTTTACCAATGTTGTTTAAATATGAATCTTCCACATGAGTGTTCAATCTTGATTCTTGCCAATGTTGTTTCAATACATACTTTCCAGAAAAACAGTTTCTACAGCACTAGTTCTTGGGCTCGAGAACTATAGTGCTGTAAAAACAGCATTATGGGATGTGTGTCTTGAAACAACATTGGCAAGATTCAATATTGAACACTCATGTGGAAGATTCATGTTTAAACAACATTGGTAAAAGTGAACACTCTCATGTGGAAACAATGTGACAAATCCACGTTGAAACAATATTGACATTCAACATTGAAACCACGTGGGCAAAAGCTAGCATGTGGAAGCAGTGTGATATATCTACGTAGCAACAACGTTGGCACTCAACATTGAATCCACGCTCCTTTAAGTGAACACTTCCGCTTGAAAACAACGTTGCAGTTCCACGTTGAAACAACATTGTGCATGTTGGTATTTAACGTTGACACCACATTGAAACAACATGGTTGCGTTGCTTGGGATAGTCAATGTCATACAACAATATTTTTAGAATCAATATTTTAAAAGAGTATACAACAACAATATATTTAGAATCAATATTTTGGAAGAGTATAACAATATTTTTAGAATCAATATTTTAGAAGAGTATAGAACAATACTTATAGAATCCTAAAGAACTTACGTAATTCCTTCAACAAAGAACTCATTTCGACCATAAAACCAAGAGGTTCAGCTAGTGTCGATTCCGTAGAAGCAGATCTTAGATAATCTAAGGGGGGAGAATCACAATTTAGGTGATTGTTAAATACAGAAACAAAAACATGAAGCCAGGGTTTTAAAACTTGCAAGAGCAAGTGTTGGGATTTTTTTTCATTCTGTAACTGTTTATGCAGGTTGGTGAATTTTATTGTGCAAAAGTTACACGTGGACATATTTTTTTAGTATATACATATATTAAATTTATATTGCTTCTTTTGGGAAGTTTTGATTGCATTGAAAGAAATATCAAACTTATCTAGTGGTGAAAAAAATTATGTTGTAGTTTTGCAATATAATCTACAAAAGTGTGCTATTTCATATTTTATTGAAAAATAATTAAATTTTTGCCATTAACATGCTTATTTTAATTAATAAAGTGACACTTTGGCAGCATGAAATAGATTGCGCCAAAAATCGTTATGTTTCATGTTCTCATACAGCTTAACAAATGATTCTGCAAATCTCTAAACTTAGATACATAATCTGGCATCTATTGTTGAATGTTTTTGCTAGCAGATAAGTGTTTACTAATCTTCATTAAAAAGGTAAGCATTATTAATTATTACTAATTATTGTGTCACACCCGCAACAAAAAGTTACATTTATAACTCCACAAAGAGATTCCTTTGACTGTAAGTTACAAGATTTGGTATTTAAAAATAGGTTACTAAGGTACTTTGAATTACAGATATAAACAAAATTAATTATTATTTTAAATATAGTTATTAAGCATTGTGGGTGGGATATGTTCGTGTTGTGGGCGTGACATTTTAAAAACAAGTATAATGTTAGCAATTTCATACATCCGAAATGATTATGAAATAAATATGACATGGTCATTTTTTGCAACATCACACGGTAAGGGAGCTGTGGATGGAGTAGGTGCAATTGCCAAAAAAATGGTATCTCTAGCTGTACTTCAACGATCTGCAACAGTACAGACAGCTTCAGATTTTGCTGTATATGCAGAGAAAGTTTTGAAGAACATAAAAATATTTTTTTCTCCAGAACATCATATAACGCCAGATGATGTAAAAATGCTTGACATTCGCTGGAGCCAAGTCCCAGCAATACCAGGCATATACAATCTGTCCATCATATTGTTCCTCTTAATATAGGGAGAATTAAGGTGGCAACAAAAAAAAAAGTATTCATAGGAGAATTTCCTTAATTCCGAAATCGAAGAAATCCATGAAGAATCAAGAATCGAAGACCAATGAAGCATCTTGCAAGTTAAAATATGGAATTGGAGATTTTGTTAAAGTGGTTTTATTTTTAAAATCAAAGAAAAACAGCGATCATTTTGTTGGACAGATTAAGCAAATTGATAGCAATGATATTCAGCTAGAATATTTGAAAGAGGTTTCAGATAATGTGTATGTCTGGCCAAACAAATCAGAATTATCCAGGGAGAAAATTAAATCAATAGTAAAAAAATTGCCAGCAGCAGAAATTATAAACTCAAGATTGGAAATGAAATTTGTTCATTAAGAGCTTTGTAATTGTTTATTCATTTTGTGTGTTTTTTTGTACAAGTCACACCCACAACAATTTTTTTAAATATTTTTCAACAGTAAGTGATTCTAGTAAGTGATTTGATTTGTTCATAGAATAATTATTTAAATATTACTGTATAACATAAAAAAAAAATCGTTTCACCCAGTTGCTATAATTCGCAGAGTTTTGAGGTTTTGTGCTGGAAGATGAAAATGCATGTCCTTTTTATGTCACACCCGCAACGGGTAGAAATTATTATTTTTTTAAATAAATAAAATATCTGACAAATGGCAAATTGGTATCAATATATATGTAATTAGTCTACATTAAAATCCATAAAAATTGAAACCAATGCTCTAAAATATTGTAGTTGATGGCTAATTTAGTTTGTCTAAATGTCACACCCGCAACTTTGGACAGGGCGCTTACCAGTATCTACACTCAATCGGTTTTCCAATTTCAACAGAGATCCTAAATGGTAGCCGAGCCAAGTGACAACGTCGTAGAACAGTATGTTGGGAGGTCCCGAGATCAAAGCACCCGAGAGCAACTGAACGCTAGTTACTCGGCCACAATAACTGGAAGAAGAAAAAAATCAATATCGACTACATGCATATGGATTAATTATGAAGTTAGAAAGTTAGTCAAGATATAGAGGGCAGGGGGACATCCAGAATATTTTTAGGGGAGGGATAAGAAATCAAACGCAAGATCTGCAACGCAAAACGCAAGATAAAATATTTCACAGGGTTTTGGTTTTTGTGAACTTAAAATAATTTTATAAATATTCCAAAATTTTCTTTGAAAAAAAAAAATAATAATAATATAAACCATAAAAACAAAGTTTTTAATATAAATCCTTTATATGCATCGGCAATTTTTATATTTACAAACATAGCGGTGATTCAGTTATCAGCATGTGCTTAATGTTTTTACAGTCGAACCCCGTTAATGTGATGTCTACAGGGCTGCTGAAATTGTTCCAAGTTAACTGAATTTCGTGTTAAATGAAAATATGAACGTTAAATTTTAAGGGAAAATATCACAATACTCGAGGAAACTTTGTAAGCAATTGATTCAGATTGAGAATGCAGTGAAATGGGCAATACGTTTCATTTTAATTTGTTATTTATATTTTAATATTTATTTTAGTTATTTTGGAAAATTTTCTAATCGCCAAATGTCCTATACTACATCCAGGGCCATAGCTGGGGAAGAGGGGGGGGGGGGGGGGGAGGGCAAGGTGCCGAGCTAGAAGGGCGCCAAAATGGTGAAACAAAAACTGTTGTTGCTTCACACTAAGGTAATTACCAAAATGCATTCGATTCTTCAAGGCGATATCAATACAAAAGAATTACTTCAAGAAGTGGAAGGTTTTAAACCCCATGCCTTGGCAGTTGATAACACTGTGACATCAACCCTTTTGAGACTCCACACAGATTTAAAGAAGGGCATCCATACACAGCATTCAAGATACTTGGTTGCTTCATGCAAAAGAAGTTTTAGCAAATTGAAAATTATTAAAAGTCCTTTAGGAAGCATAGTTGGGAAAGATAGACTGTTAAATTTGAGCATTATTTTCATTCAGCACAAAAGAGCGTCATCTATTAGCTATGACAATGTCATCAAAATCTTTGCTACTAATGATTATATAGGTATACACATTATGTGTATAAGCTATTAATATTACCTGTTATGTAATTGATTATAAATAATATCACAAGACATTCTGTTTTTACTTAGCCAATCATCTCCTAAATTTGCCCACTATTACAATTACAAAACTGAACTAATTTTAAATTAATAACATACGAAGTGGGCGCCAAAATCTTAGTCAGCCAAAAATTCTCGATGCTGCTCTGACTACATCTCTGTCCCGAATTGTCCAAGAAGTATTCTCTTCTATACCGAAATCGGGAACATCCCGCAACAAGACTTTCAAACAAGAAAGTCAGTCGCTGTATATTGTGCCAGACTCATTTTTCACTCATTGGTTCAAATGTAATAATAATACATTTTTTGCACTGATAAATGCTGTTTGTGTCGATGGGTTTAACTACTTTAATTTATTAAAGTAGTTATACTTTAATTTCCTTTTAGTCACAGTGTTTTTAATTTTGGCAAATCTCCAAATGAAAAAAATTGCCGAATATCCGGTACTACATCTGTTCCATAAACATTTATCTACTCCATAAGTCATAATATGTACTCTTATTATTTATAATTTCGAGAGTTCGGTATAACTCTCTGTTACTGGCGTTTTTAAATTGACGACAATTTTCCCGCATCCCCATATATCTTTCTCACTTATTGTTCAAAGTATTACATTACAAAAATAATAAAAGCAAAATATTTTTATAAAAAATATTTAAACTTGCTCGTTCACTTACTTGAGAGCCTGCAAAAGTTCGAAGAGTTCAGCTTCTGCCATAATTACTACTTTGAATCAAAGTATGACAAATGAATTGTTATCGAGAACAATCAAATTATTCAATCCAAGCAGTAATTCTTGAAGTACACACTACCAACACAAATATTTCTCACTCAAATGAGAAACAGCAATTTGTTCTGTTGTCATGATCAGCCGGTTCGAGTTGAGGAGTTCTGTAGCTTCACTATGGTGAAATCACTCAGCAACAAAGCTTATACTCGAGGAGCACAAGACATCAGAGTGATCAACAGTGAAGGAAAAGGGGACGTTTAGCTCCTCCCATTTGGAATACCTCCACGGGTAACTCCACTTGGACGACATACGTCCAAGTGGTGGTGGACCCCACATTGAGAAAATAACTCAATGTCTTAAGAGATTTATTTTTTTATTCAATTTTAATTTCAGGGATTTCATGTTAATGAATTCACTGTGTTATTTTATTTTTCGTTTAGAAACTGTCCCTGTGTGCTTTAAAATAAATTTTATGATATATATTTATGAAACGACATTTAATTAAAAACGTGAATTTTTCTTTAAAATACTTTTAAAAAGGAGTAGGAGGTCTATAAATATGTATATTATTTTTACTTTAATATAAATTAGACTGAACTGTACTGAAGCATCGTGACGACATATCGCTCTAATGAAACATAACATCTGGTGTGCCTTTTAGGAGGTCTTCTATGTAGATCTGTCCATATTTGCTTCTTTAATAATAAGATATCGGAAATTCAAACCAAGTTGCCGTTCTTTTATCGTGTAATCTATCTGCTATTATCTGTTCCTTTTTTTTTTAAAGCAGTACGCAGTGTCAGTGCTGGTCCCAAATCCTCAAACAGCCAAAACTTTACAATATAATACAAATGATAACCATGGCTAATATAGATAATCTTACACAGCCATTCGAATCTCGATTAACTTACTTTAAAGGGTTCCAAATGCAGAAAACACCTATTGACTCTGAAAACTGGTACACATATATTCTTAAAGCCATAAGCAACACTAAACAATTACTAATCTAAACTAATCTCAATTAAGGGAAACCGAAACCGTTCTTCAAACCTAATAATCAGCAATGAGATGAAAATATTTGCACACATTTCAATAGCTGTACATTGGAAAACTAAGCTACCCCGATCTATAAGAGTTAATAAAGGGATAAAAACGTTTCAAATATGGAATATTCTAATGTCTACTTTCCATAACCCTAAAACTAGGAACAGTTTTGAAACGAAGCTCATCGAGTATTCTGCTAGCAAAATAACGTACATTAGTTTAGTCGGTGTGTATGAAAGGAAAATATATGCTTATATATGAACTGCAAATTTAAAACTAAAATACTAGTAAATGCGATCGCTTAACATATGCTTTTAAAAATGTAAAATAGTCAAAACTGAATTCATCGAAAATCTGGGGGATCAATCGCCTGTTCTTTCTCTTTTGTTAATTCTAGAATTTTACCCCAGGTTAGCTCCTTAAGAGGCAGAGAGGACCTTCCTTTTGATTTCTGTAGATCCTGAGCAAATTGCCCCCACCACCCTGCATTGGGTAACGAAATATTATAAAAAATTCCCTTTTCCAAAAATATTGATGTTTTTGAGTTCAATGAAATCATATTTTAACTCTACCTGCATAGAACACTTACTATGCAATAATTGCTAACTTTTTATAAATGCACGAAATTTTTATAAATTAGTTTCCATCATTTTATAAATTGTCAAAAAATGGTGAGAACTTTTCAAAAAATGTATGCCTTACCATTTGAATATTCTAAAAGTAAGCGTAATAATGTTTAATCAAATACAAAATTCATTGTTTGCCATCATCATTCAAGTTGTTTTTCGAATTGCAATATTTCATTACACACCCAGCAAATTTAATAGAATTCTTTTAAAAATGTGTCTTATATCCCATTAAATTAATAAGTATTTCAACTATTGATGATTAGAAAGTACATCCAAATAAAAGTTTTCTTATTGGAGTGAATGTTATAAAGGTAGAGTTAAAACTGATCTTTTATCCAATACAGGAGGGGGGGGGGGGGGGGGAAAGAAGAAAAAAAGGAGTGCACAGATTCAATTTTAAAAAAATGCCTTTTTTTTCTAATTTCTTGTATAACCGCACCTAAATAAAGTTCATAAACACTAGTACCCACAAATTAAAATCCAACAAAGCATCCAATAGGAAAAGACATGCATATATCAATAAATACATTGCTTTCTTTTGGAAATTTTCCCAACAATTTAAGGAGATAATGCATTTTTGTTAACCTTAATCAATGCAATAAGTTTGTAACGAAATAATAAAAGTAAAAAATTTATCTTTTTAATTCATTTACACCTAACTTTTTATTTGTAAGGCATCATTTAGAAAAAATATATATATTTTTTTAAATTATTTTTTATGGCCTTTCATAGAGTGGAAAATTTAGAGCTTAATTATTTTCAAAAATATATTATAATTATTTAATAGTTTATTTACTATGCTGAATTGACAATTTTAATAAACTAGTAATAGGTGGTCTGAATATATTTGTTACCTACTAAATAACAGGCAACAATTGAAAATATTGAGCTATATTATTTGCATATAACAAAAAATAATAATGAAGTTTATAATATTTGTGCTAACACATACACTAATGAATATAATTACAAAGCATATTTCATTTAAGAATTTTATTATTTAAAAAGAAAAACAATATACACAAAATTTAAACTCTTGGAATGCTTGTGAGTAACATTATTAAAAATTTAGGTTTTTTCTAAATGGTGATCCAGATATCTAGAAATGGTCCTTGAGTCATGGTCATCTAGTTTCTTTTACACTGTTGAATAAATATAACAAACATAAGTAATTTGACACAATAAAGTAGCCTCACTTTATTTCTAATTTTGTGTGATATTATCAATTAATTCAAGTGATGATTCTATTAAAAGAAATGAGAACACTGAACCAATTCTGATACAAAAAATATTACAGGAGAGCTTTTAACATGGAATGAAATTAAAATAATAATTTAATTAAATTAATTTTCAATCCTAGAATTATGGCACAATGTGGAACAAGCACAATATTGCTGTTAAAATTATTAAAAAAAATTAAATATCTATTTAACAGTCACACTAAAAAACTTTTATGTATATTAATATTTTTAATAGGCTTTTGACGGCATTACTGCCTGACACCTGCGGGTTCTCAGATTGCATAAGTGTATTTGAACAGGGGTTTAGTTTTTAACTCAGGTGCCAGCCTCTTCCCTGCAAGACTTATGCAATATAACCATTACTACTTAACTTACTTACAACTTTAACAGTATTTATTTAAAAGAGGAGAAAATTACTAACACATACATGAAACATTTTCATCATGACAAACCCATTATGCTTTTATGAACATATTCCCTAAAACGATAAGCATTAAATTCTTTGGTTAATGAGGCGTTTTTAATTATTTGTTCAGCATAATAACAAATAAACAGACCACAATTAAAATTATCTGTTTGTTGAACATGCTGAGGAAAATTAACTGACCACTTAGATGAAATACCCAACAAATCATTTAGAAACAAAACACACTTACTTATAATACTCGTGAAATCTCTAGTAATCTGCTTACTCAATGGATCAAAAAATTGAAATTCACACTTTTTAATGTAAGCAAGTAGCAACACCCAATGAGAATTTATATTAATAGGAATTAATAAAAGCTCTTTTTTTTTAAGATCATTTCCCAAACGACTAAGATTTTTATAGGCAAATTTGTTTAGCATTTCTACCGAAAGTACAGAATTCATAGAAATAATGCTTGAATTGTGCTTAATTATATTATAAATAAATGCATCAATTACTGAATTATACAACCAACCTTTTTTAAAGCAAGGGGAAGCTAACTTTAAAATTCTCTCTTCATTAGAAGTAGGAGAAGGATCTAAACACTTAAGCATATACCGAGTAATTTTTATGCCATTTATGGTGACTACATGATCCGAAACATTATCTTCATCAATTTTGTTAAATTGAAAAACTTGAGAGCTTTTTTCTAAATTCCCATTGGGTTGAGAAATTTCATGTTGATTGTCATCAGAACAAATGTAATTTTCATCATTACTAAACTTTAAAGGAGCTGCACTCAGCAAAGCATGATACATATATGACCTAAACGTGTTTGGATTGAAGGACTTGGATAAATTATATTCATGCATTATTTGATGTACATAGTAACATACATATACACCACAATTGATGAAATCTTGTTGAACTATGTGGGGAGGTGAAGTTATAGTCCATTCATGTAAATTCTTGATGCCTCCCTTTTCCAAAGAATTTTTAAAATGATCAAAATATACCTGGTAATCATTGCCAGGCTTTGGGTCATAGATTTCGATAACTTTATTTACCCTATTTAAAACCAGTAAAATCCAGTGATCAATAAAGCAAACAGGGAAAAATATCACTGGTGTAGATAGATCAAAATCACATAAGTTGTTTCCTAAACACATAATCAAAGAAAAACCTGATGCAATGCAAGAAAATTCACATTTATTGTTGCATAATAAGAGTATAAATGAATCAACAATCTCATCGTACAACCATCCTTTAGAAAATTGAGGATCTATCAAGTTTAGAACATTTAAATTGTTATCATCTATAAAATTATCAAGAGATTTCAGAGAAATGTAACTAAGACTATAAATACCTAAATTTTTTGGACAATCTGTTTCTCTTAAACCAGATGAAAAAGAGCTTGAAACATTTATTACAGTACTTGTGACGGGAGACTGAATTACACCACTTGAAGGTTTAAATTGTTTGAGAGGAGGAAAACCACAATTGGTATCATCAACACTTTCTGAACTAAGACATCTTTTTAAGCTATACTTTTTGGAAATTGGGTTTTTTGTTTTCAATTTTCTTTTGGTTTTTTTTTTATAAAAATCAATTTGACGCACAGGCTTTTGATTAGGAGCCAATTTAGAATGAGGAATGTTATTTGAAGAAATTATGGTACTTTTTAAATTTAAAGCACCTTTGCAACTTGAAACTAATTCATTTAATGTCTTGAGTACATTTATTAGCATGAATTCCGGTAACTGTTTACTTTTGACTAAGTTTGATAGTTCATTGCATAGTGTTTCACATTTGGCTGATCTCAGTTCATTTGTATGTGGAATATAAGTTGTATTAATATGTTTATCAGAATGAAAACTTGTATCATTGTTATTAGTATTATGAATTTCTTCCAACGATGTTATGTCATGTAAATTATTTACAGAGGTTATTTGATTTTTTTGAACTAACATAGAATGTACTTTGTGAATGTGTTTGCATAAATTGTTTTTGAAAGGGCAAGTACAATTATATATATGACTACACAATGTTTGACAAATTACTTCATTGCATTTATAATAGCAGTGGTCACTTACGGGACACTCTTTACAGACTTGTTTTACTGTATAATGTTTGTCTTTGTTTGACTGCGACCTAACGGACCAGCAATCATTGTGATACACTACATGTTCATTGGGTATCTTCCTACCAGAATTATGTGTAAGTTTTGAAATTTTATTCTGATGGGAAGCAATGGGGACATTACTATACACTTTAGAAGAATGAGACACAAATCGGTCTTCCTCCATATGCAGTAGCTTTAGTACTAGCTTGTCTAGCCGTCGATTATATTTGCGTTCCAAGTACACAGTTTTGAGTAAATTATGAAAAGACTCGCAATAGTTATTTGTCGTGATCTTAGAAAATGGTAAGCATCGGAAACAGCCTGCCCATACTTCGTGCCTACTATTATATGTTTCTACAAAGTAATCGTGGAATGCTTTGCATTTGGAACTATAATTTTGAAATTCCTTTAAAAGAATATTAAATTTTGAAATACTTTTCTCGTACAATAATTCGGTCAACTTCGATTGAATACCTGATTTTAATTCTTTAGGCAACACTTTGATATTGATTTGTCGATTCCAAGCACGCAAAACATGCCACTGACATAAGAAATGCCTAACGTTTGGACCATATACTTCATTAAATGCTTCAAAAGTAAATGTATCGTCATCAGTCATTAGTGTATTTAATTTTAAATCTGGAACTTTAAATTTTAGACTAGTAAACATGCAAACCATGGTACTATAATCCAAATGGTTTGTAATGAAATGAGCAACAGGATAACCTTGCTCAAATTCATCTGGCACAATAAGTGTAATTAGATAAAAATTATACTGATTGGTGTTAAATGTCGCATCAATACAAAGTGCTTTGTGAGAATTTTTGACCAATATCTCCTTCTGTTGCTCTGTTTGAATTCCAAATGCAAACATATTATTAGAATTTGGCAACATGTCTAGATTGCAAGGGCCATTTTCTGTTACAGAATTTAATGGTTTGTATATTAAAACAGGGTTATAAGACTCTTGAGTTAGATTTTTTACTATCAAAGATACAGAAAGAGCATCATTTTCAGGGTAAAAGGCAGTATGTAAACGTGCTGCATAAGATTGAATTAATTTTCGAGAAGTGAATATTTCTTTCTTGAGAAAAAATTTACGGTTCTCACGACAAACTGAATTCTCTCGTAACAAGCGTTGCACTTCTGCTACAGGAACCTTTAACTGCAAGAGTAATTTTAGAGTCTGTCTGTAGGTTGGTTTTAATTGATGATGTATACAATTTTCAAAACCAACAAAATGATTATGTTCGGAAAAATAATAGGCTGTAACTCTACTTTTTTCTTCACATGCATAAATTTTAACAGGACAATTGATATTTAAAGGAATTGTACCTTTTCGATTTTTACGAGCAGGGCATTTAAATTGCTTGTTTTGCAAAGCGGGAGGCACATAAAGTTGACAAAAATAATAGTGAAATGTTTTCGACCCTGATACTTTACTCCCAGTCAATTTTTTAAATGCACTATATGTAGAAGTACTTTCGAATTCTAACCAATTTAAGAAATTACTCATTGAATCAAATGATAAGACCTTTATGTTTCCTAACATATGACTATCTAATAAGTGTTTATTCAGGTTTCCCATGTATCTAAACGATTCTTTACAATCCGGAAAAATACACTTATTAAATTTATACAAATTTTTAAAACAATTCTTTTTATGTTTCCAAAACGATTTTCGGTGTTTGAATGTATTTTTACAAATTACACATTTCCTATAGTGTATTAGATTTCTTTTAAAAGGTAACAATTCTAAATCAGTTTTAGATTCTTGTTCAGGGCCTTGAACGTTCATTTCGGCAATGGAAGAATTCGAAAGTAGTTGGTTTTGTTTACATGTTTTTTTATGCTTAAAGAAGGACACTTTATTTGAATAACATTTTAAACAATCAGAGCATTCTCTAGGATACAATTTAAAATTGGTTCTAAATTCTTGCTTAGGGCCTAGAACACTTATTTGTGAAACAGGAGAACTTAGATGATGTTGTTTAAGATTGCATGTTTTTAAATGCCTAGAGAATGATCCTTTATTTGAATAAGATACTAAGCAAACAGAACATTCTCTTGGATATAATTTAGAATTGGTTTTAGATTCTTGTTCATGGCTTTGAACATTTATTTCAGCAATGGAAGAACTTGAGAGTAGTTGTTTATCTCTACACATTTTTTTATGCTTAGAGAAGGACGCTCTATTTGCATAACATTTTGAACAATCTTGGCATTCTCTAGGATACAAAATTTTCACTGCAGATTTACAACAGTGATTACCAACAAAATAATCAAAACAGTTTTCACACTGTATCCTCATATTAATATTAGTTTTACAATTACAGTTATCCAAATGCTTATAATAAGTGGTTTTATCAAAATATTTTTCACACTCCAAGCACTGCCTAGGATAAACAATATCAATTTTACCTCCACCAGTAACACAGGAAATTAAATTTTCTGAAGGCAATTTTTTTATGACAGGCAACTTGATATCACTCACTTGTAAAACCGAAAATCGATTGCTTACTTTTACTTGGTACACTATATTTTCAAAATTTGATGCTGAATGACTAGAAGGCGAAGGTTGATTTTGAGGCAAACCACTACAAGAATACCTTGGTGAAGTTTTAGTAGGTGTATGAGAGGTTAAAGAGGAAGGTCTAATGAAGAAAGGGAAAGATGGAATGGGAAAGGAAGGCTTCGAAATGGAAAGTTTAAAAAAAGGAACAGTAAAGAAAGGCTTGGAAGGATCCAAAGAGAAAGGCTTAACAGAAGACAGAGAGGCAGCCAATAGCTTAGAAGATGAAGTGGAAACAGAATGTTCAGGAGATGGGACAGTAGTAGAAAGTTTAGATGGATTGGTAGCAGGAAGTATAGAAGATGGGATGGAAGTAGAAAGCTTAAATAATGAAGTAGAATAGAAAGGCTTAGCAGAGGAAGCAGAAGATAAAGGCTTGGAACAGGAAGTGGAAGACAAAAGCTTATCAGAAGGAGTGGACGAGAACAGCTTGGAAGAAAAAGACTTGCACAAGGGAACGGAAGGGAAAGAGTGGGCAGAGTAAGGCTTGGACAAGGGAGCAGAAAGGAAAGACTGGGCAGAGGAAGGCTTGAAAGAGGTAGCAGAAGAGGAAGGCTTGTCAGAAGGAGCTAAAGAGGAAAGCTTAAATGAAGTAGCAGAAAAGGAAGGTTTAGACAAGGGAGCGGAAGAGGAAGGCTTGAAAGAGGTAGCAGAAGAGGAAGGCTTGGACGAGGTAGCAGAAGAGGATGGCTTGAAAGAGGTAGCAGAAGAGGACGGTTTGAAAGAGGTTGCAGAAGAGGAAGGCTTAAAAGAAGTAGCAGTAGAGGAAGGCTCAAAAGAGGTAGCAGAAGAGGAAGGCTTGGACAAGGGAGCGGAAGAGGAAGGCTTGGACAAGGGAGCGGAAGAAGGCTTGAAAGAGGTAGCAGAAGAGGAAGGCTTAAAAGAAGTAGCAGTAGAGGAAGGCTTAAAAGACGTAGCTGATGAGGAAGGCTTGGCAGAAGGAGCGGAAAAGAAACACTTGGAAGGAGTGGAAAAGAAACGCTTGGAAGAAGACTTGGACAGAGGAGCGGAAGGGAATGACTGGGAAGAGGAAGGCTTGGAAAAGGTAGAAGAAGGCTTAGTTGAAGAGGACACACAAAGTTTAAAAGAGGGATTAGAAGCAGAAAGTTTAGACGAAAGAACAGAAGATAAAGACTTAGCAGATGAAGTGGAAGGTTTGGAAGCGGTAGCAGATGAGACTGGCATAGAAAAGGCAGGAGAGAACAAGGAAGAAAAAGATCTCGGAAAAGAAGTAGTAGAGGAAGATAGAGAACAATCCAAAGGTAAAGAAGGGAAAATCCCGGGAGAAAGAAGCAGAGGAACATTACATACCTTCTTACCAATTAACATCTTTAGCGTCTTCACGATGTCCGTTCCCATCTGAGGATGTCCATGTGGTCCAAGATGAAGGCCGTCCCTTCCCAAGATAGGATCCAGTAACCTGTAAAAATAAAATGCTTCCCGGCCTAGGCATAGCCTTTCCAGCTTAGTATTAATATACTCAATTTTAGCATTGAGGGAAGGCAGTTGACTTGCAAACCAGGCCTTTTTACCTACCTCTGCTGGAAACCTGTTTTCTTCACGAGGCAGGATACCTGAAACGACAACCTTGACATCAGGGTTGAAAAACAGTATTTTCTCAAAGAGGCAATCAAACTTTCGTAATATGGTCTCAGCGTGATCATGATGGGTATTGTTAGTACCAACATGCACAAAAACCCAGTCGTACTGATTGTCCAAAGAGGAAATAACATCCGCCAACCCCTCAATCGTATAACCTGGAAAAGACTTTAAAGTAACAACGTGCTCACGCAATCCCTCAGTCAAGAATAACCTCAGATTCTTAACAATGGAATCGCCGATTACGAGTACTCTCATTTTAAGGATGTATGAAATATGAACAAAATACTATAACAACAAGTTAATATCAAAGACAAACAAACAATAGAAAAAAAACGTTAATAGTAGATCAAATTTTGAAATGAATAAAGACTACAAAAATAAATAAATTCAAAGCAACTTTTAAACACAAACAAACAACAACCAAGTAAGGATATTTGCTGAAAACGATACAAAGAATACAAATGAAATAAATAGGTATACTTTAACACGAATACCAAAGCAAAAATTAATGGATAATCACAAGAGTAAATTAATTACCACAGAAAATATCAATGGAAAATCACAAGAGAACAAAAGGATGTTCCTTTAAAAAAACCACGTTTCTCAAGAACGAATTCACAGAAACAGAAGGAACAATAGATCCACGGCCGCAGGCTGGCGCCAAGTCTATTACGTAGAGTGTGACGTAGGATGTAGTCAAAGTGAGGTTACCCGTGTTGGTAGTCCAAATGGGAGGAGCTAAACGTCCCCTTTTACTATACTGTGGATATTCCAAGACATCATAAGACCAGTTATTCGCTTCGCTGTCGCCAATATCACCTCTTTTCACCGCGATTTAATCGAAATTTAGAGCCATTTGTAAAAAAAATTTAACTATGTCACATTATATTTTCGAATGCCTAAAATCTATTTAGAACGCCTGTTTAATGAATTAGTTGATTGAAACTTGATTATTTGCAGTTTAATTGCAATACAGTCGCAGATTTCCTTTGACTATACCCCACTTTCTGACCACGTGGAATGCAGTGGCGATATACAATACAACTTTTATGAGGGGGGTGGGGGGTATCTCTGAAAATGCTGACTATATGGCTGGCAGTGTTGCCAATTGGCGGGTAATTACCCGCAAACCGGGTATTTTAAAGGTTGGCGGGTATTTTGGAGGGTAATTTGAAAATGAGGGTATTTGAGGGTTTTTTCAAAACGGGTGTATTTTTTTTTTTTTTTTTTACTATGGAGGAAGTATTTTTTCGGCTAATCTGATAATGTGAAACTTGTGTTGAAGAGACAAAATTCATTACAACACCAGCAGGCGACGAAACACGAGATTAATTCAATTTACCCCCTACCCAGCAGTATCCGTTTTAGCTAGGTTACATCCATTTTTACATTTCCTCTCCCTTCTTATTTACCCTCGGGACTTTTTTCACAAAGAGACATTGGCGCCGATACTTGAATAGATTCGCGGGCTAAAACTTAACGTAACTGAAATGGTAAGGGGGTCACTTTAGCTCGAATATTCCTTTAGGTCAGTTTGGCTTCTGGTCCCTAGACCCTCGCTCCCTTCTTTTTTTGTCTCGCATGCAAAATTCGAGGAACAGGACAAAGAACCACGGGAGGGTATTAGGTTGTACAACTGTTTCGTTTGTTAAAATACTGGTCGCGTCGGCGAAGGGGGGGGGGGGAAACCGATTCTTTATTTTTTACATGATTTGTTAGGTTCGGCTCTTTTCCTTTCCATTTTTATCGAATAATTGGGCTAACTTTTCAAATAATATTGAAAATTCTTCCTTAGTCCTTCTTTGGTTATTTGCTAACGCTTGTCATTTAAAACTTAACAGAATGAATAATAAATTACTGCAAATAATGATTTATTTTCAATTTGATTTTGTTGACTTACAGAGAGTATGCAAAAACTTTTTGTCATCTTGTTTTATTCATAAAATTATTGTAAGATTAAATGTACTTTTTCATTATTATGTACAGATAGCCAAGAAAATTATTTAAACATGCATCGACACATTATTAGTTGCTTTCCAAAAAATATTGAAATTTTTTCGTAGAAATTCTGGTAATTTTTATTTGCTTACGTTTGTCATTTAAACTTAACTATATGAATGATAAAAGACTGCAAATTATTATTTACTTTCAAATTGATTTTGTTCAAAGGAAGCTGTACAAATAGAAGAAATGCAACCAATTTGGTTGGTTTATACGCTCAACGACCTATTTTTATGCACAATGACCTATTTTTATGCAATCAGGCCGGAACCTACAGCTTAACGTGGATTCCGAACCACAATGAATCATGCTTAATCCGGAATTCGAGCCCCGCACCTTTTGGCATGCATGACCAGAGCGCTAACCTCATAGCCATCAGATAGGCACCAACTAATCTGGAAATGATGTTGAAAATGGTAGACAAATACAAAAATAATGCAATTTTAACCGCAAGATTATTATTTTTAAAAAGAGTTGTAACTTAAGAATGCAAGAAAAATACATATTGACGTTTAAAATGCTTTAATAACTTGATTCGGAAGTGAACATTATTTCCCTTTATTATTTCAGTAACGACATAAGAAGCATGATGCAATCGAATAATTTCTTTACTATATTTGTAATTTTTTTCTAACTTCTGTCATTATCGCATCACATATATTTAAAGAATTCTGTTTCATATTTAATAGTTTCAATAAAAACCGAAAACTATGTAAGTTTGTAATTGTATAAATTTACAGAGCTGACAGAAGACAAATTAAAAGTAACAAATATTTTAATAAAATAACATATTTTTAAGATTTGCTAAATTTTATTTTGCTACAATTCGACTTATAATACATGAATCGTGTATGTTAAAGAAATTGCTAATGGCGCATTTGATTTAAAGTAAGCTTTAGTTTCTTTTTGTTTTTTATTCAAGCGAATTCAAATAATATTTTATTAATGGCAATTAATTTTACGTTTAAAGTAATAATTAGTTAATTAATAATTAACGTAAAAAATAATTCATAAATTATTATATTAATAATTAACTTTAAAAAACAATGAAAAATTATTAAATTAATAATTAATATTATTACTTTAATAAGAAATATATTATATACTTGAAATATTTAATGCTAATTAATCTCACTAGGTGGCGCCACTATAAAATATGGGTTTGCGGGTATTTGAGGGTATTTTTGTATGGGTTGGAGGGTAATTTGTAAATTTCAGTCTGGCAACACTGATGGCTGGGTTCGTAAAGTCGAACTGAAAAAGTGAGTTATGTAGCCTGAGGCAAAACCGTGTAACTAAGCGTTCGTAATCTTAACTGGTTTTGTAACTGTCCGTTCGTAAAGTCGATTTTTTTTAACTAGTTAAGTTGGTTATCGAACTTTCTTAACGAAGGTAGAAGCTAGAGTGACTATATGGGGAGAGTGGCGACAAGACACCGCATAATAGAGAGTGCGCATGCGCCAGAAGTCCCAAAATGTCCAACTTGTTTCGTTAGGGTTGCTATACGGAAACTTGCTGTAAGAATTGGCGGGATATCGCTCGAAAAATGATTTACGCAATGTATGTTACAGCTGTGGGAATCTTACGAATATTATGAACTATATTAGTTTACATTATATTTTCTTTCAATATAATTTTATTATACTCTTTAATTATTACATAATTTAAATAAAAGCAGATTATGTATTATAAGTTCACATAAATTTAAGCAGATTATTTTTGCTATAAAAATAATTTTAAAATAGGAAGAATGCAGCTTTCTGTGTCTTATTTACTTTTACATTTTTGCAGTGTATTTTAAAAAAAGAAACTTAATATTGTATTACCATTAGCAGTTTCTTGTATATTAAAAAAGTAATTTTGCAATCGTAATCCATATTAATTAGCACAATTATTAAAAAGTTTTATTATTAACTTTTCTGTTGCTACTAAACTAAATTTTACTGAAAATTACTTTTATCAAAGCAAAAGATTTATTCACTAATAAACTTTTATTTCATTTCAAAATTATTTATAAATATATACATTTTTTAAGGATATAATTAATTATCCTATTTTACATTATGAAATTTTCTTTCAACATAATTTTTTGAAGCTTCTTAATTATTACATAATTTAAGTAAATGCAGATTAAGTATTATAGGTTCTCATAAATTTAAGCAGATATTAAAAATAATTTTAATAAAGGAAGAATGCAGCTTTCTGTGTCTAATTTACTTTTAAATTTTTGCAGTGTATTTAAAAAAAAAGAAACTTAATATTGTATTACCAATAGCAGTTTCTTATATATTAACAAAGTAATTTTACAATTGTAATTGTATAATTATAAAAAAGTTTATTAACTTTTCTGTTGCTACTAAACTAAGTTTTGCTGGAAATTATTTTTATCAAAGTAACAGATATTATTTTTAATTTATCATGTTAATCCTTTTTAAAATAAGCTGTTATAAAAAAAAATCTGAATTAGAAATACTAAAAAATCCCGATATAAACATAAGTATCTTCATTATTAAATATATGAATTTTACAGGTAACTAAACGTATTTGCTGGAATGAATCCACATGGTTATTGGCGCCATTTACGTCGCCAATATGAGCCAAAGTTCGCTAAACAGCCGGTGTCCGAGATAAATGTTTCCAATTAAAAGAATTGCAACAAATATACAAAAATATCTCGATATATTCATACATTAGACATTTCTACATTGAAATATATTCAAAAAATAGTATTTACGTAACTTTATATTAGCGATATTTGGGATTTAAAACCACCTTCTTCGTCGCTCTATGTATTTGCAATGGAGTGAAAACTGAAAACCCCCTCAGGCGGTCATTCTCGACTTGCTACCAATCACCGCGTCGATCCTTGTCGTCACTATCCCCATATAGTCTCTCTACATTAAACTTGCCAATCCTAAGGCAATTTTCAAATTCTCAATTTTCGAATTTTAACCTTAATTTGTAGCTTTGGATAATAAAAGTCATCACCCGATTTCTTTCTTATCATCAATTTGCTCATGAAATAGTATTTTAGCACTCAAAATCGAAGCAATGCTAAGTAAAATAAAGGCTTCAAAACAGTTTCTGAGCGCTTTCATTTCAAAACTTCAACTTCTCATAAAACTATTCAAAAATAGTTTTTTTGGCCAAAATTTGGAAATTTGTTTGCTTTTTAAAGTGTTTTTGAATAAAAAAAACAGAATTTGGAACCATTTGTTAAAAATGAAATTTTCCATTCAAATACACTCGAAACTGAAATATTTAAAGATTTTCGAAAATTGGAATTTTTGATTTTTAGAATACTTTTTTTTAATTGAAATTTGGTACAAGAATGACTATACAACATATATCCAACACCAATTCGCAATTTGAAAGCATTTGAGCAATTTTCTCGAAAATACAATTCCCCATTGAAATAACATGGCTGACTATTGAATGAATAATTGTTCAAAAACTAAAATTTTCAAAATTTTTTCCCGTTTGTGATATGGAAGCTTATATATAGGAGAATCTCCAATTCCAATTTTATAACACTCACTAAATAAGAAGTGGGTCCAAATAATGCAATTTTCTCAAAAATTAAATTCCCCCATTAAAAACACATGGCGGACTGTTCAATGAATTATTGTTCAAAAACTAAAATTTTCAAATTTTTTTCCCGTTTGTGATATTGAAGCTTATATATATATGAACCTCTAATTCCAATTTTATAACACTCATTAAATAAGAAGTGGGTCTAAAGTTGGTCCGAAAAGTTCAATTTTCTCAAAAATAAAATTCACTTATTGAAAGCACATGGCGGACTATTCAATGAATTATTGTTCAAAAAGTAAAATTTTCAAATTTTTTTTTCCCGTGTGTGATATTGAAGCTTATATATAGGAGAACCTTTAATTCCAATTTTATAACACTCATTAAATAAGAAGTGGGTCTAAATTCGGTAAAGAAAAGTTCAATTTTCTCAAAAATAAAATTCCCTTATTGAAAGCACATGGCGGACTATTCAATGAATTATTGTTCAAAAAATCAAATTTTCAAAATTTTTTCCCGTGTGTGATATTGATGGTTTAATATAGGAGAATCTCTCATTCCAATTTTATAACACTCACTAAATAAGAAGTGGGTCTAAAGTTGGTCCGAAAAGTTCCGTTTTCTAAAAATAAAATCCCCCCATTGAAAACACATGGCGGACTATTCAATGAATTATTGTTCAAAAAGTAAAATTTTCAAAAAATTTTCCCGTTTGCAATATTGAAGCTCATATATAGGAAAATCTCCAATTCGAATTTAATAATACTCACTAAATAAGAAATTTGTCTAAAAGATATTTGTCCAAAAATTGCACTTTTAAAATATTTCGCTTTTAATTTTTCCAATGTTGACCGTATGGAAAATTTGACATATCAAAATTTTCAAAATTTTACATTTTTTTGCAACTAGGATAACAGAAATCATCATGCGAATCGATTTCCACATTCAAATCGCCATAAAAGTGAAATTTTAATATTCAAAATCAAGTTACTGAAAAAAACCAAAAAGTCTTTATATCCCTTTCATAATACATTAAACTTGTCAATCCTAAGGCAATTTTCAAATTTTCAATTTTTGAAATTTAATCTTAATTTGTTAACTAGGATAAAAAAAAGTCATCAACCGATTTATTTCTGATAATCAATTTGCTTATAAAACGGAATTTCAGCACCCAAAATCGAACTAATGCAAAGTAAAAAGACGGATTGAAAACATTTTCTGAGAGCTTTCGTTTCAAAATTTCAACTTCTCATATAGCTATTCAAAACTAGTTCTTTGGCCAAAATTTTGAACTTTGTTTAATTTATAAAGTGTTTTTGAGTAAAAAAACACAATTTGTAACAATTTGTTAAAAATGAAATCTTCCATTCAATTACACTCGAAACTGAAATATTTCAAGATTTTCGAAAAATGGAATTTTTGATTTTTAGAATACTTTTTATTAAATAAAATTTGGTACAAAAATGACTATAAAACATATATCCAACTCCAATTCGCAATTTGAAAGCATTTGAGCAATTTTCTTGAAAATACAATTCCCAATTGAAATCACATGGCGGACTATTCAATGAATTATTGTTCAAAAAATAAAATTTTGAAATTTTTTTCCCGTTTGCGATATTGAAGCTTATATATGGGAGAATCTCCAATTCCAATTCTATAACATTCACTAAATAAGAAGTGGGTCTAAATTTGGTCCAAAAAGTTCAATTTTCTCAAAAATTAAATTCCACCATTGAAAACATATGGGGGACTGTTCAATGAATTATTGTTCAAAAACTAAAATTTTCAATTTTTTTTCCCGTGTGTGATATTGAAGCTTATATATAGGAGAACCTCTAATTCGAATTTTATAACAATCATTAAATAAGAAAATGTCTAAAGTTTGTCCAACTTGTGCAATTTTCTCAAAAGTAAAATTCCCCCATTGAAATCACATGGCGGACTATTCAATGAATTATTGTTCAAAAAGTAAAATTTTCAAAATTTTTTCCCGTAGGCGATATTGAAGCTTATATATAGGAGATCCTCTAATTCGAATTTTATAACACTCATTAAATAAGAAAGGGTCTAAAGTTGGTCCAAATTGTGCAATTTTCTCAAAAGTAAAATTCTCCCATTGAAAACACATGGTGGACTGTTCAATGATTTATTGTTCAAAAAGTAAAATTTTCAAAATTTTTTCCCATGTGTGATATTGAAGCTTATATATAGCAGAATCTCTAATTCCAATTTTATAATACTCACTAAATAAGGAATGGGTCTAAAGTTGGTCCCAAAAATTGCACTTTTAAAATATTTCGCTTTTAATTTTTCCAGTGTTAACCGTATGTAAAATTAAACATATCAAAATTTTCAAAATTTTACATTTTTTTTGCAAACTAGGATAACAGAAATCATCACGCGAATTGATTTCCACAATCAAATGTTCATTAAAATGAAATTTTACTTCTCAAAATTCAGTTATTGCCAAAAAAAGTCTTTATATCACTTTGAATATACATTAAACTTGCCAATCCTTAGGCAGTTTTCAAATTCTCAATTTTCAAATTTTAACCTTAATTTGTAGCCTAGGATAGTAAAAGTCATCACCAGATTTTATTTTGATCATCAATATGCTTATAAAATGGTATTTTAGCACTCAAAATCGAACTAATGCAAATTTAAAAGACGGCTTGAAAACATTTTCTGAGCGCTTTCGTTTCAAAATTTCAACTTCTCATATAACTATTCAAAAATAGTTTTTTTGGCCAAATTTGGAAATTTGTTTGATTTTTAAAGTGTTTTTGTATAAAAAAACACAATTTGGAACCATTTGATAGAAATGAAATTTTCCATTCAAATACACTCGAACCTGAAATATTTCAAGATTTTCGAAAAATTAAATTTTTGTTTTTTAGAATACTTTTTTAATTAATATTTGCCACAAGAAAGACTATAAAACATATATCCAACTACAATTAGCAAATTGAAAGCATTTGAGCAATTTTCTCGAAAATACAATTCAACCATTGAAAACACATGGCGGACTTTTCAATGAATTATTGTTCAAAAAGTAAAATTTTCAAAAATTTTTCCCGTTTGTGATATTGAAGCTTATTAATAGGAGAATCTCTAATTCCAATATAATAACACTCACTAAATAAGAAGTGGGTCTAAAGCTGGTCCAAAAAGTGCAATTTTCTCAAAAATAAAATTCCCCCATTGAAAACACATGGCGGACTATTCAATGAATTATTGTTCAAAAAGTAAAATTTTCAAAATTTTTTCCTATTTGTTAATTTGAAGCTTATACATAGGAGAATCTCCGATTCCAATTTTATAACACTGACTAAATAAGAAGTGGGTCTAAAGATGGTCCATAAAGTGCACTATCAAAGTGTTTCGTTTTAAATTTCCCCATGTTAATCGTATGAAAAATTTCACACTTCTAAATTTTCAAACTTTTACAATCTTTTTGCAACTAGGGTAACAGAAATTATCACCCGATTCGATTTCCATATTAAAATCGTCATTAAAGTGAAATTTTACTAATCACAATCCAGTTATTGCACCCAAAAAAGTTAACTGATTGAAAATACATTAAACTTGTCAATCCTTAGGCAATTTTCAAATTCTCAATCTTTGAAATTTAACCTTAATTTGCTGCCTAGAATCATAAAATTCATCACCCGATTTTATTCTGATCATCAATTTGCTTATAAAATGGTATTTTAGCGCTCAAATTCGAACCAATGCAAACTTAAAAGACGGCTTGAAAACATTTTCTGAGCGCTTTCGTTTAAAAATTTCAACTTCTCATATAGATATTAAAAAAAAAAATTTGGCCAAAATTTTGTTGTTAGTTTGATTTATAAAGTGTTTTTGAATAAAAAAACATGATTTGGAACCATTTGTTAAAAATGAAATTTTCCATTCAAGTACACTCGAAAATGAAATATTTAACGATTTTCGAAAATATTAATTTTTGATTTACAGAATACTTTTTTTAATTAAAATTGGTACAAGAATGATTATAAAACATATATCCAACTCAAATTCGCAATTTGAAAGCATTTGAGCAATTTTCTCGAAAATACAATCCCCCATTGAAATAACATGGCGGACTATTGAATGAATAATTGTTCAAAAACTAAAATTTTCAAAATTTTTTCCCGTTTGTGATATGGAAGCTTATATATAGGAGAATCTCCAATTCCAATTTTATAAAACTCACTAAATAAGAAGTGGGTCTAAATTTGGTCCGAAAAGTTCAATTTTCTCAAAAATAAAATTCCCCCATTGAAAACACATGGCGGACTATTCATAGAATTATTGTTCAAAAGATAAAATTTTCAAAATTTTTTCCCGTTTGCAATATTGAAGCTCATATATAGGAAAATCTCCAATTCGAATTTTATAATACTCACTAAATAAGAAATGGGTCTAAAGTTGGTCCCAAAAATTGCACTTTTAAAATATTTTGCTTTAAAATATTCGCTTTTTTCCAATGTTAACCTTATGGAAAATTCGACACATCAAAATTTTCAAAATTTAAAATTTTTTTTGCAACTAGGATAACAGAAATCATCACACGAATTGATTTCCACAATCAAATGGTCATTAAAATGAAATTTTACTTCTCAAAATTCAGTTATTACCAAAAAAAAGTCTTTATATCGCTTAGAATATACATTAAACTTGCCAATCCTTAGGCAATTTTCAAATTCTCAATTTTCAAATTTTAACCTTAATTTGTAGCCTAGGATAGTAAAAGTCATCACCCGATTTCTTTCTAATCATCAATTTGCTCATGAAATAGTATTTTAGCACTCAAAATCGAAGCAATGCTAAGTAAAATAAAGGCTTCAAAACAGTTTCTGAGCACTTTCGTTTCAAAACTTCAACTTCTCAAAGAGCTATTCAAAAATAGTTTTTTTAGCCAAAATTTTGAAATTTGTTTGCTTTTTAAAGTGTTTTTGAATAAAAAAAAACACAATTTGGAACAATTTGTTAAAAATGAAATTTTCCATTCAAATACACTCGAACCTGAAATATTTCAAGATTTTCGAAAAATTAAATTTTTGTTTTTTAGAATACTTTTTTTTAATTATTTATATTGAAGCTCATATATAGAAGAATCTCCAATTTGAATTTTATAACACTCATTAAATAAGAAGTGCGTCTAAAGTTGGTAGAAAAAGTGCAATTTTCTTAAAAATAAAATTCCCCCATTGAAAACACATGGCGGACTATTCAATGAATTATTGTTCAAAAAGTAAAATTTTCAAATTTTTTTCCGTTTTTTATATTGAAGCTCATACATAGGCAAATCTCCAATTCGAATTTTATAACACTCACTAAATATGAAGTGGTTCTAAAGTTGGTCCAAAAAGTTGGTCCAAAAAGCAATTTTCTCAAAAATAAAATTCCCCTATTGAAAACATATGGCGGACTATTCAATGAATTATTGTTCAAAAAGTAAAATTTTCAAAACTTTTTCCTATTTGTTAATTTGAAGCTTATACATAGGAGAATCTCCGATTCCAATTTTATAACACTGACTAAATAAGAAGTGGGTCTAAAGATGGTCCATAAAGTGCACTATCAAAGTGTTTCGTTTTAAATTTTCCCCATGTTAATCGTATGAAAAATTTCACACTTCTAAATTTTCAAACTTTTACAATCTTTTTGCAACTAGGGTGACAGAAATTATCACCCGATTCGATTTCCATATTAAAATCGTCATTAAAGTGAAATTTTACTAATCACAATCCAGTTATTGCACCCAAAAAAGTCAACTGATTGAAAATACATTAAACTTGTCAATCCTTAGGCAATTTTCAAATTCTCAATCTTTGAAATTTAACCTTAATTTGCTGCCTAGAATCATAAAATTCATCACCCGATTTTATTCTGATCATCAATTTGCTTATAAAATGGTATTTTAGCGCTCAAATTCGAACCAATGCAAACTTAAAAGACGGCTTGAAAACATTTTCTGAGCGCTTTCGTTTAAAAATTTCAACTTCTCATAAAACTATTCAAAAATAGTTTTTTTGGCGAAAATTTGGAAATTTGTTTGCTTTTTAAAGTGTTTTTGAATAAAAAAAAACACAATTTGGAACCATTTGTTAAAAATGAAATTTTCCATTCAAATACACTTGAAACTGAAATATTTAAAGATTTTCGAAAATTGGAATTTTTGATTTTTAGAATACTTTTTTTAATTAAAATTTGGTACAAGAATGACTATACAACATATATCCAACTCCAATTCGCAATTTGAACGCATTTGAGCAATTTTCTCGAAAATACAATTCCCCATTGAAATAACATGGCGGACTATTGAAGGAATAATTGTTCAAAAACTAAAATTTTCAAAATTTTTTCCCGTTTGTGATATGGAAGCTTATATATAGGAGAATCTCCAATTCAAGTTTTATTACACTCACTAAATAAGAAGTGGGTCTAAAGTAGGTCCTAAAAGTTCAATTTTCTCAAAAATAAAATTCCCTTATTGAAAACACATGGCGGAGTATTCAATGAATTATTGTTCAAAAAGTAAAATTTTCAAATTTTTTTTATTTGTGTGATATTGAAGCTTATATATAAGAGAACCTCTAATTCGAATTTTATAACACTCACTAAATAAGAAGTTTATTTTAAGTTGGTCCAAAAAGTGCAATTTTTTCAAAACTAAAATTCACAGATTGAAAACACAAGGCGGACTATTCAATGAATTATTGTTCAAAAATTAAAATTTTCAAATTTTTTTTATTTGTGTGATATTGAAGCTTATATATAGGAGAACCTCTAATTCGAATTTTATAACACTCACCAAATAAGAAGTGGGTTTTAAGTTGGTCCAAAATATGCAATTTTTTCAAAACTAAAATTCACAGATTGAAATCACATGGCGGACTATTCAATGAATTATTGTTCAAAAAGTAAAATTTTCAATTTTTTTTCCGTGTGTGATATTGAAGCTTATATATAGGAAAACCTCTAATTCCAATTTTAGAACACTCATTAAATAAGAATTGGGTCTAAAGTTGGTCCAAATAGTGCAATTTTTTCAAAAATAAAATTCCCCCATTGAAAACACATGGTGGATTGTTCAATGATTTATTGTTCAAAAAGTAAAATTTTCAAAATTTTTTCCCATGTGTGATATTGAAGCTTATATATAGCAGAATCTCTAATTCCAATTTTATAAAACTCACTAAATAAGAAGTGGGTCTAAAATTGGTCCGAAAAGTTCAATTTTCTCAAAAATAAAATTCCCCCATTGAAAACACATGGTGGACTGTTCATAGAATTATTGTTCAAAAGGTAAAATTTTCAAAATTTTTTCCCGTTTGCAATATTGAAGCTCATATATAGGAAAATCTCCAATTCGAATTTTATAATACTCACTAAATAAGAAATGGGTCTAAAATTGGTCCCAAAAATTGCACTTTTAAAATATTTTGCTTTAAAATATTCGCTTTTTTCCAATGTTAACCGTATGGAAAATTTGACATATCAAAATTTTCAAAATTTAAAAATTTTTTTGCAACTAGGATAACTGAAATCATCTCGCGAATTGATTTCCACAATCAAATGGTCATTAAAATGAAATTTTACTTCTCAAAATTCAGTTATTGCCAAAAAAAAGTCTTTATATCGCTTAGAATATACATTAAACTTGCCAATCCTTAGGCAATTTTCAAATTTTCAATTTTCAAATTTTAACCTTAATTTGTAGCCTAGGATAGTAAAAGTCATCACCCGATTTCTTTCTAATCATCAATTTGCTCATGAAATAGTATTTTAGCACTCAAAATCGAAGCAATGCTAAGTAAAATAAAGGCTTCAAAACAGTTTCTGAGCGCTTTCGTTTCAAAACTTCAACTTCTCATAGAGCTATTCAAAAATAGTTTTTTTAGCCAAAATTTTGAAATTTGTTTGCTTTTTAAAGTGTTTTTGAATAAAAAAAACACAATTTGGAACCATTTGTTAAAAATGAAATCTTCCATTCAATTACACTCGAAACTGAAATATTTCAAGATTTTCGAAAAATGGAATTTTTGATTTTTAAAATACTTTTTTTTTAAATAAAATTTGGTACAAGAATGAATATAAAACATATATCCAACTCCAATTCGCAATTTGAAAGCATTTGAGCAATTTTCTTGAAAATACAATTCCCCATTGAAATCACATGGAGGACTATTCAATGAATTATTGTTCAAAAAATAAAATTTTGAAATTTTTTCCCGTATGTGATATTGAAGCTTATATATAGGAGAAATTCCAATTCCAATTTTATAACACTCACTAAATAAGAAGTGAATCTAAATTTGGTCCGAAAAGTTCAATTTTCTCAAAAATAAAATTCCCAGATTGAAAACACATGGCGGACTGTTCAATGAATTATTGTTCAAAAAGTAAAATTTTCAAAATTTTTTCCCGTTTTTAATATTGAAGCTCATACATAGGAAAATCTCCAATTCGAATTTTATAACACTCACTAAATAAGAAGTGGGTCTAAATTTGGTCCGAAAAGTTCAATTTTCTCAAAAATAAAATTCCCAGATTGAAAACACATGGCGGACTGTTCAATGAATTATTGTTCAAAAAGTAAAATTTTCAAAATTTTTTCCGTTTGTGATATGGAAGCTTATATATAGGAGAATCTCCAATTCCAATTTTATAACACTCACTAAATAAGAAGTGGGTTTTAAGTTGGTCCAAAAAGTGCAATTTTTTCAAAACTAAAATTCACAGATTGAAAACACATGGCGGACTATTCAATGAATTATTGTTCAAAAAGTAAAATTTTCAATTTTTTTTCCGTGTGTGATATTGAAGCTTATATATAGGAAAACCTCTAATTCCAATTTTAGAACACTCATTAAATAAGAAGTGGGTCTAAAGTTGGTCCAAATAGTGCAATTTTTTCAAAAATAAAATTCCCCCATTGAAAACACATGGTGGACTGTTCAATGATTTATTGTTCAAAGAGTAAAATTTTGAAATTTTTTTTCCCATGTGTGATATTGAAGCTTATATATAGCAGAATCTCTAATTCCAATTTTGTAAAACTCACTAAATAAGAAGTGGGTCTAAAATTGGTCCGAAAAGTTCAATTTTCTCAAAAATAAAATTCCCCCATTGAAAACACATGGCGGACTATTCATAGAATTATTGTTCAAAAGGTAAAATTTTCAAAATTTTTTCACGTTTGCAATATTGAAGCTCATATATAGGAAAATCTCCAATTCGAATTTTATAATACTCACTAAATAAGAAATGGGTCTAAAGTTGGTCCCAAAAATTGCACTTTTAAAATATTTTGCTTTAAAATATTCGCTTTTTTCCAATGTTAACCGTATGGAAAATTCGACACATCAAAATTTTCAAAATTTTAAATTTTTTTTGCATCTAGGATAACAGAAATCCTCACACGAATTGATTTCCACAATCAAATGGTCATTAAAATGAAATTTTACTTCTCAAAATTCAGTTATTGCCAAAAAAAAAGTCTTTATATCGCTTAGAATATACATTAAATTTGCCAATCCTTAGGCAATTTTCAAATTCTCAATTTTCAAATTTTAACCTTAATTTGTAGCCTAGGATAGAAAAAGTCATCACCCGATTTTATTCTGATCATCAATTTGCTTATAAAATGGTATTTTAGCACTCAAAATCGAACTAATGCAAATTTAAAAGACGGCTTGAAAACATTTTCTGAGCACTTTCGTTTCAAAATTTCAACTTCTCATATAGCTATTCAAAAATAGTTTTTTTGGCCAAATTTGGAAATTTGTTTGATTTTTAAAGTGTTTTTGTATAAAAAAACACAATTTGGAACAATTTGATTGAAATGAAATTTTCCATTCAAATACACTCGAACCTGAAATGTTTCAAGATTTTCGAAAAATTAAATTTTTGTTTTTTAGAATACTTTATTTTAATTATTTATATTGAAGCTCATATATAGAAGAATCTCCAATTTGAATTTTATAACACTCATTAAATAAGAAGTGCGTCTAAAGTTGGTAGAAAAAGTGCAATTTTCTTAAAAATAAAATTCCCCCATTGAAAACACATGGCGGACTATTCAATGAATTATTGTTCAAAAAGTAAAATTTTCAAATTTTTTTCCCGTTTTTTATATTGAAGCTCATACATAGGCAAATCTCCAATTCGAATTTTATAACACTCACTAAATATGAAGTGGTTCTAAAGTTGGTCCAAAAAGTTGGTCCAAAAAGCAATTTTCTCAAAAATAAAATTCCCCCATTGAAAACACATGGCGGACTATTCAATGAATTATTGTTCAAAAAGTAAAATTTTCAAAAATTTTTCCTATTTGTTAATTTGAAGCTTATACAAAGGAGAATCTCCGATTCCAATTTTATAACACTGACTAAATAAGAAGTGGGTCTAAAGATGGTCCATAAAGTGCACTATCAAAGTGTTTCGTTTTAAATTTTCCCCATGTTAATCGTATGAAAAATTTCACACTTCTAAATTTTCAAACTTTTACAATCTTTTTGCAACTAGGGTAACAGAAATTATCACCCGATTCGATTTCCATATTAAAATCGTCATTAAAGTGAAATTTTACTAATCACAATCCAGTTATTGCACCCAAAAAAGTCAACTGATTGAAAATACATTAAACTTGTCAATCCTTAGGCAATTTTCAAATTCTCAATCTTTGAAATTTAACCTTAATTTGCTGCCTAGAATCATAAAATTCATCACCCGATTTTATTCTGATCATCAATTTGCTTATAAAATGGTATTTTAGCGCTCAAATTCGAACCAATGCAAACTTAAAAGACGGCTTGAAAACATTTTCTGAGCGCTTTCGTTTAAAAATTTCAACTTCTCATATAGATATTAAAAAAAAAATTTTGTCCAAAATTTTGTTGTTAGTTTGATTTATAAAGTGTTTTTGAATAAAAAAACATGATTTGGAACCATTTGTTAAAAATGAAATTTTCCATTCAAATACACTCGAAAATGAAATATTTAACGATTTTCGAAAATATTAATTTTTGATTTACAGAATACTTTTTTTAATTAAAATTGGTACAAGAATGACTATAAAACATATATCCAACTCAAATTCACAATTTGAAAGCATTTGAGTCATTTTCTCGAAAATACAATTCCCCATTGAAAACACATGGCGGACTATTCAATGAATTATTGTTAGAAAAGTAAAATTTTCAAAATTTTTTCATGTTTGTTAATTTGAAGCTTATACATAGGAGAATCTCCGATTCCAATTTTATAACACTGACTAAATAAGAAGTGGGTCTAAACTTGGTCCAAAAAGTGCACTTTCAAAGTGTTTCGTTTTAAATTTCCCCCATGTTAATCGTATGAAAAATTCACACTTCTAAATTTTCAAACTTTTACAATCCTTTTGCAGCAAGGGTAGCAGAAATCATCACCCGAATTGATTTCCACATTCAAATGGTCATTAAAATGAAATTTTACTCTTCAAAATTCAGTTATTGCCAAAAAAAGTCTCTATATCCATTTGAATATACATTAAACTTGCCAATTCTTAGGCAATTTTCAAATTCTCAATTTTCGAATTTTAACCTTAATTTGTAGCTTTGGATAATAAAAGTCATCACCCGATTTCTTTCTTATCATCAATTTGCTCATGAAATAGTATTTTAGCACTCAAAATCGAAGCAATGCTAAGTAAAATAAAGGCTTCAAAACAGTTTCTGAGCGCTTTCATTTCAAAACTTCAACTTCTCATAAAACTATTCAAAAATAGTTTTTTTGGCGAAAATTTGGAAATTTGTTTGCTTTTTAAAGTGTTTTTGAATAAAAAAAAAACACAATTTGGAACCATTTGTTAAAAATGAAATTTTCCATTCAAATACACTTGAAATTGAAATATTTAAAGATTTTCGAAAATTGGAATTTTTGATTTTTAGAATACTTTTTTTTAATTAAAATTTGGTACAAGAATGACTATACAACATATATCCAACTCCAATTCGCAATTTGAACGCATTTGAGCAATTTTCTCGAAAATACAATTCCCCATTGAAATAACATGGCGGACTATTGAATGAATAATTGTTCAAAAACTAAAATTTTCAAAATTTTTTCCCGTTTGTGATATGGAAGCTTATATATAGGAGAATCTCCAATTCCAATTTTATTACACTCACTAAATAAGAAGTGGGTCTAAAGTTGGTCCGAAAAGTTCAATTTTCTCAAAAATAAAATTCCCTTATTGAAAACACATGGCGGACTATTCAATGAATTATTGTTCAAAAAGTAAAATTTTCAAATTTTTTTTATTTGTGTGATATTGAAGCTTATATATAGGAGAACCTCTAATTCGAATTTTATAACACTCACCAAATAAGAAGTGGGTTTTAAGTTGGTCCAAAAAGTGCAATTTTTTCAAAACTAAAATTCACAGATTGAAAACACATGGCGGACTATTCAATGAATTATTGTTCAAAAAGTAAAATTTTCAATTTTTTTTCCGTGTGTGATATTGAAGCTTATATATAGGAAAACCTCTAATTCCAATTTTAGAACACTCATTAAATAAGAAGTGGGTCTAAAGTTGGTCCAAATAGTGCAATTTTTTCAAAAATAAAATTCCCCCATTGAAAACACATGGTGGACTGTTCAATGATTTATTGTTCAAAGAGTAAAATTTTGAAAATTTTTTCCCATGTGTGATATTGAAGCTTATATATAGCAGAATCTCTAATTCCAATTTTGTAAAACTCACTAAATAAGAAGTGGGTCTAAAATTGGTCCGAAAAGTTCAATTTTCTCAAAAATAAAATTCCCCCATTGAAAACACATGGCGGACTATTCATAGAATTATTGTTCAAAAGGTAAAATTTTCAAAATTTTTTCACGTTTGCAATATTGAAGCTCATATATAGGAAAATCTCCAATTCGAATTTTATAATACTCACTAAATAAGAAATGGGTCTAAAGTTGGTCCCAAAAATTGCACTTTTAAAATATTTTGCTTTAAAATATTCGCTTTTTTCCAATGTTAACCGTATGGAAAATTCGACACATCAAAATTTTCAAAATTTTAAATTTCTTTTGCATCTAGGATAACAGAAATCATCACACGAATTGATTTCCACAATCAAATGGTCATTAAAATGAAAATTTACTTCTCAAAATTCAGTTATTGCCAAAAAAAAAGTCTTTATATCGCTTAGAATATACATTAAATTTGCCAATCCTTAGGCAATTTTCAAATTCTCAATTTTCAAATTTTAACCTTAATTTGTAGCCTAGGATAGTAAAAGTCATCACCCGATTTTATTCTGATCATCAATTTGCTTATAAAATGGTATTTTAGCACTCAAAATCGAACTAATGCAAATTTAAAAGACGGCTTGAAAACATTTTCTGAGCACTTTCGTTTCAAAATTTCAACTTCTCATATAGCTATTCAAAAATAGTTTTTTTGGCCAAATTTGGAAATTTGTTTGATTTTTAAAGTGTTTTTGTATAAAAAAACACAATTTGGAACAATTTGATTGAAATGAAATTTTCCATTCAAATACACTCGAACCTGAAATATTTCAAGATTTTCGAAAAATTAAATTTTTGTTTTTTAGAATACTTTTTTTTAATTATTTATATTGAAGCTCATATATAGAAGAATCTCCAATTTGAATTTTATAACACTCATTAAATAAGAAGTGCGTCTAAAGTTGGTAGAAAAAGTGCAATTTTCTTAAAAATAAAATTCCCCCATTGAAAACACATGGCGGACTATTCAATGAATTATTGTTCAAAAAGTAAAATTTTCAAAATTTTTTCCTATTTGTTAATTTGAAGCTTATACATAGGAGAATCTCCGATTCCAATTTTATAACACTGACTAAATAAGAAGTGGGTCTAAAGATGGTCCATAAAGTGCTCTATCAAAGTGTTTCGTTTTAAATTTTCCCCATGTTAATCGTATGAAAAATTTCACACTTCTAAATTTTCAAACTTTTACAATCTTTTTGCAACTAGGGTAACAGAAATTATCACCCGATTCGATTTCCATATTAAAATCGTCATTAAAGTGAAATTTTACTAATCACAATCCAGTTATTGCACCCAAAAAGTCAACTGATTGAAAATACATTAAACTTGTCAATCCTTAGGCAATTTTCAAATTCTCAATCTTTGAAATTTAACCTTAATTTGCTGCCTAGAATCATAAAATTCATCACCCGATTTTATTCTGATCATCAATTTGCTTATAAAATGGTATTTTAGCGCTCAAATTCGAACCAATGCAAACTTAAAAGACGGCTTGAAAACATTTTCTGAGCGCTTTCGTTTAAAAATTTCAACTTCTCATAAAACTATTCAAAAATAGTTTTTTTGGCGAAAATTTGGAAATTTGTTTGCTTTTTAAAGTGTTTTTGAATAAAAAAAAACACAATTTGGAACCATTTGTTAAAAATGAAATTTTCCATTCAAATACACTTGAAACTGAAATATTTAAAGATTTTCGAAAATTGGAATTTTTGATTTTTAGAATACTTTTTTTTAATTAAAATTTGGTACAAGAATGACTATACAACATATATCCAACTCCAATTCGCAATTTGAACGCATTTGAGCAATTTTCTCGAAAATACAATTCCCCATTGAAATAACATGGCGGACTATTGAATGAATAATTGTTCAAAAACTAAAATTTTCAAAATTTTTTCCCGTTTGTGTTATGGAAGCTTATATATAGGAGAATCTCCAATTCCAATTTTATTACACTCACTAAATAAGAAGTGGGTCTAAAGTAGGTCCGAAAAGTTCAATTTTCTCAAAAATAAAATTCCCTTATTGAAAACACATGGCGGAGTATTCAATGAATTATTGTTCAAAAAGTAAAATTTTCAAATTTTTTTTATTTGTGTGATATTGAAGCTTATATATAGGAGAACCTCTAATTCGAATTTTATAACACTCACTAAATAAGAAGTGGGTTTTAAGTTGGTCCAAAAAGTGCAATTTTTTCAAAACTAAAATTCACAGATTGAAAACACATGGCGGACTATTCAATGAATTATTGTTCAAAAAGTAAAATTTTCAATTTTTTTTCCGTGTGTGATATTGAAGCTTATATATAGGAAAACCTCTAATTCCAATTTTAGAACACTCATTAAATAAGAAGTGGGTCTAAAGTTGGTCCAAATAGTGCAATTTTTTCAAAAATAAAATTCCCCCATTGAAAACACATGGTGGACTGTTCAATGATTTATTGTTCAAAGAGTAAAATTTTGAAATTTTTTTCCCATGTGTGATATTGAAGCTTATATATAGCAGAATCTCTAATTCCAATTTTGTAAAACTCACTAAATAAGAAGTGGGTCTAAAATTGGTCCGAAAAGTTCAATTTTCTCAAAAATAAAATTCCCCCATTGAAAACACATGGCGGACTATTCATAGAATTATTGTTCAAAAGGTAAAATTTTCAAAATTTTTTCACGTTTGCAATATTGAAGCTCATATATAGGAAAATCTCCAATTCGAATTTTATAATACTCACTAAATAAGAAATGGGTCTAAAGTTGGTCCCAAAAATTGCACTTTTAAAATATTTTGCTTTAAAATATTCGCTTTTTTCCAATGTTAACCGTATGGAAAATTCGACACATCAAAATTTTCAAAATTTTAAATTTTTTTTGCATCTAGGATAACAGAAATCCTCACACGAATTGATTTCCACAATCAAATGGTCATTAAAATGAAATTTTACTTCTCAAAATTCAGTTATTGCCAAAAAAAAAGTCTTTATATCGCTTAGAATATACATTAAATTTGCCAATCCTTAGGCAATTTTCAAATTCTCAATTTTCAAATTTTAACCTTAATTTGTAGCCTAGGATAGAAAAAGTCATCACCCGATTTTATTCTGATCATCAATTTGCTTATAAAATGGTATTTTAGCACTCAAAATCGAACTAATGCAAATTTAAAAGACGGCTTGAAAACATTTTCTGAGCACTTTCGTTTCAAAATTTCAACTTCTCATATAGCTATTCAAAAATAGTTTTTTTGGCCAAATTTGGAAATTTGTTTGATTTTTAAAGTGTTTTTGTATAAAAAAACACAATTTGGAACAATTTGATTGAAATGAAATTTTCCATTCAAATACACTCGAACCTGAAATGTTTCAAGATTTTCGAAAAATTAAATTTTTGTTTTTTAGAATACTTTATTTTAATTATTTATATTGAAGCTCATATATAGAAGAATCTCCAATTTGAATTTTATAACACTCATTAAATAAGAAGTGCGTCTAAAGTTGGTAGAAAAAGTGCAATTTTCTTAAAAATAAAATTCCCCCATTGAAAACACATGGCGGACTATTCAATGAATTATTGTTCAAAAAGTAAAATTTTCAAATTTTTTTCCCGTTTTTTATATTGAAGCTCATACATAGGCAAATCTCCAATTCGAATTTTATAACACTCACTAAATATGAAGTGGTTCTAAAGTTGGTCCAAAAAGTTGGTCCAAAAAGCAATTTTCTCAAAAATAAAATTCCCCCATTGAAAACACATGGCGGACTATTCAATGAATTATTGTTCAAAAAGTAAAATTTTCAAAAATTTTTCCTATTTGTTAATTTGAAGCTTATACAAAGGAGAATCTCCGATTCCAATTTTATAACACTGACTAAATAAGAAGTGGGTCTAAAGATGGTCCATAAAGTGCACTATCAAAGTGTTTCGTTTTAAATTTTCCCCATGTTAATCGTATGAAAAATTTCACACTTCTAAATTTTCAAACTTTTACAATCTTTTTGCAACTAGGGTAACAGAAATTATCACCCGATTCGATTTCCATATTAAAATCGTCATTAAAGTGAAATTTTACTAATCACAATCCAGTTATTGCACCCAAAAAAGTCAACTGATTGAAAATACATTAAACTTGTCAATCCTTAGGCAATTTTCAAATTCTCAATCTTTGAAATTTAACCTTAATTTGCTGCCTAGAATCATAAAATTCATCACCCGATTTTATTCTGATCATCAATTTGCTTATAAAATGGTATTTTAGCGCTCAAATTCGAACCAATGCAAACTTAAAAGACGGCTTGAAAACATTTTCTGAGCGCTTTCGTTTAAAAATTTCAACTTCTCATATAGATATTAAAAAAAAAATTTTGTCCAAAATTTTGTTGTTAGTTTGATTTATAAAGTGTTTTTGAATAAAAAAACATGATTTGGAACCATTTGTTAAAAATGAAATTTTCCATTCAAATACACTCGAAAATGAAATATTTAACGATTTTCGAAAATATTAATTTTTGATTTACAGAATACTTTTTTTAATTAAAATTGGTACAAGAATGACTATAAAACATATATCCAACTCAAATTCACAATTTGAAAGCATTTGAGTCATTTTCTCGAAAATACAATTCCCCATTGAAAACACATGGCGGACTATTCAATAAATTATTGTTAGAAAAGTAAAATTTTCAAAATTTTTTCATGTTTGTTAATTTGAAGCTTATACATAGGAGAATCTCCGATTCCAATTTTATAACACTGACTAAATAAGAAGTGGGTCTAAACTTGGTCCAAAAAGTGCACTTTCAAAGTGTTTCGTTTTAAATTTCCCCCATGTTAATCGTATGAAAAATTCACACTTCTAAATTTTCAAACTTTTACAATCCTTTTGCAGCAAGGGTAGCAGAAATCATCACCCGAATTGATTTCCACATTCAAATGGTCATTAAAATGAAATTTTACTCTTCAAAATTCAGTTATTGCCAAAAAAAGTCTCTATATCCATTTGAATATACATTAAACTTGCCAATTCTTAGGCAATTTTCAAATTCTCAATTTTCGAATTTTAACCTTAATTTGTAGCTTTGGATAATAAAAGTCATCACCCGATTTCTTTCTTATCATCAATTTGCTCATGAAATAGTATTTTAGCACTCAAAATCGAAGCAATGCTAAGTAAAATAAAGGCTTCAAAACAGTTTCTGAGCGCTTTCATTTCAAAACTTCAACTTCTCATAAAACTATTCAAAAATAGTTTTTTTGGCGAAAATTTGGAAATTTGTTTGCTTTTTAAAGTGTTTTTGAATAAAAAAAAAACACAATTTGGAACCATTTGTTAAAAATGAAATTTTCCATTCAAATACACTTGAAATTGAAATATTTAAAGATTTTCGAAAATTGGAATTTTTGATTTTTAGAATACTTTTTTTTAATTAAAATTTGGTACAAGAATGACTATACAACATATATCCAACTCCAATTCGCAATTTGAACGCATATGAGCAATTTTCTCGAAAATACAATTCCCCATTGAAATAACATGGCGGACTATTGAATGAATAATTGTTCAAAAACTAAAATTTTCAAAATTTTTTCCCGTTTGTGATATGGAAGCTTATATATAGGAGAATCTCCAATTCCAATTTTATTACACTCACTAAATAAGAAGTGGGTCTAAAGTTGGTCCGAAAAGTTCAATTTTCTCAAAAATAAAATTCCCTTATTGAAAACACATGGCGGACTATTCAATGAATTATTGTTCAAAAAGTAAAATTTTCAAATTTTTTTTATTTGTGTGATATTGAAGCTTATATATAGGAGAACCTCTAATTCGAATTTTATAACACTCACCAAATAAGAAGTGGGTTTTAAGTTGGTCCAAAAAGTGCAATTTTTTCAAAACTAAAATTCACAGATTGAAAACACATGGCGGACTATTCAATGAATTATTGTTCAAAAAGTAAAATTTTCAATTTTTTTTCCGTGTGTGATATTGAAGCTTATATATAGGAAAACCTCTAATTCCAATTTTAGAACACTCATTAAATAAGAAGTGGGTCTAAAGTTGGTCCAAATAGTGCAATTTTTTCAAAAATAAAATTCCCCCATTGAAAACACATGGTGGACTGTTCAATGATTTATTGTTCAAAGAGTAAAATTTTGAAATTTTTTTCCCATGTGTGATATTGAAGCTTATATATAGCAGAATCTCTAATTCCAATTTTGTAAAACTCACTAAATAAGAAGTGGGTCTAAAATTGGTCCGAAAAGTTCAATTTTCTCAAAAATAAAATTCCCCCATTGAAAACACATGGCGGACTATTCATAGAATTATTGTTCAAAAGGTAAAATTTTCAAAATTTTTTCACGTTTGCAATATTGAAGCTCATATATAGGAAAATCTCCAATTCGAATTTTATAATACTCACTAAATAAGAAATGGGTCTAAAGTTGGTCCCAAAAATTGCACTTTTAAAATATTTTGCTTTAAAATATTCGCTTTTTTCCAATGTTAACCGTATGGAAAATTCGACACATCAAAATTTTCAAAATTTTAAATTTTTTTTGCATCTAGGATAACAGAAATCCTCACACGAATTGATTTCCACAATCAAATGGTCATTAAAATGAAATTTTACTTCTCAAAATTCAGTTATTGCCAAAAAAAAAGTCTTTATATCGCTTAGAATATACATTAAATTTGCCAATCCTTAGGCAATTTTCAAATTCTCAATTTTCAAATTTTAACCTTAATTTGTAGCCTAGGATAGAAAAAGTCATCACCCGATTTTATTCTGATCATCAATTTGCTTATAAAATGGTATTTTAGCACTCAAAATCGAACTAATGCAAATTTAAAAGACGGCTTGAAAACATTTTCTGAGCACTTTCGTTTCAAAATTTCAACTTCTCATATAGCTATTCAAAAATAGTTTTTTTGGCCAAATTTGGAAATTTGTTTGATTTTTAAAGTGTTTTTGTATAAAAAAACACAATTTGGAACAATTTGATTGAAATGAAATTTTCCATTCAAATACACTCGAACCTGAAATGTTTCAAGATTTTCGAAAAATTAAATTTTTGTTTTTTAGAATACTTTATTTTAATTATTTATATTGAAGCTCATATATAGAAGAATCTCCAATTTGAATTTTATAACACTCATTAAATAAGAAGTGCGTCTAAAGTTGGTAGAAAAAGTGCAATTTTCTTAAAAATAAAATTCCCCCATTGAAAACACATGGCGGACTATTCAATGAATTATTGTTCAAAAAGTAAAATTTTCAAATTTTTTTCCCGTTTTTTATATTGAAGCTCATACATAGGCAAATCTCCAATTCGAATTTTATAACACTCACTAAATATGAAGTGGTTCTAAAGTTGGTCCAAAAAGTTGGTCCAAAAAGCAATTTTCTCAAAAATAAAATTCCCCCATTGAAAACACATGGCGGACTATTCAATGAATTATTGTTCAAAAAGTAAAATTTTCAAAATTTTTTCCTATTTGTTAATTTGAAGCTTATACAAAGGAGAATCTCCGATTCCAATTTTATAACACTGACTAAATAAGAAGTGGGTCTAAAGATGGTCCATAAAGTGCACTATCAAAGTGTTTCGTTTTAAATTTTCCCCATGTTAATCGTATGAAAAATTTCACACTTCTAAATTTTCAAACTTTTACAATCTTTTTGCAACTAGGGTAACAGAAATTATCACCCGATTCGATTTCCATATTAAAATCGTCATTAAAGTGAAATTTTACTAATCACAATCCAGTTATTGCACCCAAAAAAGTCAACTGATTGAAAATACATTAAACTTGTCAATCCTTAGGCAATTTTCAAATTCTCAATCTTTGAAATTTAACCTTAATTTGCTGCCTAGAATCATAAAATTCATCACCCGATTTTATTCTGATCATCAATTTGCTTATAAAATGGTATTTTAGCGCTCAAATTCGAACCAATGCAAACTTAAAAGACGGCTTGAAAACATTTTCTGAGCGCTTTCGTTTAAAAATTTCAACTTCTCATATAGATATTAAAAAAAAAATTTTGTCCAAAATTTTGTTGTTAGTTTGATTTATAAAGTGTTTTTGAATAAAAAAACATGATTTGGAACCATTTGTTAAAAATGAAATTTTCCATTCAAATACACTCGAAAATGAAATATTTAACGATTTTCGAAAATATTAATTTTTGATTTACAGAATACTTTTTTTAATTAAAATTGGTACAAGAATGACTATAAAACATATATCCAACTCAAATTCACAATTTGAAAGCATTTGAGTCATTTTCTCGAAAATACAATTCCCCATTGAAAACACATGGCGGACTATTCAATGAATTATTGTTAGAAAAGTAAAATTTTCAAAATTTTTTCATGTTTGTTAATTTGAAGCTTATACATAGGAGAATCTCCGATTCCAATTTTATAACACTGACTAAATAAGAAGTGGGTCTAAACTTGGTCCAAAAAGTGCACTTTCAAAGTGTTTCGTTTTAAATTTCCCCCATGTTAATCGTATGAAAAATTCACACTTCTAAATTTTCAAACTTTTACAATCCTTTTGCAGCAAGGGTAGCAGAAATCATCACCCGAATTGATTTCCACATTCAAATGGTCATTAAAATGAAATTTTACTCTTCAAAATTCAGTTATTGCCAAAAAAAGTCTCTATATCCATTTGAATATACATTAAACTTGCCAATTCTTAGGCAATTTTCAAATTCTCAATTTTCGAATTTTAACCTTAATTTGTAGCTTTGGATAATAAAAGTCATCACCCGATTTCTTTCTTATCATCAATTTGCTCATGAAATAGTATTTTAGCACTCAAAATCGAAGCAATGCTAAGTAAAATAAAGGCTTCAAAACAGTTTCTGAGCGCTTTCATTTCAAAACTTCAACTTCTCATAAAACTATTCAAAAATAGTTTTTTTGGCGAAAATTTGGAAATTTGTTTGCTTTTTAAAGTGTTTTTGAATAAAAAAAAAACACAATTTGGAACCATTTGTTAAAAATGAAATTTTCCATTCAAATACACTTGAAATTGAAATATTTAAAGATTTTCGAAAATTGGAATTTTTGATTTTTAGAATACTTTTTTTTAATTAAAATTTGGTACAAGAATGACTATACAACATATATCCAACTCCAATTCGCAATTTGAACGCATTTGAGCAATTTTCTCGAAAATACAATTCCCCATTGAAATAACATGGCGGACTATTGAATGAATAATTGTTCAAAAACTAAAATTTTCAAAATTTTTTCCCGTTTGTGATATGGAAGCTTATATATAGGAGAATCTCCAATTCCAATTTTATTACACTCACTAAATAAGAAGTGGGTCTAAAGTTGGTCCGAAAAGTTCAATTTTCTCAAAAATAAAATTCCCTTATTGAAAACACATGGCGGACTATTCAATGAATTATTGTTCAAAAAGTAAAATTTTCAAATTTTTTTTATTTGTGTGATATTGAAGCTTATATATAGGAGAACCTCTAATTCGAATTTTATAACACTCACCAAATAAGAAGTGGGTTTTAAGTTGGTCCAAAAAGTGCAATTTTTTCAAAACTAAAATTCACAGATTGAAAACACATGGCGGACTATTCAATGAATTATTGTTCAAAAAGTAAAATTTTCAATTTTTTTTCCGTGTGTGATATTGAAGCTTATATATAGGAAAACCTCTAATTCCAATTTTAGAACACTCATTAAATAAGAAGTGGGTCTAAAGTTGGTCCAAATAGTGCAATTTTTTCAAAAATAAAATTCCCCCATTGAAAACACATGGTGGACTGTTCAATGATTTATTGTTCAAAGAGTAAAATTTTGAAAATTTTTTCCCATGTGTGATATTGAAGCTTATATATAGCAGAATCTCTAATTCCAATTTTGTAAAACTCACTAAATAAGAAGTGGGTCTAAAATTGGTCCGAAAAGTTCAATTTTCTCAAAAATAAAATTCCCCCATTGAAAACACATGGCGGACTATTCATAGAATTATTGTTCAAAAGGTAAAATTTTCAAAATTTTTTCACGTTTGCAATATTGAAGCTCATATATAGGAAAATCTCCAATTCGAATTTTATAATACTCACTAAATAAGAAATGGGTCTAAAGTTGGTCCCAAAAATTGCACTTTTAAAATATTTTGCTTTAAAATATTCGCTTTTTTCCAATGTTAACCGTATGGAAAATTCGACACATCAAAATTTTCAAAATTTTAAATTTCTTTTGCATCTAGGATAACAGAAATCATCACACGAATTGATTTCCACAATCAAATGGTCATTAAAATGAAAATTTACTTCTCAAAATTCAGTTATTGCCAAAAAAAAAGTCTTTATATCGCTTAGAATATACATTAAATTTGCCAATCCTTAGGCAATTTTCAAATTCTCAATTTTCAAATTTTAACCTTAATTTGTAGCCTAGGATAGTAAAAGTCATCACCCGATTTTATTCTGATCATCAATTTGCTTATAAAATGGTATTTTAGCACTCAAAATCGAACTAATGCAAATTTAAAAGACGGCTTGAAAACATTTTCTGAGCACTTTCGTTTCAAAATTTCAACTTCTCATATAGCTATTCAAAAATAGTTTTTTTGGCCAAATTTGGAAATTTGTTTGATTTTTAAAGTGTTTTTGTATAAAAAAACACAATTTGGAACAATTTGATTGAAATGAAATTTTCCATTCAAATACACTCGAACCTGAAATATTTCAAGATTTTCGAAAAATTAAATTTTTGTTTTTTAGAATACTTTTTTTTAATTATTTATATTGAAGCTCATATATAGAAGAATCTCCAATTTGAATTTTATAACACTCATTAAATAAGAAGTGCGTCTAAAGTTGGTAGAAAAAGTGCAATTTTCTTAAAAATAAAATTCCCCCATTGAAAACACATGGCGGACTATTCAATGAATTATTGTTCAAAAAGTAAAATTTTCAAAATTTTTTCCTATTTGTTAATTTGAAGCTTATACATAGGAGAATCTCCGATTCCAATTTTATAACACTGACTAAATAAGAAGTGGGTCTAAAGATGGTCCATAAAGTGCTCTATCAAAGTGTTTCGTTTTAAATTTTCCCCATGTTAATCGTATGAAAAATTTCACACTTCTAAATTTTCAAACTTTTACAATCTTTTTGCAACTAGGGTAACAGAAATTATCACCCGATTCGATTTCCATATTAAAATCGTCATTAAAGTGAAATTTTACTAATCACAATCCAGTTATTGCACCCAAAAAGTCAACTGATTGAAAATACATTAAACTTGTCAATCCTTAGGCAATTTTCAAATTCTCAATCTTTGAAATTTAACCTTAATTTGCTGCCTAGAATCATAAAATTCATCACCCGATTTTATTCTGATCATCAATTTGCTTATAAAATGGTATTTTAGCGCTCAAATTCGAACCAATGCAAACTTAAAAGACGGCTTGAAAACATTTTCTGAGCGCTTTCGTTTAAAAATTTCAACTTCTCATAAAACTATTCAAAAATAGTTTTTTTGGCGAAAATTTGGAAATTTGTTTGCTTTTTAAAGTGTTTTTGAATAAAAAAAAACACAATTTGGAACCATTTGTTAAAAATGAAATTTTCCATTCAAATACACTTGAAACTGAAATATTTAAAGATTTTCGAAAATTGGAATTTTTGATTTTTAGAATACTTTTTTTTAATTAAAATTTGGTACAAGAATGACTATACAACATATATCCAACTCCAATTCGCAATTTGAACGCATTTGAGCAATTTTCTCGAAAATACAATTCCCCATTGAAATAACATGGCGGACTATTGAATGAATAATTGTTCAAAAACTAAAATTTTCAAAATTTTTTCCCGTTTGTGTTATGGAAGCTTATATATAGGAGAATCTCCAATTCCAATTTTATTACACTCACTAAATAAGAAGTGGGTCTAAAGTAGGTCCGAAAAGTTCAATTTTCTCAAAAATAAAATTCCCTTATTGAAAACACATGGCGGAGTATTCAATGAATTATTGTTCAAAAAGTAAAATTTTCAAATTTTTTTTATTTGTGTGATATTGAAGCTTATATATAGGAGAACCTCTAATTCGAATTTTATAACACTCACTAAATAAGAAGTGGGTTTTAAGTTGGTCCAAAAAGTGCAATTTTTTCAAAACTAAAATTCACAGATTGAAAACACATGGCGGACTATTCAATGAATTATTGTTCAAAAAGTAAAATTTTCAATTTTTTTTCCGTGTGTGATATTGAAGCTTATATATAGGAAAACCTCTAATTCCAATTTTAGAACACTCATTAAATAAGAAGTGGGTCTAAAGTTGGTCCAAATAGTGCAATTTTTTCAAAAATAAAATTCCCCCATTGAAAACACATGGTGGACTGTTCAATGATTTATTGTTCAAAGAGTAAAATTTTGAAATTTTTTTCCCATGTGTGATATTGAAGCTTATATATAGCAGAATCTCTAATTCCAATTTTGTAAAACTCACTAAATAAGAAGTGGGTCTAAAATTGGTCCGAAAAGTTCAATTTTCTCAAAAATAAAATTCCCCCATTGAAAACACATGGCGGACTATTCATAGAATTATTGTTCAAAAGGTAAAATTTTCAAAATTTTTTCACGTTTGCAATATTGAAGCTCATATATAGGAAAATCTCCAATTCGAATTTTATAATACTCACTAAATAAGAAATGGGTCTAAAGTTGGTCCCAAAAATTGCACTTTTAAAATATTTTGCTTTAAAATATTCGCTTTTTTCCAATGTTAACCGTATGGAAAATTCGACACATCAAAATTTTCAAAATTTTAAATTTTTTTTGCATCTAGGATAACAGAAATCCTCACACGAATTGATTTCCACAATCAAATGGTCATTAAAATGAAATTTTACTTCTCAAAATTCAGTTATTGCCAAAAAAAAAGTCTTTATATCGCTTAGAATATACATTAAATTTGCCAATCCTTAGGCAATTTTCAAATTCTCAATTTTCAAATTTTAACCTTAATTTGTAGCCTAGGATAGAAAAAGTCATCACCCGATTTTATTCTGATCATCAATTTGCTTATAAAATGGTATTTTAGCACTCAAAATCGAACTAATGCAAATTTAAAAGACGGCTTGAAAACATTTTCTGAGCACTTTCGTTTCAAAATTTCAACTTCTCATATAGCTATTCAAAAATAGTTTTTTTGGCCAAATTTGGAAATTTGTTTGATTTTTAAAGTGTTTTTGTATAAAAAAACACAATTTGGAACAATTTGATTGAAATGAAATTTTCCATTCAAATACACTCGAACCTGAAATGTTTCAAGATTTTCGAAAAATTAAATTTTTGTTTTTTAGAATACTTTATTTTAATTATTTATATTGAAGCTCATATATAGAAGAATCTCCAATTTGAATTTTATAACACTCATTAAATAAGAAGTGCGTCTAAAGTTGGTAGAAAAAGTGCAATTTTCTTAAAAATAAAATTCCCCCATTGAAAACACATGGCGGACTATTCAATGAATTATTGTTCAAAAAGTAAAATTTTCAAATTTTTTTCCCGTTTTTTATATTGAAGCTCATACATAGGCAAATCTCCAATTCGAATTTTATAACACTCACTAAATATGAAGTGGTTCTAAAGTTGGTCCAAAAAGTTGGTCCAAAAAGCAATTTTCTCAAAAATAAAATTCCCCCATTGAAAACACATGGCGGACTATTCAATGAATTATTGTTCAAAAAGTAAAATTTTCAAAAATTTTTCCTATTTGTTAATTTGAAGCTTATACAAAGGAGAATCTCCGATTCCAATTTTATAACACTGACTAAATAAGAAGTGGGTCTAAAGATGGTCCATAAAGTGCACTATCAAAGTGTTTCGTTTTAAATTTTCCCCATGTTAATCGTATGAAAAATTTCACACTTCTAAATTTTCAAACTTTTACAATCTTTTTGCAACTAGGGTAACAGAAATTATCACCCGATTCGATTTCCATATTAAAATCGTCATTAAAGTGAAATTTTACTAATCACAATCCAGTTATTGCACCCAAAAAAGTCAACTGATTGAAAATACATTAAACTTGTCAATCCTTAGGCAATTTTCAAATTCTCAATCTTTGAAATTTAACCTTAATTTGCTGCCTAGAATCATAAAATTCATCACCCGATTTTATTCTGATCATCAATTTGCTTATAAAATGGTATTTTAGCGCTCAAATTCGAACCAATGCAAACTTAAAAGACGGCTTGAAAACATTTTCTGAGCGCTTTCGTTTAAAAATTTCAACTTCTCATATAGATATTAAAAAAAAAATTTTGTCCAAAATTTTGTTGTTAGTTTGATTTATAAAGTGTTTTTGAATAAAAAAACATGATTTGGAACCATTTGTTAAAAATGAAATTTTCCATTCAAATACACTCGAAAATGAAATATTTAACGATTTTCGAAAATATTAATTTTTGATTTACAGAATACTTTTTTTAATTAAAATTGGTACAAGAATGACTATAAAACATATATCCAACTCAAATTCACAATTTGAAAGCATTTGAGTCATTTTCTCGAAAATACAATTCCCCATTGAAAACACATGGCGGACTATTCAATGAATTATTGTTAGAAAAGTAAAATTTTCAAAATTTTTTCATGTTTGTTAATTTGAAGCTTATACATAGGAGAATCTCCGATTCCAATTTTATAACACTGACTAAATAAGAAGTGGGTCTAAACTTGGTCCAAAAAGTGCACTTTCAAAGTGTTTCGTTTTAAATTTCCCCCATGTTAATCGTATGAAAAATTCACACTTCTAAATTTTCAAACTTTTACAATCCTTTTGCAGCAAGGGTAGCAGAAATCATCACCCGAATTGATTTCCACATTCAAATGGTCATTAAAATGAAATTTTACTCTTCAAAATTCAGTTATTGCCAAAAAAAGTCTCTATATCCATTTGAATATACATTAAACTTGCCAATTCTTAGGCAATTTTCAAATTCTCAATTTTCGAATTTTAACCTTAATTTGTAGCTTTGGATAATAAAAGTCATCACCCGATTTCTTTCTTATCATCAATTTGCTCATGAAATAGTATTTTAGCACTCAAAATCGAAGCAATGCTAAGTAAAATAAAGGCTTCAAAACAGTTTCTGAGCGCTTTCATTTCAAAACTTCAACTTCTCATAAAACTATTCAAAAATAGTTTTTTTGGCGAAAATTTGGAAATTTGTTTGCTTTTTAAAGTGTTTTTGAATAAAAAAAAAACACAATTTGGAACCATTTGTTAAAAATGAAATTTTCCATTCAAATACACTTGAAATTGAAATATTTAAAGATTTTCGAAAATTGGAATTTTTGATTTTTAGAATACTTTTTTTTAATTAAAATTTGGTACAAGAATGACTATACAACATATATCCAACTCCAATTCGCAATTTGAACGCATATGAGCAATTTTCTCGAAAATACAATTCCCCATTGAAATAACATGGCGGACTATTGAATGAATAATTGTTCAAAAACTAAAATTTTCAAAATTTTTTCCCGTTTGTGATATGGAAGCTTATATATAGGAGAATCTCCAATTCCAATTTTATTACACTCACTAAATAAGAAGTGGGTCTAAAGTTGGTCCGAAAAGTTCAATTTTCTCAAAAATAAAATTCCCTTATTGAAAACACATGGCGGACTATTCAATGAATTATTGTTCAAAAAGTAAAATTTTCAAATTTTTTTTATTTGTGTGATATTGAAGCTTATATATAGGAGAACCTCTAATTCGAATTTTATAACACTCACCAAATAAGAAGTGGGTTTTAAGTTGGTCCAAAAAGTGCAATTTTTTCAAAACTAAAATTCACAGATTGAAAACACATGGCGGACTATTCAATGAATTATTGTTCAAAAAGTAAAATTTTCAATTTTTTTTCCGTGTGTGATATTGAAGCTTATATATAGGAAAACCTCTAATTCCAATTTTAGAACACTCATTAAATAAGAAGTGGGTCTAAAGTTGGTCCAAATAGTGCAATTTTTTCAAAAATAAAATTCCCCCATTGAAAACACATGGTGGACTGTTCAATGATTTATTGTTCAAAGAGTAAAATTTTGAAAATTTTTTCCCATGTGTGATATTGAAGCTTATATATAGCAGAATCTCTAATTCCAATTTTGTAAAACTCACTAAATAAGAAGTGGGTCTAAAATTGGTCCGAAAAGTTCAATTTTCTCAAAAATAAAATTCCCCCATTGAAAACACATGGCGGACTATTCATAGAATTATTGTTCAAAAGGTAAAATTTTCAAAATTTTTTCACGTTTGCAATATTGAAGCTCATATATAGGAAAATCTCCAATTCGAATTTTATAATACTCACTAAATAAGAAATGGGTCTAAAGTTGGTCCCAAAAATTGCACTTTTAAAATATTTTGCTTTAAAATATTCGCTTTTTTCCAATGTTAACCGTATGGAAAATTCGACACATCAAAATTTTCAAAATTTTAAATTTTTTTTGCATCTAGGATAACAGAAATCCTCACACGAATTGATTTCCACAATCAAATGGTCATTAAAATGAAATTTTACTTCTCAAAATTCAGTTATTGCCAAAAAAAAAGTCTTTATATCGCTTAGAATATACATTAAATTTGCCAATCCTTAGGCAATTTTCAAATTCTCAATTTTCAAATTTTAACCTTAATTTGTAGCCTAGGATAGAAAAAGTCATCACCCGATTTTATTCTGATCATCAATTTGCTTATAAAATGGTATTTTAGCACTCAAAATCGAACTAATGCAAATTTAAAAGACGGCTTGAAAACATTTTCTGAGCACTTTCGTTTCAAAATTTCAACTTCTCATATAGCTATTCAAAAATAGTTTTTTTGGCCAAATTTGGAAATTTGTTTGATTTTTAAAGTGTTTTTGTATAAAAAAACACAATTTGGAACAATTTGATTGAAATGAAATTTTCCATTCAAATACACTCGAACCTGAAATGTTTCAAGATTTTCGAAAAATTAAATTTTTGTTTTTTAGAATACTTTATTTTAATTATTTATATTGAAGCTCATATATAGAAGAATCTCCAATTTGAATTTTATAACACTCATTAAATAAGAAGTGCGTCTAAAGTTGGTAGAAAAAGTGCAATTTTCTTAAAAATAAAATTCCCCCATTGAAAACACATGGCGGACTATTCAATGAATTATTGTTCAAAAAGTAAAATTTTCAAATTTTTTTCCCGTTTTTTATATTGAAGCTCATACATAGGCAAATCTCCAATTCGAATTTTATAACACTCACTAAATATGAAGTGGTTCTAAAGTTGGTCCAAAAAGTTGGTCCAAAAAGCAATTTTCTCAAAAATAAAATTCCCCCATTGAAAACACATGGCGGACTATTCAATGAATTATTGTTCAAAAAGTAAAATTTTCAAAAATTTTTCCTATTTGTTAATTTGAAGCTTATACAAAGGAGAATCTCCGATTCCAATTTTATAACACTGACTAAATAAGAAGTGGGTCTAAAGATGGTCCATAAAGTGCACTATCAAAGTGTTTCGTTTTAAATTTTCCCCATGTTAATCGTATGAAAAATTTCACACTTCTAAATTTTCAAACTTTTACAATCTTTTTGCAACTAGGGTAACAGAAATTATCACCCGATTCGATTTCCATATTAAAATCGTCATTAAAGTGAAATTTTACTAATCACAATCCAGTTATTGCACCCAAAAAAGTCAACTGATTGAAAATACATTAAACTTGTCAATCCTTAGGCAATTTTCAAATTCTCAATCTTTGAAATTTAACCTTAATTTGCTGCCTAGAATCATAAAATTCATCACCCGATTTTATTCTGATCATCAATTTGCTTATAAAATGGTATTTTAGCGCTCAAATTCGAACCAATGCAAACTTAAAAGACGGCTTGAAAACATTTTCTGAGCGCTTTCGTTTAAAAATTTCAACTTCTCATATAGATATTAAAAAAAAAATTTTGTCCAAAATTTTGTTGTTAGTTTGATTTATAAAGTGTTTTTGAATAAAAAAACATGATTTGGAACCATTTGTTAAAAATGAAATTTTCCATTCAAATACACTCGAAAATGAAATATTTAACGATTTTCGAAAATATTAATTTTTGATTTACAGAATACTTTTTTTAATTAAAATTGGTACAAGAATGACTATAAAACATATATCCAACTCAAATTCACAATTTGAAAGCATTTGAGTCATTTTCTCGAAAATACAATTCCCCATTGAAAACACATGGCGGACTATTCAATGAATTATTGTTAGAAAAGTAAAATTTTCAAAATTTTTTCATGTTTGTTAATTTGAAGCTTATACATAGGAGAATCTCCGATTCCAATTTTATAACACTGACTAAATAAGAAGTGGGTCTAAACTTGGTCCAAAAAGTGCACTTTCAAAGTGTTTCGTTTTAAATTTCCCCCATGTTAATCGTATGAAAAATTCACACTTCTAAATTTTCAAACTTTTACAATCCTTTTGCAGCAAGGGTAGCAGAAATCATCACCCGAATTGATTTCCACATTCAAATGGTCATTAAAATGAAATTTTACTCTTCAAAATTCAGTTATTGCCAAAAAAAGTCTCTATATCCATTTGAATATACATTAAACTTGCCAATTCTTAGGCAATTTTCAAATTCTCAATTTTCGAATTTTAACCTTAATTTGTAGCTTTGGATAATAAAAGTCATCACCCGATTTCTTTCTTATCATCAATTTGCTCATGAAATAGTATTTTAGCACTCAAAATCGAAGCAATGCTAAGTAAAATAAAGGCTTCAAAACAGTTTCTGAGCGCTTTCATTTCAAAACTTCAACTTCTCATAAAACTATTCAAAAATAGTTTTTTTGGCGAAAATTTGGAAATTTGTTTACTTTTTAAAGTGTTTTTGAATAAAAAAAAAACACAATTTGGAACCATTTGTTAAAAATGAAATTTTCCATTCAAATACACTTGAAATTGAAATATTTAAAGATTTTCGAAAATTGGAATTTTTGATTTTTAGAATACTTTTTTTTAATTAAAATTTGGTACAAGAATGACTATACAACATATATCCAACTCCAATTCGCAATTTGAACGCATATGAGCAATTTTCTCGAAAATACAATTCCCCATTGAAATAACATGGCGGACTATTGAATGAATAATTGTTCAAAAACTAAAATTTTCAAAATTTTTTCCCGTTTGTGATATGGAAGCTTATATATAGGAGAATCTCCAATTCCAATTTTATTACACTCACTAAATAAGAAGTGGGTCTAAAGTTGGTCCGAAAAGTTCAATTTTCTCAAAAATAAAATTCCCTTATTGAAAACACATGGCGGACTATTCAATGAATTATTGTTCAAAAAGTAAAATTTTCAATTTTTTTTTATTTGTGTGATATTGAAGCTTATATATAGGAGAACCTCTAATTCGAATTTTATAACACTCACCAAATAAGAAGTGGGTTTTAAGTTGGTCCAAAAAGTGCAATTTTTTCAAAACTAAAATTCACAGATTGAAAACACATGGCGGACTATTCAATGAATTATTGTTCAAAAAGTAAAATTTTCAATTTTTTTTCCGTGTGTGATATTGAAGCTTATATATAGGAAAACCTCTAATTCCAATTTTAGAACACTCATTAAATAAGAAGTGGGTCTAAAGTTGGTCCAAATAGTGCAATTTTTTCAAAAATAAAATTCCCCCATTGAAAACACATGGTGGACTGTTCAATGATTTATTGTTCAAAGAGTAAAATTTTGAAAATTTTTTCCCATGTGTGATATTGAAGCTTATATATAGCAGAATCTCTAATTCCAATTTTGTAAAACTCACTAAATAAGAAGTGGGTCTAAAATTGGTCCGAAAAGTTCAATTTTCTCAAAAATAAAATTCCCCCATTGAAAACACATGGCGGACTATTCATAGAATTATTGTTCAAAAGGTAAAATTTTCAAAATTTTTTCACGTTTGCAATATTGAAGCTCATATATAGGAAAATCTTCAATTCGAATTTTATAATACTCACTAAATAAGAAATGGGTCTAAAGTTGGTCCCAAAAATTGCACTTTTAAAATATTTTGCTTTAAAATATTCGCTTTTTTCCAATGTTAACCGTATGGAAAATTCGACACATCAAAATTTTCAAAATTTTAAATTTCTTTTGCATCTAGGATAACAGAAATCATCACACGAATTGATTTCCACAATCAAATGGTCATTAAAATGAAATTTTACTTCTCAAAATTCAGTTATTGCCAAAAAAAAGTCTTTATATCGCTTAGAATATACATTAAATTTGCCAATCCTTAGGCAATTTTCAAATTCTCAATTTTCAAATTTTAACCTTAATTTGTAGCCTAGGATAGTAAAAGTCATCACCCGATTTTATTCTGATCATCAATTTGCTTATAAAATGGTATTTTAGCACTCAAAATCGAACTAATGCAAATTTAAAAGACGGCTTGAAAACATTTTCTGAGCACTTTCGTTTCAAAATTTCAACTTCTCATATAGCTATTCAAAAATAGTTTTTTTTGGCCAAATTTGGAAATTTGTTTGATTTTTAAAGTGTTTTTGTATAAAAAAACACAATTTGGAACAATTTGATTGAAATGAAATTTTCCATTCAAATACACTCGAACCTGAAATATTTCAAGATTTTCGAAAAATTAAATTTTTGTTTTTTAGAATACTTTTTTTTAATTATTTATATTGAAGCTCATATATAGAAGAATCTCCAATTTGAATTTTATAACACTCATTAAATAAGAAGTGCGTCTAAAGTTGGTAGAAAAAGTGCAATTTTCTTAAAAATAAAATTCCCCCATTGAAAACACATGGCGGACTATTCAATGAATTATTGTTCAAAAAGTAAAATTTTCAAAATTTTTTCCTATTTGTTAATTTGAAGCTTATACATAGGAGAATCTCCGATTCCAATTTTATAACACTGACTAAATAAGAAGTGGGTCTAAAGATGGTCCATAAAGTGCTCTATCAAAGTGTTTCGTTTTAAATTTTCCCCATGTTAATCGTATGAAAAATTTCACACTTCTAAATTTTCAAACTTTTACAATCTTTTTGCAACTAGGGTAACAGAAATTATCACCCGATTCGATTTCCATATTAAAATCGTCATTAAAGTGAAATTTTACTAATCACAATCCAGTTATTGCACCCAAAAAGTCAACTGATTGAAAATACATTAAACTTGTCAATCCTTAGGCAATTTTCAAATTCTCAATCTTTGAAATTTAACCTTAATTTGCTGCCTAGAATCATAAAATTCATCACCCGATTTTATTCTGATCATCAATTTGCTTATAAAATGGTATTTTAGCGCTCAAATTCGAACCAATGCAAACTTAAAAGACGGCTTGAAAACATTTTCTGAGCGCTTTCGTTTAAAAATTTCAACTTCTCATAAAACTATTCAAAAATAGTTTTTTTGGCGAAAATTTGGAAATTTGTTTGCTTTTTAAAGTGTTTTTGAATAAAAAAAAACACAATTTGGAACCATTTGTTAAAAATGAAATTTTCCATTCAAATACACTTGAAACTGAAATATTTAAAGATTTTCGAAAATTGGAATTTTTGATTTTTAGAATACTTTTTTTTAATTAAAATTTGGTACAAGAATGACTATACAACATATATCCAACTCCAATTCGCAATTTGAACGCATTTGAGCAATTTTCTCGAAAATACAATTCCCCATTGAAATAACATGGCGGACTATTGAATGAATAATTGTTCAAAAACTAAAATTTTCAAAATTTTTTCCCGTTTGTGTTATGGAAGCTTATATATAGGAGAATCTCCAATTCCAATTTTATTACACTCACTAAATAAGAAGTGGGTCTAAAGTAGGTCCGAAAAGTTCAATTTTCTCAAAAATAAAATTCCCTTATTGAAAACACATGGCGGAGTATTCAATGAATTATTGTTCAAAAAGTAAAATTTTCAAATTTTTTTTATTTGTGTGATATTGAAGCTTATATATAGGAGAACCTCTAATTCGAATTTTATAACACTCACTAAATAAGAAGTGGATTTTAAGTTGGTCCAAAAAGTGCAATTTTTTAAAAACTAAAATTCACAGATTGAAAACACAAGGCGGACTATTCAATGAATTATTGTTCAAAAAGTAAAATTTTCAAATTTTTTTTATTTGTGTGATATTGAAGCTTATATATAGGAGAACCTCTAATTCGAATTTTATAACACTCACCAAATAAGAAGTGGGTTTTAAGTTGGTCCAAAAAGTGCAATTTTTTCAAAACTAAAATTCACAGATTGAAATCACATGGCGGACTATTCAATGAATTATTGTTCAAAAAGTAAAATTTTCAATTTTTTTTCCGTGTGTGATATTGAAGCTTATATATAGGAAAACCTCTAATTCCAATTTTAGAACACTCATTAAATAAGAATTGGGTCTAAAGTTGGTCCAAATAGTGCAATTTTTTCAAAAATAAAATTCCCCCATTGAAAACACATGGTGGACTGTTCAATGATTTATTGTTCAAAAAGTAAAATTTTCAAAATTTTTTCCCATGTGTGATATTGAAGCTTATATATAGCAGAATCTCTAATTCCAATTTTATAAAACTCACTAAATAAGAAGTGGGTCTAAAATTGGTCCGAAAAGTTCAATTTTCTCAAAAATAAAATTCCCCCATTGAAAACACATGGTGGACTGTTCATAGAATTATTGTTCAAAAGGTAAAATTTTCAAAATTTTTTCCCGTTTGCAATATTGAAGCTCATATATAGGAAAATCTCCAATTCGAATTTTATAATACTCACTAAATAAGAAATGGGTCTAAAGTTGGTCCCAAAAATTGCACTTTTAAAATATTTTGCTTTAAAATATTCGCTTTTTTCCAATGTTAACCGTATGGAAAATTTGACATATCAAAATTTTCAAAATTTAAAATTTTTTTTGCAACTAGGATAACTGAAATCATCACGCGAATTGATTTCCACAATCAAATGGTCATTAAAATGAAATTTTACTTCTCAAAATTCAGTTATTGCCAAAAAAAAGTCTTTATATCGCTTAGAATATACATTAAACTTGCCAATCCTTAGGCAATTTTCAAATTTTCAATTTTCAAATTTTAACCTTAATTTGTAGCCTAGGATAGTAAAAGTCATCACCCGATTTCTTTCTAATCATCAATTTGCTCATGAAATAGTATTTTAGCACTCAAAATCGAACTAATGCAAATTTAAAAGACGGCTTGAAAACAGTTTCTGAGCACTTTCGTTTCAAAACTTCAACTTCTCAAAGAGCTATTCAAAAATAGTTTTTTTAGCCAAAATTTTGAAATTTGTTTGCTTTTTAAAGTGTTTTTGAATAAAAAAAAACACAATTTGGAACAATTTGTTAAAAATGAAATTTTCCATTCAAATACACTCGAACCTGAAATATTTCAAGATTTTCGAAAAATTAAATTTTTGTTTTTTAGAATACTTTTTTTTAATTATTTATATTGAAGCTCATATATAGAAGAATCTCCAATTTGAATTTTATAACACTCATTAAATAAGAAGTGCGTCTAAAGTTGGTAGAAAAAGTGCAATTTTCTTAAAAATAAAATTCCCCCATTGAAAACACATGGCGGACTATTCAATGAATTATTGTTCAAAAAGTAAAATTTTCAAATTTTTTTCCCGTTTTTTATATTGAAGCTCATACATAGGCAAATCTCCAATTCGAATTTTATAACACTCACTAAATATGAAGTGGTTCTAAAGTTGGTCCAAAAAGTTGGTCCAAAAAGCAATTTTCTCAAAAATAAAATTCCCCCATTGAAAACATATGGCGGACTATTCAATGAATTATTGTTCAAAAAGTAAAATTTTCAAAACTTTTTCCTATTTGTTAATTTGAAGCTTATACATAGGAGAATCTCCGATTCCAATTTTATAACACTGACTAAATAAGAAGTGGGTCTAAAGATGGTCCATAAAGTGCACTATCAAAGTGTTTCGTTTTAAATTTTCCCCATGTTAATCGTATGAAAAATTTCACACTTCTAAATTTTCAAACTTTTACAATCTTTTTGCAACTAGGGTGACAGAAATTATCACCCGATTCGATTTCCATATTAAAATCGTCATTAAAGTGAAATTTTACTAATCACAATCCAGTTATTGCACCCAAAAAAGTCAACTGATTGAAAATACATTAAACTTGTCAATCCTTAGGCAATTTTCAAATTCTCAATCTTTGAAATTTAACCTTAATTTGCTGCCTAGAATCATAAAATTCATCACCCGATTTTATTCTGATCATCAATTTGCTTATAAAATGGTATTTTAGCGCTCAAATTCGAACCAATGCAAACTTAAAAGACGGCTTGAAAACATTTTCTGAGCGCTTTCGTTTAAAAATTTCAACTTCTCATAAAACTATTCAAAAATAGTTTTTTTGGCGAAAATTTGGAAATTTGTTTGCTTTTTAAAGTGTTTTTGAATAAAAAAAAACACAATTTGGAACCATTTGTTAAAAATGAAATTTTCCATTCAAATACACTTGAAACTGAAATATTTAAAGATTTTCGAAAATTGGAATTTTTGATTTTTAGAATACTTTTTTTTAATTAAAATTTGGTACAAGAATGACTATACAACATATATCCAACTCCAATTCGCAATTTGAACGCATTTGAGCAATTTTCTCGAAAATACAATTCCCCATTGAAATAACATGGCGGACTATTGAATGAATAATTGTTCAAAAACTAAAATTTTCAAAATTTTTTCCCGTTTGTGTTATGGAAGCTTATATATAGGAGAATCTCCAATTCCAATTTTATTACACTCACTAAATAAGAAGTGGGTCTAAAGTAGGTCCGAAAAGTTCAATTTTCTCAAAAATAAAATTCCCTTATTGAAAACACATGGCGGAGAATTCAATGAATTATTGTTCAAAAAGTAAAATTTTCAAATTTTTTTTATTTGTGTGATATTGAAGCTTATATATAGGAGAACCTCTAATTCGAATTTTATAACACTCACTAAATAAGAAGTGGATTTTAAGTTGGTCCAAAAAGTGCAATTTTTTCAAAACTAAAATTCACAGATTGAAAACACAAGGCGGACTATTCAATGAATTATTGTTCAAAAAGTAAAATTTTCAAATTTTTTTTATTTGTGTGATATTGAAGCTTATATATAGGAGAACCTCTAATTCGAATTTTATAACACTCACCAAATAAGAAGTGGGTTTTAAGTTGGTCCAAAAAGTGCAATTTTTTCAAAACTAAAATTCACAGATTGAAATCACATGGCGGACTATTCAATGAATTATTGTTCAAAAAGTAAAATTTTCAATTTTTTTTCCGTGTGTGATATTGAAGCTTATATATAGGAAAACCTCTAATTCCAATTTTAGAACACTCATTAAATAAGAATTGGGTCTAAAGTTGGTCCAAATAGTGCAATTTTTTCAAAAATAAAATTCCCCCATTGAAAACACATGGTGGACTGTTCAATGATTTATTGTTCAAAAAGTAAAATTTTCAAAATTTTTTCCCATGTGTGATATTGAAGCTTATATATAGCAGAATCTCTAATTCCAATTTTATAAAACTCACTAAATAAGAAGTGGGTCTAAAATTGGTCCGAAAAGTTCAATTTTCTCAAAAATAAAATTCCCCCATTGAAAACACATGGTGGACTGTTCATAGAATTATTGTTCAAAAGGTAAAATTTTCAAAATTTTTTCCCGTTTGCAATATTGAAGCTCATATATAGGAAAATCTCCAATTCGAATTTTATAATACTCACTAAATAAGAAATGGGTCTAAAGTTGGTCCCAAAAATTGCACTTTTAAAATATTTTGCTTTAAAATATTCGCTTTTTTCCAATGTTAACCGTATGGAAAATTTAAAATATCAAAATTTTCAAAATTTAAAATTTTTTTTGCAACTAGGATAACTGAAATCATCACGCGAATTGATTTCCACAATCAAATGGTCATTAAAATGAAATTTTACTTCTCAAAATTCAGTTATTGCCAAAAAAAAGTCTTTATATCGCTTAGAATATACATTAAACTTGCCAATCCTTAGGCAATTTTCAAATTTTCAATTTTCAAATTTTAACCTTAATTTGTAGCCTAGGATAGTAAAAGTCATCACCCGATTTCTTTCTAATCATCAATTTGCTCATGAAATAGTATTTTAGCACTCAAAATCGAAGCAATGCTAAGTAAAATAAAGGCTTCAAAACAGTTTCTGAGCGCTTTCGTTTCAAAACTTCAACTTCTCATAGAGCTATTCAAAAATAGTTTTTTTAGCCAAAATTTTGAAATTTGTTTGCTTTTTAAAGTGTTTTTGAATAAAAAAAACACAATTTGGAACCATTTGTTAAAAATGAAATCTTCCATTCAATTACACTCGAAACTGAAATATTTCAAGATTTTCGAAAAATGGAATTTTTGATTTTTAAAATACTTTTTTTTAAAATAAAATTTGGTACAAGAATGAATATAAAACATATATCCAACTCCAATTCGCAATTTGAAAGCATTTGAGCAATTTTCTTGAAAATACAATTCCCCATTGAAATCACATGGAGGACTATTCAATGAATTATTGTTCAAAAAATAAAATTTTGAAATTTTTTCCCGTATGTGATATTGAAGCTTATATATAGGAGAATCTCCAATTCCAATTCTATAACACTCACTAAATAAGAAGTGGGTCTAAAGTTGGTCCAAAAAGTGCAATTTTCTCAAAAATTAAATTCCCTTATTGAAAACACATGGCGGAATGTTTAATGAATAATTGTTCAAAAAGTAAAGTTTTCAAAAATTTTTTCCGTTTGTGATATTGAAGCTTTTATATAGGAGAAATTCCAATTCCAATTTTATAACACTCACTAAATAAGAAGTGAATCTAAATTTGGTCCGAAAAGTTCAATTTTCTCAAAAATAAAATTCCCAGATTGAAAACACATGGCGGACTGTTCAATGAATTATTGTTCAAAAAGTAAAATTTTCAAAATTTTTTCCCGTTTTTAATATTGAAGCTCATACATAGGAAAATCTCCAATTCGAATTTTATAACACTCACTAAATAAGAAGTGGGTCTAAATTTGGTCCGAAAAGTTCAATTTTCTCAAAAATAAAATTCCCAGATTGAAAACACATGGCGGACTGTTCAATGAATTATTGTTCAAAAAGTAAAATTTTCAAAATTTTTTCCGTTTGTGATATGGAAGCTTATATATAGGAGAATCTCCAATTCCAATTTTATAACACTCACTAAATAAGAAGTGGGTTTTAAGTTGGTCCAAAAAGTGCAATTTTTTCAAAACTAAAATTCACAGATTGAAAACACATGGCGGACTATTCAATGAATTATTGTTCAAAAAGTAAAATTTTCAATTTTTTTTCCGTGTGTGATATTGAAGCTTATATATAGGAAAACCTCTAATTCCAATTTTAGAACACTCATTAAATAAGAAGTGGGTCTAAAGTTGGTCCAAATAGTGCAATTTTTTCAAAAATAAAATTCCCCCATTGAAAACACATGGTGGACTGTTCAATGATTTATTGTTCAAAGAGTAAAATTTTGAAATTTTTTTCCCATGTGTGATATTGAAGCTTATATATAGCAGAATCTCTAATTCCAATTTTGTAAAACTCACTAAATAAGAAGTGGGTCTAAAATTGGTCCGAAAAGTTCAATTTTCTCAAAAATAAAATTCCCCCATTGAAAACACATGGCGGACTATTCATAGAATTATTGTTCAAAAGGTAAAATTTTCAAAATTTTTTCACGTTTGCAATATTGAAGCTCATATATAGGAAAATCTCCAATTCGAATTTTATAATACTCACTAAATAAGAAATGGGTCTAAAGTTGGTCCCAAAAATTGCACTTTTAAAATATTTTGCTTTAAAATATTCGCTTTTTTCCAATGTTAACCGTATGGAAAATTCGACACATCAAAATTTTCAAAATTTTAAATATTTTTTGCATCTAGGATAACAGAAATCATCACACGAATTGATTTCCACAATCAAATGGTCATTAAAATGAAATTTTACTTCTCAAAATTCAGTTATTGCCAAAAAAAAAGTCTTTATATCGCTTAGAATATACATTAAATTTGCCAATCCTTGGGCAATTTTCAAATTCTCAATTTTCAAATTTTAACCTTAATTTGTAGCCTAGGATAGTAAAAGTCATCACCCGATTTTATTCTGATCATCAATTTGCTTATAAAATGGTATTTTAGCACTCAAAATCGAACTAATGCAAATTTTAAAGTGTTTTTGTATAAAAAAACACAATTTGGAACAATTTGATTGAAATGAAATTTTCCATTCAAATACACTCGAACCTGAAATGTTTCAAGATTTTCGAAAAATTAAATTTTTGTTTTTTAGAATACTTTATTTTAATTATTTATATTGAAGCTCATATATAGAAGAATCTCCAATTTGAATTTTATAACACTCATTAAATAAGAAGTGCGTCTAAAGTTGGTAGAAAAAGTGCAATTTTCTTAAAAATAAAATTCCCCCATTGAAAACACATGGCGGACTATTCAATGAATTATTGTTCAAAAAGTAAAATTTTCAAATTTTTTTCCCGTTTTTTATATTGAAGCTCATACATAGGCAAATCTCCAATTCGAATTTTATAACACTCACTAAATATGAAGTGGTTCTAAAGTTGGTCCAAAAAGTTGGTCCAAAAAGCAATTTTCTCAAAAATAAAATTCCCCCATTGAAAACACATGGCGGACTATTCAATGAATTATTGTTCAAAAAGTAAAATTTTCAAAAATTTTTCCTATTTGTTAATTTGAAGCTTATACATAGGAGAATCTCCGATTCCAATTTTATAACACTGACTAAATAAGAAGTGGGTCTAAAGATGGTCCATAAAGTGCACTATCAAAGTGTTTCGTTTTAAATTTTCCCCATGTTAATCGTATGAAAAATTTCACACTTCTAAATTTTCAAACTTTTACAATCTTTTTGCAACTAGGGTAACAGAAATTATCACCCGATTCGATTTCCATATTAAAATCGTCATTAAAGTGAAATTTTACTAATCACAATCCAGTTATTGCACCCAAAAAAGTCAACTGATTGAAAATACATTAAACTTGTCAATCCTTAGGCAATTTTCAAATTCTCAATCTTTGAAATTTAACCTTAATTTGCTGCCTAGAATCATAAAATTCATCACCCGATTTTATTCTGATCATCAATTTGCTTATAAAATGGTATTTTAGCGCTCAAATTCGAACCAATGCAAACTTAAAAGACGGCTTGAAAACATTTTCTGAGCGCTTTCGTTTAAAAATTTCAACTTCTCATATAGATATTAAAAAAAAAAATTTTGTCCAAAATTTTGTTGTTAGTTTGATTTATAAAGTGTTTTTGAATAAAAAAACATGATTTGGAACCATTTGTTAAAAATGAAATTTTCCATTTAAATACACTCGAAAATGAAATATTTAACGATTTTCGAAAATATTAATTTTTGATTTACAGAATACTTTTTTTAATTAAAATTGGTACAAGAATGACTATAAAACATATATCCAACTCAAATTCACAATTTGAAAGCATTTGAGTCATTTTCTCGAAAATACAATTCCCCATTGAAAACACATGGCGGACTATTCAATGAATTATTGTTAGAAAAGTAAAATTTTCAAAATTTTTTCATGTTTGTTAATTTGAAGCTTATACATAGGAGAATCTCCGATTCCAATTTTATAACACTGACTAAATAAGAAGTGGGTCTAAACTTGGTCCAAAAAGTGCACTTTCAAAGTGTTTCGTTTTAAATTTCCCCCATGTTAATCGTATGAAAAATTCACACTTCTAAATTTTCAAACTTTTACAATCCTTTTGCAGCAAGGGTAGCAGAAATCATCACCCGAATTGATATCCACATTCAAATGGTCATTAAAATGAAATTTTACTCTTCAAAATTCAGTTATTGCCAAAAAAAGTCTCTATATCCATTTGAATATACATTAAACTTGCCAATTCTTAGGCAATTTTCAAATTCTCAATTTTCGAATTTTAACCTTAATTTGTAGCTTTGGATAATAAAAGTCATCACCCGATTTCTTTCTTATCATCAATTTGCTCATGAAATAGTATTTTAGCACTCAAAATCGAAGCAATGCTAAGTAAAATAAAGGCTTCAAAACAGTTTCTGAGCGCTTTCATTTCAAAACTTCAACTTCTCATAAAACTATTCAAAAATAGTTTTTTTGGCGAAAATTTGGAAATTTGTTTGCTTTTTAAAGTGTTTTTGAATAAAAAAAAAACACAATTTGGAACCATTTGTTAAAAATGAAATTTTCCATTCAAATACACTTGAAATTGAAATATTTAAAGATTTTCGAAAATTGGAATTTTTGATTTTTAGAATACTTTTTTTTAATTAAAATTTGGTACAAGAATGACTATACAACATATATCCAACTCCAATTCGCAATTTGAACGCATTTGAGCAATTTTCTCGAAAATACAATTCCCCATTGAAATAACATGGCGGACTATTGAATGAATAATTGTTCAAAAACTAAAATTTTCAAAATTTTTTCCCGTTTGTGATATGGAAGCTTATATATAGGAGAATCTCCAATTCCAATTTTATTACACTCACTAAATAAGAAGTGGGTCTAAAGTTGGTCCGAAAAGTTCAATTTTCTCAAAAATAAAATTCAATTATTGAAAACACATGGCGGACTATTCAATGAATTATTGTTCAAAAAGTAAAATTTTCAAATTTTTTTTATTTGTGTGATATTGAAGCTTATATATAGGAGAACCTCTAATTCGAATTTTATAACACTCACCAAATAAGAAGTGGGTTTTAAGTTGGTCCAAAAAGTGCAATTTTTTCAAAACTAAAATTCACAGATTGAAAACACATGGCGGACTATTCAATGAATTATTGTTCAAAAAGTAAAATTTTCAATTTTTTTTCCGTGTGTGATATTGAAGCTTATATATAGGAAAACCTCTAATTCCAATTTTAGAACACTCATTAAATAAGAAGTGGGTCTAAAGTTGGTCCAAATAGTGCAATTTTTTCAAAAATAAAATTCCCCCATTGAAAACACATGGTGGACTGTTCAATGATTTATTGTTCAAAGAGTAAAATTTTGAAATTTTTTTCCCATGTGTGATATTGAAGCTTATATATAGCAGAATCTCTAATTCCAATTTTGTAAAACTCACTAAATAAGAAGTGGGTCTAAAATTGGTCCGAAAAGTTCAATTTTCTCAAAAATAAAATTCCCCCATTGAAAACACATGGCGGACTATTCATAGAATTATTGTTCAAAAGGTAAAATTTTCAAAATTTTTTCACGTTTGCAATATTGAAGCTCATATATAGGAAAATCTCCAATTCGAATTTTATAATACTCACTAAATAAGAAATGGGTCTAAAGTTGGTCCCAAAAATTGCACTTTTAAAATATTTTGCTTTAAAATATTCGCTTTTTTCCAATGTTAACCGTATGGAAAATTCGACACATCAAAATTTTCAAAATTTTAAATTTCTTTTGCATCTAGGATAACAGAAATCATCACACGAATTGATTTCCACAATCAAATGGTCATTAAAATGAAATTTTACTTCTCAAAATTCAGTTATTGCCAAAAAAAAAGTCTTTATATCGCTTAGAATATACATTAAATTTGCCAATCCTTAGGCAATTTTCAAATTCTCAATTTTCAAATTTTAACCTTAATTTGTAGCCTAGGATAGTAAAAGTCATCACCCGATTTTATTCTGATCATCAATTTGCTTATAAAATGGTATTTTAGCACTCAAAATCGAACTAATGCAAATTTTAAAGTGTTTTTGTATAAAAAAACACAATTTGGAACAATTTGATTGAAATGAAATTTTCCATTCAAATACACTCAAACCTGAAATGTTTCAAGATTTTCGAAAAATTAAATTTTTGTTTTTTAGAATACTTTATTTTAATTATTTATATTGAAGCTCATATATAGAAGAATCTCCAATTTGAATTTTATAACACTCATTAAATAAGAAGTGCGTCTAAAGTTGGTAGAAAAAGTGCAATTTTCTTAAAAATAAAATTCCCCCATTGAAAACACATGGCGGACTATTCAATGAATTATTGTTCAAAAAGTAAAATTTTCAAATTTTTTTCCCGTTTTTTATATTGAAGCTCATACATAGGCAAATCTCCAATTCGAATTTTATAACACTCACTAAATATGAAGTGGTTCTAAAGTTGGTCCAAAAAGTTGGTCCAAAAAGCAATTTTCTCAAAAATAAAATTCCCCCATTGAAAACACATGGCGGACTATTCAATGAATTATTGTTCAAAAAGTAAAATTTTCAAAAATTTTTCCTATTTGTTAATTTGAAGCTTATACATAGGAGAATCTCCGATTCCAATTTTATAACACTGACTAAATAAGAAGTGGGTCTAAAGATGGTCCATAAAGTGCACTATCAAAGTGTTTCGTTTTAAATTTTCCCCATGTTAATCGTATGAAAAATTTCACACTTCTAAATTTTCAAACTTTTACAATCTTTTTGCAACTAGGGTAACAGAAATTATCACCCGATTCGATTTCCATATTAAAATCGTCATTAAAGTGAAATTTTACTAATCACAATCCAGTTATTGCACCCAAAAAAGTCAACTGATTGAAAATACATTAAACTTGTCAATCCTTAGGCAATTTTCAAATTCTCAATCTTTGAAATTTAACCTTAATTTGCTGCCTAGAATCATAAAATTCATCACCCGATTTTATTCTGATCATCAATTTGCTTATAAAATGGTATTTTAGCGCTCAAATTCGAACCAATGCAAACTTAAAAGACGGCTTGAAAACATTTTCTGAGCGCTTTCGTTTAAAAATTTCAACTTCTCATATAGATATTAAAAAAAAAAATTTTGTCCAAAATTTTGTTGTTAGTTTGATTTATAAAGTGTTTTTGAATAAAAAAACATGATTTGGAACCATTTGTTAAAAATGAAATTTTCCATTTAAATACACTCGAAAATGAAATATTTAACGATTTTCGAAAATATTAATTTTTGATTTACAGAATACTTTTTTTAATTAAAATTGGTACAAGAATGACTATAAAACATATATCCAACTCAAATTCACAATTTGAAAGCATTTGAGTCATTTTCTCGAAAATACAATTCCCCATTGAAAACACATGGCGGACTATTCAATGAATTATTGTTAGAAAAGTAAAATTTTCAAAATTTTTTCATGTTTGTTAATTTGAAGCTTATACATAGGAGAATCTCCGATTCCAATTTTATAACACTGACTAAATAAGAAGTGGGTCTAAACTTGGTCCAAAAAGTGCACTTTCAAAGTGTTTCGTTTTAAATTTCCCCCATGTTAATCGTATGAAAAATTCACACTTCTAAATTTTCAAACTTTTACAATCCTTTTGCAGCAAGGGTAGCAGAAATCATCACCCGAATTGATTTCCACATTCAAATGGTCATTAAAATGAAATTTTACTCTTCAAAATTCAGTTATTGCCAAAAAAAGTCTCTATATCCATTTGAATATACATTAAACTTGCCAATTCTTAGGCAATTTTCAAATTCTCAATTTTAGAATTTTAACCTTAATTTGTAGCTTTGGATAATAAAAGTCATCACCCGATTTCTTTCTTATCATCAATTTGCTCATGAAATAGTATTTTAGCACTCAAAATCGAAGCAATGCTAAGTAAAATAAAGGCTTCAAAACAGTTTCTGAGCGCTTTCATTTCAAAACTTCAACTTCTCATAAAACTATTCAAAAATAGTTTTTTTGGCGAAAATTTGGAAATTTGTTTGCTTTTTAAAGTGTTTTTGAATAAAAAAAAAACACAATTTGGAACCATTTGTTAAAAATGAAATTTTCCATTCAAATACACTTGAAATTGAAATATTTAAAGATTTTCGAAAATTGGAATTTTTGATTTTTAGAATACTTTTTTTTAATTAAAATTTGGTACAAGAATGACTATACAACATATATACAACTCCAATTCGCAATTTGAACGCATTTGAGCAATTTTCTCGAAAATACAATTCCCCATTGAAATAACATGGCGGACTATTGAATGAATAATTGTTCAAAAACTAAAATTTTCAAAATTTTTTCCCGTTTGTGATATGGAAGCTTATATATAGGAGAATCTCCAATTCCAATTTTATTACACTCACTAAATAAGAAGTGGGTCTAAAGTTGGTCCGAAAAGTTCAATTTTCTCAAAAATAAAATTCCCTTATTGAAAACACATGGCGGACTATTCAATGAATTATTGTTCAAAAAGTAAAATTTTCAAATTTTTTTTATTTGTGTGATATTGAAGCTTATATATAGGAGAACCTCTAATTCGAATTTTATAACACTCACCAAATAAGAAGTGGGTTTTAAGTTGGTCCAAAAAGTGCAATTTTTTCAAAACTAAAATTCACAGATTGAAAACACATGGCGGACTATTCAATGAATTATTGTTCAAAAAGTAAAATTTTCAATTTTTTTTCCGTGTGTGATATTGAAGCTTATATATAGGAAAACCTCTAATTCCAATTTTAGAACACTCATTAAATAAGAAGTGGGTCTAAAGTTGGTCCAAATAGTGCAATTTTTTCAAAAATAAAATTCCCCCATTGAAAACACATGGTGGACTGTTCAATGATTTATTGTTCAAAGAGTAAAATTTTGAAAATTTTTTCCCATGTGTGATATTGAAGCTTATATATAGCAGAATCTCTAATTCCAATTTTGTAAAACTCACTAAATAAGAAGTGGGTCTAAAATTGGTCCGAAAAGTTCAATTTTCTCAAAAATAAAATTCCCCCATTGAAAACACATGGCGGACTATTCATAGAATTATTGTTCAAAAGGTAAAATTTTCAAAATTTTTTCACGTTTGCAATATTGAAGCTCATATATAGGAAAATCTCCAATTCGAATTTTATAATACTCACTAAATAAGAAATGGGTCTAAAGTTGGTCCCAAAAATTGCACTTTTAAAATATTTTGCTTTAAAATATTCGCTTTTTTCCAATGTTAACCGTATGGAAAATTCGACACATCAAAATTTTCAAAATTTTAAATTTCTTTTGCATCTAGGATAACAGAAATCATCACACGAATTGATTTCCACAATCAAATGGTCATTAAAATGAAATTTTACTTCTCAAAATTCAGTTATTGCCAAAAAAAAGTCTTTATATCGCTTAGAATATACATTAAATTTGCCAATCCTTAGGCAATTTTCAAATTCTCAATTTTCAAATTTTAACCTTAATTTGTAGCCTAGGATAGTAAAAGTCATCACCCGATTTTATTCTGATCATCAATTTGCTTATAAAATGGTATTTTAGCACTCAAAATCGAACTAATGCAAATTTAAAAGACGGCTTGAAAACATTTTCTGAGCACTTTCGTTTCAAAATTTCAACTTCTCATATAGCTATTCAAAAATAGTTTTTTTGGCCAAATTTGGAAATTTGTTTGATTTTTAAAGTGTTTTTGTATAAAAAAACACAATTTGGAACAATTTGATTGAAATGAAATTTTCCATTCAAATACACTCGAACCTGAAATATTTCAAGATTTTCGAAAAATTAAATTTTTGTTTTTTAGAATACTTTTTTTTAATTATTTATATTGAAGCTCATATATAGAAGAATCTCCAATTTGAATTTTATAACACTCATTAAATAAGAAGTGCGTCTAAAGTTGGTAGAAAAAGTGCAATTTTCTTAAAAATAAAATTCCCCCATTGAAAACACATGGCGGACTATTCAATGAATTATTGTTCAAAAAGTAAAATTTTCAAATTTTTTTCCCGTTTTTTATATTGAAGCTCATACATAGGCAAATCTCCAATTCGAATTTTATAACACTCACTAAATATGAAGTGGTTCTAAAGTTGGTCCAAAAAGTTGGTCCAAAAAGCAATTTTCTCAAAAATAAAATTCCCCCATTGAAAACACATGGCGGACTATTCAATGAATTATTGTTCAAAAAGTAAAATTTTCAAAATTTTTTCCTATTTGTTAATTTGAAGCTTATACATAGGAGAATCTCCGATTCCAATTTTATAACACTGACTAAATAAGAAGTGGGTCTAAAGATGGTCCATAAAGTGCTCTATCAAAGTGTTTCGTTTTAAATTTTCCCCATGTTAATCGTATGAAAAATTTCACACTTCTAAATTTTCAAACTTTTACAATCTTTTTGCAACTAGGGTAACAGAAATTATCACCCGATTCGATTTCCATATTAAAATCGTCATTAAAGTGAAATTTTACTAATCACAATCCAGTTATTGCACCCAAAAAGTCAACTGATTGAAAATACATTCAACTTGTCAATCCTTAGGCAATTTTCAAATTCTCAATCTTTGAAATTTAACCTTAATTTGCTGCCTAGAATCATAAAATTCATCACCCGATTTTATTCTGATCATCAATTTGCTTATAAAATGGTATTTTAGCGCTCAAATTCGAACCAATGCAAACTTAAAAGACGGCTTGAAAACATTTTCTGAGCGCTTTCGTTTAAAAATTTCAACTTCTCATAAAACTATTCAAAAATAGTTTTTTTGGCGAAAATTTGGAAATTTGTTTGCTTTTTAAAGTGTTTTTGAATAAAAAAAAACACAATTTGGAACCATTTGTTAAAAATGAAATTTTCCATTCAAATACACTTGATACTGAAATATTTAAAGATTTTCGAAAATTGGAATTTTTGATTTTTAGAATACTTTTTTTTAATTAAAATTTGGTACAAGAATGACTATACAACATATATCCAACTCCAATTCGCAATTTGAACGCATTTGAGCAATTTTCTCGAAAATACAATTCCCCATTGAAATAACATGGCGGACTATTGAATGAATAATTGTTCAAAAACTAAAATTTTCAAAATTTTTTCCCGTTTGTGATATGGAAGCTTATATATAGGAGAATCTCCAATTCCAATTTTATTACACTCACTAAATAAGAAGTGGGTCTAAAGTAGGTCCGAAAAGTTCAATTTTCTCAAAAATAAAATTCCCTTATTGAAAACACATGGCGGAGTATTCAATGAATTATTGTTCAAAAAGTAAAATTTTCAATTTTTTTTTATTTGTGTGATATTGAAGCTTATATATAGGAGAACCTCTAATTCGAATTTTATAACACTCACCAAATAAGAAGTGGGTTTTAAGTTGGTCCAAAAAGTGCAATTTTTTCAAAACTAAAATTCACAGATTGAAATCACATGGCGGACTATTCAATGAATTATTGTTCAAAAAGTAAAATTTTCAATTTTTTTTCCGTGTGTGATATGGAAGCTTATATATAGGAGAATCTCCAATTCCAATTTTATAACACTCACTAAATAAGAAGTGGGTTTTAAGTTGGTCCAAAAAGTGCAATTTTTTCAAAACTAAAATTCACAGATTGAAAACACATGGCGGACTATTCAATGAATTATTGTTCAAAAAGTAAAATTTTCAATTTTTTTTCCGTGTGTGATATTGAAGCTTATATATAGGAAAACCTCTAATTCCAATTTTAGAACACTCATTAAATAAGAAGTGGGTCTAAAGTTGGTCCAAATAGTGCAATTTTTTCAAAAATAAAATTCCCCCATTGAAAACACATGGTGGACTGTTCAATGATTTATTGTTCAAAGAGTAAAATTTTGAAATTTTTTTCCCATGTGTGATATTGAAGCTTATATATAGCAGAATCTCTAATTCCAATTTTGTAAAACTCACTAAATAAGAAGTGGGTCTAAAATTGGTCCGAAAAGTTCAATTTTCTCAAAAATAAAATTCCCCCATTGAAAACACATGGCGGACTATTCATAGAATTATTGTTCAAAAGGTAAAATTTTCAAAATTTTTTCACGTTTGCAATATTGAAGCTCATATATAGGAAAATCTCCAATTCGAATTTTATAATACTCACTAAATAAGAAATGGGTCTAAAGTTGGTCCCAAAAATTGCACTTTTAAAATATTTTGCTTTAAAATATTCGCTTTTTTCCAATGTTAACCGTATGGAAAATTCGACACATCAAAATTTTCAAAATTTTAAATTTTTTTTGCATCTAGGATAACAGAAATCATCACACGAATTGATTTCCACAATCAAATGGTCATTAAAATGAAATTTTACTTCTCAAAATTCAGTTATTGCCAAAAAAAAAGTCTTTATATCGCTTAGAATATACATTAAATTTGCCAATCCTTAGGCAATTTTCAAATTCTCAATTTTCAAATTTTAACCTTAATTTGTAGCCTAGGATAGTAAAAGTCATCACCCGATTTTATTCTGATCATCAATTTGCTTATAAAATGGTATTTTAGCACTCAAAATCGAACTAATGCAAATTTAAAAGACGGCTTGAAAACATTTTCTGAGCACTTTCGTTTCAAAATTTCAACTTCTCATATAGCTATTCAAAAATAGTTTTTTTGGCCAAATTTGGAAATTTGTTTGATTTTTAAAGTGTTTTTGTATAAAAAAACACAATTTGGAACAATTTGATTGAAATGAAATTTTCCATTCAAATACACTCGAACCTGAAATGTTTCAAGATTTTCGAAAAATTAAATTTTTGTTTTTTAGAATACTTTATTTTAATTATTTATATTGAAGCTCATATATAGAAGAATCTCCAATTTGAATTTTATAACACTCATTAAATAAGAAGTGCGTCTAAAGTTGGTAGAAAAAGTGCAATTTTCTTAAAAATAAAATTCCCCCATTGAAAACACATGGCGGACTATTCAATGAATTATTGTTCAAAAAGTAAAATTTTCAAATTTTTTTCCCGTTTTTTATATTGAAGCTCATACATAGGCAAATCTAAAATTCGAATTTTATAACACTCACTAAATATGAAGTGGTTCTAAAGTTGGTCCAAAAAGCAATTTTCTCAAAAATAAAATTCCCCCATTGAAAACACATGGCGGACTATTCAATGAATTATTGTTCAAAAAGTAAAATTTTCAAAAATTTTTCCTATTTGTTAATTTGAAGCTTATACATAGGAGAATCTCCGATTCCAATTTTATAACACTGACTAAATAAGAAGTGGGTCTAAAGATGGTCCATAAAGTGCACTATCAAAGTGTTTCGTTTTAAATTTTCCCCATGTTAATCGTATGAAAAATTTCACACTTCTAAATTTTCAAACTTTTACAATCTTTTTGCAACTAGGGTAACAGAAATTATCACCCGATTCGATTTCCATATTAAAATCGTCATTAAAGTGAAATTTTACTAATCACAATCCAGTTATTGCACCCAAAAAAGTCAACTGATTGAAAATACATTAAACTTGTCAATCCTTAGGCAATTTTCAAATTCTCAATCTTTGAAATTTAACCTTAATTTGCTGCCTAGAATCATAAAATTCATCACCCGATTTTATTCTGATCATCAATTTGCTTATAAAATGGTATTTTAGCGCTCAAATTCGAACCAATGCAAACTTAAAAGACGGCTTGAAAACATTTTCTGAGCGCTTTCGTTTAAAAATTTCAACTTCTCATATAGATATTAAAAAAAAAATTTTGTCCAAAATTTTGTTGTTAGTTTGATTTATAAAGTGTTTTTGAATAAAAAAACATGATTTGGAACCATTTGTTAAAAATGAAATTTTCCATTCAAATACACTCGAAAATGAAATATTTAACGATTTTCGAAAATATTAATTTTTGATTTACAGAATACTTTTTTTAATTAAAATTGGTACAAGAATGACTATAAAACATATATCCAACTCAAATTCACAATTTGAAAGCATTTGAGTCATTTTCTCGAAAATACAATTCCCCATTGAAAACACATGGCGGACTATTCAATGAATTATTGTTAGAAAAGTAAAATTTTCAAAATTTTTTCATATTTGTTAATTTGAAGCTTATACATAGGAGAATCTCCGATTCCAATTTTATAACACTGACTAAATAAGAAGTGGGTCTAAACTTGGTCCAAAAAGTGCACTTTCAAAGTGTTTCGTTTTAAATTTCCCCCATGTTAATCGTATGAAAAATTCACACTTCTAAATTTTCAAACTTTTACAATCCTTTTGCAGCAAGGGTAGCAGAAATCATCACCCGAATTGATTTCCACATTCAAATGGTCATTAAAATGAAATTTTACTCTTCAAAATTCAGTTATTGCCAAAAAAAGTCTCTATATCCATTTGAATATACATTAAACTTGCCAATTCTTAGGCAATTTTCAAATTCTCAATTTTCGAATTTTAACCTTAATTTGTAGCTTTGGATAATAAAAGTCATCACCCGATTTCTTTCTTATCATCAATTTGCTCATGAAATAGTATTTTAGCACTCAAAATCGAAGCAATGCTAAGTAAAATAAAGGCTTCAAAACAGTTTCTGAGCGCTTTCATTTCAAAACTTCAACTTCTCATAAAACTATTCAAAAATAGTTTTTTTGGCGAAAATTTGGAAATTTGTTTGCTTTTTAAAGTGTTTTTGAATAAAAAAAAAACACAATTTGGAACCATTTGTTAAAAATGAAATTTTCCATTCAAATACACTTGAAATTGAAATATTTAAAGATTTTCGAAAATTGGAATTTTTGATTTTTAGAATACTTTTTTTTAATTAAAATTTGGTACAAGAATGACTATACAACATATATCCAACTCCAATTCGCAATTTGAACGCATTTGAGCAATTTTCTCGAAAATACAATTCCCCATTGAAATAACATGGCGGACTATTGAATGAATAATTGTTCAAAAACTAAAATTTTCAAAATTTTTTCCCGTTTGTGATATGGAAGCTTATATATAGGAGAATCTCCAATTCCAATTTTATTACACTCACTAAATAAGAAGTGGGTCTAAAGTTGGTCCGAAAAGTTCAATTTTCTCAAAAATAAAATTCCCTTATTGAAAACACATGGCGGACTATTCAATGAATTATTGTTCAAAAAGTAAAATTTTCAAATTTTTTTTATTTGTGTGATATTGAAGCTTATATATAGGAGAACCTCTAATTCGAATTTTATAACACTCACCAAATAAGAAGTGGGTTTTAAGTTGGTCCAAAAAGTGCAATTTTTTCAAAACTAAAATTCACAGATTGAAAACACATGGCGGACTATTCAATGAATTATTGTTCAAAAAGTAAAATTTTCAATTTTTTTTCCGTGTGTGATATTGAAGCTTATATATAGGAAAACCTCTAATTCCAATTTTAGAACACTCATTAAATAAGAAGTGGGTCTAAAGTTGGTCCAAATAGTGCAATTTTTTCAAAAATAAAATTCCCTCATTGAAAACACATGGTGGACTGTTCAATGATTTATTGTTCAAAGAGTAAAATTTTGAAATTTTTTTCCCATGTGTGATATTGAAGCTTATATATAGCAGAATCTCTAATTCCAATTTTGTAAAACTCACTAAATAAGAAGTGGGTCTAAAATTGGTCCGAAAAGTTCAATTTTCTCAAAAATAAAATTCCCCCATTGAAAACACATGGCGGACTATTCATAGAATTATTGTTCAAAAGGTAAAATTTTCAAAATTTTTTCACGTTTGCAATATTGAAGCTCATATATAGGAAAATCTCCAATTCGAATTTTATAATACTCACTAAATAAGAAATGGGTCTAAAGTTGGTCCCAAAAATTGCACTTTTAAAATATTTTGCTTTAAAATATTCGCTTTTTTCCAATGTTAACCGTATGGAAAATTCGACACATCAAAATTTTCAAAATTTTAAATTTCTTTTGCATCTAGGATAACAGAAATCATCACACGAATTGATTTCCACAATCAAATGGTCATTAAAATGAAATTTTACTTCTCAAAATTCAGTTATTGCCAAAAAAAAAGTCTTTATATCGCTTAGAATATACATTAAATTTGCCAATCCTTAGGCAATTTTCAAATTCTCAATTTTCAAATTTTAACCTTAATTTGTAGCCTAGGATAGTAAAAGTCATCACCCGATTTTATTCTGATCATCAATTTGCTTATAAAATGGTATTTTAGCACTCAAAATCGAACTAATGCAAATTTAAAAGACGGCTTGAAAACATTTTCTGAGCACTTTCGTTTCAAAATTTCAACTTCTCATATAGCTATTCAAAAATAGTTTTTTTGGCCAAATTTGGAAATTTGTTTGATTTTTAAAGTGTTTTTGTATAAAAAAACACAATTTGGAACAATTTGATTGAAATGAAATTTTCCATTCAAATACACTCGAACCTGAAATATTTCAAGATTTTCGAAAAATTAAATTTTTGTTTTTTAGAATACTTTTTTTTAATTATTTATATTGAAGCTCATATATAGAAGAATCTCCAATTTGAATTTTATAACACTCATTAAATAAGAAGTGCGTCTAAAGTTGGTAGAAAAAGTGCAATTTTCTTAAAAATAAAATTCCCCCATTGAAAACACATGGCGGACTATTCAATGAATTATTGTTCAAAAAGTAAAATTTTCAAATTTTTTTCCCGTTTTTTATATTGAAGCTCTTACATAGGCAAATCTCCAATTCGAATTTTATAACACTCACTAAATATGATGTGGTTCTAAAGTTGGTCCAAAAAGTTGGTCCAAAAAGCAATTTTCTCAAAAATAAAATTCCCCCATTGAAAACACATGGCGGACTATTCAATGAATTATTGTTCAAAAAGTAAAATTTTCAAAATTTTTTCCTATTTGTTAATTTGAAGCTTATACATAGGAGAATCTCCGATTCCAATTTTATAACACTGACTAAATAAGAAGTGGGTCTAAAGATGGTCCATAAAGTGCTCTATCAAAGTGTTTCGTTTTAAATTTTCCCCATGTTAATCGTATGAAAAATTTCACACTTCTAAATTTTCAAACTTTTACAATCTTTTTGCAACTAGGGTAACAGAAATTATCACCCGATTCGATTTCCATATTAAAATCGTCATTAAAGTGAAATTTTACTAATCACAATCCAGTTATTGCACCCAAAAAGTCAACTGATTGAAAATACATTAAACTTGTCAATCCTTAGGCAATTTTCAAATTCTCAATCTTTGAAATTTAACCTTAATTTGCTGCCTAGAATCATAAAATTCATCACCCGATTTTATTCTGATCATTAATTTGCTTATAAAATGGTATTTTAGCGCTCAAATTCGAACCAATGCAAACTTAAAAGACGGCTTGAAAACATTTTCTGAGCGCTTTCGTTTAAAAATTTCAACTTCTCATAAAACTATTCAAAAATAGTTTTTTTGGCGAAAATTTTGAAATTTGTTTGCTTTTTAAAGTGTTTTTGAATAAAAAAAAACACAATTTGGAACCATTTGTTAAAAATGAAATTTTCCATTCAAATACACTTGAAACTGAAATATTTAAAGATTTTCGAAAATTGGAATTTTTTATTTTTAGAATACTTTTTTTTAATTAAAATTTGGTACAAGAATGACTATACAACATATATCCAACTCCAATTCGCAATTTGAACGCATTTGAGCAATTTTCTCGAAAATACAATTCCCCATTGAAATAACATGGCGGACTATTGAATGAATAATTGTTCAAAAACTAAAATTTTCAAAATTTTTTCCCGTTTGTGTTATGGAAGCTTATATATAGGAGAATCTCCAATTCCAATTTTATTACACTCACTAAATAAGAAGTGGGTCTAAAGTAGGTCCGAAAAGTTCAATTTTCTCAAAAATAAAATTCCCTTATTGAAAACACATGGCGGAGTATTCAATGAATTATTGTTCAAAAAGTAAAATTTTCAAATTTTTTTTATTTGTGTGATATTGAAGCTTATATATAGGAGAACCTCTAATTCGAATTTTATAACACTCACTAAATAAGAAGTGGATTTTAAGTTGGTCCAAAAAGTGCAATTTTTTAAAAACTAAAATTCACAGATTGAAAACACAAGGCGGACTATTCAATGAATTATTGTTCAAAAAGTAAAATTTTCAAATTTTTTTTATTTGTGTGATATTGAAGCTTATATATAGGAGAACCTCTAATTCGAATTTTATAACACTCACCAAATAAGAAGTGGGTTTTAAGTTGGTCCAAAAAGTGCAATTTTTTCAAAACTAAAATTCACAGATTGAAATCACATGGCGGACTATTCAATGAATTATTGTTCAAAAAGTAAAATTTTCAATTTTTTTTCCGTGTGTTATATTGAAGCTTATATATAGGAAAACCTCTAATTCCAATTTTAGAACACTCATTAAATAAGAATTGGGTCTAAAGTTGGTCCAAATAGTGCAATTTTTTCAAAAATAAAATTCCCCCATTGAAAACACATGGTGGACTGTTCAATGATTTATTGTTCAAAAAGTAAAATTTTCAAAATTTTTTCCCATGTGTGATATTGAAGCTTATATATAGCAGAATCTCTAATTCCAATTTTATAAAACTCACTAAATAAGAAGTGGGTCTAAAATTGGTCCGAAAAGTTCAATTTTCTCAAAAATAAAATTCCCCCATTGAAAACACATGGTGGACTGTTCATAGAATTATTGTTCAAAAGGTAAAATTTTCAAAATTTTTTCCCGTTTGCAATATTGAAGCTCATATATAGGAAAATCTCCAATTCGAATTTTATAATACTCACTAAATAAGAAATGGGTCTAAAGTTGGTCCCAAAAATTGCACTTTTAAAATATTTTGCTTTAAAATATTCGCTTTTTTCCAATGTTAACCGTATGGAAAATTTGACATATCAAAATTTTCAAAATTTAAAATTTTTTTTGCAACTAGGATAACTGAAATCATCACGCGAATTGATTTCCACAATCAAATGGTCATTAAAATGAAATTTTACTTCTCAAAATTCAGTTATTGCCAAAAAAAAGTCTTTATATCGCTTAGAATATACATTAAACTTGCCAATCCTTAGGCAATTTTCAAATTTTCAATTTTCAAATTTTAACCTTAATTTGTAGCCTAGGATAGTAAAAGTCATCACCCGATTTCTTTCTAATCATCAATTTGCTCATGAAATAGTATTTTAGCACTCAAAATCGAAGCAATGCTAAGTAAAATAAAGGCTTCAAAACAGTTTCTGAGCGCTTTCGTTTCAAAACTTCAACTTCTCATAGAGCTATTCAAAAATAGTTTTTTTAGCCAAAATTTTGAAATTTGTTTGCTTTTTAAAGTGTTTTTGAATAAAAAAAACACAATTTGGAACCATTTGTTAAAAATGAAATCTTCCATTCAATTACACTCGAAACTGAAATATTTCAAGATTTTCGAAAAATGGAATTTTTGATTTTTAAAATACTTTTTTTTAAAATAAAATTTGGTACAAGAATGAATATAAAACATATATCCAACTCCAATTCGCAATTTGAAAGCATTTGAGCAATTTTCTTGAAAATACAATTCCCCATTGAAATCACATGGAGGACTATTCAATGAATTATTGTTCAAAAAATAAAATTTTGAAATTTTTTCCCGTATGTGATATTGAAGCTTATATATAGGAGAATCTCCAATTCCAATTCTATAACACTCACTAAATAAGAAGTGGGTCTAAAGTTGGTCCAAAAAGTGCAATTTTCTCAAAAATTAAATTCCCTTATTGAAAACACATGGCGGAATGTTTAATGAATAATTGTTCAAAAAGTAAAGTTTTCAAAATTTTTTTCCGTTTGTGATATTGAAGCTTTTATATAGGAGAAATTCCAATTCCAATTTTATAACACTCACTAAATAAGAAGTGAATCTAAATTTGGTCCGAAAAGTTCAATTTTCTCAAAAATAAAATTCCCAGATTGAAAACACATGGCGGACTGTTCAATGAATTATTGTTCAAAAAGTAAAATTTTCAAAATTTTTTCCCGTTTTTAATATTGAAGCTCATACATAGGAAAATCTCCAATTCGAATTTTATAACACTCACTAAATAAGAAGTGGGTCTAAATTTGGTCCGAAAAGTTCAATTTTCTCAAAAATAAAATTCCCAGATTGAAAACACATGGCGGACTGTTCAATGAATTATTGTTCAAAAAGTAAAATTTTCAAAATTTTTTCCGTTTGTGATATGGAAGCTTATATATAGGAGAATCTCCAATTCCAATTTTATAACACTCACTAAATAAGAAGTGGGTTTTAAGTTGGTCCAAAAAGTGCAATTTTTTCAAAACTAAAATTCACAGATTGAAAACACATGGCGGACTATTCAATGAATTATTGTTCAAAAAGTAAAATTTTCAATTTTTTTTCCGTGTGTGATATTGAAGCTTATATATAGGAAAACCTCTAATTCCAATTTTAGAACACTCATTAAATAAGAAGTGGGTCTAAAGTTGGTCCAAATAGTGCAATTTTTTCAAAAATAAAATTCCCCCATTGAAAACACATGGTGGACTGTTCAATGATTTATTGTTCAAAGAGTAAAATTTTGAAAATTTTTTCCCATGTGTGATATTGAAGCTTATATATAGCAGAATCTCTAATTCCAATTTTGTAAAACTCACTAAATAAGAAGTGGGTCTAAAATTGGTCCGAAAAGTTCAATTTTCTCAAAAATAAAATTCCCCCATTGAAAACACATGGCGGACTATTCATAGAATTATTGTTCAAAAGGTAAAATTTTCAAAATTTTTTCACGTTTGCAATATTGAAGCTCATATATAGGAAAATCTCCAATTCGAATTTTATAATACTCACTAAATAAGAAATGGGTCTAAAGTTGGTCCCAAAAATTGCACTTTTAAAATATTTTGCTTTAAAATATTCGCTTTTTTCCAATGTTAACCGTATGGAAAATTCGACACATCAAAATTTTCAAAATTTTAAATATTTTTTGCATCTAGGATAACAGAAATCATCACACGAATTGATTTCCACAATCAAATGGTCATTAAAATGAAATTTTACTTCTCAAAATTCAGTTATTGCCAAAAAAAAAGTCTTTATATCGCTTAGAATATACATTAAATTTGCCAATCCTTGGGCAATTTTCAAATTCTCAATTTTCAAATTTTAACCTTAATTTGTAGCCTAGGATAGTAAAAGTCATCACCCGATTTTATTCTGATCATCAATTTGCTTATAAAATGGTATTTTAGCACTCAAAATCGAACTAATGCAAATTTAAAAGACGGCTTGAAAACATTTTCTGAGCACTTTCGTTTCAAAATTTCAACTTCTCATATAGCTATTCAAAAATAGTTTTTTTGGCCAAATTTGGAAATTTGTTTGATTTTTTAAGTGTTTTTGCATAAAAAAACACAATTTGGAACAATTTGATTGAAATGAAATTTTCCATTCAAATACACTCGAACCTGAAATGTTTCAAGATTTTCGAAAAATTAAATTTTTGTTTTTTAGAATACTTTTTTTTAATTATTTATATTGAAGCTCATATATAGAAGAATCTCCAATTTGAATTTTATAACACTCATTAAATAAGAAGTGCGTCTAAAGTTGGTAGAAAAAGTGCAATTTTCTTAAAAATAAAATTCCCCCATTGAAAACACATGGCGGACTATTCAATGAATTATTGTTCAAAAAGTAAAATTTTCAAATTTTTTTCCCGTTTTTTATATTGAAGCTCATACATAGGCAAATCTCCAATTCGAATTTTATAACACTCACTAAATATGAAGTGGTTCTAAAGTTGGTCCAAAAAGTTGGTCCAAAAAGCAATTTTCTCAAAAATAAAATTCCCCCATTGAAAACACATGGCGGACTATTCAATGAATTATTGTTCAAAAAGTAAAATTTTCAAAATTTTTTCCTATTTGTTAATTTGAAGCTTATACATAGGAGAATCTCCGATTCCAATTTTATAACACTGACTAAATAAGAAGTGGGTCTAAAGATGGTCCATAAAGTGCACTATCAAAGTGTTTCGTTTTAAATTTTCCCCATGTTAATCGTATGAAAAATTTCACACTTCTAAATTTTCAAACTTTTACAATCTTTTTGCAACTAGGGTAACAGAAATTATCACCCGATTCGATTTCCATATTAAAATCGTCATTAAAGTGAAATTTTACTAATCACAATCCAGTTATTGCACCCAAAAAGTCAACTGATTGAAAATACATTAAACTTGTCAATCCTTAGGCAATTTTCAAATTCTCAATCTTTGAAATTTAACCTTAATTTGCTGCCTAGAATCATAAAATTCATCACCCGATTTTATTCTGATCATCAATTTGCTTATAAAATGGTATTTTAGCGCTCAAATTCGAACCAATGCAAACTTAAAAGACGGCTTGAAAACATTTTCTGAGCGCTTTCGTTTAAAAATTTCAACTTCTCATATAGATATTAAAAAAAAAATTTTGGCCAAAATTTTGTTGTTAGTTTGATTTATAAAGTGTTTTTGAATAAAAAAACATGATTTGGAACAATTTGTTAAAAATGAAATTTTCCATTCAAATACACTCGAAAATGAAATATTTAACGATTTTCGAAAATATTAATTTTTGATTTACAGAATACTTTTTTTAATTAAAATTGGTACAAGAATGATTATAAAACATATATCCAACTCAAATTCACAATTTGAAAGCATTTGAGTCATTTTCTCGAAAATACAATTCCCCATTGAAAACACATGGCGGACTATTCAATGAATTATTGTTAGAAAAGTAAAATTTTCAAAATTTTTTCATGTTTGTTAATTTGAAGCTTATACATAGGAGAATCTCCTATTCCAATTTTATAACACTGACTAAATAAGAAGTGGGTCTAAACTTGGTCCAAAAAGTGCACTTTCAAAGTGTTTCGTTTTAAATTTCCCCCATGTTAATCGTATGAAAAATTCACACTTCTAAATTTTCAAACTTTTACAATCCTTTTGCAGCAAGGGTAACAGAAATCATCACCCGAATTGATTTCCACATTCAAATGGTCATTAAAATGAAATTTTACTCTTCAAAATTCAGTTATTGCCAAAAAAAGTCTCTATATCCATTTGAATATACATTAAACTTGCTAATTCTTAGGCAATTTTCAAATTCTCAATTTTCGAATTTTAACCTTAATTTGTAGCTTTGGATAATAAAAGTCATCACCCGATTTCTTTCTTATCATCAATTTGCTCATGAAATAGTATTTTAGCACTCAAAATCGAAGCAATGCTAAGTAAAATAAAGGCTTCAAAACAGTTTCTGAGCGCTTTCGTTTCAAAACTTCAACTTCTCATAGAGCTATTCAAAAATAGTTTTTTTAGCCAAAATTTTGAAATTTGTTTGCTTTTTAAAGTGTTTTTGAATAAAAAAAACACAATTTGGAACCATTTGTTAAAAATGAAATCTTCCATTCAATTACACTCGAAACTGAAATATTTCAAGATTTTCGAAAAATGGAATTTTTGATTTTTAAAATACTTTTTTTTAAAATAAAATTTGGTACAAGAATGAATATAAAACATATATCCAACTCCAATTCGCAATTTGAAAGCATTTGAGCAATTTTCTTGAAAATACAATTCCCCATTGAAATCACATGGAGGACTATTCAATGAATTATTGTTCAAAAAATAAAATTTTGAAATTTTTTCCCGTATGTGATATTGAAGCTTATATATAGGAGAATCTCCAATTCCAATTCTATAACACTCACTAAATAAGAAGTGGGTCTAAAGTTGGTCCAAAAAGTGCAATTTTCTCAAAAATTAAATTCCCTTATTGAAAACACATGGCGGAATGTTTAATGAATAATTGTTCAAAAAGTAAAGTTTTCAAAATTTTTTTCCGTTTGTGATATTGAAGCTTTTATATAGGAGAAATTCCAATTCCAATTTTATAACACTCACTAAATAAGAAGTGAATCTAAATTTGGTCCGAAAAGTTCAATTTTCTCAAAAATAAAATTCCCAGATTGAAAACACATGGCGGACTGTTCAATGAATTATTGTTCAAAAAGTAAAATTTTCAAAATTTTTTCCCGTTTTTAATATTGAAGCTCATACATAGGAAAATCTCCAATTCGAATTTTATAACACTCACTAAATAAGAAGTGGGTCTAAATTTGGTCCGAAAAGTTCAATTTTCTCAAAAATAAAATTCCCAGATTGAAAACACATGGCGGACTGTTCAATGAATTATTGTTCAAAAAGTAAAATTTTCAAAATTTTTTCCGTTTGTGATATGGAAGCTTATATATAGGAGAATCTCCAATTCCAATTTTATAACACTCACTAAATAAGAAGTGGGTTTTAAGTTGGTCCAAAAAGTGCAATTTTTTCAAAACTAAAATTCACAGATTGAAAACACATGGCGGACTATTCAATGAATTATTGTTCAAAAAGTAAAATTTTCAATTTTTTTTCCGTGTGTGATATTGAAGCTTATATATAGGAAAACCTCTAATTCCAATTTTAGAACACTCATTAAATAAGAAGTGGGTCTAAAGTTGGTCCAAATAGTGCAATTTTTTCAAAAATAAAATTCCCCCATTGAAAACACATGGTGGACTGTTCAATGATTTATTGTTCAAAGAGTAAAATTTTGAAATTTTTTTCCCATGTGTGATATTGAAGCTTATATATAGCAGAATCTCTAATTCCAATTTTGTAAAACTCACTAAATAAGAAGTGGGTCTAAAATTGGTCCGAAAAGTTCAATTTTCTCAAAAATAAAATTCCCCCATTGAAAACACATGGCGGACTATTCATAGAATTATTGTTCAAAAGGTAAAATTTTCAAAATTTTTTCACGTTTGCAATATTGAAGCTCATATATAGGAAAATCTCCAATTCGAATTTTATAATACTCACTAAATAAGAAATGGGTCTAAAGTTGGTCCCAAAAATTGCACTTTTAAAATATTTTGCTTTAAAATATTCGCTTTTTTCCAATGTTAACCGTATGGAAAATTCGACACATCAAAATTTTCAAAATTTTAAATATTTTTTGCATCTAGGATAACAGAAATCATCACACGAATTGATTTCCACAATCAAATGGTCATTAAAATGAAATTTTACTTCTCAAAATTCAGTTATTGCCAAAAAAAAAGTCTTTATATCGCTTAGAATATACATTAAATTTGCCAATCCTTGGGCAATTTTCAAATTCTCAATTTTCAAATTTTAACCTTAATTTGTAGCCTAGGATAGTAAAAGTCATCACCCGATTTTATTCTGATCATCAATTTGCTTATAAAATGGTATTTTAGCACTCAAAATCGAACTAATGCAAATTTAAAAGACGGCTTGAAAACATTTTCTGAGCACTTTCGTTTCAAAATTTCAACTTCTCATATAGCTATTCAAAAATAGTTTTTTTGGCCAAATTTGGAAATTTGTTTGATTTTTTAAGTGTTTTTGCATAAAAAAACACAATTTGGAACAATTTGATTGAAATGAAATTTTCCATTCAAATACACTCGAACCTGAAATGTTTCAAGATTTTCGAAAAATTAAATTTTTGTTTTTTAGAATACTTTTTTTTAATTATTTATATTGAAGCTCATATATAGAAGAATCTCCAATTTGAATTTTATAACACTCATTAAATAAGAAGTGCGTCTAAAGTTGGTAGAAAAAGTGCAATTTTCTTAAAAATAAAATTCCCCCATTGAAAACACATGGCGGACTATTCAATGAATTATTGTTCAAAAAGTAAAATTTTCAAATTTTTTTCCCGTTTTTTATATTGAAGCTCATACATAGGCAAATCTCCAATTCGAATTTTATAACACTCACTAAATATGAAGTGGTTCTAAAGTTGGTCCAAAAAGTTGGTCCAAAAAGAAATTTTCTCAAAAATAAAATTCCCCCATTGAAAACACATGGCGGACTATTCAATGAATTATTGTTCAAAAAGTAAAATTTTCAAAATTTTTTCCTATTTGTTAATTTGAAGCTTATACATAGGAGAATCTCCGATTCCAATTTTATAACACTGACTAAATAAGAAGTGGGTCTAAAGATGGTCCATAAAGTGCACTATCAAAGTGTTTCGTTTTAAATTTTCCCCATGTTAATCGTATGAAAAATTTCACACTTCTAAATTTTCAAACTTTTACAATCTTTTTGCAACTAGGGTAACAGAAATTATCACCCGATTCGATTTCCATATTAAAATCGTCATTAAAGTGAAATTTTACTAATCACAATCCAGTTATTGCACCCAAAAAGTCAACTGATTGAAAATACATTAAACTTGTCAATCCTTAGGCAATTTTCAAATTCTCAATCTTTGAAATTTAACCTTAATTTGCTGCCTAGAATCATAAAATTCATCACCCGATTTTATTCTGATCATCAATTTGCTTATAAAATGGTATTTTAGCGCTCAAATTCGAACCAATGCAAACTTAAAAGACGGCTTGAAAACATTTTCTGAGCGCTTTCGTTTAAAAATTTCAACTTCTCATAAAACTATTCAAAAATAGTTTTTTTAGCGAAAATTTTGAAATTTGTTTGCTTTTTAAAGTGTTTTTGAATAAAAAAAAACACAATTTGGAACCATTTGTTAAAAATGAAATTTTCCATTCAAATACACTTGAAACTGAAATATTTAAAGATTTTCGAAAATTGGAATTTTTGATTTTTAGAATACTTTTTTTTAATTAAAATTTGGTACAAGAATGACTATACAACATATATCCAACTCCAATTCGCAATTTGAACGCATTTGAGCAATTTTCTCGAAAATACAATTCCCCATTGAAATAACATGGCGGACTATTGAATGAATAATTGTTCAAAAACTAAAATTTTCAAAATTTTTTCCCGTTTGTGATATGGAAGCTTATATATAGGAGAATCTCCAATTCCAATTTTATTACACTCACTAAATAAGAAGTGGGTCTAAAGTAGGTCCTAAAAGTTCAATTTTCTCAAAAATAAAATTCCCTTATTGAAAACACATGGCGGAGTATTCAATGAATTATTGTTCAAAAAGTAAAATTTTCAAATTTTTTTTATTTGTGTGATATTGAAGCTTATATATAGGAGAACCTCTAATTCGAATTTTATAACACTCACCAAATAAGAAGTGGGTTTTAAGTTGGTCCAAAAAGTGCAATTTTTTCAAAACTAAAATTCACAGATTGAAATCACATGGCGGACTTTTCAATGAATTATTGTTCAAAAAGTAAAATTTTCAATTTTTTTTCCGTGTGTGATATTGAAGCTTATATATAGGAAAACCTCTAATTCCAATTTTAGAACACTCATTAAATAAGAATTGGGTCTAAAGTTGGTCCAAATAGTGCAATTTTTTCAAAAATAAAATTCCCCCATTGAAAACACATGGTGGACTGTTCAATGATTTATTGTTCAAAAAGTAAAATTTTCAAAATTTTTTCCCATGTGTGATATTGAAGCTTATATATAGCAGAATCTCTAATTCCAATTTTATAAAACTCACTAAATAAGAAGTGGGTCTAAAATTGGTCCGAAAAGTTCAATTTTCTCAAAAATAAAATTCCCCCATTGAAAACACATGGTGGACTGTTCATAGAATTATTGTTCAAAAGGTAAAATTTTCAAAATTTTTTCCCGTTTGCAATATTGAAGCTCATATATAGGAAAATCTCCAATTCGAATTTTATAATACTCACTAAATAAGAAATGGGTCTAAAGTTGGTCCCAAAAATTGCACTTTTAAAATATTTTGCTTTAAAATATTCGCTTTTTTCCAATGTTAACTGTATGGAAAATTTGACATATCAAAATTTTCAAAATTTAAAATTTTTTTTGCAACTAGGATAACTGAAATCATCACGCGAATTGATTTCCACAATCAAATGGTCATTAAAATGAAATTTTACTTCTCAAAATTCAGTTATTGCCAAAAAAAAGTCTTTATATCGCATAGAATATACATTAAACTTGCCAATCCTTAGGCAATTTTCAAATTTTCAATTTTCAAATTTTAACCTTAATTTGTAGCCTAGGATAGTAAAAGTCATCACCCGATTTCTTTCTAATCATCAATTTGCTCATGAAATAGTATTTTAGCACTCAAAATCGAAGCAATGCTAAGTAAAATAAAGGCTTCAAAACAGTTTCTGAGCGCTTTCGTTTCAAAACTTCAACTTCTCATAGAGCTATTCAAAAATAGTTTTTTTAGCCAAAATTTTGAAATTTGTTTGCTTTTTAAAGTGTTTTTGAATAAAAAAAACACAATTTGGAACCATTTGTTAAAAATGAAATCTTCCATTCAATTACACTCGAAACTGAAATATTTCAAGATTTTCGAAAAATGGAATTTTTGATTTTTAAAATACTTTTTTTTAAAATAAAATTTGATACAAGAATGAATATAAAACATATATCCAACTCCAATTCGCAATTTGAAAGCATTTGAGCAATTTTCTTGAAAATACAATTCCCCATTGAAATCACATGGAGGACTATTCAATGAATTATTGTTCAAAAGATAAAATTTTGAAATTTTTTCCCGTATGTGATATTGAAGCTTATATATAGGAGAATCTCCAATTCCAATTCTATAACACTCACTAAATAAGAAGTGGGTCTAAAGTTGGTCCAAAAAGTGCAATTTTCTCAAAAATTAAATTCCCTTATTGAAAACACATGGCGGAATGTTTAATGAATAATTGTTCAAAAAGTAAATTTTTCAAATTTTTTTTCCGTTTGTGATATTGAAGCTTTTATATAGGAGAAATTCCAATTCCAATTTTATAACACTCACTAAATAAGAAGTGAATCTAAATTTGGTCCGAAAAGTTCAATTTTCTCAAAAATAAAATTCCCAGATTGAAAACACATGGCGGACTATTCATAGAATTATTGTTCAAAAGGTAAAATTTTCAAAATTTTTTCACGTTTGCAATATTGAAGCTCATATATAGGAAAATCTCCAATTCGAATTTTATAATACTCACTAAATAAGAAATGGGTCTAAAGTTGGTCCCAAAAATTGCACTTTTAAAATATTTTGCTTTAAAATATTCGCTTTTTTCCAATGTTAACCGTATGGAAAATTCGACACATCAAAATTTTCAAAATTTTAAATTTCTTTTGCATCTAGGATAACAGAAATCATCACACGAATTGATTTCCACAATCAAATGGTCATTAAAATGAAAATTTACTTCTCAAAATTCAGTTATTGCCAAAAAAAAAGTCTTTATATCGCTTAGAATATACATTAAATTTGCCAATCCTTAGGCAATTTTCAAATTCTCAATTTTCAAATTTTAACCTTAATTTGTAGCCTAGGATAGTAAAAGTCATCACCCGATTTTATTCTGATCATCAATTTGCTTATAAAATGGTATTTTAGCACTCAAAATCGAACTAATGCAAATTTAAAAGACGGCTTGAAAACATTTTCTGAGCACTTTCGTTTCAAAATTTCAACTTCTCATATAGCTATTCAAAAATAGTTTTTTTGGCCAAATTTGGAAATTTGTTTGATTTTTAAAGTGTTTTTGTATAAAAAAACACAATTTGGAACAATTTGATTGAAATGAAATTTTCCATTCAAATACACTCGAACCTGAAATATTTCAAGATTTTCGAAAAATTAAATTTTTGTTTTTTAGAATACTTTTTTTTAATTATTTATATTGAAGCTCATATATAGAAGAATCTCCAATTTGAATTTTATAACACTCATTAAATAAGAAGTGCGTCTAAAGTTGGTAGAAAAAGTGCAATTTTCTTAAAAATAAAATTCCCCCATTGAAAACACATGGCGGACTATTCAATGAATTATTGTTCAAAAAGTAAAATTTTCAAATTTTTTTCCCGTTTTTTTATATTGAAGCTCATACATAGGAAAATCTCCAATTCGAATTTTATAACACTCACTAAATATGAAGTGGTTCTAAAGTTGGTCCAAAAAGCAATTTTCTCAAAAATAAAATTCCCCCATTGAAAACACATGGCGGACTATTCAATGAATTATTGTTCAAAAACTAAAATTTTCAAAATTTTTTCCTATTTGTTAATTTGAAGCTTATACATAGGAGAATCTCCGATTCCAATTTTATAACACTGACTAAATAAGAAGTGGGTCTAAAGATGGTCCATAAAGTGCACTATCAAAGTGTTTCGTTTTAAATTTTCCCCATGTTAATCGTATGAAAAATTTCACACTTCTAAATTTTCAAACTTTTACAATCTTTTTGCAACTAGGGTAACAGAAATTATCACCCGATTCGATTTCCATATTAAAATCGTCATTAAAGTGAAATTTTACTAATCACAATCCAGTTATTGCACCCAAAAAGTCAACTGATTGAAAATACATTAAACTTGTCAATCCTTAGGCAATTTTCAAATTCTCAATCTTTGAAATTTAACCTTAATTTGCTGCCTAGAATCATAAAATTCATCACCCGATTTTATTCTGATCATCAATTTGCTTATAAAATGGTATTTTAGCGCTCAAATTCGAACCAATGCAAACTTAAAAGACGGCTTGAAAACATTTTCTGAGCGCTTTCGTTTAAAAATTTCAACTTCTCATATAGATATTAAAAAAAAAATTTTGGCCAAAATTTTGTTGTTAGTTTGATTTATAAAGTGTTTTTGAATAAAAAAACATGATTTGGAACAATTTGTTAAAAATGAAATTTTCCATTCAAATACACTCGAAAATGAAATATTTAACGATTTTCGAAAATATTAATTTTTGATTTACAGAATACTTTTTTTAATTAAAATTGGTACAAGAATGATTATAAAACATATATCCAACTCAAATTCACAATTTGAAAGCATTTGAGTCATTTTCTCGAAAATACAATTCCCCATTGAAAACACATGGCGGACTATTCAATGAATTATTGTTAGAAAAGTAAAATTTTCAAAATTTTTTCATGTTTGTTAATTTGAAGCTTATACATAGGAGAATCTCCTATTCCAATTTTATAACACTGACTAAATAAGAAGTGGGTCTAAACTTGGTCCAAAAAGTGCACTTTCAAAGTGTTTCGTTTTAAATTTCCCCCATGTTAATCGTATGAAAAATTCACACTTCTAAATTTTCAAACTTTTACAATCCTTTTGCAGCAAGGGTAACAGAAATCATCACCCGAATTGATTTCCACATTCAAATGGTCATTAAAATGAAATTTTACTCTTCAAAATTCAGTTATTGCCAAAAAAAGTCTCTATATCCATTTGAATATACATTAAACTTGCTAATTCTTAGGCAATTTTCAAATTCTCAATTTTCGAATTTTAACCTTAATTTGTAGCTTTGGATAATAAAAGTCATCACCCGATTTCTTTCTTATCATCAATTTGCTCATGAAATAGTATTTTAGCACTCAAAATCGAAGCAATGCTAAGTAAAATAAAGCTTCAAAACAGTTTCTGAGCGCTTTCATTTCAAAACTTCAACTTCTCATAAAACTATTCAAAAATAGTTTTTTTGGCGAAAATTTGGAAATTTGTTTGCTTTTTAAAGTGTTTTTGAATAAAAAAAAAACACAATTTGGAACCATTTGTTAAAAATGAAATTTTCCATTCAAATACACTTGAAACTGAAATATTTAAAGATTTTCGAAAATTGGAATTTTTGATTTTTAGAATACTTTTTTTTAATTAAAATTTGGTACAAGAATGACTATACAACATATATCCAACTCCAATTAGCAATTTGAAAGCATTTGAGCAATTTGGTCGAAAATACAATTCCCCATTGAAATAACATGGCGGACTATTGAATGAATAATTGTTCAAAAACTAAAATTTTCAAAATTTTTTCACGTTTGTGATATGGAAGCTTATGTATAGGAGAATCTCCAATTCCAATTCTATAACATTCACTAAATAAGAAGTGGGTCTAAATTTGGTCCGAAAAGTTCAATTTTCTCAAAAATAAAATTCCCAGATTGAAAACACATGGCGGACTGTTCAATGAATTATTGTTCAAAAAGTAAAATTTTCAAAAAATTTTCCCGTTTGTTTTATTGAAGCTCATATATAGGAAAATCTCCAATTCGAATTTTATAATACTCACTAAATAAGAAATTTGTCCAAAAATTGCACTTTTAAAATATTTCGCTTTTAATTTTTCCAATGTTTACCATATGGAAAATTTGACATATCAAAATTTTCAAAATTTTACATTTTTTTTTGCAACTAGGATAACAGAAATCATCACGCGAATCGATTTCCACATTCAAATCGCCATAAAAGTTAAATTTTAATATTCAAAATCAAGTTACTGAAAAAAAACAAAAAGGCTTTATATCCCTTTCATAATACATTAAATTTGTCAATCCAAAGGCAATTTTCAAATTTTCAATTTTTGAAATTTAATCTTAATTTGTTAACTAGGATAAAAAAAAGCCATCAACCGATTTATTTCTGATAATCAATTTGCTTATAAAACGGAATTTCAGCACCCAAAATCGAACTAATGCAAAGTAAAAAGACGGATTGAAAACATTTTCTGAGAGCTTTCGTTTCAAAATTTCAACTTCTCATATGGCTATTCAAAACTAGTTCTTTGGCCAAAATTTTGAACTTTGTTTAATTTATAAAGTGTTTTTGAGTAAAAAAACACAATTTGGAACAATTTGTTAAAAATGAAATCTTCCATTCAATTACACTCGAAACTGAAATATTTCAAGATTTTCGAAAAATGGAATTTTTGATTTTTAGAATACTTTTTATTAAATAAAATTTGGTACAAAAATGACTATAAAACATATATCCAATTCGCAATTTGAAAGCATTTGAGCAATTTTCTCGAAAATACAATTCCCCATTGAAATAACATGGCGGACTATTGAATGAATAATTGTTCAAAAACTAAAATTTTCAAATTTTTTTCCCGTTTGTGATATGGAAGCTTATATATAGGAGAATCTCCAATTCCAATTCTATAACTTTCACTAAATAAGAAGTGGGTCTAAAATTGGTCCGAAAAGTTCAATTTTCTCAAAAATAAAATTCCCCCATTGAAAACACATGGTGGACTATTCATAGAATTATTGTTCAAAAGGTAAAATTTTCAAAATTTTTTCCCGTTTGCAATATTGAAGCTCATATATAGGAAAATCTCCAATTCGAATTTTATAATACTCACTAAATAAGAAATGGGTCTAAAGTTGGTCCCAAAAATTGCACTTTTAAAATAATTTGCTTTAAAATATTCGCTTTTTTCCAATGTTAACGGTATGGAAAATTTGACATATCAAAATTTCCAAAATTTTAAATTTTTTTTGCAACTAGGATAACAGAAATCATCACGCGAATTGATTTCCACAATCAAATGGTCATTAAAATGAAATTTTACTTCTCAAAATTCAGTTATTGCCAAAAAAAAGCCTTTATATCGCTTAGAATATACATTAAACTTGCCAATCCTTAGGCAATTTTCAAATTCTCAATTTTCAAATTTGAACCTTAATTTGTAGCCTAGGATAGTAAAAGTCATCACCCGATTTCTTTCTAATCATCAATTTGCTCATGAAATAGTATTTTAGCATTCAAAATCGATGCAATGCTAAGTAAAATAAAGGCTTCAAAACAGTTTCTGAGCGCTTTCGTTTCAAAACTTCAACTTCTCATAGAGCTATTCAAAAATAGTTTTTTTAGCCAAAATTTTGAAATTTGTTTGCTTTTAAAGTGTTTTTGAATAAAAAAAAACACAATTTGGAACCATTTGTTAAAAATGAAATTTTCCATTCAATTACACTCAAAACTGAAATATTTAAAGATTTTCGAAAATTGGAATTTTTGATTTTTAGAATACTTTTTTTTAATTAAAATTTGGTACAAGAATGACTATACAACATATATCCAACTCCAATTCGCAATTTGAAAGCATTTGAGCAATTTTCTCGAAAATACAATTCCCCATTGAAATAACATGGCGGACTATTGAATGAATAATTGTTCAAAAACTAAAATTTTCAAAATGTTTTCACCTTTGTGATATGGAAGCTTATATATAGGAGAATCTCCAATTCCAATTCTATAACATTCACTAAATAAGAAGTGGGTCTAAATTTGGTCCGAAAAGTTCAATTTTCTCAAAAATAAAATTCCCAGATTGAAAACACATGGCGGACTGTTCAATGAATTATTGTTCAAAAAGTAAAATTTTCAAAATTTTTTAACGTTTGTTATATGGAAGCTTATATATAGGAGAATCTCCAATTCCAATTTTATAACATTCACTAAATAAGAAGTGGGTTTTAAGTTGGTCCAAAAAGTGCAATTTTCTCAAAACTAAAATTCCCAGATTGAAAACACATGGCGGACTATTCAATGAATTATTGTTCAAAAAGTAAAATTTTAAATTTTTTTTCCGTGTGTGATATTGAAGCTTATATATAGGAAAACCTCTAATTCCAATTTTACAACACTCATTAAATAAGAAATGGGTCTAAAGTTGGTCCAAATAGTGCAATTTTTTCAAAAATAAAATTCCCAAAATTGAAAAAACATGGTGGACTGTTCAATGATTTATTGTTCAAAAAGTAAAATTTTCAAATTTTTTTCCCATGTGTGATATTGAAGCTTATATATAGGAGAATCTCTAATTCCAATTTTATAAAACTCACTAAATAAGAAGTGGGTCTAAAATTGGTCCGAAAAGTTCAATTTTCTCAAAAATAAAATTCCCCCATTGAAAACACATGGCGGACTATTCAATGAATTATTGTTCAAAAAGTAAAATTTTCAAATTTTTTTTATTTGTGTGATATTGAAGCTTACATATAGGAGAACCTCTAATTCGAATTTTATAACACTCACTAAATAAGAAGTGGGTTTTAAGTTGGTCCAAAAAGTGCAATTTTTTCAAAACTAAAATTCACAGATTGAAAACACATGGCGGACAATTCAATGAATTATTGTTCAAAAAGTAAAATTTTCAATTTTTTTTCCGTGTGTGATATTGAAGCTTATATATAGGAGAATCTCTAATTCCAATTTTATAACACTCACTAAATAAGAAGTGGGTCTAAAATTGGTCCGAAAAGTTCTATTTTCTCAAAAATAAAATTCCCCCATTGAAAACACATGGCGGACTATTAATAGAATTATTGTTCAAAAAGTAAAATTTTCAAATTTTTTTCCCGTGTGTGATATTGAAGCTTATATATAGGAGAACCTCTAATTCCAATTTTATAACACTCATTAAATAAGAAGTGGGTTTAAAGTTGGTCCGAAAATTTCAATTTTCTCAAAAATAAAATTCCCTTATTGAAAACACATGGCGGACTATTCAATGAATTATTGTTCAAAAAGTAAAATTTTCAAATTTTTTTTACGTGTGTGATATTGAAGCTTATATATAGGAAAACCTCTAATTCCAATTTTATAACACTCACTAAATAAGAAGTGGGTTTTAAGTTGGTCCAAAAAGTGCAATTTTTTCAAAACTAAAATTCACAGATTGAAAACACATGGCGGACTATTCAATGAATTATTGTTCAAAAAGTAAAATTTTCAATTTTTTTTCCGTGTGTGATATTGAAGCTTATATAAAGGAAAACCTCTAATTCCAATTTTAGAACACTCATTAAATAAGAAGTGGGTCTAAAGTTGGTCCAAATAGTGCAATTTTTTCAAAAATAAAATTCCCCCATTGAAAACACATGGTGGACTGTTCAATGATTTATTGTTCAAAAAGTAAAATTTTCAAATTTTTTTCCCATGTGTGATATTGAAGCTTATATATAGCAGAATCTCTAATTCCAATTTTATAAAACTCACTAAATAAGAAGTGGGTCTAAAATTGGTCCGAAAAGTTCAATTTTCTCAAAAATAAAATCTCCCATTGAAAACACATGGCGGACTATTCATAGATATATTGTTCAAAAGGTAAAATTTTCAAAATTTTTTCCCGTTTGCAATATGGAAGCTCATATATAGGAAAATCTCCAATTCGAATTTTATAATACTCACTAAATAAGAAATGGGTCTAAAGTTGGTCCCAAAAATTGCACTTTTAAAATATTTTGCTTTAAAATATTCGCTTTTTTCCAATGTTAACTATATGGAAAATTTGACATATCAAAATTTTCAAAATTTAAATTTTTTTTTGCAACTAGGATAACAGAAATCATCACGCGAATTGATTTCCACAATCAAATGGTCATTAAAATGAAATTTTACTTCTCAAAATTCAGTTATTGCCAAAAAAAGTCTTTATATCGCTTAGAATATACATTAAACTTGCCAATCCTTAGGCAATTTTCAAATTCTCAATTTTCAAATTTTAACCTTAATTTGTAGCCTAGGATAGTAAAAGTCATCACCCGATTTCTTTCTAATCATCAATTTGCTCATTAAATAGTATTTTAGCACTCAAAATCGAAGCAATGCTAAGTAAAATAAAGGCTTCAAAACAGTTTCTGAGCGCTTTCGTTTCAAAACTTCAATTTCTCTTAGAGCTATTCAAAAATAGTTTTTTTAGCCAAAATTTGGAAATTTGTTTGCTTTTTAAAGTGTTTTTGAATAAAAAAAACACAATTTGGAACCATTTGTTAAAAATGAAATTTTAAATTCAATTACACTCAAAACTGAAATATTTAAAGATTTTCGAAAATTGGAATTTTTGATTTTTAGAATACATTTTTTTAATTAAAATTTGGAACAAGAATGACTATACAACATATATCCAACTCCAATTCGCAATTTGAAAGCGTTTGAGCAATTTTCTCGAAAATACAATTCCCCATTGAAAGAACATGGCGGACTATTGAATGTATAATTGTTCAAAAACTAAAATTTTCAAAATTTTTTCCCGTGTGTGATAAGGAAGCTTATATATAGGAAAATCTCCAATTCCAATTCTATAACATTCACTAAATAAGAAGTGGGTCTAAATTTGGTCAGAAAAGTTCAATTTTCTCAAAAATAAAATTCCCAGATTGAAAACACATGGCGGACTGTTCAATGAATTATTGTTCAAAAAGTAAAATTTTCAAATTTTTTTCCCGTTTGTGATATGGAAGCTTATATATAGGAGAATCTCCAATTCCAATTTTACAACACTCATTAAATAAGAAATGGGTCTAAAGTTGGTCCAAATAGTGAATTTTTTTCAAAAATAAAATTCCCCCATTGACAACACATGGCGGACTATTCAATGAATTATTGCTCAAAAAGTAAAATTTTCAAAAATTTTTCCTTTTTGCAGTATTGAAGCTCATATATAGGAGAATCTCCTATTCGAATTTTATAATACTCACTAAATAAGAAATGGGTCTAAAGTTGGTCCTAAAAGTTGCACTTTCAAAACATTTCGCTTTTAATTTTTCCAATGTTAACCGTATGGAAAATTTGACATATCAAAATTTCCAAAATTTTAAATTTTTTTTGCAACTAGGATAACAGAAATCATCACGCGAATTGATTTCCACAATCAAATGGTCATTAAAATGAAATTTTACTTCTCAAAATTCAGTTATTGCCAAAAAAAAGTCTTTATATCGCTTAGAATATACATTAAACTTGCCAATCCTTAGGCAATTTTCAAATTCTCAATTTTCAAATTTTAACCTTAATTTGTAGCCTAGGATAGTAAAAGTCATCACCCGATTTTATTCTGATCATCAATTTGCTTATAAAATGGTATTTTAGCACTCAAAATCGAACTAATGCAAATTTAAAAGACGGCTTGAAAACATTTTCTGAGCACTTTCGTTTCAAAATTTCAACTTCTCATATATCTATTCAAAAATAGTTTTTTTGGCCAAATTTGGAAATTTGTTTGATTTTTTAAGTGTTTTTGTATAAAAAAAACACAATTTGGAACAATTTGATTGAAATGAAATTTTCCATTCAAATACACTCGAACCTGAAATATTTCAAGATTTTCGAAAAATTAAATTTTTGTTTTTTAGAATACTTTTTTTTAATTAATATTTACCACAAGAAAGACTATAATACATATATCCAACTCCAATTAGCAATTTGAAAGCATTTGAGCAATTTTCTCGAAAATACAATTCAACCATTGAAAACACATGGCGGACTTTTCAATGAATTATTGTTCAAAAAGTAAAATTTTCAAAAATTTTTCCCGTTTTTTATATTGAAGATCATACATAGGCAAATCTCCAGTTCGAATTTTATAACACTCACTAAATAAGAAGTGGGTCTAAAGTTGGTCCAAAAAGTGCAATTTTCTCAAAAATAAAATTCCCCCATTGAAAACACATGGCGGACTATTCAATGAATTTTTGTTCAAAAAGTAAAGTTTTCAAAATTTTTTCCCGATTGTGATATTGAAGCTTATATATAGGAGAATCTCTAATTCCAATATAATAACACTCACTAAATAAGAAGTGGGTCTAAAGTTGGTCCAAAGAGTTGGTCCAAAAAGCAATTTTCTCAAAAATAAAATTCCCTTATTGAAAACACATGGCGGACTATTCAATGAATTATTGTTCAAAAAGTAAAATTTTCAAAATTTTTTCCTATTTGTTAATTTGAAGCTTATACATAGGAAAATCTCCGATTCCAATTTTATAACACTGACTAAATAAGAAGTGGGTCTAAAGATGGTCCATAAAAGGCACTATCAAAGTGTTTCGTTTTAAATTTTCCCCATGTTAATCGTATGAAAAATTTCACATTTCTAAATTTTCAAACTTTTACAATCTTTTTGCAACTAGGGTAACAGAAATTATCACCCGATTCGATTTCCATGTTAAAATCGTCATTAAAGTGAAATTTTACTAATCACAATCCAAGTATTGCACCCAAAAAAGTCAACTGATTGAAAATACATTAAACTTGTCAATCCTTAGGCAATTTTCAAATTCTCAATCTTTGAAATTTAACCTTAATTTGCTGCCTAGAATCATAAAATTCATCACCCGATTTTATTCTGATCATCAATTTGCTTATAAAATGGTATTTTAGCGCTAAAATTCGAACCAATGCAAACTTAAAAGACGGCTTGAAAACATTTCTGAGCGCTTTCGTTTAAAAATTTCAACTTCTCATATAGATATTAAAAAAAAAAATTTGACCAAAATTTTGTTGTTAGTTTGATTTATAAAGTGTTTTTGAATAAAAAAACATGATTTGGAACCATTTGTTAAAAATGAAATTTTCCATTCAAATACAATCGAAAATGAAATATTTAACGATTTTCGAAAATATTAATTTTTGATTTACAGAATACTTTTTTTAATTAAAATTGGTACAAGAATGATTATAAAAATATATCCAACTCAAATTCACAATTTGAAAGCATTTGAGTCATTTTCTCGAAAATGCAATTCCCCATTGAAAACACATGGCGGACTATTCAATGAATTATTGTTAGAAAAGTAAAATTTTCAAATTTTTTTCATGTTTGTTAATTTGAAGCTTATACATAGGAGAATCTCCGATTCCAATTTTATAATATTGACTAAATAATAAGTGGGTCTAAACTTGGTCCAAAAAGTGCACTTTCAAAGTGTTTCGTTTTAAATTTCCCCCATGTTAATCGTATGAAAAATTCACACTTCTAAATTTTCAAACTTTTACAATCCTTTTGCAGCAAGGGTAAAAGAAATCATCACCCGAATTGATTTCCACATTCAAATGGTCATTAAAATGAAATTTTACTCTTCAAAATTCAGTTATTGCCAAAAAAAGTCTCTATATCCATTTGAATATACATTAAACTTGCCAATTCTTAGGCAATTTTCAAATTCTCAATTTTCGAATTTTAACCTTAATTTGTAGCTTTGGATAATAAAAGTCATCACCCGATTTCTTTCTTATCATCAATTTGCTCATGAAATAGTATTTTAGCACTCAAAATCGAAGCAATGCTAAGTAAAATAAAGGCTTCAAAACAGTTTCTGAGCGCTTTCATTTCAAAACTTCAACTTCTCATAAAACTATTCAAAAATAGTTTTTTTGGCGAAAATTTGGAAATTTGTTTGCTTTTTAAAGTGTTTTTGAATAAAAAAAAAAACACAATTTGGAACCATTTGTTAAAAATGAAATTTTCCATTCAAATACACTTGAAATTGAAATATTTAAAGATTTTCGAAAATTGGAATTTTTGATTTTTAGAATACTTTTTTTTAATTAAAATTTGGTACAAGAATGACTATACAACATATATCCAACTCCAATTCGCAATTTGAACGCATTTGAGCAATTTTCTCGAAAATACAATTCCCCATTGAAATAACATGGCGGACTATTGAATGAATAATTGTTCAAAAACTAAAATTTTCAAAATTTTTTCCCGTTTGTGATATGGAAGCTTATATATAGGAGAATCTCCAATTCCAATTTTATTACACTCACTAAATAAGAAGTGGGTCTAAAGTTGGTCCGAAAAGTTCAATTTTCTCAAAAATAAAATTCCCTTATTGAAAACACATGGCGGACTATTCAATGAATTATTGTTCAAAAAGTAAAATTTTCAAATTTTTTTTATTTGTGTGATATTGAAGCTTATATATAGGAGAACCTCTAATTCGAATTTTATAACACTCACCAAATAAGAAGTGGGTTTTAAGTTGGTCCAAAAAGTGCAATTTTTTCAAAACTAAAATTCACAGATTGAAAACACATGGCGGACTATTCAATGAATTATTGTTCAAAAAGTAAAATTTTCAATTTTTTTTCCGTGTGTGATATTGAAGCTTATATATAGGAAAACCTCTAATTCCAATTTTAGAACACTCATTAAATAAGAAGTGGGTCTAAAGTTGGTCCAAATAGTGCAATTTTTTCAAAAATAAAATTCCCCCATTGAAAACACATGGTGGACTGTTCAATGATTTATTGTTCAAAGAGTAAAATTTTGAAAATTTTTTCCCATGTGTGATATTGAAGCTTATATATAGCAGAATCTCTAATTCCAATTTTGTAAAACTCACTAAATAAGAAGTGGGTCTAAAATTGGTCCGAAAAGTTCAATTTTCTCAAAAATAAAATTCCCCCATTGAAAACACATGGCGGACTATTCATAGAATTATTGTTCAAAAGGTAAAATTTTCAAAATTTTTTCACGTTTGCAATATTGAAGCTCATATATAGGAAAATCTCCAATTCGAATTTTATAATACTCACTAAATAAGAAATGGGTCTAAAGTTGGTCCCAAAAATTGCACTTTTAAAATATTTTGCTTTAAAATATTCGCTTTTTTCCAATGTTAACCGTATGGAAAATTCGACACATCAAAATTTTCAAAATTTTAAATTTTTTTTGCATCTAGGATAACAGAAATCATCACACGAATTGATTTCCACAATCAAATGGTCATTAAAATGAAATTTTACTTCTCAAAATTCAGTTATTGCCAAAAAAAAAGTCTTTATATCGCTTAGAATATACATTAAATTTGCCAATCCTTAGGCAATTTTCAAATTCTCAATTTTCAAATTTTAACCTTAATTTGTAGCCTAGGATAGTAAAAGTCATCACCCGATTTTATTCTGATCATCAATTTGCTTATAAAATGGTATTTTAGCACTCAAACTCGAACTAATGCAAATTTAAAAGACGGCTTGAAAACATTTTCTGAGCACTTTCGTTTCAAAATTTCAACTTCTCATATAGCTATTCAAAAATAGTTTTTTTGGCCAAATTTGGAAATTTGTTTGATTTTTAAAGTGTTTTTGTATAAAAAAAACACAATTTGGAACAATTTGATTGAAATGAAATTTTCCATTCAAATACACTCGAACCTGAAATGTTTCAAGATTTTCGAAAAATTAAATTTTTGTTTTTTAGAATACTTTATTTTAATTATTTATATTGAAGCTCATATATAGAAGAATCTCCAATTCCAATTTTATAAAACTGACTAAATAAGAAGTGGGTCTAAAGATGGTCCATAAAGTGCACTATCAAAGTGTTTCGTTTTAAATTTTCCCCATGTTAATCGTATGAAAAATTTCACACTTCTAAATTTTCAAACTTTTACAATCTTTTTGCAACTAGGGTAACAGAAATTATCACCCGATTCGATTTCCATATTAAAATCGTCATTAAAGTGAAATTTTACTAATCACAATCCAGTTATTGCACCCAAAAAAGTCAACTGATTGAAAATACATTAAACTTGTTAATCCTTAGGCAATTTTCAAATTCTCAATCTTTGAAATTTAACCTTAATTTGCTGCCTAGAATCATAAAATTCATCACCCGATTTTATTCTGATCATCAATTTGCTTATAAAATGGTATTTTAGCGCTCAAATTCGAACCAATGCAAACTTAAAAGACGGCTTGAAAACATTTTCTGAGCGCTTTCGTTTAAAAATTTCAACTTCTCATATAGATATTAAAAAAAAAAATTTGTCCAAAATTTTGTTGTTAGTTTGATTTATAAAGTGTTTTTGAATAAAAAAACATGATTTGGAACCATTTGTTAAAAATGAAATTTTCCATTCAAATACACTCGAAAATGAAATATTTAACGATTTTCGAAAATATTAATTTTTGATTTACAGAATACTTTTTTTAATTAAAATTGGTACAAGAATGACTATAAAACATATATCCAACTCAAATTCACAATTTGAAAGCATTTGAGTCATTTTCTCGAAAATACAATTCCCCATTGAAAACACATGGCGGACTATTCAATGAATTATTGTTAGAAAAGTAAAATTTTCAAAATTTTTTCATGTTTGTTAATTTGAAGCTTATACATAGGAGAATCTCCGATTCCAATTTTATAACACTGACTAAATAAGAAGTGGGTCTAAACTTGGTCCAAAAAGTGCACTTTCAAAGTGTTTCGTTTTAAATTTCCCCCATGTTAATCGTATGAAAAATTCACACTTCTAAATTTTCAAACTTTTACAATCCTTTTGCAGCAAGGGTAGCAGAAATCATCACCCGAATTGATTTCCACATTCAAATGGTCATTAAAATGAAATTTTACTCTTCAAAATTCAGTTATTGCCAAAAAAAGTCTCTATATCCATTTGAATATACATTAAACTTGCCAATTCTTAGGCAATTTTCAAATTCTCAATTTTCGAATTTTAACCTTAATTTGTAGCTTTGGATAATAAAAGTCATCACCCGATTTCTTTCTTATCATCAATTTGCTCATGAAATAGTATTTTAGCACTCAAAATCGAAGCAATGCTAAGTAAAATAAAGGCTTCAAAACAGTTTCTGAGCGCTTTCATTTCAAAACTTCAACTTCTCATAAAACTATTCAAAAATAGTTTTTTTGGCGAAAATTTGGAAATTTGTTTGCTTTTTAAAGTGTTTTTGAATAAAAAAAAAAACACAATTTGGAACCATTTGTTAAAAATGAAATTTTCCATTCAAATACACTTGAAATTGAAATATTTAAAGATTTTCGAAAATTGGAATTTTTGATTTTTAGAATACTTTTTTTTAATTAAAATTTGGTACAAGAATGACTATACAACATATATCCAACTCCAATTCGCAATTTGAACGCATTTGAGCAATTTTCTCGAAAATACAATTCCCCATTGAAATAACATGGCGGACTATTGAATGAATAATTGTTCAAAAACTAAAATTTTCAAAATTTTTTCCCGTTTGTGATATGGAAGCTTATATATAGGAGAATCTCCAATTCCAATTTTATTACACTCACTAAATAAGAAGTGGGTCTAAAGTTGGTCCGAAAAGTTCAATTTTCTCAAAAATAAAATTCCCTTATTGAAAACACATGGCGGACTATTCAATGAATTATTGTTCAAAAAGTAAAATTTTCAAATTTTTTTTATTTGTGTGATATTGAAGCTTATATATAGGAGAACCTCTAATTCGAATTTTATAACACTCACCAAATAAGAAGTGGGTTTTAAGTTGGTCCAAAAAGTGCAATTTTTTCAAAACTAAAATTCACAGATTGAAAACACATGGCGGACTATTCAATGAATTATTGTTCAAAAAGTAAAATTTTCAATTTTTTTTCCGTGTGTGATATTGAAGCTTATATATAGGAAAACCTCTAATTCCAATTTTAGAACACTCATTAAATAAGAAGTGGGTCTAAAGTTGGTCCAAATAGTGCAATTTTTTCAAAAATAAAATTCCCCCATTGAAAACACATGGTGGACTGTTCAATGATTTATTGTTCAAAGAGTAAAATTTTGAAAATTTTTTCCCATGTGTGATATTGAAGCTTATATATAGCAGAATCTCTAATTCCAATTTTGTAAAACTCACTAAATAAGAAGTGGGTCTAAAATTGGTCCGAAAAGTTCAATTTTCTCAAAAATAAAATTCCCCCATTGAAAACACATGGCGGACTATTCATAGAATTATTGTTCAAAAGGTAAAATTTTCAAAATTTTTTCACGTTTGCAATATTGAAGCTCATATATAGGAAAATCTCCAATTCGAATTTTATAATACTCACTAAATAAGAAATGGGTCTAAAGTTGGTCCCAAAAATTGCACTTTTAAAATATTTTGCTTTAAAATATTCGCTTTTTTCCAATGTTAACCGTATGGAAAATTCGACACATCAAAATTTTCAAAATTTTAAATTTTTTTTGCATCTAGGATAACAGAAATCATCACACGAATTGATTTCCACAATCAAATGGTCATTAAAATGAAATTTTACTTCTCAAAATTCAGTTATTGCCAAAAAAAAAGTCTTTATATCGCTTAGAATATACATTAAATTTGCCAATCCTTAGGCAATTTTCAAATTCTCAATTTTCAAATTTTAACCTTAATTTGTAGCCTAGGATAGTAAAAGTCATCACCCGATTTTATTCTGATCATCAATTTGCTTATAAAATGGTATTTTAGCACTCAAACTCGAACTAATGCAAATTTAAAAGACGGCTTGAAAACATTTTCTGAGCACTTTCGTTTCAAAATTTCAACTTCTCATATAGCTATTCAAAAATAGTTTTTTTGGCCAAATTTGGAAATTTGTTTGATTTTTAAAGTGTTTTTGTATAAAAAAAACACAATTTGGAACAATTTGATTGAAATGAAATTTTCCATTCAAATACACTCGAACCTGAAATGTTTCAAGATTTTCGAAAAATTAAATTTTTGTTTTTTAGAATACTTTATTTTAATTATTTATATTGAAGCTCATATATAGAAGAATCTCCAATTCCAATTTTATAAAACTGACTAAATAAGAAGTGGGTCTAAAGATGGTCCATAAAGTGCACTATCAAAGTGTTTCGTTTTAAATTTTCCCCATGTTAATCGTATGAAAAATTTCACACTTCTAAATTTTCAAACTTTTACAATCTTTTTGCAACTAGGGTAACAGAAATTATCACCCGATTCGATTTCCATATTAAAATCGTCATTAAAGTGAAATTTTACTAATCACAATCCAGTTATTGCACCCAAAAAAGTCAACTGATTGAAAATACATTAAACTTGTTAATCCTTAGGCAATTTTCAAATTCTCAATCTTTGAAATTTAACCTTAATTTGCTGCCTAGAATCATAAAATTCATCACCCGATTTTATTCTGATCATCAATTTGCTTATAAAATGGTATTTTAGCGCTCAAATTCGAACCAATGCAAACTTAAAAGACGGCTTGAAAACATTTTCTGAGCGCTTTCGTTTAAAAATTTCAACTTCTCATATAGATATTAAAAAAAAAAATTTGTCCAAAATTTTGTTGTTAGTTTGATTTATAAAGTGTTTTTGAATAAAAAAACATGATTTGGAACCATTTGTTAAAAATGAAATTTTCCATTCAAATACACTCGAAAATGAAATATTTAACGATTTTCGAAAATATTAATTTTTGATTTACAGAATACTTTTTTTAATTAAAATTGGTACAAGAATGACTATAAAACATATATCCAACTCAAATTCACAATTTGAAAGCATTTGAGTCATTTTCTCGAAAATACAATTCCCCATTGAAAACACATGGCGGACTATTCAATGAATTATTGTTAGAAAAGTAAAATTTTCAAAATTTTTTCATGTTTGTTAATTTGAAGCTTATACATAGGAGAATCTCCGATTCCAATTTTATAACACTGACTAAATAAGAAGTGGGTCTAAACTTGGTCCAAAAAGTGCACTTTCAAAGTGTTTCGTTTTAAATTTCCCCCATGTTAATCGTATGAAAAATTCACACTTCTAAATTTTCAAACTTTTACAATCCTTTTGCAGCAAGGGTAGCAGAAATCATCACCCGAATTGATTTCCACATTCAAATGGTCATTAAAATGAAATTTTACTCTTCAAAATTCAGTTATTGCCAAAAAAAGTCTCTATATCCATTTGAATATACATTAAACTTGCCAATTCTTAGGCAATTTTCAAATTCTCAATTTTCGAATTTTAACCTTAATTTGTAGCTTTGGATAATAAAAGTCATCACCCGATTTCTTTCTTATCATCAATTTGCTCATGAAATAGTATTTTAGCACTCAAAATCGAAGCAATGCTAAGTAAAATAAAGGCTTCAAAACAGTTTCTGAGCGCTTTCATTTCAAAACTTCAACTTCTCATAAAACTATTCAAAAATAGTTTTTTTGGCGAAAATTTGGAAATTTGTTTGCTTTTTAAAGTGTTTTTGAATAAAAAAAAAACACAATTTGGAACCATTTGTTAAAAATGAAATTTTCCATTCAAATACACTTGAAATTGAAATATTTAAAGATTTTCGAAAATTGGAATTTTTGATTTTTAGAATACTTTTTTTTAATTAAAATTTGGTACAAGAATGACTATACAACATATATCCAACTCCAATTCGCAATTTGAACGCATTTGAGCAATTTTCTCGAAAATACAATTCCCCATTGAAATAACATGGCGGACTATTGAATGAATAATTGTTCAAAAACTAAAATTTTCAAAATTTTTTCCCGTTTGTGATATGGAAGCTTATATATAGGAGAATCTCCAATTCCAATTTTATTACACTCACTAAATAAGAAGTGGGTCTAAAGTTGGTCCGAAAAGTTCAATTTTCTCAAAAATAAAATTCCCTTATTGAAAACACATGGCGGACTATTCAATGAATTATTGTTCAAAAAGTAAAATTTTCAAATTTTTTTTATTTGTGTGATATTGAAGCTTATATATAGGAGAACCTCTAATTCGAATTTTATAACACTCACCAAATAAGAAGTGGGTTTTAAGTTGGTCCAAAAAGTGCAATTTTTTCAAAACTAAAATTCACAGATTGAAAACACATGGCGGACTATTCAATGAATTATTGTTCAAAAAGTAAAATTTTCAATTTTTTTTCCGTGTGTGATATTGAAGCTTATATATAGGAAAACCTCTAATTCCAATTTTAGAACACTCATTAAATAAGAAGTGGGTCTAAAGTTGGTCCAAATAGTGCAATTTTTTCAAAAATAAAATTCCCCCATTGAAAACACATGGTGGACTGTTCAATGATTTATTGTTCAAAGAGTAAAATTTTGAAAATTTTTTCCCATGTGTGATATTGAAGCTTATATATAGCAGAATCTCTAATTCCAATTTTGTAAAACTCACTAAATAAGAAGTGGGTCTAAAATTGGTCCGTAAAGTTCAATTTTCTCAAAAATAAAATTCCCCCATTGAAAACACATGGCGGACTATTCATAGAATTATTGTTCAAATGGTAAAATTTTCAAAATTTTTTCACGTTTGCAATATTGAAGCTCATATATAGGAAAATCTCCAATTCGAATTTTATAATACTCACTAAATAAGAAATGGGTCTAAAGTTGGTCCCAAAAATTGCACTTTTAAAATATTTTGCTTTAAAATATTCGCTTTTTTCCAATGTTAACCGTATGGAAAATTCGACACATCAAAATTTTCAAAATTTTAAATTTTTTTTGCATCTAGGATAACAGAAATCATCACACGAATTGATTTCCACAATCAAATGGTCATTAAAATGAAATTTTACTTCTCAAAATTCAGTTATTGCCAAAAAAAAAGTCTTTATATCGCTTAGAATATACATTAAATTTGCCAATCCTTAGGCAATTTTCAAATTCTCAATTTTCAAATTTTAACCTTAATTTGTAGCCTAGGATAGTAAAAGTCATCACCCGATTTTATTCTGATCATCAATTTGCTTATAAAATGGTATTTTAGCACTCAAACTCGAACTAATGCAAATTTAAAAGACGGCTTGAAAACATTTTCTGAGCCCTTTGTTTCAAAATTTCAACTTCTCATATAGCTATTCAAAAATAGTTTTTTTGGCCAAATTTGGAAATTTGTTTGATTTTTAAAGTGTTTTTGTATAAAAAAAACACAATTTGGAACAATTTGATTGAAATGAAATTTTCCATTCAAATACACTCGAACCTGAAATGTTTCAAGATTTTCGAAAAATTAAATTTTTGTTTTTTAGAATACTTTATTTTAATTATTTATATTGAAGCTCATATATAGAAGAATCTCCAATTCCAATTTTATAAAACTGACTAAATAAGAAGTGGGTCTAAAGATGGTCCATAAAGTGCACTATCAAAGTGTTTCGTTTTAAATTTTCCCCATGTTAATCGTATGAAAAATTTCACACTTCTAAATTTTCAAACTTTTACAATCTTTTTGCAACTAGGGTAACAGAAATTATCACCCGATTCGATTTCCATATTAAAATCGTCATTAAAGTGAAATTTTACTAATCACAATCCAGTTATTGCACCCAAAAAAGTCAACTGATTGAAAATACATTAAACTTGTTAATCCTTAGGCAATTTTCAAATTCTCAATCTTTGAAATTTAACCTTAATTTGCTGCCTAGAATCATAAAATTCATCACCCGATTTTATTCTGATCATCAATTTGCTTATAAAATGGTATTTTAGCGCTCAAATTCGAACCAATGCAAACTTAAAAGACGGCTTGAAAACATTTTCTGAGCGCTTTCGTTTAAAAATTCCAACTTCTCATATAGATATTAAAAAAAAAAATTTGTCCAAAATTTTGTTGTTAGTTTGATTTATAAAGTGTTTTTGAATAAAAAAACATGATTTGGAACCATTTGTTAAAAATGAAATTTTCCATTCAAATACACTCGAAAATGAAATATTTAACGATTTTCGAAAATATTAATTTTTGATTTACAGAATACTTTTTTTAATTAAAATTGGTACAAGAATGACTATAAAACATATATCCAACTCAAATTCACAATTTGAAAGCATTTGAGTCATTTTCTCGAAAATACAATTCCCCATTGAAAACACATGGCGGACTATTCAATGAATTATTGTTAGAAAAGTAAAATTTTCAAAATTTTTTCATGTTTGTTAATTTGAAGCTTATACATAGGAGAATCTCCGATTCCAATTTTATAACACTGACTAAATAAGAAGTGGGTCTAAACTTGGTCCAAAAAGTGCACTTTCAAAGTGTTTCGTTTTAAATTTCCCCCATGTTAATCGTATGAAAAATTCACACTTCTAAATTTTCAAACTTTTACAATCCTTTTGCAGCAAGGGTAGCAGAAATCATCACCCGAATTGATTTCCACATTCAAATGGTCATTAAAATGAAATTTTACTCTTCAAAATTCAGTTATTGCCAAAAAAAGTCTCTATATCCATTTGAATATACATTAAACTTGCCAATTCTTAGGCAATTTTCAAATTCTCAATTTTCGAATTTTAACCTTAATTTGTAGCTTTGGATAATAAAAGTCATCACCCGATTTCTTTCTTATCATCAATTTGCTCATGAAATAGTATTTTAGCACTCAAAATCGAAGCAATGCTAAGTAAAATAAAGGCTTCAAAACAGTTTCTGAGCGCTTTCATTTCAAAACTTCAACTTCTCATAAAACTATTCAAAAATAGTTTTTTTGGCGAAAATTTGGAAATTTGTTTGCTTTTTAAAGTGTTTTTGAATAAAAAAAAACACAATTTGGAACCATTTGTTAAAAATGAAATTTTCCATTCAAATACACTTGAAATTGAAATATTTAAAGATTTTCGAAAATTGGAATTTTTGATTTTTAGAATACTTTTTTTTAATTAAAATTTGGTACAAGAATGACTATACAACATATATCCAACTCCAATTCGCAATTTGAACGCATTTGAGCAATTTTCTCGAAAATACAATTCCCCATTGAAATAACATGGCGGACTATTGAATGAATAATTGTTCAAAAACTAAAATTTTCAAAATTTTTTCCCGTTTGTGATATGGAAGCTTATATATAGGAGAATCTCCAATTCCAATTTTATTACACTCACTAAATAAGAAGTGGGTCTAAAGTTGGTCCGAAAAGTTCAATTTTCTCAAAAATAAAATTCCCTTATTGAAAACACATGGCGGACTATTCAATGAATTATTGTTCAAAAAGTAAAATTTTCAAAATTTTTTCCTATTTGTTAATTTGAAGCTTATACATAGGAGAATCTCCGATTCCAATTTTATAACACTGACTAAATAAGAAGTGGGTCTAAAGATGGTCCATAAAGTGCACTATCAAAGTGTTTCGTTTTAAATTTTCCCCATGTTAATCGTATGAAAAATTTCACACTTCTAAATTTTCAAACTTTTACAATCTTTTTGCAACTAGGGTAACAGAAATTATCACCCGATTCGATTTCCATATTAAAATCGTCATTAAAGTGAAATTTTACTAATCACAATCCAGTTATTGCACCCAAAAAGTCAACTGATTGAAAATACATTAAACTTGTCAATCCTTAGGCAATTTTCAAATTCTCAATCTTTGAAATTTAACCTTATTTTGCTGCCTAGAATCATAAAATTCATCACCCGATTTTATTCTGATCATCAATTTGCTTATAAAATGGTATTTTAGCGCTCAAATTCGAACCAATGCAAACTTAAAAGACGGCTTGAAAACATTTTCTGAGCGCTTTCGTTTAAAAATTTCAACTTCTCATATAGATATTAAAAAAAAAATTTTGTCCAAAATTTTGTTGTTAGTTTGATTTATAAAGTGTTTTTGAATAAAAAAACATGATTTGGAACCATTTGTTAAAAATGAAATTTTCCATTCAAATACACTCGAAAATGAAATATTTAACGATTTTCGAAAATATTAATTTTTGATTTACAGAATACTTTTTTTAATTAAAATTGGTACAAGAATGACTATAAAACATATATCCAACTCAAATTCACAATTTGAAAGCATTTGAGTCATTTTCTCGAAAATACAATTCCCCATTGAAAACACATGGCGGACTATTCAATGAATTATTGTTAGAAAAGTAAAATTTTCAAAATTTTTTCATGTTTGTTAATTTGAAGCTTATACATAGGAGAATCTCCGATTCCAATTTTATAACACTGACTAAATAAGAAGTGGGTCTAAACTTGGTCCAAAAAGTGCACTTTCAAAGTGTTTCGTTTTAAATTTCCCCCATGTTAATCGTATGAAAAATTCACACTTCTAAATTTTCAAACTTTTACAATCCTTTTGCAGCAAGGGTAGCAGAAATCATCACCCGAATTGATTTCCACATTCAAATGGTCATTAAAATGAAATTTTACTCTTCAAAATTCAGTTATTGCCAAAAAAAGTCTCTATATCCATTTGAATATACATTAAACTTGCCAATTCTTAGGCAATTTTCAAATTCTCAATTTTCGAATTTTAACCTTAATTTGTAGCTTTGGATAATAAAAGTCATCACCCGATTTCTTTCTTATCATCAATTTGCTCATGAAATAGTATTTTAGCACTCAAAATCGAAGCAATGCTAAGTAAAATAAAGGCTTCAAAACAGTTTCTGAGCGCTTTCATTTCAAAACTTCAACTTCTCATAAAACTATTCAAAAATAGTTTTTTTGGCGAAAATTTGGAAATTTGTTTGCTTTTTAAAGTGTTTTTGAATAAAAAAAAAACACAATTTGGAACCATTTGTTAAAAATGAAATTTTCCATTCAAATACACTTGAAATTGAAATATTTAAAGATTTTCGAAAATTGGAATTTTTGATTTTTAGAATACTTTTTTTTAATTAAAATTTGGTACAAGAATGACTATACAACATATATCCAACTCCAATTCGCAATTTGAACGCATTTGAGCAATTTTCTCGAAAATACAATTCCCCATTGAAATAACATGGCGGACTATTGAATGAATAATTGTTCAAAAACTAAAATTTTCAAAATTTTTTCCCGTTTGTGATATGGAAGCTTATATATAGGAGAATCTCCAATTCCAATTTTATTACACTCACTAAATAAGAAGTGGGTCTAAAGTTGGTCCGAAAAGTTCAATTTTCTCAAAAATAAAATTCCCTTATTGAAAACACATGGCGGACTATTCAATGAATTATTGTTCAAAAAGTAAAATTTTCAAATTTTTTTTATTTGTGTGATATTGAAGCTTATATATAGGAGAACCTCTAATTCGAATTTTATAACACTCACCAAATAAGAAGTGGGTTTTAAGTTGGTCCAAAAAGTGCAATTTTTTCAAAACTAAAATTCACAGATTGAAAACACATGGCGGACTATTCAATGAATTATTGTTCAAAAAGTAAAATTTTCAATTTTTTTTCCGTGTGTGATATTGAAGCTTATATATAGGAAAACCTCTAATTCCAATTTTAGAACACTCATTAACTAAGAAGTGGGTCTAAAGTTGGTCCAAATAGTGCAATTTTTTCAAAAATAAAATTCCCCCATTGAAAACACATGGTGGACTGTTCAATGATTTATTGTTCAAAGAGTAAAATTTTGAAAATTTTTTCCCATGTGTGATATTGAAGCTTATATATAGCAGAATCTCTAATTCCAATTTTGTAAAACTCACTAAATAAGAAGTGGGTCTAAAATTGGTCCGAAAAGTTCAATTTTCTCAAAAATAAAATTCCCCCATTGAAAACACATGGCGGACTATTCATAGAATTATTGTTCAAAAGGTAAAATTTTCAAAATTTTTTCACGTTTGCAATATTGAAGCTCATATATAGGAAAATCTCCAATTCGAATTTTATAATACTCACTAAATAAGAAATGGGTCTAAAGTTGGTCCCAAAAATTGCACTTTTAAAATATTTTGCTTTAAAATATTCGCTTTTTTCCAATGTTAACCGTATGGAAAATTCGACACATCAAAATTTTCAAAATTTTAAATTTTTTTTGCATCTAGGATAACAGAAATCATCACACGAATTGATTTCCACAATCAAATGGTCATTAAAATGAAATTTTACTTCTCAAAATTCAGTTATTGCCAAAAAAAAAGTCTTTATATCGCTTAGAATATACATTAAATTTGCCAATCCTTAGGCAATTTTCAAATTCTCAATTTTCAAATTTTAACCTTAATTTGTAGCCTAGGATAGTAAAAGTCATCACCCGATTTTATTCTGATCATCAATTTGCTTATAAAATGGTATTTTAGCACTCAAACTCGAACTAATGCAAATTTAAAAGACGGCTTGAAAACATTTTCTGAGCACTTTCGTTTCAAAATTTCAACTTCTCATATAGCTATTCAAAAATAGTTTTTTTGGCCAAATTTGGAAATTTGTTTGATTTTTAAAGTGTTTTTGTATAAAAAAAACACAATTTGGAACAATTTGATTGAAATGAAATTTTCCATTCAAATACACTCGAACCTGAAATAATTCAAGATTTTCGAAAAATTAAATTTTTGTTTTTTAGAATACTTTATTTTAATTATTTATATTGAAGCTCATATATAGAAGAATCTCCAATTCCAATTTTATAAAACTGACTAAATAAGAAGTGGGTCTAAAGATGGTCCATAAAGTGCACTATCAAAGTGTTTCGTTTTAAATTTTCCCCATGTTAATCGTATGAAAAATTTCACACTTCTAAATTTTCAAACTTTTACAATCTTTTTGCAACTAGGGTAACAGAAATTATCACCCGATTCGATTTCCATATTAAAATCGTCATTAAAGTGAAATTTTACTAATCACAATCCAGTTATTGCACCCAAAAAGTCAACTGATTGAAAATACATTAAACTTGTCAATACTTAGGCAATTTTCAAATTCTCAATCTTTGAAATTTAACCTTATTTTGCTGCCTAGAATCATAAAATTCATCACCCGATTTTATTCTGATCATCAATTTGCTTATAAAATGGTATTTTAGCGCTCAAATTCGAACCAATGCAAACTTAAAAGACGGCTTGAAAACATTTTCTGAGCGCTTTCGTTTAAAAATTTCAACTTCTCATATAGATATTAAAAAAAAAATTTTGTCCAAAATTTTGTTGTTAGTTTGATTTATAAAGTGTTTTTGAATAAAAAAACATGATTTGGAACCATTTGTTAAAAATGAAATTTTCCATTCAAATACACTCGAAAATGAAATATTTAACGATTTTCGAAAATATTAATTTTTGATTTACAGAATACTTTTTTTAATTAAAATTGGTACAAGAATGACTATAAAACATATATCCAACTCAAATTCACAATTTGAAAGCATTTGAGTCATTTTCTCGAAAATACAATTCCCCATTGAAAACACATGGCGGACTATTCAATGAATTATTGTTAGAAAAGTAAAATTTTCAAAATTTTTTCATGTTTGTTAATTTGAAGCTTATACATAGGAGAATCTCCGATTCCAATTTTATAACACTGACTAAATAAGAAGTGGGTCTAAACTTGGTCCAAAAAGTGCACTTTCAAAGTGTTTCGTTTTAAATTTCCCCCATGTTAATCGTATGAAAAATTCACACTTCTAAATTTTCAAACTTTTACAATCCTTTTGCAGCAAGGGTAGCAGAAATCATCACCCGAATTGATTTCCACATTCAAATGGTCATTAAAATGAAATTTTACTCTTCAAAATTCAGTTATTGCCAAAAAAAGTCTCTATATCCATTTGAATATACATTAAACTTGCCAATTCTTAGGCAATTTTCAAATTCTCAATTTTCGAATTTTAACCTTAATTTGTAGCTTTGGATAATAAAAGTCATCACCCGATTTCTTTCTTATCATCAATTTGCTCATGAAATAGTATTTTAGCACTCAAAATCGAAGCAATGCTAAGTAAAATAAAGGCTTCAAAACAGTTTCTGAGCGCTTTCATTTCAAAACTTCAACTTCTCATAAAACTATTCAAAAATAGTTTTTTTGGCGAAAATTTGGAAATTTGTTTGCTTTTTAAAGTGTTTTTGAATAAAAAAAAAACACAATTTGGAACCATTTGTTAAAAATGAAATTTTCCATTCAAATACACTTGAAATTGAAATATTTAAAGATTTTCGAAAATTGGAATTTTTGATTTTTAGAATACTTTTTTTTAATTAAAATTTGGTACAAGAATGACTATACAACATATATCCAACTCCAATTCGCAATTTGAACGCATTTGAGCAATTTTCTCGAAAATACAATTCCCCATTGAAATAACATGGCGGACTATTGAATGAATAATTGTTCAAAAACTAAAATTTTCAAAATTTTTTCCCGTTTGTGATATGGAAGCTTATATATAGGAGAATCTCCAATTCCAATTTTATTACACTCACTAAATAAGAAGTGGGTCTAAAGTTGGTCCGAAAAGTTCAATTTTCTCAAAAATAAAATTCCCTTATTGAAAACACATGGCGGACTATTCAATGAATTATTGTTCAAAAAGTAAAATTTTCAAATTTTTTTTATTTGTGTGATATTGAAGCTTATATATAGGAGAACCTCTAATTCGAATTTTATAACACTCACCAAATAAGAAGTGGGTTTTAAGTTGGTCCAAAAAGTGCAATTTTTTCAAAACTAAAATTCACAGATTGAAAACACATGGCGGACTATTCAATGAATTATTGTTCAAAAAGTAAAATTTTCAATTTTTTTTCCGTGTGTGATATTGAAGCTTATATATAGGAAAACCTCTAATTCCAATTTTAGAACACTCATTAACTAAGAAGTGGGTCTAAAGTTGGTCCAAATAGTGCAATTTTTTCAAAAATAAAATTCCCCCATTGAAAACACATGGTGGACTGTTCAATGATTTATTGTTCAAAGAGTAAAATTTTGAAAATTTTTTCCCATGTGTGATATTGAAGCTTATATATAGCAGAATCTCTAATTCCAATTTTGTAAAACTCACTAAATAAGAAGTGGGTCTAAAATTGGTCCGAAAAGTTCAATTTTCTCAAAAATAAAATTCCCCCATTGAAAACACATGGCGGACTATTCATAGAATTATTGTTCAAAAGGTAAAATTTTCAAAATTTTTTCACGTTTGCAATATTGAAGCTCATATATAGGAAAATCTCCAATTCGAATTTTATAATACTCACTAAATAAGAAATGGGTCTAAAGTTGGTCCCAAAAATTGCACTTTTAAAATATTTTGCTTTAAAATATTCGCTTTTTTCCAATGTTAACCGTATGGAAAATTCGACACATCAAAATTTTCAAAATTTTAAATTTTTTTTGCATCTAGGATAACAGAAATCATCACACGAATTGATTTCCACAATCAAATGGTCATTAAAATGAAATTTTACTTCTCAAAATTCAGTTATTGCCAAAAAAAAAGTCTTTATATCGCTTAGAATATACATTAAATTTGCCAATCCTTAGGCAATTTTCAAATTCTCAATTTTCAAATTTTAACCTTAATTTGTAGCCTAGGATAGTAAAAGTCATCACCCGATTTTATTCTGATCATCAATTTGCTTATAAAATGGTATTTTAGCACTCAAACTCGAACTAATGCAAATTTAAAAGACGGCTTGAAAACATTTTCTGAGCACTTTCGTTTCAAAATTTCAACTTCTCATATAGCTATTCAAAAATAGTTTTTTTGGCCAAATTTGGAAATTTGTTTGATTTTTAAAGTGTTTTTGTATAAAAAAAACACAATTTGGAACAATTTGATTGAAATGAAATTTTCCATTCAAATACACTCGAACCTGAAATAATTCAAGATTTTCGAAAAATTAAATTTTTGTTTTTTAGAATACTTTATTTTAATTATTTATATTGAAGCTCATATATAGAAGAATCTCCAATTCCAATTTTATAAAACTGACTAAATAAGAAGTGGGTCTAAAGATGGTCCATAAAGTGCACTATCAAAGTGTTTCGTTTTAAATTTTCCCCATGTTAATCGTATGAAAAATTTCACACTTCTAAATTTTCAAACTTTTACAATCTTTTTGCAACTAGGGTAACAGAAATTATCACCCGATTCGATTTCCATATTAAAATCGTCATTAAAGTGAAATTTTACTAATCACAATCCAGTTATTGCACCCAAAAAGTCAACTGATTGAAAATACATTAAACTTGTCAATACTTAGGCAATTTTCAAATTCTCAATCTTTGAAATTTAACCTTATTTTGCTGCCTAGAATCATAAAATTCATCACCCGATTTTATTCTGATCATCAATTTGCTTATAAAATGGTATTTTAGCGCTCAAATTCGAACCAATGCAAACTTAAAAGACGGCTTGAAAACATTTTCTGAGCGCTTTCGTTTAAAAATTTCAACTTCTCATATAGATATTAAAAAAAAAATTTTGTCCAAAATTTTGTTGTTAGTTTGATTTATAAAGTGTTTTTGAATAAAAAAACATGATTTGGAACCATTTGTTAAAAATGAAATTTTCCATTCAAATACACTCGAAAATGAAATATTTAACGATTTTCGAAAATATTAATTTTTGATTTACAGAATACTTTTTTTAATTAAAATTGGTACAAGAATGACTATAAAACATATATCCAACTCAAATTCACAATTTGAAAGCATTTGAGTCATTTTCTCGAAAATACAATTCCCCATTGAAAACACATGGCGGACTATTCAATGAATTATTGTTAGAAAAGTAAAATTTTCAAAATTTTTTCATGTTTGTTAATTTGAAGCTTATACATAGGAGAATCTCCGATTCCAATTTTATAACACTGACTAAATAAGAAGTGGGTCTAAACTTGGTCCAAAAAGTGCACTTTCAAAGTGTTTCGTTTTAAATTTCCCCCATGTTAATCGTATGAAAAATTCACACTTCTAAATTTTCAAACTTTTACAATCCTTTTGCAGCAAGGGTAGCAGAAATCATCACCCGAATTGATTTCCACATTCAAATGGTCATTAAAATGAAATTTTACTCTTCAAAATTCAGTTATTGCCAAAAAAAGTCTCTATATCCATTTGAATATACATTAAACTTGCCAATTCTTAGGCAATTTTCAAATTCTCAATTTTCGAATTTTAACCTTAATTTGTAGCTTTGGATAATAAAAGTCATCACCCGATTTCTTTCTTATCATCAATTTGCTCATGAAATAGTATTTTAGCACTCAAAATCGAAGCAATGCTAAGTAAAATAAAGGCTTCAAAACAGTTTCTGAGCGCTTTCATTTCAAAACTTCAACTTCTCATAAAACTATTCAAAAATAGTTTTTTTGGCGAAAATTTGGAAATTTGTTTGCTTTTTAAAGTGTTTTTGAATAAAAAAAAAACACAATTTGGAACCATTTGTTAAAAATGAAATTTTCCATTCAAATACACTTGAAATTGAAATATTTAAAGATTTTCGAAAATTGGAATTTTTGATTTTTAGAATACTTTTTTTTAATTAAAATTTGGTACAAGAATGACTATACAACATATATCCAACTCCAATTCGCAATTTGAACGCATTTGAGCAATTTTCTCGAAAATACAATTCCCCATTGAAATAACATGGCGGACTATTGAATGAATAATTGTTCAAAAACTAAAATTTTCAAAATTTTTTCCCGTTTGTGATATGGAAGCTTATATATAGGAGAATCTCCAATTCCAATTTTATTACACTCACTAAATAAGAAGTGGGTCTAAAGTTGGTCCGAAAAGTTCAATTTTCTCAAAAATAAAATTCCCTTATTGAAAACACATGGCGGACTATTCAATGAATTATTGTTCAAAAAGTAAAATTTTCAAATTTTTTTTATTTGTGTGATATTGAAGCTTATATATAGGAGAACCTCTAATTCGAATTTTATAACACTCACCAAATAAGAAGTGGGTTTTAAGTTGGTCCAAAAAGTGCAATTTTTTCAAAACTAAAATTCACAGATTGAAAACACATGGCGGACTATTCAATGAATTATTGTTCAAAAAGTAAAATTTTCAATTTTTTTTCCGTGTGTGATATTGAAGCTTATATATAGGAAAACCTCTAATTCCAATTTTAGAACACTCATTAAATAAGAAGTGGGTCTAAAGTTGGTCCAAATAGTGCAATTTTTTCAAAAATAAAATTCCCCCATTGAAAACACATGGTGGACTGTTCAATGATTTATTGTTCAAAGAGTAAAATTTTGAAAATTTTTTCCCATGTGTGATATTGAAGCTTATATATAGCAGAATCTCTAATTCCAATTTTGTAAAACTCACTAAATAAGAAGTGGGTCTAAAATTGGTCCGAAAAGTTCAATTTTCTCAAAAATAAAATTCCCCCATTGAAAACACATGGCGGACTATTCATAGAATTATTGTTCAAAAGGTAAAATTTTCAAAATTTTTTCACGTTTGCAATATTGAAGCTCATATATAGGAAAATCTCCAATTCGAATTTTATAATACTCACTAAATAAGAAATGGGTCTAAAGTTGGTCCCAAAAATTGCACTTTTAAAATATTTTGCTTTAAAATATTCGCTTTTTTCCAATGTTAACCGTATGGAAAATTCGACACATCAAAATTTTCAAAATTTTAAATTTCTTTTGCATCTAGGATAACAGAAATCATCACACGAATTGATTTCCACAATCAAATGGTCATTAAAATGAAATTTTACTTCTCAAAATTCAGTTATTGCCAAAAAAAAAGTCTTTATATCGCATAGAATATACATTAAATTTGCCAATCCTTAGGCAATTTTCAAATTCTCAATTTTCAAATTTTAACCTTAATTTGTAGCCTAGGATAGTAAAAGTCATCACCCGATTTTATTCTGATCATCAATTTGCTTATAAAATGGTATTTTAGCACTCAAACTCGAACTAATGCAAATTTAAAAGACGGCTTGAAAACATTTTCTGAGCACTTTCGTTTCAAAATTTCAACTTCTCATATAGCTATTCAAAAATAGTTTTTTTGGCCAAATTTGGAAATTTGTTTGATTTTTAAAGTGTTTTTGTATAAAAAAAACACAATTTGGAACAATTTGATTGAAATGAAATTTTCCATTCAAATACACTCGAACCTGAAATGTTTCAAGATTTTCGAAAAATTAAATTTTTGTTTTTTAGAATACTTTATTTTAATTATTTATATTGAAGCTCATATATAGAAGAATCTCCAATTCCAATTTTATAAAACTGACTAAATAAGAAGTGGGTCTAAAGATGGTCCATAAAGTGCACTATCAAAGTGTTTCGTTTTAAATTTTCCCCATGTTAATCGTATGAAAAATTTCACACTTCTAAATTTTCAAACTTTTACAATCTTTTTGCAACTAGGGTAACAGAAATTATCACCCGATTCGATTTCCATATTAAAATCGTCATTAAAGTGAAATTTTACTAATCACAATCCAGTTATTGCACCCAAAAAGTCAACTGATTGAAAATACATTAAACTTGTCAATACTTAGGCAATTTTCAAATTCTCAATCTTTGAAATTTAACCTTATTTTGCTGCCTAGAATCATAAAATTCATCACCCGATTTTATTCTGATCATCAATTTGCTTATAAAATGGTATTTTAGCGCTCAAATTCGAACCAATGCAAACTTAAAAGACGGCTTGAAAACATTTTCTGAGCGCTTTCGTTTAAAAATTTCAACTTCTCATATAGATATTCAAAAAAAAATTTTGTCCAAAATTTTGTTGTTAGTTTGATTTATAAAGTGTTTTTGAATAAAAAAACATGATTTGGAACCATTTGTTAAAAATGAAATTTTCCATTCAAATACACTCGAAAATGAAATATTTAACGATTTTCGAAAATATTAATTTTTGATTTACAGAATACTTTTTTTAATTAAAATTGGTACAAGAATGACTATAAAACATATATCCAACTCAAATTCACAATTTGAAAGCATTTGAGTCATTTTCTCGAAAATACAATTCCCCATTGAAAACACATGGCGGACTATTCAATGAATTATTGTTAGAAAAGTAAAATTTTCAAAATTTTTTCATGTTTGTTAATTTGAAGCTTATACATAGGAGAATCTCCGATTCCAATTTTATAACACTGACTAAATAAGAAGTGGGTCTAAACTTGGTCCAAAAAGTGCACTTTCAAAGTGTTTCGTTTTAAATTTCCCCCATGTTAATCGTATGAAAAATTCACACTTCTAAATTTTCAAACTTTTACAATCCTTTTGCAGCAAGGGTAGCAGAAATCATCACCCGAATTGATTTCCACATTCAAATGGTCATTAAAATGAAATTTTACTCTTCAAAATTCAGTTATTGCCAAAAAAAGTCTCTATATCCATTTGAATATACATTAAACTTGCCAATTCTTAGGCAATTTTCAAATTCTCAATTTTCGAATTTTAACCTTAATTTGTAGCTTTGGATAATAAAAGTCATCACCCGATTTCTTTCTTATCATCAATTTGCTCATGAAATAGTATTTTAGCACTCAAAATCGAAGCAATGCTAAGTAAAATAAAGGCTTCAAAACAGTTTCTGAGCGCTTTCATTTCAAAACTTCAACTTCTCATAAAACTATTCAAAAATAGTTTTTTTGGCGAAAATTTGGAAATTTGTTTGCTTTTTAAAGTGTTTTTGAATAAAAAAAAAACACAATTTGGAACCATTTGTTAAAAATGAAATTTTCCATTCAAATACACTTGAAATTGAAATATTTAAAGATTTTCGAAAATTGGAATTTTTGATTTTTAGAATACTTTTTTTTAATTAAAATTTGGTACAAGAATGACTATACAACATATATCCAACTCCAATTCGCAATTTGAACGCATTTGAGCAATTTTCTCGAAAATACAATTCCCCATTGAAATAACATGGCGGACTATTGAATGAATAATTGTTCAAAAACTAAAATTTTCAAAATTTTTTCCCGTTTGTGATATGGAAGCTTATATATAGGAGAATCTCCAATTCCAATTTTATTACACTCACTAAATAAGAAGTGGGTCTAAAGTTGGTCCGAAAAGTTCAATTTTCTCAAAAATAAAATTCCCTTATTGAAAACACATGGCGGACTATTCAATGAATTATTGTTCAAAAAGTAAAATTTTCAAATTTTTTTTATTTGTGTGATATTGAAGCTTATATATAGGAGAACCTCTAATTCGAATTTTATAACACTCACCAAATAAGAAGTGGGTTTTAAGTTGGTCCAAAAAGTGCAATTTTTTCAAAACTAAAATTCACAGATTGAAAACACATGGCGGACTATTCAATGAATTATTGTTCAAAAAGTAAAATTTTCAATTTTTTTTCCGTGTGTGATATTGAAGCTTATATATAGGAAAACCTCTAATTCCAATTTTAGAACACTCATTAAATAAGAAGTGGGTCTAAAGTTGGTCCAAATAGTGCAATTTTTTCAAAAATAAAATTCCCCCATTGAAAACACATGGTGGACTGTTCAATGATTTATTGTTCAAAGAGTAAAATTTTGAAATTTTTTTCCCATGTGTGATATTGAAGCTTATATATAGCAGAATCTCTAATTCCAATTTTGTAAAACTCACTAAATAAGAAGTGGGTCTAAAATTGGTCCGAAAAGTTCAATTTTCTCAAAAATAAAATTCCCCCATTGAAAACACATGGCGGACTATTCATAGAATTATTGTTCAAAAGGTAAAATTTTCAAAATTTTTTCACGTTTGCAATATTGAAGCTCATATATAGGAAAATCTCCAATTCGAATTTTATAATACTCACTAAATAAGAAATGGGTCTAAAGTTGGTCCCAAAAATTGCACTTTTAAAATATTTTGCTTTAAAATATTCGCTTTTTTCCAATGTTAACCGTATGGAAAATTCGACACATCAAAATTTTCAAAATTTTAAATTTCTTTTGCATCTAGGATAACAGAAATCATCACACGAATTGATTTCCACAATCAAATGGTCATTAAAATGAAATTTTACTTCTCAAAATTCAGTTATTGCCAAAAAAAAAGTCTTTATATCGCTTAGAATATACATTAAATTTGCCAATCCTTAGGCAATTTTCAAATTCTCAATTTTCAAATTTTAACCTTAATTTGTAGCCTAGGATAGTAAAAGTCATCACCCGATTTTATTCTGATCATCAATTTGCTTATAAAATGGTATTTTAGCACTCAAAATCGAACTAATGCAAATTTAAAAGACGGCTTGAAAACATTTTCTGAGCACTTTCGTTTCAAAATTTCAACTTCTCATATAGCTATTCAAAAATAGTTTTTTTGGCCAAATTTGGAAATTTGTTTGATTTTTAAAGTGTTTTTGTATAAAAAAACACAATTTGGAACAATTTGATTGAAATGAAATTTTCCATTCAAATACACTCGAACCTGAAATATTTCAAGATTTTCGAAAAATTAAATTTTTGTTTTTTAGAATACTTTTTTTTAATTATTTATATTGAAGCTCATATATAGAAGAATCTCCAATTTGAATTTTATAACACTCATTAAATAAGAAGTGCGTCTAAAGTTGGTAGAAAAAGTGCAATTTTCTTAAAAATAAAATTCCCCCATTGAAAACACATGGCGGACTATTCAATGAATTATTGTTCAAAAAGTAAAATTTTCAAATTTTTTTCCCGTTTTTTATATTGAAGCTCATACATAGGCAAATCTCCAATTCGAATTTTATAACACTCACTAAATATGAAGTGGTTCTAAAGTTGGTCCAAAAAGTTGGTCCAAAAAGCAATTTTCTCAAAAATAAAATTCCCCCATTGAAAACACATGGCGGACTATTCAATGAATTATTGTTCAAAAAGTAAAATTTTCAAAATTTTTTCCTATTTGTTAATTTGAAGCTTATACATAGGAGAATCTCCGATTCCAATTTTATAACACTGACTAAATAAGAAGTGGGTCTAAAGATGGTCCATAAAGTGCTCTATCAAAGTGTTTCGTTTTAAATTTTCCCCATGTTAATCGTATGAAAAATTTCACACTTCTAAATTTTCAAACTTTTACAATCTTTTTGCAACTAGGGTAACAGAAATTATCACCCGATTCGATTTCCATATTAAAATCGTCATTAAAGTGAAATTTTACTAATCACAATCCAGTTATTGCACCCAAAAAGTCAACTGATTGAAAATACATTAAACTTGTCAATCCTTAGGCAATTTTCAAATTCTCAATCTTTGAAATTTAACCTTAATTTGCTGCCTAGAATCATAAAATTCATCACCCGATTTTATTCTGATCATCAATTTGCTTATAAAATGGTATTTTAGCGCTCAAATTCGAACCAATGCAAACTTAAAAGACGGCTTGAAAACATTTTCTGAGCGCTTTCGTTTAAAAATTTCAACTTCTCATAAAACTATTCAAAAATAGTTTTTTTGGCGAAAATTTGGAAATTTGTTTGCTTTTTAAAGTGTTTTTGAATAAAAAAAAACACAATTTGGAACCATTTGTTAAAAATGAAATTTTCCATTCAAATACACTTGAAACTGAAATATTTAAAGATTTTCGAAAATTGGAATTTTTGATTTTTAGAATACTTTTTTTTAATTAAAATTTGGTACAAGAATGACTATACAACATATATCCAACTCCAATTCGCAATTTGAACGCATTTGAGCAATTTTCTCGAAAATACAATTCCCCATTGAAATAACATGGCGGACTATTGAATGAATAATTGTTCAAAAACTAAAATTTTCAAAATTTTTTCCCGTTTGTGATATGGAAGCTTATATATAGGAGAATCTCCAATTCCAATTTTATTACACTCACTAAATAAGAAGTGGGTCTAAAGTAGGTCCGAAAAGTTCAATTTTCTCAAAAATAAAATTCCCTTATTGAAAACACATGGCGGAGTATTCAATGAATTATTGTTCAAAAAGTAAAATTTTCAAATTTTTTTTATTTTTGTGATATTGAAGCTTATATATAGGAGAACCTCTAATTCGAATTTTATAACACTCACTAAATAAGAAGTGGATTTTAAGTTGGTCCAAAAAGTGCAATTTTTTCAAAACTAAAATTCACAGATTGAAAACACAAGGCGGACTATTCAATGAATTATTGTTCAAAAAGTAAAATTTTCAATTTTTTTTTATTTGTGTGATATTGAAGCTTATATATAGGAGAACCTCTAATTCGAATTTTATAACACTCACCAAATAAGAAGTGGGTTTTAAGTTGGTCCAAAAAGTGCAATTTTTTCAAAACTAAAATTCACAGATTGAAATCACATGGCGGACTATTCAATGAATTATTGTTCAAAAAGTAAAATTTTAAATTTTTTTTCCGTGTGTGATATTGAAGCTTATATATAGGAAAACCTCTAATTCCAATTTTAGAACACTCATTAAATAAGAATTGGGTCTAAAGTTGGTCCAAATAGTGCAATTTTTTCAAAAATAAAATTCCCCCATTGAAAACACATGGTGGACTGTTCAATGATTTATTGTTCAAAAAGTAAAATTTTCAAAATTTTTTCCCATGTGTGATATTGAAGCTTATATATAGCAGAATCTCTAATTCCAATTTTATAAAACTCACTAAATAAGAAGTGGGTCTAAAATTGGTCCGAAAAGTTCAATTTTCTCAAAAATAAAATTCCCCCATTGAAAACACATGGTGGACTGTTCATAGAATTATTGTTCAAAAGGTAAAATTTTCAAAATTTTTTCCCGTTTGCAATATTGAAGCTCATATATAGGAAAATCTCCAATTCGAATTTTATAATACTCACTAAATAAGAAATGGGTCTAAAGTTGGTCCCAAAAATTGCACTTTTAAAATATTTTGCTTTAAAATATTCGCTTTTTTCCAATGTTAACCGTATGGAAAATTTGACATATCAAAATTTTCAAAATTTAAAATTTTTTTTGCAACTAGGATAACTGAAATCATCACGCGAATTGATTTCCACAATCAAATGGTCATTAAAATGAAATTTTACTTCTCAAAATTCAGTTATTGCCAAAAAAAAGTCTTTATATCGCTTAGAATATACATTAAACTTGCCAATCCTTAGGCAATTTTCAAATTTTCAATTTTCAAATTTTAACCTTAATTTGTAGCCTAGGATAGTAAAAGTCATCACCCGATTTCTTTCTAATCATCAATTTGCTCATGAAATAGTATTTTAGCACTCAAAATCGAAGCAATGCTAAGTAAAATAAAGGCTTCAAAACAGTTTCTGAGCGCTTTCGTTTCAAAACTTCAACTTCTCATAGAGCTATTCAAAAATAGTTTTTTTAGCCAAAATTTTGAAATTTGTTTGCTTTTTAAAGTGTTTTTGAATAAAAAAAACACAATTTGGAACCATTTGTTAAAAATGAAATCTTCCATTCAATTACACTCGAAACTGAAATATTTCAAGATTTTCGAAAAATGGAATTTTTGATTTTTAAAATACTTTTTTTTAAAATAAAATTTGGTACAAGAATGAATATAAAACATATATCCAACTCCAATTCGCAATTTGAAAGCATTTGAGCAATTTTCTTGAAAATACAATTCCCCATTGAAATCACATGGAGGACTATTCAATGAATTATTGTTCAAAAAATAAAATTTTGAAATTTTTTCCCGTATGTGATATTGAAGCTTATATATAGGAAAATCTCCAATTCCAATTCTATAACACTCACTAAATAAGAAGAGGGTCTAAAGTTGGTCCAAAAAGTGCAATTTTCTCAAAAATTAAATTCCCTTATTGAAAACACATGGCGGAATGTTTAATGAATAATTGTTCAAAAAGAAAAGTTTTCTAAATTTTTTTCCGTTTGTGATATTGAAGCTTTTATATAGGAGAAATTCCAATTCCAATTTTATAACATTCACTAAATAAGAAGTGAATCTAAATTTGGTCCGAAAAGTTCAATTTTCTCAAAAATAAAATTCCCAGATTGAAAACACATGGCGGACTGTTCAATGAATTATTGTTCAAAAAGTAAAATTTTCAAAAATTTTTCCCGTTTTTAATATCGAATCTCATACATAGGAAAATCTCCAATTCGAATTTTATAACACTCACTAAATAAGAAGTGGGTCTAAATTTGGTCCGAAAAGTTCAATTTTCTCAAAAATAAAATTCCCAGATTGAAAACACATGGCGGACTGTTCAATGAATTATTGTTCAAAAAGTAAAATTTTCAAAATTTTTTCCGTTTGTGATATGGAAGCTTATATATAGGAGAATCTCCAATTCCAATTTTATAACACTCACTAAATAAGAAGTGGGTTTTAAGTTGGTCCAAAAAGTGCAATTTTTTCAAAACTAAAATTCACAGATTGAAAACACATGGCGGACTATTCAATGAATTATTGTTCAAAAAGTAAAATTTTCAATTTTTTTTCCGTGTGTGATATTGAAGCTTATATATAGGAAAACCTCTAATTCCAATTTTAGAACACTCATTAAATAAGAAGTGGGTCTAAAGTTGGTCCAAATAGTGCAATTTTTTCAAAAATAAAATTCCCCCATTGAAAACACATGGTGGACTGTTCAATGATTTATTGTTCAAAGAGTAAAATTTTGAAATTTTTTTCCCATGTGTGATATTGAAGCTTATATATAGCAGAATCTCTAATTCCAATTTTGTAAAACTCACTAAATAAGAAGTGGGTCTAAAATTGGTCCGAAAAGTTCAATTTTCTCAAAAATAAAATTCCCCCATTGAAAACACATGGCGGACTATTCATAGAATTATTGTTCAAAAGGTAAAATTTTCAAAATTTTTTCACGTTTGCAATATTGAAGCTCATATATAGGAAAATCTCCAATTCGAATTTTATAATACTCACTAAATAAGAAATGGGTCTAAAGTTGGTCCCAAAAATTGCACTTTTAAAATATTTTGCTTTAAAATATTCGCTTTTTTCCAATGTTAACCGTATGGAAAATTCGACACATCAAAATTTTCAAAATTTTAAATTTTTTTTGCATCTAGGATAACAGAAATCATCACACGAATTGATTTCCACAATCAAATGGTCATTAAAATGAAATTTTACTTCTCAAAATTCAGTTATTGCCAAAAAAAAAGTCTTTATATCGCTTAGAATATACATTAAATTTGCCAATCCTTAGGCAATTTTCAAATTCTCAATTTTCAAATTTTAACCTTAATTTGTAGCCTAGGATAGTAAAAGTCATCACCCGATTTTATTCTGATCATCAATTTGCTTATAAAATGGTATTTTAGCACTCAAAATCGAACTAATGCAAATTTAAAAGACGGCTTGAAAACATTTTCTGAGCACTTTCGTTTCAAAATTTCAACTTCTCATATAGCTATTCAAAAATAGTTTTTTTGGCCAAATTTGGAAATTTGTTTGATTTTTAAAGTGTTTTTGTATAAAAAAACACAATTTGGAACAATTTGATTGAAATGAAATTTTCCATTCAAATACACTCGAACCTGAAATGTTTCAAGATTTTCGAAAAATTAAATTTTTGTTTTTTAGAATACTTTTTTTTAATTATTTATATTGAAGCTCATATATAGAAGAATCTCCAATTTGAATTTTATAACACTCATTAAATAAGAAGTGCGTCTAAAGTTGGTAGAAAAAGTGCAATTTTCTTAAAAATAAAATTCCCCCATTGAAAACACATGGCGGACTATTCAATGAATTATTGTTCAAAAAGTAAAATTTTCAAATTTTTTTCCCGTTTTTTATATTGAAGCTCATACATAGGCAAATCTCCAATTCGAATTTTATAACACTCACTAAATATGAAGTGGTTCTAAAGTTGGTCCAAAAAGTTGGTCCAAAAAGCAATTTTCTCAAAAATAAAATTCCCCCATTGAAAACACATGGCGGACTATTCAATGAATTATTGTTCAAAAAGTAAAATTTTCAAAATTTTTTCCTATTTGTTAATTTGAAGCTTATACATAGGAGAATCTCCGATTCCAATTTTATAACACTGACTAAATAAGAAGTGGGTCTAAAGATGGTCCATAAAGTGCACTATCAAAGTGTTTCGTTTTAAATTTTCCCCATGTTAATCGTATGAAAAATTTCACACTTCTAAATTTTCAAACTTTTACAATCTTTTTGCAACTAGGGTAACAGAAATTATCACCCGATTCGATTTCCATATTAAAATCGTCATTAAAGTGAAATTTTACTAATCACAATCCAGTTATTGCACCCAAAAAGTCAACTGATTGAAAATACATTAAACTTGTCAATCCTTAGGCAATTTTCAAATTCTCAATCTTTGAAATTTAACCTTAATTTGCTGCCTAGAATCATAAAATTCATCACCCGATTTTATTCTGATCATCAATTTGCTTATAAAATGGTATTTTAGCGCTCAAATTCGAACCAATGCAAACTTAAAAGACGGCTTGAAAACATTTTCTGAGCGCTTTCGTTTAAAAATTTCAACTTCTCATATAGATATTAAAAAAAAAATTTTGGCCAAAATTTTATTGTTAGTTTGATTTATAAAGTGTTTTTGAATAAAAAAACATGATTTGGAACCATTTGTTAAAAATGAAATTTTCCATTCAAATACACTCGAAAATGAAATATTTAACGATTTTCGAAAATATTAATTTTTGATTTACAGAATACTTTTTTTAATTAAAATTGGTACAAGAATGATTATAAAACATATATCCAACTCAAATTCACAATTTGAAAGCATTTGAGTCATTTTCTCGAAAATACAATTCCCCATTGAAAACACATGGCGGACTATTCAATGAATTATTGTTAGAAAAGTAAAATTTTCAAAATTTTTTCATGTTTGTTAATTTGAAGCTTATACATAGGAGAATCTCGTATTCCAATTTTATAACACTGACTAAATAAGAAGTGGGTCTAAACTTGGTCCAAAAAGTGCACTTTCAAAGTGTTTCGTTTTAAATTTCCCCCATGTTAATCGTATGAAAAATTCACACTTCTAAATTTTCAAACTTTTACAATCCTTTTGCAGCAAGGGTAGCAGAAATCATCACCCGAATTGATTTCCACATTCAAATGGTCATTAAAATGAAATTTTACTCTTCAAAATTCAGTTATTGCCAAAAAAAGTCTCTATATCCATTTGAATATACATTAAACTTGCCAATTCTTAGGCAATTTTCAAATTCTCAATTTTCGAATTTTAACCTTAATTTGTAGCTTTGGATAATAAAAGTCATCACCCGATTTCTTTCTTATCATCAATTTGCTCATGAAATAGTATTTTAGCACTCAAAATCGAAGCAATGCTAAGTAAAATAAAGGCTTCAAAACAGTTTCTGAGCGCTTTCATTTCAAAACTTCAACTTCTCATAAAACTATTCAAAAATAGTTTTTTTGGCGAAAATTTGGAAATTTGTTTGCTTTTTAAAGTGTTTTTGAATAAAAAAAAACACAATTTGGAACCATTTGTTAAAAATGAAATTTTCCATTCAAATACACTTGAAATTGAAATATTTAAAGATTTTCGAAAATTGGAATTTTTGATTTTTAGAATACTTTTTTTTAATTAAAATTTGGTACAAGAATGACTATACAACATATATCCAACTCCAATTAGCAATTTGAAAGCATTTGAGCAATTTGGTCGAAAATACAATTCCCCATTGAAATAACATGGCGGACTATTGAATGAATAATTGTTCAAAAACTAAAATTTTCAAAATTTGTTCACGTTTGTGATATGGAAGCTTATGTATAGGAGAATCTCCAATTCCAATTCTATAACATTCACTAAATAAGAAGTGGGTCTAAATTTGGTCCGAAAAGTTCAATTTTCACAAAAATAAAATTCCCAGATTGAAAACACATGGCGGACTGTTCAATGAATTATTGTTCAAAAAGTAAAATTTTCAAAAAATTTTCCCGTTTGATTTATTGAAGCTCATATATAGGAAAATCTCCAATTCGAATTTTATAATACTCACTAAATAAGAAATTTGTCCAAAAATTGCACTTTTAAAATATTTCGCTTTTAATTTTTCCAATGTTTACCATATGGAAAATTTGACATATCAAAATTTTCAAAATTTTACATTTTTTTTTGCAACTAGGATAACAGAAATCATCACGCGAATCGATTTCCACATTCAAATCGCCATAAAAGTTAAATTTTAATATTCAAAATCAAGTTACTGAAAAAAAACAAAAAGGCTTTATATCCCTTTCATAATACATTAAATTTGTCAATCCTAAGGCAATTTTCAAATTTTCAATTTTTGAAATTTAATCTTAATTTGTTAACTAGGATAAATAAAAGCCATCAACCGATTTATTTCTGATAATCAATTTGCTTATAAAACGGAATTTCAGCACCCAAAATCGAACTAATGCAAAGTAAAAAGACGGATTGAAAACATTTTCTGAGAGCTTTCGTTTCAAAATTTCAACTTCTCATATGGCTATTCAAAACTAGTTCTTTGGCCAAAATTTTGAACTTTGTTTAATTTATAAAGTGTTTTTGAGTAAAAAAACACAATTTGGAACAATTTGTTAAAAATGAAATCTTCCATTCAATTACACTCGAAACTGAAATATTTCAAGATTTTCGAAAAATGGAATTTTTGATTTTTAGAATACTTTTTATTAAATAAAATTTGGTACAAAAATGACTATAAAACATATATCCAATTCGCAATTTGAAAGCATTTGAGCAATTTTCTCGAAAATACAATCCCCCATTGAAATAACATGGCGGACTATTGAATGAATAATTGTTCAAAAACTAAAATTTTCAAAATTTTTTCCCGTTTGTGATATGGAAGCTTATATATAGGAGAATCTCCAATTCCAATTCTATAACTTTCACTAAATAAGAAGTGGGTCTAAAATTGGTCCGAAAAGTTCAATTTTCTCAAAAATAAAATTCCCCCATTGAAAACACATGGCGGACTATTCATAGAATTATTGTTCAAAAGGTAAAATTTTCAAAATTTTTTCCCGTTTGCAATTTTGAAGCTCATATATAGGAAAATCTCCAATTCGAATTTTATAATACTCACTAAATAAGAAATGGGTCTAAAGTTGGTCCCAAAAATTGCACTTTTAAAATATTTTGCTTTAAAATATTCGCTTTTTTCCAATGTTAACCGTATGGAAAATTTGACATATCAAAATTTCCAAAATTTTAAATTTTTTTTGCAACTAGGATAACAGAAATCATCACGCGAATTGATTTCCACAATCAAATGGTCATTAAAATGAAATTTTACTTCTCAAAATTCAGTTATTGCCAAAAAAAAGCCTTTATATCGCTTAGAATATACATTAAACTTGCCAATCCTTAGGCAATTTTCAAATTCTCAATTTTCAAATTTGAACCTTAATTTGTAGCCTAGGATAGTAAAAGTCATCACCCGATTTCTTTCTAATCATCAATTTGCTCATGAAATAGTATTTTAGCATTCAAAATCGATGCAATGCTAAGTAAAATAAAGGCTTCAAAACAGTTTCTGAGCGCTTTCGTTTCAAAACTTCAACTTCTCATAGAGCTATTCAAAAATAGTTTTTTTAGCCAAAATTTTGAAATTTGTTTGCTTTTAAAGTGTTTTTGAATAAAAAAAAACACAATTTGGAACCATTTGTTAAAAATGAAATTTTCCATTCAATTACACTCAAAACTGAAATATTTAAAGATTTTCGAAAATTGGAATTTTTGATTTTTAGAATACTTTTTTTGAATTAAAATTTGGTACAAGAATGACTATACAACATATATCCAACTCCAATTCGCAATTTGAAAGCATTTGAGCAATTTTCTCGAAAATACAATTCCCCATTGAAATAACATGGCGGACTATTGAATGAATATAGGAGAATCTCCAATTCCAATTCTATAACATTCACTAAATAAGAAGTGGGTCTAAATTTGGTCCGAAAAGTTCAATTTTCTCAAAAATAAAATTCCCAGATTGAAAACACATGGCGGACTGTTCAATGAATTATTGTTCAAAAAGTAAAATTTTCAAAATTTTTTCCCGTTTGTTATATGGAAGCTTATATATAGGAGAATCTCCAATTCCAATTTTATAACATTCACTAAATAAGAAGTGGGTTTTAAGTTGGTCCAAAAAGTGCAATTTTCTCAAAACTAAAATTCCCAGATTGAAAACACATGGCGGACTATTCAATGAATTATTGTTCAAAAAGTAAAATTTTCAAATTTTTTTTCCGTGTGTGATATTGAAGCTTATATATAGGAAAACCTCTAATTCCAATTTTTCAACACTCATTAAATAAGAAATGGGTCTAAAGTTGTTCCAAAAAGTGCAATTTTTTCAAAAATAAAATTCCCAAAATTGAAAAAACATGGTGGACTGTTCAATGATTTATTGTTCAAAAAGTAAAATTTTCAAATTTTTTTCCCATGTGTGATATTGAAGCTTATATATAGGAGAATCTCTAATTCCAATTTTATAAAACTCACTAAATAAGAAGTGGGTCTAAAATTGGTCCGAAAAGTTCTATTTTCTCAAAAATAAAATTCCCCCATTGAAAACACATGGCGGACTATTAATAGAATTATTGTTCAAAAAGTAAAATTTTCAAATTTTTTTCCCGTGTGTGATATTGAAGCTTATATATAGGAGAACCTCTAATTCCAATTTTATAACACTCACTAAATAAGAAGTGGGTTTTAAGTTGGTCCAAAAAGTGCAATTTTTTCAAAACTAAAATTCACAGATTGAAAACACATGGCGGACTATTCAATGAATTATTGTTCAAAAAGTAAAATTTTCAATTTTTTTTCCGTGTGTGATATTGAAGCTTATATATAGGAAAACCTCTAATTCCAATTTTAGAACACTCATTAAATAAGAAGTGGGTCTAAAGTTGGTCCAAATAGTGCAATTTTTTCAAAAATAAAATTCCCCCATTGAAAACACATGGTGGACTGTTCAATGATTTATTGTTCAAAAAGTAAAATTTTCAAATTTTTTTCCCATGTGTGATATTGAAGCTTATATATAGCAGAATCTCTAATTCCAATTTTATAAAACTCACTAAATAAGAAGTGGGTCTAAAATTGGTCCGAAAAGTTCAATTTTCTCAAAAATAAAATTCCCCCATTGAAAACACATGGCGGACTATTCATAGATATATTGTTCAAAAGGTAAAATTTTCAAAATTTTTTCCCGTTTGCAATATTGAAGCTCATATATAGGAAAATCTCCAATTCGAATTTTATAATACTCACTAAATAAGAAATGGGTCTAAAGTTGGTCCCAAAAATTGCACTTTTAAAATATTTTGCTTTAAAATATTCGCTTTTTTCCAATGTTAACTATATGGAAAATTTGACATATCAAAATTTTCAAAATTTAAATTTTTTTTTGCAACTAGGATAACAGAAATCATCACGCGAATTGATTTCCACAATCAAATGGTCATTAAAATGAAATTTTACTTCTCAAAATTCAGTTATTGCCAAAAAAAAGTCTTTATATCGCTTAGAATATACATTAAACTTGCCAATCCTTAGGCAATTTTCAAATTCTCAATTTTCAAATTTTAACCTTAATTTGTAGCCTAGGATAGTAAAAGTCATCACCCGATTTTATTCTGATCATCAATTTGCTTATAAAATGGTATTTTAGCACTCAAAATCGAACTAATGCAAATTTAAAAGACGGCTTGAAAACATTTTCTGAGCACTTTCGTTTCAAAATTTCAACTTCTCATATAGCTATTCAAAAATAGTTTTTTTGGCCAAATTTGGAAATTTGTTTGATTTTTTAAGTGTTTTTGTATAAAAAAACACAATTTGGAACCATTTGATTGAAATGAAATTTTCCATTCAAATACACTCGAACCTGAAATATTTCAAGATTTTCGAAAAATTAAATTTTTGTTTTTTAGAATACTTTTTTTTAATTAATATTTACCACAAGAAAGACTATAATACATATATCCAACTCCAATTAGCAATTTGAAAGCATTTGAGCAATTTTCTCGAAAATACAATTCAACCATTGAAAACACATGGCGGACTTTTCAATGAATTATTGTTCAAAAAGTAAAATTTTCAAAAAATTTTCCCGTTTTTTATATTGAAGCTCATACATAGGCAAATCTCCAGTTCGAATTTTATAACACTCACTAAATAAGAAGTGGGTCTAAAGTTGGTCCAAAAAGTGCAATTTTCTCAAAAATAAAATTCCCCCATTGAAAACACATGGCGGACTATTCAATGAATTTTTGTTCAAAAAGTAAAGTTTTCAAAATTTTTTCCCGATTGTGATATTGAAGCTTATATATAGGAGAATCTCCAGTTCGAATTTTATAACACTCACTAAATAAGAAGTGGGTCTAAAGTTGGTCCAAAAAGCAATTTTCTCAAAAATAAAATTCCCTTATTGAAAACACATGGCGGACTATTCAATGAATTATTGTTCAAAAAGTAAAATTTTCAAAATTTTTTCCTATTTGTTAATTTGAAGCTTATACATAGGAGAATCTCCGATTCCAATTTTATAACACTGACTAAATAAGAAGTGGGTCTAAAGATGGTCCATAAAAGGCACTATCAAAGTGTTTCGTTTTAAATTTTCCCCATGTTAATCGTATGAAAAATTTCACACTTCTAAATTTTCAAACTTTTACAATTTTTTTGCAACAATTGTAACAGAAATTATCACCCGAATCGATTTCCATATTAAAATCGTCATTAAAGTGAAATTTTACTAATCACAATCCAGTTATTGCACCCAAAAAGTCAACTGATTGAAAATACATTAAACTTGTCAATCCTTAGGCAATTTTCAAATTCTCAATCTTTGAAATTTAACCTTAATTTGCTGCCTAGAATCATAAAATTCATCACCCGATTTTATTATGATCATCAATTTGCTTATAAAATGGTATTTTAGCGCTCAAATTCGAACCAATGCAAACTTAAAAGACGGCTTGAAAACATTTTCTGAGCGCTTTCGTTTAAAAATTTCAACTTCTCATATAGATATTAAAAAAAAAAATTTTGGTCAAAATTTTGTTGTTAGTTTGATTTATAAAGTGTTTTTGAATAAAAAAAACATGATTTGGAACCATTTGTTATAAATGAAATTTTCCATTCAAATACACTTGAAAATGAAATATATAACGATTTTCGAAAATATTAATTTTTGATTTACAGAATACTTTTTTTAATTAAAATTGGTACAAGAATGATTATAAAACATATATCCAACTCAAATTCACAATTTGAAAGCATTTGAGTCATTTTCTCGAAAATACAATTCCCCATTGAAAACACATGGCGGACTATTCAATGAATTATTGTTAGAAAAGTAAAATTTTCAAAATTTTTTCCTGTTTGTTAATTTGAAGCGTATACATAGGAGAATCTCCGATTCAAATTTTATAACACTGACTAAATAAGAAGTGCGTCTAAAGTTGGTCCAAAAAGTGCAATTTTCCCAAAAATAAAATTCCCCCATTGAAACACATGGCGGACTATTCAATGAATTATTGTTCAAAAAGTAAAATTTTCAAAAATTTTTCCCGTTTGTTAATTTGAAGCTTATGCATAGGAGAATCTATAATTCCAATTTTATAAAACTGACTAAATAAGAAGTGGGTCTAAAGTTGATCCAAAAAGTGCACTTTCAAAGTGTTTCGTTTTAAATTTCCCCCATGTTAATCGTATGAAAAATTTAACACTTCTAAATTTTCAAACTTTTACAATCTTTTTGCAACAAGGGTAACAGAAATTATCACCCGAATTGATTTCCACATTCAAATGGTCATTAAAATGAAATTTTACTCTTCAAAATTCAGTTATTGCCAAAAAATCTTTATATCCATTTGAATATACATTAAACTTGCCAATTCTTAGGCAATTTTCAAATTCTCAATTTTCGAATTTTAACCTTAATTTGTAGCTTTGGATAATAAAAGTCATCACCCGATTTCTTTCTTATCATCAATTTGCTCATGAAATAGTATTTTAGCACTCAAAATAGAAGCAATGCTAAGCAAAATAAAGGCTTCAAAACAGTTTCTGAGCGCTTTCATTTCAAAACTTCAACTTCTCATAAAACTATTCAAAAATAGTTTTTTTGGCCAAGATTTGGAAATTTGTTTGCTTTTTAAAGTGTTTTTGAATAAAAAAAAACACAATTTGGAACCATTTGTTAAAAATGAAATTTTCCATTCAAATACACTTGAAACTGAAATATTTAAAGATTTTCGAAAATTGGAATTTTTGATTTTTAGAATACTTTTTTTTAATTAAAATTTGGTACAAGAATGACTATACAACATATATCCAACTCCAAATCGCAATTTGAACGCATTTGAGCAATTTTCTCGAAAATACAATTCCCCATTGAAATAACATGGCCTACTATTGAATGAATAATTGTTCAAAAACTAAAATTTTCAAAATTTTTTACCGTTTGTGATATGGAAGCTTATATATAGGAGAATCTCCAATTCCAATTTTATAACACTCACTAAATAAGAAGTGGGTCTAAAGTTGGTCCGAAAAGTTCAATTTTCTCAAAAATAAAATTCCCTTATTGAAAGCTCATGGCGGACTATTCAATGAATTATTGTTCAAAAAGTAAAATTTTCAAATTTTTTTTCTTGTGTGATATTGAAGTTTATATATAGGAAAACCTCTAATTCAAATTTTAGAACACTCATTAAATAAGAAAGGGTCTAAAGTTGGTCCAAACTGTGCAATTTTCTCAAAAGTAAATTTCCCCATTGAAAACACATGGCGGACTATTCAATGAATTATTGTTCAAAAAGTAAAATTTTCAAATTTTTTTTCCGTGTGTGATATTGAAGCTTATATATAGGAGAACCTCTAATTCGAATTTTACAACACTCATTAAATAAGAAAATGTCTAAAGTTTGTCCAAATTGTGCAATTTTCTCAAAAGTAAAATTCCCCCATTGAAAACACATGGCGGACTATTCAATGAATTATTGTTCAAAAAGTAAAACTTTCAAAAAAATTTCCTTTTTGCAATATTGAAGCTCTTATATAGGAGAATCTCCAATTCGTATTTTATAATAATTTTATATAACTCACTAAATAAGAAATGGGTCTAAAGTTGGTCCCAAAAGTTGCACTTTCAAAACATTTCGCTTTTAATTTTTCCAATGTTAACCGTATATAAAATTTGACATATCAAAATTTTCAAAATTTTACATTTTTTTTGCAACTAGGATAACAGAAATCATCACGCGAATCGATTTCCACATTCAAATCGCCATAAAAGTGAAATTTTAATATTCAAAATCAAGTTACTGAAAAAAAACAAAAAGTCTTTATATCCCTTTCATAATACATTAAACTTGTCAATCCTAAGGCAATTTTCAAATTTTCAATTTTTGAAATTTAATCTTAATTTGTTAACAAGGATAAAAAAAAAAGCCATCAACCGATTTATTTCTGATAATCAATTTGCTTATAAAACGGAATTTCAGCACCCAAAATCGAACTAATGCAAAGTAAAAAGACGGATTGAAAACATTTTCTGAGAGCTTTTGTTTCAAAATTTCAACTTCTCATATGGCTATTCAAAACTAGTTCTTTGGCCAAAATTTTGAACTTTGTTTAATTTATAAAGTGTTTTTGAGTAAAAAAACACAATTTGGAACCATTTGTTAAAAATGAAATTTTCCATTCAAATACACTCGAAAATGAAATATTTGACGATTTTCGAAAATATTAATTTTTGCTTTACAGAATACTTTTTTTAATTAAAATTGGTACAAAAGTGATTATAAAACATATATCCAACTCAAATACACAATTTAAAAGCATTTGAGTCATTTTTTCGAAAATACAATTCCACATTGAAAACACATGGCGGACTATTCAATGAATTATTGTTAGAAAAGTAAAATTTTCAAAATTTTTTCCTGTTTGTTAATTTGAAGCTTATACATAGGAGAATCTCCGATTCCAATTTTATAAAACTCACTAAATAAGAAGTGGGTCTAAAATTGGTCCGAAAAGTTCAATTTTCTCAAAAAGAAAATTCCCCCATTGAAAACACATGGCGGACTATTCATAGAATTATTGTTCAAAAGATAAAATTTTCAAAAATTTTTCCCATTTGCAATATTGAAGCTCATATTTAGGAAAATCTCCAATTCGAATTTTATAATACTCACTAAATAAGAAATGGGTCTAAAGTTGGTCCCAAAAATTGCACTTGTAAAATATTTAGCTTTTAATTTTTCCAATGTTAACCGTATGGAAAATTTGACATATCAAAATTTTCAAAATTTTACATTTTTTTTGCAACTAGGATAACAGAAATCATCACGCGAATTGATTTCCACAATCAAATGGTCATTAAAATGAAATTCTACTTCTCAAAATTCAGTTATTGATAAAAAAAAGTCTTTATATCCCTTTGAATATACATTAAACTTGCCAATCCTAAGGCAATTTTCAAATTCTCAATTTTTAAATTTTAACCTTAATTTGTAGAATAGGATAGTAAAAGTCATCACCCGATTTTATTCTGATCATCAATTTGCTTATAAAATGGTATTTTAGCACTCAAAATCGAACTAATGCAAATTTAAAACACGGCTTGAAAACATTTTCTGAGCGCTTTCGTTTCAAAATTTCAACTTCTCATATAGCTATTCAAAAATAGTTTTTTTGGCCAAATTTGGAAATTTGTGTGATTTTTAAAGTGTTTTTGTATAAAAAAAAACACAATTTGGAACCATTTGATAGAAATGAAATTTTCCATTCAAATACACTCGAACCTGAAATATTTGGCGATTTTCGAAAATATTAATTTTTGCTTTACAGAATACTTTTTTTAATTAAAATTGGTACAAAAATGATTATAAAACATATATCCAACTCAAATACACAATTTAAAAGCATTTGAGTCATTTTTTCGAAAATACAATTCCAAATTGAAAACACATGGCGGACTATTCAATGAATTATTGTTAGAAAAGTAAAATTTTCAAAAATTTTTCCTGTTTGTTAATTTGAAGCTTATACATAGGAGAATCTCCGATTCCAATTTTATAACACTGACTAAATAAGAAGTGCATCTAAAGTTGGTCCAAAAAGTGCAATTTTCCCAAAAATAAAATTCCCCCATTGAAAACACATGGCGGACTATTCAATGAATTATTGTTCAAAAAGTAAAATTTTCAAAAAAATTTCCCGTTTGTTAATTTGAAGCTTATGCATAGGAGAATCTATAATTCCAATTTTATAAAACTGACTAAATAAGAAATGGGTCTAAAGTTGATCCAAAAAGTGCACTTTCAAAGTGTTTCGTTTTAAATTTCCCCCATGTTAATCGTATGAAAAATTTAACACTTCTAAATTTTCAAACGTTTACAATCTTTTTGCAACAAGGGTAACAGAAATTATCACAAGAATCGATTTCCATATTAAAATCGTCATTAAAGTGAAATTTTACTAATCACAATCCAGTTATTGCACCCAAAAAAGTTAACTGTTTGAAAATACAATAAACTTGTCAATACTTAGGCAATTTTCAAATTCTCAATCTTTGAAATTTAACCTTAATTTGTTGCCTAGAATCATAAAATTCATCACCCGATTTTATTCTGATCATCAATTTGCTTATAAAATGGTATTTTAGCGCTCAAATTCGAACCAATGCAAACTTAAAAGACGGCTTGAAAACATTTTCTGAGCGCTTTCGTTTAAAAATTTCAACTTCTCATATAGATATTCAAAAAAAAATTTTGCCCAAAATTTTGTTGTTAGTTTGATTTATAAAGTGTTTTTGAATAAAAAAACACGATTTGGAACCATTTGTTAAAAATGAAATTTTCCATTCAAATACACTCGAAAATGAAATATTTGACGATTTTCGAAAATATTAATTTTTGATTTAAAGAATACTTTTTTTAATTAACATTGGCACAAGAATGATTATAAAACATGTATCCAACTCAAATTCACAATTTGAAAGCATTTGAGTCATTTTCTCGAAAATACAATTCCCCATTGAAAACACATGGCGGACTATTCATAGAATTATTGTTCAAAAAGTAAAATTTTCAAAATTTTTTCCTGTGTGTGATATTGAAGCTTATATATAGGAGAACCTTTAATTCCAATATTATAACACTCATTAAATAAGAAGTGGGTTTAAAGTTGGTCCGAAAATTTAAATTTTCTCAAAAATAAAACTCACTAAATAAGAAATGGGTCTAACGTTGGTCCCAAAAATTGTACTTTCAAAACTTTTCGTTTTTAATTTTTCAAATGTTAACCGTATGGAAAATTTAAAAAAATTAAGTAAAATTTTCACTTTTTTTTCACGTGTGGTCATTGATTGATGCTCATATATAGGAGAATCTCCATTTTGTATTTTATAACACTCACTAAATAAGAAGTTGGTCTAAAGTTGGTCCAAAAAGTGCAATTTTCTCAAAAATAAAAGTCCCCCATTGAAAACACATGGCGGACTATTCAATGAATTATTGTTCAAAAAGTAAAATTTTCAAAAATTTTTCCCGTTTGTGATATTGAAGCTTTTATATAGGGGAATCTCCAATTCCAATTTTATAACACTGACTAAATAAGAAGTGGGTCTATAGTTGGTCCAAAAAGTGCACTTTCAAAGTGTTTCGTTTTAAATTTCCACCATGTTAATCGTATGAAAAATTTCACAATTCTAAATTTTCAAACTTTTACTATCTTTTTGCAACAAGGGTAACAGAAATTATCACCCGAATCGATTTCCATATTAAAATAGTCATTAAAGTGAAATTTTACTACTCACAATCTATTTATTGCAACCAAAAAAGTCAACTGTTTGAAAGCTTGTCAATCCTTAGGCAATTTTCAAATTCTCAATCTTTTAAATTTAACCTTAATTTGCTGCCTAGAATCATAAAATTCATCACCCGATTTTATTCTGATCATCAATTTGGTAATTAAAATGGTATTTTAGCGCTCAAATTCGAACCAATGCAAACTTAAAAGACGGCTTGAAAACATTTTCTGAGCGCTTTCGTTTAAAAATTTCAACTTCTCATATAGATATTCAAAAAAAAATTTTGGCCAAAATTTTGTTGTTAGTTTGATTTATAAAGTGTTTTTGAATAAAAAAACACGATTTGGAACCATTTGTTAAAAATGAAATTTTCCTTTCAAATACACTCGAAAATGAAATATTTGACGATTTTCGAAAATATTAATTTTTTATTTACAGAATACTTTTTTTAATTAAAATTGGTACAAGAATGATTATAAAACATATATCCAACTCAAATTCACAATTTGAAAGCATTTGAGTCATTTTCTCGAAAATACAATTCCCCATTGAAAACACATGGCGGACTATTCAATGAATTATTGTTCAAAAAGTAATATTTTCACATTTTTTTTCCGTTTGTGATATTGAAGCTCATATATAGGAAAATCTCCAATTCGAATTTTATAATACTCACTAAATAAGAAATTTGTCCAAAAATTGCACTTTTAAAATATTTCGCTTTTAATTTTTCCAATGTTAACCGTATGGAAAATTTGACATATCAAAATTTTCAAAATTTTACATTTTTTTTGTGACTAGGATAACAGAAATCATCACGCGAATCGATTTCCACATTCAAATCGCAATAAAAGTGAAATTTTAATATTCAAAATCAAGTTACTGAAAAAAAACAAAAAGTCTTTATATCCCTTTCATAATACATTAAACTTGTCAATCCAAACCTAAGGCAATTTTCAAATTTTCAATTTTTGAAATTTAATCTTAATTTGTTAACTAGGATAAAAAAAAGTCATCAACCGATTTATTTCTGATAATCAATTTGCTTATAAAACGGAATTTCAGCACCAAAAATCGAACTAATGCAAAGTAAAAAGACGAATTGAAAACATTTTCTGAGAGCTTTCGTTTCAAAATTTCAACTTCTCATATAGCTATTCAAAACTAGTTCTTTGGCCAAAATTTTGAACTTTGTTTAATTTATAAAGTTTTTTTGAGTAAAAAAACACAATTTGGAACAATTTGTTAAAAATGAAATCTTCCATTCAATTACACTCGAAACTGAAATATTTCAAGATTTTCGAAAAATGGAATTTTTGATTTTTAGAATACTTTTTTTTAATTAAAATTTGGTACAAGAATGACTATACAACATATATCCAACTCCAATTCGCAATTTGAAAGCATTTGAGCAATTTTCTCGAAAATACAATTTCCCATTGAAATAACATGGCGGACTATTGAATGAATCATTGTTCAAAAACTAAAATTTTCAAAATTTTTTCCCGTTTGTGATATTGAAGCTTATATATAGGAAAACCTCTAATTCATATTTTAGAACACTCATTAAATAAGAAGTGGGTCTAAAGTTGGTCCAAATAGTGCAATTTTTTCAAAAATAAAATTCCCTTATTGAAAGCACATGGCGGACTATTCAATGAATTATTGTTCAAAAAGTAAAATTTTCAAATTTTTTTCCCGTGTGTGATATTGATAGATTAATAGAGGAGAATCTCTAATTCCAATATTATAACACTCACTAAATAAGAAGTGGGTCTAAAGTTGGTCCGAAAAGTTCAATTTTCTCAAAAATAAAATCACCCCATTGAAAACACATGGCGGACTATTCAATGAATTATTGTTCAAAAAGTAAAATTTTCAAAAATTTTTCCCGTTTGCAATATTGAAGCTCATATATAGGAAAATCTCCAATTCGAATTTTATAATACTCACTAAATAAGAAATTTGTCCAAAAATTGCACTTTTAAAATATTTCGCTTTTAATTTTTCCAATGTTTACCATATGGAAAATTTGACATATCAAAATTTTCAAAATTTTACATTTTTTTTTGCAACTAGGATAACAGAAATCATCACGCGAATCGATTTCCACATTCAAATCGCCATAAAAGTTAAATTTTAATATTCAAAATCAAGTTACTGAAAAAAAACAAAAAGGCTTTATATCCCTTTCATAATACATTAAATTTTTCAATCCTAAGGCAATTTTCAAATTTTCAATTTTTGAAATTTAATCTTAATTTGTTAACTAGGATAAAAAAAAGCCATCAACCGATTTATTTCTGATAATCAATTTGCTTATAAAACGGAATTTCAGCACCCAAAATCGAACTAATGCAAAGTAAAAAGACGGATTGAAAACATTTTCTGAGAGCTTTCGTTTCAAAATTTCAACTTCTCATATTGCTATTCAAAACTAGTTCTTCGGCCAAAATTTTGAACTTTGTTTAATTTATAAAATGTTTTTGAGTAAAAAAACACAATTAGGAACAATTTGTAAAAAATGAAATCTTCCATTCAATTACACTCGAAACTGAAATATTTCAAGATTTTCGAAAAATGGAATTTTTGATTTTTAGAATACTTTTTATTAAATAAAATTTGGTACAATAATGACTATACAACATATATCCAACTCCAATTCGCAATTTGAAGCATTTGATCAATTTTCTTGAAAATACAATTCCCCATTGAAATCACATGGCGGACTATTCAATGAATTATTGTTCAAAAAATAAAATTTTGAATTTTTTTTTCCCGTTTGTGATATTGAAATTTATATATAGGAGAATCTACAATTCCAATTCTATATTATTCACTAAATAAGAAGTGGGTCTAAATTTGGTCCGAAAAGTTCAATTTTCTCATAAATAAAATTCCCAGATTGAAAATACATGGCGGATTGTTCAATGAATTATTGTTCAAAAAGTAAAATTTTCAAAATTTTTTCCCGTTTGTGATATAGAAGCTTATATAAAGGAGAATCTCCAATTCCAATTTTATAACACTCACTAAATAAGAAGTGGGTTTTAAGTTGGTCCAAAAAGTTCAATTTTCTCAAAAATAAAATTCCCCCATTGAAAACACATGGCGGACTATTCATAGAATTATTGTTCAAAAAGTAAAATTTTCAAAATTTTTTCCCGTGTGTGATATTGAAGCTTATATATAGGAGAACCTTTAATTCCAATATTATAACACTCATTAAATAAAAAGTGGGTTTAAAGTTGGTCCGAAAATTTCAATTTTCTCAAAAATAAAACTCACTAAATAAGAAATGGGTCTAACGTTGGTCCCAAAAATTGTACTTTCAAAACTTTTCGTTTTTAATTTTTCAAATGTTAACCGTATGGAAAATTTAAAAAAATTAAGTAAAATTTTCACTTTTTTTTCACGTGTGTAATATTGATGCTCATATATAGGAGAATCTCCATTTTGTATTTTATAACACTCACTAAATAAGAAGTGGGTCTATAGTTGGTCCAAAAAGTGCACTTTCAAAGTGTTTCGTTTTAAATTTCCACCATGTTAATCGTATGAAAAATTTCACAATTCTAAATTTTCAAACTTTTACAATCTTTTTGCAACAAGGGTAACAGAAATTATCACCCGAATCGATTTCCATATTAAAATAGTCATTAAAGTGAAATTTTACTACTCACAATCTATTTATTGCAACCAAAAAAGTCAACTGTTTGAAAACTTGTCAATCCTTAGGCAATTTTCAAATTCTCAATCTTTTAAATTTAACCTTAATTTGCTGCCTAGAATCATAAAATCCATCACCCGATTTTATTCTGATCATCAATTTGGTAATTAAAATGGTATTTTAGCGCTCAAATTCGAACCAATGCAAACTTAAAAGACGGCTTGAAAACATTTTCTGAGCGCTTTCGTTTCAAAATTTCAACTTCTCATATAGATATTCAAAAAAAAATTTTGGCCAAAATTTTGTTGTTAGTTTGATTTATAAAGTGTTTTTGAATAAAAAAACATGATTTGGAACCATTTGTTAAAAATGAAATTTTCCATTCAAATACACTCGAAAATGACATATTTGACGATTTTCGAAAATATTAATTTTTGATTTACAGAATACTTTTTTTAATTAATATTGGTACAAGAATGATTATAAAACATATATCCAACTGAAATTCACAATATGAAAGCATTTGAGTCATTTTCTCGAAAATACAATTCCCCACACATGGCGGACTATTCAATGAATTATTGTTAGAAAAGTAAAATTTTCAAAATTTTTTCATGTTTGTTAATTTGAAGCTTATACATAGGAGAATCTCCGATTCCTATTTTATAACACTGACTAAATAAGAAGTGGGTCTAAAGTTGGTCCAAAAAGTGCACTTTAAAAGTGTTTCGTTTTAAATTTCCCCCATGTTAATCGTATGAAAAATTCACACTTCTAAATTTTCAAACTTTTACAATCCTTTTGCACCTAGGGTAACAGAAATCATCACCCGAATTGATTTCCACATTCAAATGGTCATTAAAATGAAATTTTACCACTCAAAATTCAGTTATTGCCAAAAAAAGTCTTTATGTCCATTTGAATATACATTAAACTTGCCAATCCTTAGTCAATTTTCAAATTCTCAATTTTTGAATTTTAACCTTAATTTGTAGCTTTGGATAATAAAAGTCATCACCCGATTTCTTTCTTATTATCAATTTGCTCATGAAATAGTATTTTAGCACTCAAAATCGAAGCAATGCTAAGTAAAATAAAGGCTTCAAAACAGTTTCTGAGCGCTTTCATTTCAAAACTTCCACTTCTCATAAAACTATTCAAAAATAGTTTTTTTGGCCAAAATTTGGAAATTTGTTTGATTTTTAAAGGGTTTTTTGATAAAAAAAACACAATTTGGAACCATTTGGTAGAAATGAAATTTTCCATTCAATTACACTCGAACCTGAAATATTTCAAGATTTTCGAAAAATTAAATTTTTTTTTTATAGAATACTTTTTTTTAATTAATATTTGCCACAAGAATGACTATAAAACATATATACAACTCCAATTAGCAATTTGAAAGCATTTGTGCAATTTTCTGGAAAATACAATTCAACCATTGAAAACACATGGCGGACTATTCACTACTAATTATTGTTCAAAAAGTAAAATTTTTAAAAATTTTTCCTGTTTGTTAATTTGAAGTTTATACATAAGAGAATCTCCGATTTCAATTTTATAACACTGACTAAATAAGAAGTGGGTCTCATGTTTTCATGTGGGTTTCATGTGAAAGTTACAAAATTTTATATGTTTTCATGGAAAACATATAAAATTTTAATTTCACGAGAAACATGTAAAATTTAAGATGCTACAAATGCAAAGCTATAAGTATGTTTTTACCTTTGAAAGATTTACTTAGAAGATTAATTGATGAAGAACTAGTGTATAAGTTATCGATTTATACGAATGAGAAGAAAAGTTACAATTTTTCAATACATACGACAAGTTTTATAATTTAAACATACATTTATTGAAGTGAATAAATTTCCGTATTTAAATATATATATATATATATTGACTTGAAAACATTCTTTGAAATATATAAAAAAAAAAAAAAAAAAAAAAAAAAAACTTTAAGTGTAAATTGAAATTTTTATAAGTTTTTCAACAGTGACTTATTAATATTTAGAAAGAGGTCGGATATCTTCAACTATTCTACACCTGATTGGATAACACTTATAATGTGTATGAGAAAAAAATTCAATTACTATAGATGAGAAAAATTTCCTTGTAGGAATCAATAAAATTGGATAGTTATACTTTGGTTCGAAGCAATTTTCGTTTCAAGCATATGATTTGTTGCTAAGTCGAAATAAATACACTTTAAATTAATGCTTAGTATCTTTTCTTTTATTCTTACTATGATCATTCTTATATTGAAGGATGATTTTTCCAAAGTCAATATATTTGAAAAATAAATATATCTATAGTGTAACATATAAAGTTGAAGTTACGTGGAATACTATTGGAATTAGCATTAGAAATTCAATCAATCAATTTATTCATGGGATATTGACCATCACGTGAATATCTCCCCTCAACATTGGTTGCCGATAAGAATCGGTATATGATTACGCATGTTTCGTGATCTTAACGTATGTCAATGTGTTATTTTTTTTTTATATGTGATAAAAGGAAACTTTTCCACATATATTGATAATTTTCACGTTTATTCAGTTTGTGGTTGTTTTTCATGTTATTTAGTTTGATACAACTGAGATGACATAATATAAATTGTTTAATGTGCTATAGTTTTAATATATGTGTTCCCACTTAAAAGCATGTTTGATTTTAAATTTTGTTTAAACTTTCTCCTAAAATTTTTTATAGCAGACCTCAGCGCATTTTTTTTTTATTTTTTTTATTTCTGATAAAGTACTTCGAAACGTTCACATCTTTCAATGTTGTATCTTCTATATTTCCAGTAAAACTTCTCACATTATACATGAATTTCAAGAAATTTGCTATGTCTAAGTTTGGTATTTTTTTTTTTTTTTTAATGTATAGAGATTTTATCATTGCCATTCTATGATAAGATTTCAAGTTGGTTCTTAATAAGAAAGAGTGTATTTTCTTGTCATAAGCAAGAAAAACGAAGTTAATATAAGTCAATGATAATTCTCATTTACGAATTTCTTGTCGTCTTCAACTTTTTTCAACACATTTCACTCAACTTCTATTTTCACTTCATCTATCACTTTGTCATACTTCTTTACAGTTATAGTATGTATCAGTTCAAGTCACTGTTTAAATTTACATCATTGATTTATTCAGTTCACTCAATCTCTTAGGTCATAATAATTTCATTAAATTTATAAGATTCATAAAAAAAAAACCCTACTCATTACACATGAACTTAATTTTATTGCACTGGGAAGAAAAACTATAGAAATTTGGACAATAAAAATCTATTACAACAGCTAATAAATTCAATTTTCGACAAGCATGATAGGATATAAAAATCGTATTTTTTCGTTTCTCTGCTAAAGTTTAAGTTCTCTGTTAGACAATAAAACGTTTGCCTAGAAAAAAATCATAAATTATTCATCATTTATGTACCAACAGTAAAATTATCATTTACAGTTTTGTAGATTTTTCTTTTTAACATGACAATGTTTTACATGTAAAGTTTATTTAATAGTAATTTCCAACTTGAAAATGTAGATAGCATTTATTTTCGATGAGTTTTATTTCAACTGACAAATATATTTCAACATTCGAAGCATATGCGAGTTATGTGAATAAACCATATGCAACTTAGCTAAATTTCAGTAATTAAGTTGTGAAGTTTTATCTTTGCCATAGAAAATATATTTATTTTTACTGATTTTTGTTAAGTGCTACGACGATCTTTTACAAAGTATGTCTTCTTGCAACATGAGAAAAGATGCGAAATGATAAGGACTTCTCTGGTATGCTTTCAATTCCTTGAGAAATAAATTTAGCTTAACTACAAGACTTGTTCCGATTCTGAAGTAGGCTATTTCTTATCGTAATTTATAATTTTACATGATACTTGGTTTAAAAGTTGAAAAAGTTTGCACAAATTTCCTATGTAAGTTCTGCTTCACTGAAAAGTTATCAGTCACAAGCAATAAAAATTTCAATTTGTTTGACTAATGTTATGCATGTGTTAATTATCATGAGTAATATCAGTTTTATTTGTGTCTTTCGAAAGCGAGCATTCATAAATTTAAAAGGATATTTCAAACTATTTTCAAAATATAAGTATCTTTTACAAGTTTTTTCCGGAATGAACTTTGCTCAGTTATATTAATATTGAATATTCATCTTACAAAATAAGCGTCTTGTAAAACACATTCCGTTTCAGTTTTCTGAAATTTATGTGTAAGTTATTTAGAAATTATGGGTGGAAGTTAAAAATCTATATATTAATGATATATTGTCAGCACCTCTCAAATAAAAATAAAAATTTCACGTATAATTTAGTTTGTCCAGATGATATTCAATTTTACGTAGTAACAAACTCTACATTTTTCAAATTTATGCTAGTTTTTCCACAAGAAAAAAATATATATATATATTCTTTAAGTTTGCCTAGCAAACTTTTTTCAGTATTTAAATTTTCTAAGTATATTCCATCACAGGAGAAGTTAACTATTTCCACTAAGGAAAATATCTTATTATTTTAGTTTGTTTGAATGATGTTAGATTTTTATGTTTCTGATTGGTGATTTGCATATACTCTTTTAAAAACTTTACACAATTCGTAACATATATGTTAGAAATAATAGTATATCGCATCTGAGATTGAAAAAATTTATAACTATTCTCATGTAAAGAAGGTTAAATTTTAAAAACATGTCATTGAATATGAGTGTTACCATGAAAAAAGTTAACTAAATTACTTGTGATTTCCTTTCAGAGTATAAAAAGTTATGTAGTTTACATATAATTAGCAAGTTTCTTTCAAATTTTCTTAAGATGTTTTAAAAGTCTTGCAGGCGATTTTCAAAATTTGAATGCATATCTACAATGTATTTAATATCTACAATTTATTTAATATTTTCCCCCAATTCACCTTTCTTAGATTGATAAGTAAAATAAACCTTAGTCAGCATGTATTGCACGAGTTAATACGACACCTTAACGTATATTATTACAAAAAGTAAATTGTCTAAGTTTTTCTTGAAGTAACATAAATTTCCAACTTGTATTGATTTTCCGATTGAAAAGTAGAGGTGAAATTTTTTTCTTTGGAGTATCTATAACTAGTATTTATTATAAATCTCTTACTATTTATCTTCTATGCAACAATTTTGTTAAGTTTTACCCGTATTGTAGCATATAATCCCACTGAGTTTGAACAATATTCAATGTTTTAGATAATAGAAAAGTTTTCAAGTAGAAATGATCTTAAATTCTCCAAGTGAATCATACTTTTTGGAAGAAAGTCCATGCGAATTCTACCTTCACTTACTAATGTGTCTTTGAAATCCACTTCATTCATTCCAAGTTTTCACAAACATTTCATTATGAAAAAGGCAAAGTAGGAAAACGATAATCTCCAAGACCTGCTGACACACCACAGCATCACCCGCTGCTTGCGAGTCGATGCTGCTGTTCTTGCTGTACAAGTCTCCCGACCTGTTTGAACAAGTTTTAGCTTTACTCATCCTCCGGTCTAGAAATGCCGGCAAATGGCGTATCACCTACCGCTAACCTGATTGGCTAATTACAGTCACATGCTGATCATCCCGTTTAAAGACGTGAATTTTATATGTAAAGTAAATTTTTACGCTAACGCTTAAATTCTTTGCTATAGAAAGTTCAAGTATGTTAGTTTTTTTTTCTCTTATATGTTACATTTTAAACACATGATGCGAAATTTTTACGTTATGCTTATCTTAGAAATTTTTAAGTATGTTACTTTTTCTTTTATTTAACATTAACCTAAGAGTTTAATTGTATATGAGAAGCAAATTGTCACGTTAAAGTTTAAAGACATGATATTTATATGTGAAGTAAATTTTCATGTAAAGGTTAAAATTCTTTATCTTTGAAATTTTTATTCTGTTAAATTTCCCATTATTTAACATTAACCTAAGAAAATAATTGTGTTTGAAAATTTCGCGTATTGTTTAAATTTTTGTCGAAAAAAGTTTAAGTATGTTATTTTTTCTTCTTCTCTAAGTTAGCATTATTCTTACACATTTTAAAGATAAAAATGTTATGTGTGAAATAAATTTTTGCGTATTGTTTCAATTCCTTACCTTATAAATTTTTAATATTTCTTTTTCTCTAATTTAGCGTTATTCTTACACATTTGAAAGACATAATTTTTATATGTGAGGTAAATTTTCGCGTATTATTTAAATTCTTTGTTTTATACATTTTTAGAGCTTCTTTTTTTTATCTTATTTATCGTTGATATAAGAGTATGATTGTACATGTAAAGTTAATTTTCACGTTCAATTTTAAATTCTTTGCCTTGTAAATTTTTAGTGTTTCTTTTTTCTAAAAGATAGAGTTGTCATTATACATTTTAAAGACATGAATGGCAATGTTTGAATTCTTTGTCGTAGAAATTATAGGTATGTAATACTTTTCTCCAACATGTCAAATTTAAAGTCGTGATTTTTATGCGTAAAGTAAATTTTACGTTAATGTTAAAGTTATTTGTCGTAGAAAGTTTAAGTATGTTACTTTTTTCTTTTATTTAGAGATATTTTAAAGACACGATTTTTATATATGTAGTAAATTTTCACGCAAAAGTTAAAATTATTTATCGTAGAAATTTTAAGTATCCTTATTCTTTTTACATGTCACATTTTAATGTCGTGATTTTTATATGTGAAGTAAATTTTTACGTTAATGTTAAAGTTATTTGTCGTACAAAGTTTAAGTATGTTACTTTTTTCTTTTATTTAGCAATATTTTTACATATTTTAAAGACATGGTTTTTATGTATGTAGTAAATTTTCGCGTAAAGGTTCAAATTATTTGTCGTAGAAATTTTAAGTGTGCTAATTCTTCTTACACGTCACATTTTAAAGTCTTGATTTTTATATGTGAAGAACATTTTTTTTACGTTAATGTCAAAGTTATTTGTCGTACAAAGTTTAAGTGTGTTACTTTTTTTACTTTTATTTAACGATATTTCTACATATTTTAAAGCCGGGATTTTTATGTGTAAAGTAAAATTTTACGTTAATGTTAAAGTTATTTGTCGTAGAAAGTTTAAGTACGTTACTTTTCTCTTGCATGTTATATTTTAAAGTAGTGATTTTTATATATGAAGGGAATTTTCGCGTAAAGTTTAAATATTTATCTTAGAAATTTTAAGTAAGTTACTTTTTTTTCTCTTATTTAGCGATATTTTTACACATTTTAAAGTGATTTTTATGTGTAAAGTAAGTTTTTTTCGTTAATTTTAAAGTTATTTGTCGAAAGACGTAAGTATGTTACTTTTTCCTCTTATTTAGTGATATTCGTACACATTTTAAAGACATGATTTTTATTCGTAAAGTAAATTTTCACGTTCACTTTTGAATTCTTAGTTGTAAGATGTTCAATTATGTTACTTTTTCTCTCTTATTCAAACATTAGAGTATCCAAAATCAGTTATCACATATCTATTCAGCATTAGCAGCTAGTTATGTGTTGCCATTCATCAACTTAAGTAAGTACCATTGTACAATAAAAACTATCTTGATTAATATAACTAACATAGACATATTAATTTCTAACAAGTTTATTGGTAATATAAATTTTAACACAGACAATAAGTAGCTAAGATATATAATATCGCTCGCATAGTACAGTATAGCTTTAAATTACAACCGGTTGTAACAAATAGAATCAATTTCAAAGTATTTGAATGTTGATATATCGAAAAGTTATGTATTTCCATCTCTTTGAAAACATTGTTGTGAATAAAATGAAATGTTTTTCCTAAACCATTCTGAAAGAAGAAGAAAAAAATTATAGATTCCTCAATAAAATATGGATAGTACATTTAAAATTTACAAAATTGAGAATAATACTTACATAAATAAAAAATCGTCATTTTTCTATTCAAAGTGATAAATATTTCGTTTTTTGGAAATGTATATTACTAATATTGTATTGCAAACTCACGTGTGAACACAATACAACTACTAATTCCTTCAACAGGGTCAGACTAACTCAACCTAAAAATAATTGTAAAATCACTGCTTTAACTTCCATAATGGGTTTCAGTTGCTGAATATTAAAAATTAATTCTAGTCTAAGTTCTGTTGTTGTGTATTCAATCCCTCAAAAAACTATGACAATAAAAGAAAATAACTTTTTAATGACATGTTAAGCTCTGTAAAAGAAATTTTCACGTTAAGATTGCAAAGTTTAAATTTTTTTTATCTTATAAATTTTAATTTATATTTACATTTCATACTGTTATTGAGAAAATAATGAGACTTTATGTGTCTAACATTGATTAAACCTGATTCCTTAAAAGTATCTTGCGATTATATCTCTCAACATTAGTTTAAATGTGTTAAGCACTTATAGAAAAAAAAATCAACTCAATCCGAAACTTTACGCATTTGTGTTAATATATTATCTTTGCATGTATTTGAAGTTTTTAATGGTGAAGCATGAAAAGTTATAAAATGTGTAATTTATATTCTTTCCTACCACTAGATGGCACCGCAATTACATTAAACTTAGTAGAAAACTGTCTTACTAAACTGTATAGTCAATGAGAAGAGCATTTGAAATCACGTGACATATTCTAACAAATCAAAAGCGAGCTTTTATTTCAACCAATCAAAGGAGACTTAGCTATATCAGGATACAAGATGTTGCCATTCCTTAAACTTTGATATAAAGTAAATCGTGACGTCATCCCCATTACATTAACACTGTGACGTCACTGGTAAACCAGCCTATCACTCTAAGTTATTCACTTAAAAGTAGCCCTAGAACAACTCAACTCCATCCCGCCTAAAATTTAGCATATTCCTACTGCTGCCATCGTCTTAAAGGTAAATTTTGTAAAATAATGAATGACGTCATACCCACTGTGACGTCACTAGTCAAAAATACCTATAACTAACTTATTCACTTAAAAGCAGCCCTAGAACAACTCAACTCCACCTTAAAGGTAAACCGAAACTAAAAAGTGTTGCCACAGCTCAAAACTTTTAACGTAAAGCAAGTTATGACGTCATACCCACTGTGATGTCACGCAATAAAAGCCTATCACTCTAACTTATTCACTTAGAAGCAGTCCTAGAACAACTCAACTCTGCCTTAAAGGTAAACCGAAACTAAAAAGTGTTGCCACTTTCTTAAAGGTAAACTTTGTAAAATCATGAATGACGTCATACCCACTGTGACGTCATGCACAAACAGCTTATAACGAAACCGAAACTAAAACAACAACAACAGGGGAACAACTCAACTCCACTTCCGGTCACGTGACTTCCGGTGACGGCATATCCGGTGATATCACTTCCTGTGACGTTATATCCGGTCACGCCCCCTTCCGGTGACGTCATCGTCCCTGCACCGGCACCGCCTTATGAGGCAGGAGCCCCATTTTCTAACTACTGATGTTTCTACAGTAAAATTAAGAGTTTGAAGGGATTAATTCATGTTCTAAAATTAAGTATAATCAGAATATTTAAGTAAGAAATAATTTGAATATTAAAATATGCTTCTGTTCCCTAAAAATAAAAAGTTAGCAAAATCAGGGTGAAATTACAATTTTAAAATGTAACTAATTCTTTGACATGATTCCAAAGTGTATACCCAAAGTCTTTCTTTTTTTATTTGTCAATTAAATAAATATATATGATCCCAATTTTTTAATTATTAAAATGTTAAACTATTCCTCGTTTTGTGAGTGAAACTTCCCCCTTTACAATCACATATCAAAAATAATAAATTACTGCAGTAGAAAACTAATTTAGACAACACCACTTATATTTAACTTTCAAGTTTTTAAATTTAAAAGCAAACGTCAATACCTGTGGTTATTAAGGTAGATCGTGATCGGGGGCCCAACTGAGCTCAGTTGCCCCATTCATTAAAATGTTGTACAATTTCTATAAATGATTTTTTTTTTTAATTAAATGAAGCTTTAATCAAATAGCACTCAATAAAATTTTAGTAAAAAAAAGGGGGAAAATGACTTGAAATCGTTTAGAAATATGGTAATTTATTTGAGTGAATATCTAACAGTTTAACTAAAAACATTAAAATGAAATGTAAAAGGCAAAGTAAAATATGGCATAGTTACTACTTGCATATTAATGTTTGGCAAAATAAAATGTCATATTTAAGTAGTTGAAAAAAATCTGTTTGAAAGTATTGCTTTTATGAGTCTAAGTACATTCCATGTAGAAGCAGTAAACAATTACTATTGTATTATATTGTTTCCATTGAATTGAAAAAAACATATCTTTAAATATAATATTAAAATTTAATATGATTTGATTGTCCACATAAGTATCAATTGTTTATTTACTTAGTTTAAATTATTTTCAGAAGGAATATTATTTGTTATTTGAACATTAATTATTCTAGTTAATGTCAAATTTTATTTATAAATATGTATACATTTAATAAGAAAAGGATTTTTTTTTTAAAAAAACAGTATAAACACAAAAAAACACCTTTTTTTTTGGGGGGGGGGGGGCGGTTCCAACTCTGCAGTCAAACCCCATTAACACGAAGTCGATGGGGTCTCTGAAATTGTTCGTGTTAACCGAATAAATTAACGTTAGGTTTTAAGTACAGAGAACTGCTTTTACTTTGCTTTAAACAGGAGTTCAGGTTAACTGATTTCAAGTTAACAGGATTTGACTGTACCAAAGTTAGATTTGGGAATACTTTTTAGAATAAATTTATTTATTGTATTAAGATGGAATTCCCCCCCCCCCCCCTCAATGTTCAGTGGACTTGCTTATTTCACCTTTGTTAGAGCTGCTGTACTTAAACAGTGTGGCCACAGAACCTGGAAAACAAGAAACTTTCCGATTCTGGAAAAAATCGGGGAAATTTTTTAATTTTCACGAAAATCGGGGGAATTTACTGTTACTGTTTAGGGCATGTTTTCCCATTATCCCTATTTTGGTACCATTTTCCTGGAGATTTGCTGTGGTAATCATTAGTAGTTTAATGTTACAGAATAATTTAAAATTTAATTACCACCAAAGCTATTTTTAAAAAAATTGGCATATTATCTCTTTAGCACTATTCAATCAGTGTGTCGACATATCTGGGAAAATTGGGGGAAATTGGAAAAAGTTTGCAGGAAGGGAAATTTTTAGAAATCTGTCAGGGAACTTTTTTCCTGAATTTTGTGGCCTCCATGTTAAATGACACTGATAGTTCTTTTGATAATCCTCTATAATTTATATATTAAGTGTATAATGTCTTTATTCTTTTTAAATTAGTTTTGCTGTTGTGAACATGTCTGAATTATGGCAGTATTATTATAACAAAGCTGCTAGTGGCGTTTACTAAAGTGACTATTTTAGCCCCCAGAAAACTTTTTTTGGTAAGAAAAATATCGGTACTTACGTATAAACGCCACCGCAGCTACAGATTTGATGGTTTTTAAGTGCTTTCATTAGATTTACCATGGTCTAAAACCCCCCATAATTTTTTTCTTTCCATTTTGACACTTAGTTCTCGATTTTTTAGAGAAAATGTAAAAAACGCTCACTTTAAGGGACCGTATAGTAGACGACTTTTGAGAACTATCAAAGATTAATTCAAGGTAAACTAGAGGTGTGGAAAATCGCATAACGTTTAATTATCGTATAACCAATAGTTTAAAAACTAAGAAACACGCTTTAATAGGAAAGTGAACTAAAAAGTAGAAGATAATTTTAAATAAGTTTGAAATAAGAATAGAGTGATTAACAAGAAATATTTATTTTATCGTAAAAAAGCGTGGGGTGCTTGATGTCAATTTTTGTAAATATTTAATGACAGATATTGGTAAAAGTAGAGCCATTATGAAAATATCTTAAAAAGCACCCCGCGCTTTTTTACGATAAAATAAATATTTCTTGTTAATCACTCTATTCTTATTTCAAACTTATTTAAAATTATCTTCTACTTTTTAGTTCACTTTTCTATTAAAGCGTGTTTCTTAGTTTTTTAATCTATTGATTATTTTCTACTTTTTAGTTTGATTTTCTATTAAAGCGTGTTTTTTAGTTTTTTAAATTATTAATTATTTTTTCTGTAAACTATCATTTTTTTTTTTTTTAATTTGCTTTTTTAAATTCCATTTATTTAAAACAACATTTTTTTAAGCAATTTCAATAAGTTATCCTTTAAAAATTTTACTGAATCATGTGACTTTTTCATTTTATAAATAATTTCAACGATCTAGTTACATTTGTGTTTATAGTGAAATATTTCTGTAAAATATTCATGCTTTGCTAAATACTGTTTACTAATGCCTACATTTAATATTTATTAATTTTCTAATTATCAGTAGTATTCGTTATATTTCTGCAATTACAGTTTTCGATATTTTATTTATTTCGTGTGAAGAATGCACATCTTTAATGTTGTAAATAAATTATGTTACTTTTCGGTTTACTTGCTATTTTTGTATTAATCTTAAACATGACACTATAAATCCAAGTACTTTCTATGCAATTTTAGACTAATACTTGTATTTTTTAATCTTCGTGAAACGCGCCACATTAACCTTTCGATTTCTCCCGCTGTGAAGAACCTTAAAAATACCTTTCGTTTTATGGAAATTCTCCCTGAAGATCGGTCAAAAAATGGTCGAAATATTTTCGCTCATAAGTGACGTGTTTTTCAACATAATACATTGAAATTTGGTATATAGGGTAAATGATGTATTCTGAATCGAATGAAATGATAAAAAATAAGGGTTCGTATTGAAATTTTCGAAGATAGAGTTACTTTTACTTAGTATACGGTCCCTCAAGGAAAAAAAAATGCATCAGATATATAGAAAATCGTAAGCAAAACATTTTGGTGCAAACCGTAAGATTCTACGATAATTAGAACCGAAGATATAGCCATCGTTCTGTTTTTTTTGGGGGGGTACTGTACCTATGTAATTGTGTTAGGGCCATGTCTGTTACTGTTACATGTAATTATTAATATTTGTTTTATTAACATTTGTTTTAATGTTATGCGTGCTATTTTTGAAATAAAATTATTTTGAACATTATGTAATGATTTATTTTTACAGTTAAAATATATATATATATACATAATTTTATTCAAATTTGATTAGTTCAGAGATAATTAAGTAGCAGATATTATAAGTAATTTTAATTGTGGTTCATTGGAGCAAAATTAAATTTTTGTACAGAATAATGCTCTGCATATAAAAGGAAAGTTTAATTTTTCATAAAATGATATTCTACCTACTAAAAGATGATACATTGTGTAACAGTAGTTGGAAACTATATATATATATATATATATATATATATATATATATATATATATATATATATATATATATATATATATGTGTGAATATGAAAAATATGAGCAATACTGTTTTAACATGGGTGTTCCACATTTTACCACATGATAGTGTTCACTTTTACTAATGTTGTTTAAATATGAATCTTTCACATGAGTGTTCAATCTTGATTCTTGCCAATGTTGTTTCAAGACATACTTTCCAGAAAAACTGTTTCTACAGCACTAGTTCTTGGGCTCAAGAACTATAGTACTGTAAAAACAGCATTATGGGATGTGTGTCTTGAAACAACACGTTGGCAAGATTCAATATTGAACACTCATGTGGAAGATTCGTGTTTAAACAACATTGGTAAAAGTGAACACTATCATGTGGTAACAATGGGATGCATCCATGTTGAAACAACATTGACATTCAACGTGGAAACCACATGGACAAAAATGAACACTCTCATGTGGAAACAATGTGCCAAATCCACGTTGAAACAATATTGACATTCAACATTGAAACCACGTGGGAAAAAGCTAGCATGTGGAAGCAGTGTGATATATCTATGTAGAAACAACGTTGGCACTCAACATTGAATCCACGCTCCTTTAAGTGAACACTTCCGCTTGAAAACAACGTTGTAGTTCCTCGTTGAAACAACATTGTGCATGTTGGTATTTAACGTTGACACCACATTGAAACAACATGGTTGCGTTTCTTGGGGAGTCCAACCGTAAAAGGGAGGAGGATCGATTTGGGGGTCAAATAACAGAAAGTATTTTAATGATTCCCAGCTCTGATAAAACTCCTAAAATTTGTCCTTTCTGATGAGGTTTTTAATTTTATTCCAATCAAAAATTGCGATAGAGGGACAAAAAGGATCACCCGAAGCTCTGCGAGCAAGTAGGAGATCTGCCCTGTCGTTTAGTTTGATGTTTGCATGGGCAACATGAGGACAAGGAAAAATGTACTAATTAATATAGATTACGAGTATCTGAGAAGAGAGATCAAACTTTCCCCTTATCAAGCTTAATTGCCTCGATAACCCATTTATTGTCTGATAAGATCACAGTTGGCCCATCTTTCAATAGGAATTTCGCAAGGTAATAAATTGCCGCTATTTCTGCTGTGAAGCGAAGTTTCGGGCAAGCGAACTCAGCTAGAGATCGAATAAACGTGGTTGTTAATCCCAAAACCAGTCCCAGTTCGCCTTTTTAAACCATCCCAAAAGGCAAAGTCCTTGTATTTCTCTTGAATAGAACAGAAGAGAGAATTTTGATCAATTGCGGTAACTTGTTTGCAGCATTAGGGAAGAAATCCACAATACATTTCCAGCTGGTGGTGAGTATGGGAAGGATGTAGGGGTGAGTTTTGAATGAATCAATAACTTATCTTGAAAGCGGAATTTAGCTTCGACCAACTCGATGATGGGTTCTAATAGAAGATCTCTGAGAGCCAGTTCGATATAGCAACTTGGAAGGAGTTGAAAACGATGTCTAAGGGAGAGAAAAGTCTGGGCCAATTTTGGTGGAGGATATAGGGAGGAATATTTGCCACTTTGTAAATAACGTCATTGGAAGTACATTTAAAGACTCCAAGGGCAAAACGGATTGCGGCTTTTTCTAAGACTTCATACTTTTTAAAATTAGGAATATTATCCCTCAATCTCACCGCATTTTCAAAACAATGACGAGGAAGCAGAACTTGAGAGACGACCTGGAGGATATTCTGGGATCAGACCCGAACTTTTGATACTGATAAATATGATAACATTCAAGAATTTGCTCCCTTTGAGATAACTTAACAGCCTGTGTTCTTTCCAGTGGAAGTTATTAGATTGAAAGACAAGACCGAGGATTTTCATGTGAGGGACCCATATGGTATGCAAACTCCGTCAAGCAGGATTGGGGATGCAATTTTAGTCCTATTCGGGAAGATGTCTAAAAGAGATTATTTCGCTTTGGAAAAAGTCACTTTCCATTTCTTTGCCAGAGGTTAAGCCTACCCAGAGTGTCATTGATATTCTGGATGCAGTCATGTGGGGAAGAAGGTGACAATGCTGATATCATCCGCGTAAACGAAATGATAAGAATTTAAACGGATGTCATTAAAAAGGTCATACATATACACATTAAAAAGAAATGGTGATAAAATGGAACCTTGTAGCAAGGTTGAGATAGGGCGCACATCGGAAAACAACCTCTCCATTTAATCTGCACAGAACGATCAGTCAAAAAGTCCTGAATGAGCAGTATGAAGTTTTCCTCCAGACCAGCTTTAATATTATGAATAGCTTGATTCATAGCTTTAGCATATGAATCAGACCTTCCACCCAAACCCCATCATAAGCACCTTTGATATCTAAAGAGAGGGTTACAATCTATTTCTTCTTAGAACATTGGAATTGAATGATATATGAGCCAGATTCTGTGAACAATCAAGAGCCGAGCGATCAGGAATAAACCCAAACATATATTTGGATGAAAAAGCTTTATTTTTCTGTACCCACCATGAAAGGCGGAAAAACATCATTCTTTCAAAGATTTTGCTGATGATCAAAATAAGGGCAATTGCCCGAAAACTAGAAGCTAATTTCGCTGGTTTATTCGGTTTCTTAATGGTGACTATGGCAGTTTTTTTCTCCCCAATTGGCGTGGAAATGAGAAGATTCGAGGCACATATTGAACACCTCCAATAATTTGGAAAGAACAGAATTGGAAAATTTTTGTAAGCTTTGGTTGAAATGCCGTTGAACCTTGGTGCCAATACTCTTTGAAGTCTAATGGCGTAGTGAACCAATTTGTGAAGTTGGAAAAAAGGTCGTAAAACGTCCTTTTTCAGAAAAAGGTAGTTTAACCAAGTTGTGAATGGAGACAGGGGATTTAAGAACCAAAGATGTTAGCTTGTTACAGAGAATCCGTGATATGCTTGTTTGCATGCCACATGATAAGATTACTCTCCTCTTTGCTGGGAGATAAATAGTTATTGATATTATGGAGCATTTAATGCACAAGAGTTTTGCCCCTCAAAAGGAGCGTTTAGTTTCAAGAAAAATATACGCTTGAAACTGGATGTCTGTTTGTAGCGGCACTACAATTCACTAAAAATAAATAAAATAACTCACCGTTTTTAATTCCGTGAAACGCCTTCAGGAAGTTCTACCGCAAAGCATGAACATGCAGAATTAAGTGCATGCTATGCAAAGAACCGCCTAAATCAAATCGCAAGAATTCTGCCGTTCAAAATGGAAGTTACAACGCAGCATTCCTAGTGAAACACCCACCAAAGAAAGTGTTGCCACTCGAACGAAAGGAAGCTAGTGCGTTTGAGTTCGATCATCGTGATATGTGCTACAGCGTTTCTCACTAGTGTGCCGTACGGGTCGTGTTAAAATATCGCGTGCCCAAATTTCGAGATATGTAAATGTGGAACTGCATAAAAGCCACCGCAGGAAACCAGATTCTTCAGATGCCATCGGTCTGATGCCCCAGCAGTCGCTTCAAGCCTTCCTTTAAAAGCGATGCTGGTTGAACTGAATTAAATTGACCGTTAATTGTAAATAGTTGTATATAAACTTGCAAATATAAAATTTAAGATTTAATTAAATTTCAAGAATCAATTTAAACCTGTAGTAACTTTATTATGTAGCCGTCCTTTTAACTACATGTTTCTTAGAGCGTCCATCTTTGGGCAAAACGAGCGCCAGCCGGTCCCGCCTAAGAGACTTGTTTTTCCGCACTGTCACTGACATTATCGTCCCATCAAACATCTTAGCTTGAAATGCAGCAGCAGAAACCAGATTCGCAAGTTTCTCGCAAATCACGCTAACCTGTACGGAATATGGAAATAGTCTACAAACGCTAACTATTTCATAGAAACCTCACGATAACCATAGAAACTGTAAAAAACCTTAACGTCTTAGATGTTGTTGAGTGTTTTGATCGGACTGGATTTGAGGCATTTTATTTTCTTAATTTTTAAATAACTACATTTTTTAAAGAACTTTTGTTTAAATATTTGGAATCAGAAAGAAATTCTTCAAAATTAAAAAATAATTTCACTTGTTTTTAAAACATGTGGGAATTGTCCATTGTTGCTTTCATGCAATTACCAGTATTTGCTCCGGTATGGTGGCCGCTATCACCGATATTTACATCCCAAGAATGGAAATTTTCAACTAGATTCAAGCCGTTTTAATACATTAACCATGTTAAACGTATAGGACATTTCAAATCCTTAATTTTCGAAATTTTACCTTCTTTATGTGCCTAGGATCATAAGAATCCTCACCCGAATTCAATCTGATCATTAATTTGCTTAAAAATTGGTATTTAAGTACTCAAATTAAAAATAATGCAAAGTACAAAAAAAAAAAAAAAAAATTAAAAACAGTTTCTGAGCGCTTTTGTTTCAAAATTTCAAGCTGACATTTTCCAATTGAAAAATTATGTTTTGGCCAAATATTGAACTAAGTTGAATTTATAAAGTGTTTTTCAATATAAAATCACAATTTGGATGCATTTGACCAAAATGAAATTTTCCGTTCAAATACACTAAAACCAAAAATTTCACGAATTTCGAAAAATTAAATTTCTGATTTAAGGAAAAATTCCAAAAATTTTAATTAAAATTTGGATCAAGAATCACTATATAACATATTTCCAACACAAAATCAAAATTTGAAAGCATTTGAGCCGATGTCGAGAAAAGCAAATTTCACATATTGAAAATACATGGGAGACGATATTCAATGAATTATTGTTCAAAAAGTAAAAAGCTCACATTTTTTTCTTTTGCTGAAATTGAAGCTTTAATGTTGGAGAATTTCCATTTCCAAATTTAAAACATAAAAAAATTGCGAAATGGGTTAAAGTTTGATCCAAACAGTGCAGATTCAGAGTTTTTCATTTCAATTTTCCCCAAGTTAATCGTAAGGGGAATTTCAAACTTTACAATTTTCGAAATTTTACAATCTTTTTGCACCTTGTGTCATAGAAATCATCACAAGAATCGATATCCACCATCAAAGAGTAATTAAAATAACATTTTACAACTCAACATCCAGTTAGTACAAAAAGAGTGTTCAAATCCCATTGGAAATAAATTACCCATGTTAATCTTAAGGGAAATTTCAAGCACTCAATTTTAAAAATTGTCTTTAAAATTGTACTTTTGAAAAAACTCTTTTTGCGCCTAGGATCATAAAAATCATCAACCGTATCCTTTCTGATCATCAATTTGCTTATAAATTGATATTTTAGCACTCAAGATCAAAATAATGCAAAGTACAAGAAACGGCTTAAAAACAAATTTTAAACGCAATCGTTTCAAAATTTCAAGCCGACATTTTTTAATTGAAAAATGATTTTTTGCCAAATACTAACCAAGTTGAATTTATAGTGTTTTTCAATATAAAATCACAATTTGTATCCAATTGACCAAAATGAAATTTTCCATTCAAATACACTCGAAATCAAAAAATTTCACGAAATTCAAAAAACTTAATTTCTGATTTTAGGAAAAATTTAAAAAAAAATTTGAACCAAGAATCACTATGTAAAATATTTTCAACCCAAAATAAAAATTTCAAAGCATTTAAGCCAATAACTAGAAAAGCAAATTTCATTATTTAATGAATTCCATATTTAATGAATTATTGTTCAAAAAGAAAAAACCTCATATTGTTTTCCATTGGCGAAATTGAAGCTTTTATATAGGAGAATCTCCATTTCGAAATTTATAACAAATTTTTTTTTTAAGTGGGCATAAGATTGGTCCAAACAGTTTCTAAACGCTTTCGTTTAAAAAATTTCAAACGGTAATTTTCCAATTGAAAAATGAGTTTTCTGCCAAATATTGAACCAAGAAGAATTTATAAAAATACAATTTCGATCAATTTAACCAAAATGAAATTTTCCGTTCAAATATACTCAAAACCTAAAAATTTAAAGATTTGCGAAAAATTAAATTTTTGATTTAAAGAAAAATTAAAAGAAATTTGATTGAAATTTGGACCAAGAATTAATACATAACATATTTCCAACCCAAAATCAAAATTTGAAAGCATTTAAGCCAATGTCGAGAAAAGCAAATTTCACCTATTGAAAATACATGGGGGACGATATTGAATGAATAATTGTTCAAAAAGTAAAAACCACAAATTTTTTTCCTTCTCTGAAATTGAAGCTTTTATATAGGAGAATCTCCATTTCAAAATTTATAACACAAAAAAAATGTGAAGTGTGTCAAAGATTGGTCCAAAAGAGTGCTGATTTTTTCATTTCAGTTTTTCCCATGTTAATCGTTAGGGAAATTTCAAACTTTTCAGTTTTCAAAATTTTACAATCTTTTTGGGCCTAGTGTCATAGAAATCATCACCGGAATCGATTTCCACAATAAAATCTTCATTAAAATGAGAGTTTACAACTCAAAATCCAGTAATTGCTAAAAAAGGTGCATTTCCCATTGGAAATACATTAACCATTTTACACAATAGGGAATATCAAATCCTTAATTTTCGAAATTTTAACTTTTTTATGTGCCTAGGATCATAAAAATCTTCACCCAAATCCAATCTGATCATTAATTTACTTAAAAATTGGTATTTTAGCACAACAATTAAAAATAATGCAAAGTACAAAAAGCCGCTTAAAAAATGTTTCTGAGAGCTTTCGTTTCAAAATTTCAAGCTGACATTTTCCAATTGAAAAATGATTTTTGGCCAAATACTGAACTAAGTTGAATTTATAATTTTTTTTCAATATAACATCACAATTTGGATCCATTTGATCACAAATTTCGAAAAATTAAATTTCTGATTTAAAGAAAAATTAAGAAAAATTTTAATAAAAATTTGGACCAAGAATTACTATATAACATATTTCCAACCCAAAATCAAAATTTGAAAGCATTTAAGGCAATGTCGAGAAAAGCAAATTTCACCTATTGAAAATACATGGGGGACGATATTCAATGAATTATTCTTCAAAAAGTAAAATTCTCAATTTTTATTTTTTTGGCGAAATTGAAGCTTTTATATAGGAGAATCTCCATTTCCAAATTTATAACATAAAAAAAATGCGAAGTTGGTCAAAGGTTGGTCTAAATCTGTCCAGTTTAAAAGTTTTTCTTTTTCAATTTTCTCCATGGTTAACTGTATGGGAAATTTCGAATTTTTCAATTTTCACAATCTTCTTTCACCTTGTGTCATAAAAATCTAATCAATTTCCACAATCAAATCGTCCATATAACTACATTTTACTGCACAAAATCTTTTTAATGCAAAACAATTGTGTATTTCCCTTTGGGAATACATAACCCGTGTAAATCCTAGGGGAAATTTCAAATTCCTATTTTCCAAATTTTACCTTGTTTTGCGCCTAGGATCATAAAAATCATAACCTGAAATCATTTTGATCATCAATTTGTTTATAAATTGGTATTTTACACTCGAAATCGAAACAATGCAAAGTACAAAACGGCTTTTAAACAGTTTCTGAGCGCTTTCTTTTCAAAATTTCAACTTGTCATTTTCTTACCGAAAAATGTTTTTTTGGCCAGATTTTGAACTTAGGTGAATTTACAAAGTGTTTTTCGATAAAAAAAAATACAATTTGGATCCATTTGACCAAAATGAAATTTTCCACTCAAAATATACTCAAAACCTAAAAATTTCACGATTTTCGAAAAAAATTGAATTTGTGATTTTAAGAAAAATTAAAAGTTTTATTTAAAATTTGGATCAATAATTACTACATAACATGTTTCCAACCCAAAATCCAAATTTGAAAGCATTTGGCCAATGTCGAAAAATGCAAATTTCACCTATTGAAAATACATGGGGGACGATATTCAATGAATTATTCTTCAAAAAGTAAAATTCTCAATTTTTATTTTTTGGCGAAATTGAAGCTTTTATGTAGGAGAATTTCCATTTCCAAATTTATAACATAAAAAAAATGCGAAGTTGGTCAAAGGTTGGTCCAAATCTGTGCAGTTTAAAAGTTTTTCTTTTTCAATTTTCTCCATGGTTAATTGTATGGAAAATTTCGAATTTTTCAATTTTCACAATCTTTTTACACCTTGTGTCATAAAAATCATCACCCCAATCAATTTCCACAATCAAATCGTCCTACTACATTTTACTGCTCAAAATCTAGTTACTGCAAAACAATTGTGCATTTCCCTTAGGGAATACATAACCCATGTATATCCTAGGGGAAATGTCAACTTCCCGATTTTCGAAATTTTACCTTCTTTTTGAGTCTAGGATCATAAAAGTCATAACCTGAAATAATTCTGATCATCAATTTGCTTATAAAATGGTATTTTACACTCGAAATCGAAATAATGCAAAGTACAAAAAACGGCTTTAAAACAGTTTATGAGAGCTTTCTTTTCAAAATTTCAACTTGTCATTTTCTTACCGAAAAATGTTTTTTTGGCCAGATTTTGAGCTTAGTTGAATTTATGAAGCGTTATTCAATAAAAAAATTTAATTTGGATCCATTTGACCAAAATGAAATTTTCCATTCAAATATACTCAAAACCTAAAAATTTAACGGTTTTCGAAAAATTTAATTAGTGATTTTAAAAAGAAATTAAAAAAATTATTTAAAATTTGGATCAAGAATTACTACATAACCTGTTTCCAACCCAAAATCCAAATTTGAAAGCATTTGAGCCAATTTCGAGAAATGGAAATTTCACCTATTGAAAATACATGGGGGACCATATTCAATGAATTATTCTTCAAAAAGTAAAAATTAAAAATTTTTTTTTCCTGTAGTGAAACTGAAGGAGAATCTCTATTTCTAAATTTATAACTTAAAAAAAAATGCGAACTTGGTCAAAGGTTGGTCCAAAGAAGTGCAGTCTCAAAGTTTTTCATTTTCTATTTTCCCCATAATAATCGTATGAGAAATTTCAAACTTTTCAAGTTTCGAAAATTTACATTGTTTTTGCGCCTAGAATCAAAAAAAATTAGCAACCGAATTGATTCTTGTTATCAATTTGCCTAAAAATTGGTATTTTACACTCAAAATCAAAATAATGCAAAGTACAAAAAAAAAAACGTTTTAAAAACAGTTTTGAGAGCATTCGTTTCGAAATTTCAAGCTGACATTTTCCAACTGAAAAATTAATTTTTGGCCAAATATTGAACTAAGTTGAATTTGTAGAGTGTTTTTCAATATAAAAACACAATTTGGATCCATTTGACCAACAGGAAATTTTCCGATTAAATACACTCGAAACAAAAAATTTTACGATTATCGAAAAATTGAATTTCTGATTTTAAGATAAATTAAAATTTGACCAAGAATTACTATATAACATATTTCCAACCCAAAATCAAAATTTGAAAGCATTTAAGCCAATGTAGAGGAAAGCAAATTTCACCTATTGAAAATACATAGGGGACGATATTCAATGAATTATTCTTCAAAAAGATAAAACCTCAAATAATTTTCCATTGGTGAAATTGAAGGTTTTATACAGGAGAATCCCCATTCCCAATTTTATAAAAAAAAAAAAAAAAAATGTGAATTGGGTCAAAGGTTGATCCAAAACAGTGAAGTTTCTAAGTTTTTCATTTCAATTTTCCCCATGAGAAATTTCAAACTTTTCAATGTTCAAAATTTTCTACTCTTTTGCGCCTAGTGTCATCGAAATCATCACTCAAATCGATTTCTACACAAAAATCCTCATTAAAATGACAATTTACTACTCAAAATCCAGTTATTACAACAACAAAAAGTGCATTTCCCATTGGAAATACATTACCCATGTTAATTCTAAGCGAAATTTCAAATTCTCAATTTTTGAAATTTTACCTTCTTTTTACACCTAGGGCCATAAAATTCATCACCCGAATCCATTCCGATTATCAATTTGCTTAAAAATTGGTATTTTAGCAATCAAAATTAAAATTATGCAAAGTACAAAAAACGGCTTAAAAACAGTTTCCGTGCAGTTTCGTTTTGAAATATCAAGTTTTTATTTTTCAATATAAAAATGATTTTTTGGCCAAATATTCAACTAAGTTGTATCTTTAAAGTGTTTTTCAATATAAAAACACAATTTGGATCCATTTGACCATTAGGAAATTTTCCGTTCAAATACACTCGAAACAAAAAATTTCATGAATATCGAAAAATTGAATTTCTGATTTCAAGATAAATTAAAATTTGGACCAACAATTACTATAAAACATATTTCTAACCCAAAACCAAAATTTGAAAGCATTTAAACCAATGTCGAGAAAAGCAAATTTCACTTATTGAAATTACATAGGGGACGATATTCAATGAATTACTGTTCAAAAAGAGAAAACCTCAAATATTTTCTTTTATACTGAAATTGAAGCTTTTATACAGGAGAATCTCCATTTCCAAATTTATAACATCAAAAAAAATGCGAAGTGGGTCAAAGGTTGGTCCAAAGTTTTTCATTTTCTATTTTCCCCATATTAATCGTATGGGAAATTTCAAACTTTTCAATTTTCGAAGTTTTACAATCATTTTGCGCCTAGTGCCTAAAAATAATCACCCGAATTGATTCTGATTAGCAGTTTGCTTAAAAATTGGTATTTTAGCACTCAAAATCAAAATAATGCAAAGTACAAAAAACTTCTTAAAAACAGTTTTTGAGCGCTTTCTTTTCAAAATTTCAAGCTGTAATTTTCCAATTGAAAAATGAATTTTCGGCCAAATATTGAACTAAGTTGAATTTATAAAGTGTTTTTCAATATAAAAACACAATTTGGTACCACTAAAATCAGACTTCAACTCTTTCCTTGTCACTTACAAGCTGTGGTACGCTTTTGCAGGAGATAGAAGACAAAATGTGGTTGGCGCTAATGCCAAAGACGTTAGGACGACTGCTTTTTTTTAAAGATCCATACTGCACGTCTTTTCCACAAAAGTTTCCTTCAAAGTGCATTCAGAGAAAAAGGTGAACCAAATGAATAAAACCACGTTTTTTTTTTTTTTTTTAAATGCAAGAAATAACGTTAGTACCCATTTTACAGAAAAATCATTGTTTTAACAAAAAATTTTACTTTTGAGTATTTTTATTTATTAAAATGTTTTAAAAATGCATAGAACAGTGTTTCCCTTCACTGCACGTTTCAAACAATTGCTTTTGAAATATATAACATTTAGAAATTTTTAAAAAATAGTTTTTTTTTTTTTTGTATTTTCTTTAAACTTTGAGGTGAATGCACGATCGGAACATATTATTATTAATAATTTTTTTTTACCATTTTCGTTTCAAAGATTAATTTTATTTATTTTTTCGAACCACCCTGATAAATCTGCGACCCCCAAGAATCTACATACGACCGGACTTAAAAAGTTAGTGGCGATTATTGATTTATTAGATGGTTTCAGCCCAAACAGTTCAGTTTCTCATATTCACCTTTTTCGGTTATTTTGACAAATCCGCCGAAATGAAAATGGGTTTCATCGGAGAACAATAACAGTCATCAAGTTTACTCCCACAGCAATCAATTTTGTAAACTGATGTATTTATACCTTCCCTATCACTTATCTCACTGTTTAACAGTTATGTCATTCAAAGTTAGGGATTATTTTCAGAAAGACCTTGTATGATTGGATTCATAATAAAACAAAGAAAATTACATTAAGTGCGTTTCGATATCAATGGTTGAGCTCTAAAATTTAAACCTTGAAGGTTTGTGAGGGTGTTCAGAGCAGTATAACCCTTCATCATTAATACGTACAAATATAAGTTTATAAAATCACTAATAGTAAAAATTGACAACACAATTTCGATAGTAAATGAGCAAGCTTAGGATGAAACAGTTAAAGTGTAGTGAAGAATGGGCCCCTTAATTTCTATCAAAATGGGGCTGCAAAGGTAGAATGAAAGGGGGACATCTATTCCAAGTTTTATCTATTATATTTTTGGCTAGGATTGCGTCGGATAAAGCAAATGCCGCAAAAGGTCTAATTTTACTGTCCTCTAGGAGAACTTCATAGTTTATGTTAGCTTGTAAATTGGAGCTGGCACACTTGGCGTTTTTATAGAAGCTAATATTCAATTTCGCCAAGTGAATGATGATTAATGAATTCATTTTTCAGATCTCTGTGAATCGCGTAGGTAACTATCGTTGCTCCAACCATTTTTCCCTTATAATGATTAAATTAATATCATTGGAAATTTGCATTAGTACGCTGGGGTTTTTTTTAGACAAAAAGTGGTTGCTAACGACTGCTGAAATTCGGCTTAAAATGTATAAACAAAACATTGAAATGTTAAGTTAAGAAAAGAGTTTGATGATTCTGATAACTCATAGAAAATAAAAAATATTCACGTCTTCAACACTGAATGTTGAAGTCAACTTGAATAACTTAGTAGTTAGAGGTGTCTAAAAGATGGAAATGATTTTCAGCAATCTTGATTTCGCCTAATTTTTTATAAGTTCTATTATTCAAAAGTTCTTTTCCCAACTATTATTAAATGTAATAAAAATAACATAATTACTAGAAAATAAATTAAAATTATACAAAATTGCTTTTGAATGGATGGAAATCAATGGGTTGAAATAAAAACAAAATATAAAAAGTTGTCATAAATTAAGACAAAATATACAATGCAATGATTTACAAAACTTGCATACTGCAGTTTTCCCAAGGAATCACAATCGGGAATTTGTAATAAAATCTAGTTTTCAAGTGAGTCGAATTGTTATTGAAATGCACTAATAGATTGTTCTATAATCAAGTAATGTTCTGCATGCAACAAAAATATTACATACCAAAGCAAAAGTGCATGCCTCTCATTTCTTCAAATCGCTTTCAAAATATTAAAATTCTTGCCTTAACTATGAGGTCAGTTTTTTTTCTCTCAAAATGGCGTCGAAATGAGCGATATCGTAAAAGTATGGTCTTCAAAGGTATTTTACTCTATTGTTGCAAGATAACAATTTGATATTGCAACACAACAACACTGAATCTTCCGAAACCAAGAATGATCCCATAGAACTGATTGTATAAAATCGTTCCAAGAATGCATTTGCAATATGAAAGTATATAACATTAAAGGCTTTTCAAGACAATGTGCGCTTGCACAAAAGTTATTTTTCGAAATCGGTCTTGCAGAGTTTGAATTAACCTTCGGTAAATGATTTTTAATGTACAGTCTTTTTCCTCTAGCACTGAAACGAGTTTTTGAAAATCAAAATTTCGAGTAATTTTGATGGAATTACATTTTGAAATCAGTACTGATGTAGAAAGGAAAAGCTCCTTAAGAAAAAGTACTACAGTCTAGTATGTTTGTCTTTTTAGTACAGTAATCAACTACGAGTTTAACTAAAGCTTTTAGTTGCACTTCCTACAATCGCCCGCAATGGAGGACCAATATTTAAACACACGAAGGAAACTTCCGATTTTGTCCATTAGGAGACGCCATCATTTTCAATAGTAAATTGAAAATAAACGGGATATGGTACCCAAAATATTTTCAGAAATTGCACCACTAAAATTTAAACTATAGTAATTTTACATTGTGTTGATGGTAAGTAAACATAATTTAATCTACAAAAATATTTTGAATTAATAATTTTTGATTAATTCAATTTTTTAAAATGTTTTTCAACTTTTTTCGAAATGCTACTCCTACAATTTTTTAATTATGAAATTTTTACAATTCTATTCGTATTATAACTTTTAACAATAGTTAGTATGGATTTGAAGAAACAAAAGCTATGGAAAAGTTTATAAATACTTTGACACTAAAAACAGCAGAAAAACCATGTTTTTTATCAAATTTTTCTCTTAAAAACTAAACATAGCACACCTTACTCCATACTTACTTTTGATTACCAGATGTAAATAAATACGCTCTAAAAATTTCCTAATCCTAACTAAATTTAGAAAAAAAGCCTTAGGGACACTCCAACAGTTTTTTTAAGTTCGTTATTATTCAGTTAAAGATTTCTTTTTCAGCTTTGATAGCGTTTAGAAAATCCAATATAACTTTTTATCTATCAAAGGTACAAGTATAAATTTTTGCACAGCTATTCTCCACATTATGGGATAAAAATTGATATTTTCATTTTTTGGGTACCATCGCCCCTTAAGCGTATGCCTAGAGTACGTGCTGCCATCTACCGCAGTTGTAGATTACTTATTCACTACCACTCGAGTTAAAAATTAAATTTTTGCAACAGGTCTCTTTAGAAAAAACTTTCTTTCCAATTTATTTTCTAAATGTTTTTCATAACAAAACGGAAAAAAAGATATATTTAGTCTTTCCAACTCGGAACAGGGTGACCAATAATTCAGGGAAAAAAGATTGCCAGATATAATATTAAATCGAACACGTACTTAAAAAAGACATAATACCAATTTTTAAAAAAATTGCTTTGGTTGTAATGAAGTTGAAATTATACCGTTCATACATAAAACTTCCAACGATTACCGCCACAATCCTCCTGGTAAATGGCGCCAAAATACTGTTGAACGGAGACGCGTGCAAAGAACAAATAAATTTCCCGATTCTCGTGAAATTTAAAAAAGTTCCTAGACATTTCCAGGTTCTGTGGCCATTTCGATAAGAAATCTAGCGATTCGAGCCGCTAATTAATTCTCCAAGAGGACTTGGTAATCAAACTTTTTTCTTAATTAGACCTTTAAAATTATAATTTTTACATGCTTGGAAACCAAGAAAAAAATTAAATTTTATTTCAAAAAAGTTCATCAAATTAAATTTTTTTTTTATTTTACATTCCATTTTTATATATTATTCCATACTGTAACTATTTAGGCAACGAATTTAGATTAAGTAAAATAGTTTTCTAAAAAAACAATCGATACTATGCAAAAAAGCTTAAAACAGGTATTTTTCCAACATTTTAAATTTGTGACAAAAAAAACAAACTTTTATTTAAAAATCAATGGCTATTTTTGTCATATTATATAGATTAAAAATGTCACACAGAAAAATTCGAGTCATTTCATTTATATTAGTGTTGCAGTTTTAATATCCGCCATTTCTTAAAAACCCGAAATGGGAAAACAAAAGCGTTCGAAATATTGAAGGGGCTATAGCAGTTATGCTAAATTCTCCATAAAAAATATTAAATTTTATGGAAAAGCTCAAAAACTTGCTAGAGAAAGGTTTCAAAGATTATAATTAAAAAAAAAAAAAAAAATATTTGAAAACGATGGGTACAAAATCCACTTAAGCTTTTTAAGAGCGAAATTAAGGGCTTTGTATTTTATTAATATATATTCACAATCCTAGTAGAATTTTTTTTCATGCACTAGGGTTCGAAAAAATTGCATATTCAAACGAGTCGAAATAGACAACTTGAGGGACTGAAAAGCAGAGTCCAATTGACAACTTTTGATAACAATACGATTTAAAGTTTAAATTCTATGAAAAGTATTTTTTTTCGTTTACTAACCTCTAGAATAAAGATATCACCATTCATTAAAAAAAAAAAAAAAAAAAAAAAAAAAAAAAAAAAAAAAAAAAAAAAAAACAGACCCTCATTTACAATCAGAAATCCGCTTTAGGGATGTGCTATCTACAGGAAAAATTAGAATACTCCAAGGCCGATCTGAATTTAAGCGAAAATGAACTCATTGCTGCAACTTTTTTCTTTAATTCACTTCGCAATTTGATGGCGAATTTCAAGTGCACAAACTTTTAATATGAAGCTAGAATACTAATTGGAGTTCTTAATGTGAAATTATGGCAAATTTTTTTTTTTTTTTACTAAAAATACATAATTCTTGATGCAAATTAACAATATACTGCTTTAATGAAGAAATGTGGCGCAACATGAACATTAATAATGTTCCCACAGACGTGCTGTCATCTATCGAATTTATCTTACTCTAAACCATAATAATAAATCAGACTTACCGAATTCCAAGTGTTATGTAAAATTTGCAGTTAAATTCGGAAAATATATATTTCCGTAAACCATTTTCGATGTGATCTGAAATATCATTTTCCAGTTGAAAAGCGAACCGCCCAAATCTGCTTTCAGTTCCTATCCAGAAACTAGGCCAAATTCAAGCCTAGCCTAGTTCCCATTCACAGGACTGCCACTAACTTGAAGCTTTGGAAACAGGCCCGTAGCCAGCCAAAGTTTGTAGGACGGGCAAAAAATTTCCCAGGTGGGGCAGACATATAAATTATTCAATTGGTTTTCGATTAATTTTTACAATTGATTACAAGTGAAAGAGTATTTATCAGAGCACCTTTATGAAGTACATACACTAAAATATATATATATATATATATATATATATATATATATATATATATATATATAAAAAAAACATTGTTAATGTATTTTTGATGTATTGTTATTTTTTTAAATTCTTTTAAAGAGTCTACACCAGAAATTTTTTTGATAAAAACAAAACTTTCAATTTAAAATTTTTTAAAGTATATTTAATACAATTCTATTCCTTTAAAATATTCTATGCTTGTCCATCTCTTAATTTTTCACACATTTCAACTTAAGAATATCTACTTTAAAAATAACTACAAATATAAAAATTAGTACAAGTTACTTTTACATAAAAAGTTTTTTTTAACAAAAAAAGTTTTTTCGAAGTTCTATTCTTACATTTCTATTTAAAAATATATATTGTTAAACAAATTACATTTTCCCATCATTGGTCTTGTGGAACAGCTACATAACTCTTTAACAAACTTGCCATTTAAGAAATTCTTTCAGCATTAAAAAGTTATTTACATATATATATATATATATATATATATATATATATATATATATATATATATATATATATATATATATTACTAATAGAATTGCATTTTCCTTTATTTTCTCCTATCATTTTCAATACTCTGAAAAATTTATCAGAAACTATTATAATGTAAAAACTCTTTTTCTATTTCTTGCATATATTATTAATTATAATATAAAATAATAGAAATTCATTTTCCTATACTTGGTCTTATATTAAACATTTTGAAACTTTAAAATACATAGCATAAAAAAATCTAAAATAAAATGATAAATGTTAGTATAACTGCAATTTCCTATCTTTACACATATTAAACAATTTCAAAACTCTTATCTCTACTTCAAATGCCAAAAACACTAGATTTGCCATCCTTTCGTGGCCCATTGACATTCTTTGGGGACGATTTATGGCCGTCAAAGTGGAAAAGGTAGATTCGCAAGTTGCTGTACTACAACCGAAGGTATCTACAGCAGCAAAAAGTTCGTTTCTATTCAATCATAGATATAAAGGTTTACAAGTAAAAACAAATGATTGGGATAAAATTTTCCAGGACGGGCGAAGATTTTTACAGGTCGGGCAATGCCCGACCTCGCCCCGCTCTGGCTACAGGCCTGTTTGGAAATGGTTGCTTTAGTAGCCTCACTTTACATAACTTTTAATAAGATCGGAATAAAACTGTCCATTTACATAAACCCCGAAAACCAAGAAACACTCTTCTTTCGATTCAAAATAGTGTCTAAAACATTACATCCCATACGGTAAAAGGCATGTGTCTTGGGGGAGGGGGTGATATCATATTTATATACTACGATGGAAGTTGGCAACTTAACCTTACTCCCAGACAGCACCTAAGCAAAAAAAAAAAGCTAAACTTCACGCAAAAGCGACGGTAAAAATCGATTGGCAAAACAAGATAACTTTTTTTTAAACTTCCGAAGTCAAACAACTTTTTTCAGAAAAACAATACTAGAAAAGCACTGTACTATATATTGGCAATGACAATCGAATTTCATTAAGGCCAGTTTTTAAAATTTTAACAGAATTGGCAAAACAAAATTCCCTTATGTACATCTCTGTCGAAGTTATCATTTAAAAAAATAATAAAAAAAATAATGGCCAATTTAAAAATATATACATTCGACTATTTGGAATAACATTTACTTATCACTGTATAATTGCAAAAAAATATAAATTTGGGCTAAAAATCAAAATAAGCATTTTTAGAGCATGAAAAAAAAATGGAAAACATCAAGAAAAAAAATACAAAATTCACATAAACCAATTTACAAACTACACCCATACATGCTAACTTCAAGGAAAAGCAAAACTAATACAATATATTTCTTTTTAATTTAAAAAATAACAAAAAAACATGTTATTTTCTTTAATATATGTCATAGGCTGTATCCTGTTTATAACATAAATTTTAAACAGTATCCTAAATATTTACTAAACTTGGGCATGCATGAGCATGTAACTTAAATAATCAGCATTTTGCTTTCAGTCACAAATTTCACTAGGTACATATATTTCACGAAAAATTATGTGTTTTGGATTTTGAAGTTGAGAAAAGATAAATAACACATAATGCATGAAAGAAAGATTGATTCTTGAGATTAACAGCATCTTATAAAAATTAATTACTCATAGATATATAGAAATAAAATTTTGTTCAACAAAAATACTATCTTAAATCACAAAAATCGTTTCGGCAAAAAAATATATTCATATAAAAAAATAAATTTCATAAACCATGACTGAATATATGCAATAGAGCATTCATTTTTTATTTTTTTTTTATTAATTTTTTGGAAGGGGAGGAGGATGCTTTAATTTCTATTAAACAAATAAATAAAAAACACATATCACTTTCATTTAATGTCAAAATTAAAGTAAAAAAATCAAGTACAGGATCTAACCCATTTTGCTTATGAATGCCTATACATTTGTTGCACATCTATAATACAGTGTTGTAAAGGGTTAATAAAAAAGAAAAAATATGATGGATCCAATTTGAAATATTAAGGAATTTAGGGTTCCAATATATTCTATTGACAAAAAACACAAGACAAGAAGAAAAATTATCATGTCTGTAAAGGATGCACCGAGAGAAGAAAAAGTTCGGAGACTTCGTACACCCAAATCGGCCATCTATAAAAACTATATAAATATCGTAAACTATATATATATCAACTATAAAAACTAGATATATAACAACTATATATATATATGGTGTGACACGATCGGGAAAGATGTCCGCACCCACATGGGGTACGCGAGAAGGGAAACTCGAAAATTTCAAAATTCCATGATTAAAGAGTAATTTTATTGTTATTCATAAATTTGGCAACATTGAAATTATAATCATTCTGCATCGATTGACCTACACGGCGTAATCGTTCATCACACCGGCTCAAATCTCGGACAAAACGTCCAATAGCCTCAGTACTGTTTATACTGATAGCACTTTCATCCTGAGTTCAGGGCAAATTTACTTTTGGAGTAAATAAAGCGAAATAATTTGATACTTGAGAATATATATGCTGTTCCTTGCACGGCGAAACATAAAACATTGGAACCTAACAGGTAGGCGAAAGTGACCGCGGTTGCCGTCAAATCACCATTTCGACAAAATTGTTAGTACCTTATTACCTATTTTATTTTTTCGTCCTACTATCGGAGAGTATCCAATTTCTAAAAAAGAAATAGTCGCCTGAGCCCAAAAACAGTTGAAGGTTTTGTTCAAAATAGTCGTTTTGGGCCCTTTTTTCATTGAAATAGTTGCCATACGCGCCTTGTCATTAAAATAGTCGCTTTAGTGGCCTGTGGCAGCCCTGCATCCAGAAATCGTAAGCCAAAAAGTTAAAGTAATAATTGTATGCTCAACGAACGATTTCGTCTATTCACAATAACAGCTAATTAGGCCGGGACCTCAATCTTAACGTGGATTCCGTTCCACAACGAACATTCTTGTCTAACCTAAAGGATTCGAACCGGGCACCTTCAGCATGCAAGGTCAGGTGTGCGCTATCCACACAATCTTAAGTTAATTATTAAATTATGCGATATACAATGACAAATTTATAAAGTTTATCGAAAATTGTTTAAATATCAGAAACTGGAATTTTGCTTAAAACAGATTTAATCTATATCTAATGCATTTTTTTTTTTTTTTAGTGAAAATAGTTAAGTGTGTACGATTTGGAGGAACGCTTTTCAACAATAGTTTGAAAATGGAAAATAATGACACTAAAATCCTGATACTTTTATTTCCAGCATGCCATACTATTAAATATAAAACAAGACGACTAGGATGCTAGCGTAACAGACTTATGATTGGATGATCCCGAAATCAGTCCTCGGCAGCTGCTAACGATCGGAGAGTACAATGGAGGTTAATGCATATTAAATCAGTTGTGGTCCCAATGTCCTCTCGTTGGTGGGGTGGGGCTGGAGAGAGGTTATATGTAAGATCGAAATCTCAAGTCCTTAATTTTGAGTATCTAATAAGCGGCCGAAACAGACAGTCGGGACTTCCAAACCATTCCCGCATCTAGTTTTGGGGAATCAGGGAAGTGAAGATTGGCTTCTGAAAGAAAATATACTCAGTCAAGTCAGTATGAATTCAAAAAATACTGTCACATACAGAGATTTTTAGCATAAGATACATTTGGATTATTACTTTTGAAAATATGGCTATTTTCACTTTTCACGGTGGCCACAAAATTCAGGAGAACATTTTCCCTGATAAATTTCTAGAAGATTCCCTAATTTTTGTTCCAATTTTCTCCGATACACAGCACCAAAATACAGATGAAGGGGGAACCTTCAGAGGAAAGTAAATTTCCCTGATTTTCGTGAAATTTTATAAAGTTCCCTGACATTTCCAGAACCAGAAAGCTCCTTGACGTTTCTCTGATTTCCAGGTTCTGTCGCCACTCTGCTTTTTTAGGGGGGTGTTTTCAGAATTTCAGCTTCAACACTGTAATTGCAGGAATGCGAAATTTGTTGAAGGGAGGGGGGGGGGGGACAGTTCTCCGACACGAGCCTCTTTTCTTTCCCATATTTAGAAATGTATCTTTTATAATTCTCCATAATTTTGTCGAAAGAAAAGTAAGAAACCAAAGGTACTGGTACCAGTTGGTGCAATGGACAATCCCGCATATTTTAAAAACGAGTGAAATTAGCACATATTTATGAAAAATTTCTTTGATTCCAAATATTTAAACAAAAGTTCTTTAAAAAAAAATTAGTTTTTTAAATATTAAGAAAAGAAAATGCTACAAATATTGCAAAAAATCTAAAAAAATTTACAGGAGTACCAATTTCAAAAATAGCCGGTATGACAATGTGAAAAGAATAGAGTTGCCAGGTAAAAGAAAACATATCTCAACATTCTTCTTCGTTCTTGCAAAATAAAACACATCCATCCAGTCCAATCAAAAAGAAACATGCCCAAATTGCAATGTATTACTAAATACTAACCCATTTTCCTAACAAAATTTGCTATCGATTTTAATACAAAATGAAATACATATAGAAATTTTACGTGTGAGGTGAAAAACTAAACAACTTTTTTTGTTTGTGTACTCCCAGCAAATTTTTGAAGTGTATTTAATTGCATAGCAGAAAAACCACTCTCGTAAGGATAAAAGAATGATTCTAACCAGCCATTTGTCTTTTAACGAAATAAAAAATAGTCTTGGATAAAAAAAATATATCATGCTACATTATATGCAGACGAATAACCAAATCAGAACTCTTTAAAAAAAAGATAATAATAATAAACTCGTAAGCTTTTACTGAAACAGTGTTGCAAACAAGCAAGACATCAATGGGCAAAACAACACAAGAACAGTAGCTCACAAAAGTTTAGAGACAATGTTTTTCTACCCTAACTTTTTATGTAAGCAAAATTTCTTAATGATTTCAAATAGATATTTGTAACTTTAGTCATCCTACATGGTGAGCAACTAATGATATGTGTGTGAAAGTTTGTAATATAGCAAACGCAAATTTGAAATGTTGAAAGCAGAAGTTTTGAGACGATCTAATAAAATTCAGTTTTTAATATATGACTTAAATACATGCGATATTGTCAGACACACAAGGGCTAGCTCCGAGGAATTCCACACGGAATAAGTGGGTTCGTACCCTTTCCTGGCTTTTGAATTGCATTTTCGTTACTTCATTTCTATACGAGCTGAATGCAAATGACTTCATAATTTTATACATTTGAGCAAATGTGCAAATTATCTTTACAAAGAGATGCTCCCAGAATGTTCTAATAAAGGTGTGCACGATCTTCCAAGATCAGGCAACCCAAGAAAAACGACTTAACGTCAAGACCAATAATCCCAAATTAGTCGGGTATGAATCTATAAGAATATGGCCATCGAACATGGACTCCCTGTGAGTAAGGACACCACAAGACCCCAGAAGCAGAATAATATATAAAGTTCTGCAACGGGATTTTTGACAGTTACAAATGTTCTGCAGACATTTTTTCAAAATTTCCAGTAGGGGAGAGTTCCCCAAAACGGGATATTGAGCCTCGGATCTGGTAGTGCTATTTCGCGGGAGAAAGGCTTAACTGGTTCCCGACAGCCATGACAGCATTATCAGTTGATCTCTCAACTCTAGCCACTTGTTTCGCAAAGAAATATTTTTTCAAAGTTTTCAAGTAAGATTTTTACTTACTTTGTACTTTTTTCGACTGCAGAACAACTATCATTGTGCTTATCCGTCCTTCGGAACAATTCCGGTAAGTACTGTGTTTTGCTCATAGCTCTTTTAATAACAATTTCATGTATTTAAATATTGCTAGTATAGTGGCTATTGCTAGTGAGTGACGGTTCAGGGGTCAGCCATTTATGTTGTCAAAAGCATCACGGTTGGGCAAAACGGGACACTTTTGGGGTGCCCAAAACGGGATACAATTTTGATGTGTCCCGTTTTACCCGACCATTTCCATTAATGTTTTGGCAATGCGTTTAAGTTATTTTAATTCATTACTTATTTCAATAAATATGTATAATCAATTACAACAATTTATTTTAATTTTAAATAATTATATTTTCGAAATAAAATAATTTACTTTACTTTTGGGGTACAAATAATTGGCCTGATTTATGTACAAAATTTAGTTATAGAGGTTAAAACTGTAAGTCAGAAAAATATTTTGACCAAAAATTTAAGTTTAAAATTCAAAAAAGTTGAGTTTTTTTTTTTAAATCTTTTTTATGGGGGCGGCGTATACAGAGATAAACCAGAAAACCACACGTTGTGCGCACTATAATATTATAAAAACACAAGCTAATCACAACTAAACAGCAAATATAACAGGAAGCCCATATAAATTTGAGTTGGAAGAAGAAGAGCGTGAAAAAAAAGAACGAGAAAGAACTCAAAAGCTGAAAAAAAGGGCTGCCAAAACAAGTCTCTTGAATGTTCCGAAGAGAAAACAAACGAGGCGTTAAAGAAAACCAAGTAGAAATGCAAAACAGGCAGTTAAAGTTAAAAAATGTTACTCTGAATCTGAAATTTTTTTCAAAAATCGAAGAAAATGGATCTAATATAAGAAAACCTAAAAAAAAAATAAAAAAAATCACCAGTTAGCTAAGGTTGGACGTCGTCGTCTTCAGAAGATGAAGCATGTATTAACTGCAACGCTCTGTATCTTGAATCGAAATCTGGAGAAGGCTGGATACAATGCTCGAGCTACCAGAGAAGGGCCCACGAAGCCTGCTCCAGAGCAGAAGACGACACATTTTTATGCGATTTCTGTGTTATGTAATTTTTCAAATTTACAATTAAAAAGTTTCTTCCTATAAAAACGTAGCCTATTTTTGTTCTAAAAACTAAATCAAAAGTAAAATCAGCAAAAACCTAATAACATAAAAATCCCTATCCCTTTTTACCCACCCTTGGTAGTTTAAAACGGGATCGTGTAAGACTTTGTGAAACCAGTATTTTCCCATAAATATTATTGAACAAATGTGACAAAGGTCTTATTTTAAGTAGTTGAAAAGGTATACTTTTAAATGACGTCTAGCTTTGGAATGTACCTTGTACACAACAAGAAATAAAGCGAAGAATAGATAAGCTATCCCGTTTTGGGGTACTTTCCCCTATGATATAAAAGAAAAAACCCTTAAAATTAATACTACACATTTATTACAAAATGATAATGATGAAAAAAATTATTTTTCAAACCAAGGCATATGTTCAAAATTTGTAACTTTATCAATGACTTAGGAAGTTAAATATTTAGACATTGATACTGAACCGCTATGTATAAAATGTTTGTGGTAAGTTGGTCCATGCAAAGAAATAAGGGCTGCTTTAAGATGTTTTCTTAAAGATTTGTGTCGAGGTCCGAGAAACTTCAAATTTGCAACAAATCAAACAACTTTCAGCAACTATACCATATTGACAAACAGGTCGAATATAATTAAACAGAGCTCCCACTCACTCAGAAAGATTTGGAGCAGGAAAAATGTCTTTCGGAGCAGGTAAAATTAAGTTTAGGAGCAGGAAAAATGACTTTCGGAGCATGTAAAAGAAACTTTTGTAAGATGGGGAAAAAAAAAAAAAAAAAAAAACTAGTAAAAAAAAAAAATTGTAGCAGAATAAATAAATTTTGCAGTAGAAAGGTGAAAAAAATAAAAAAATTAAGCAGAATTACTAAGACGAATGTCACTAAATCGGCGTCGCAAATCTCGGCAATAGCTGCTATTACATTACCATAGGCCAAGGCAAAAACGAATATAACACCAACGTAAATATCGGGATAGCACCCACCATACCATCTCAATCTCGGTAATATCCGCGCAAAATCCCAGTATATCGTATTTTTTTAAAGTCACCAAACATCGTCGCAAATCTCGACAATATCTGCTATTATATTACCATAGACCTCGGCGAAAATGAATATAACACGAACGTAAATATCAGGGAGAGCACACGCAATACCATCGCAATCACGGTAATATCGGCGCAAAATCCCAGTAATATCGTATTTTTTTAAGTCACCAAACAGCTCTTGAGAATAGCTGCTATTACAACAGTGTAAACTTCAGCGAATATGACAACTACACTTGCGTAAATATTATCGAAAGCGTTTACAATATCGTCGAAAATCTAGACAAAGGATAATACGTAAGTTGAAGACTCAGCAGAAATGACCATCGCTAAATCGTACATATCGGCACAATGTCGGTAATATTGACATTTTCTCGGTAATGTTTGTTCAAGATTTGGGAATATCGGGTGTTAACAAAAGCGCAGCACTTTTCGAAAATGACCGTCATACCAACGAATATATCAGCAATAGCACCGAATAAACCGGAGCAATTCTCAACAGCGCGAAAATATCGGTGAAAGACTCGACGAAAATGAACATCACAATAATTTACAATAATATCTGCATTAGCGTCGCAAATCATTCCAGTAACATCGACTTTTTCTCAGTAATATCGGGGCAAATTTCGGATATTGCAATATCCCAGCACTCGGCAATAATTACAATCATACCAACGAAAATATCAGCAATAGAATCGAATTAACTGGAGCAATACTCAATACTACAGAGCTATTATATCGATGAAAGACACGACGAAAACAACCGTCATAACAACGCAAAACTTGACAATAATGTCAGCATTATCGTCGCAAATCATCATAGCACTCGGAGAACACGAACCCCGCACCATCGTAAATATCAGCGTTAGCGCCGAATATAAAGGAATAATTCTCAACAATAGCGATATTACAGCGGCGAGCAATATCGAATTTCGGCCCTAAAAAAAAAAAAAAAAAAAAAAAAAAAAAATCGCGTTTTGGCGCAACTATGGCTAAAATAAAGCATTTGGAGCAGATTTTTGCATTTGGCGCAGGTCTGGGACCTCTGAATTAAACCTAGTTTTCTAAATTTTTAAGCTACTTTTTAAGTACTAAAATCTTTATATTTAAATTCCTTCCGTTCAGCTTGTTGAATAAAATAAAAAGCAACAAACAATTTTGCATACAATTGCAGTTAAAATAACTTTAAACACAGCTTCTTTAGGAAATTTTCGATTAGGACTAATTTTCAGAATATTTTTATATCATTTGTATACAAAATGATATAAAAATTTTACTATAGATTCACATAAAACGGCGAAATCGATCCTTAAACAGGCACTAATCACGGATCGGTTATCGCATTTACGGAAGTCTAGGCGAATGGCTACAAAACGGTGTTGAAAATCTCGGTAATAGCCGGTATTGTATCAGAGTGAACCTCGGCGAAATTTACCATCACTCTAACGAAAGCAATAGCGCTTGCAATACCGGAGAAAATCTAATTATCAGCCGAAATGAAAATCTCAACAACGTGCGTATCGGCGATAGCGTCCACGATAACTGCATAAATTTCGGTAATATCGACATTTTCTTGGTAATACTAGTGCAAATTTCGGTAATATCGGATGTTATCAAAGTACTACGGCATTCCACAAAAAAAAAAAAAAAAAAAAAAAAAAAAAAAACTCTAAGGCCAACTGAAATATCAAAGTTAGAACCTATTATACCGGAGCAACTCTCAACAATAACGCTACTGTATGGGCGTAACACTCGACGAAAATTACCATAACAAAACCTCGGCGATAGCACAATTCATCAAGGTAATATCAACATTCTTTCGGTAACATAGGTGCAAATCTCGGATTTTACAACAGGGTAGCACACTCAACGAAAATGCCATCACATAAACGTAAATATCAGTGTTAGCGACGAAGATACCGGAACAATTCTCAGCAATAACGCTGTTATATCGGCATAATACTCAGGGGAAATGGTCACCACAGCAACCTAAATCACAGCGATAACGAACGTCCTAGTCACACAAAACTCGGCAGTGGCGGACATTACATCAGCGTAAGGCTCAACTAAAACAAGAAACACATACTAACGTAAATAAACGATAGTTCCGTGGATGTCAGACTTGGAAGCAAGCGCATTATTAGTATACGTTAATCGCGTGAAATCGTAAGAAGGAATTTGCATTTTGAGCAGAGAAAAAATGACACAAAAGGTTCAAATTTCGGTGCAGTTGGAAATGTACAAAATGCAAGTTTGAACACCAATCTGACTAAAAAATGCATTTCAGTGGGTTTTTGTACTAGGAGCAGGAATAAGGCAGGAATGTAATGCGACCCCTGAGCGATAGCTTTCCCGATCTTTCGGAAGTGAAGCTGATTCGCGGTCCAGCCTTAGAAAAAAAGTTATTTTTCCGTGGGATAGAAAAAGCGGGAAAACAAGGATTTTTTTTCAGGAATTAGAAAAGCGGAACTTTCTTTGAAAAAGCGGAATTATTTTTTTTCTAAAAAATTAAAAAAGCGGAATTCCACCACATGGCGGAAGAAACTCATTCCTGAATAATACTAATACTCACAAAAAATAGATAATAACATTAATAAAAAAGTTGAATACTTTCACAATTTCAATCTTTTGCATACAACTCTGTTATGCCACATCAGCAAATGCTTCAATTGCTACAGAGATTAAGCTGCGAATGCGTTTTTAGAAAAATATGCAAAAATTTCCGTAATACTAAAAACAGAAAAGGTGATTCAGCTCTTTTGATAAAATACTAAGCCATCATTTGTTCTAAATTGTCATAGTTTACAGAAGATTAGTCAGGGACTTATAAGAACAAACTGAAGATCAGAAGTACATTTTCTATTCAAGTTTTGTATAAAAATCTTTATTTTTAAAGTTAATAATAATTTTAGTTTTTAAACATCAAGAGTGATGAACATTTTAACAATCGTAGTATTTTGCTAACAAAAACACAATTCGGACTAACTTTTTTAGCCAAAGAAATGGTGAACTCCAGCTAGCAATACTGCAAAAATCAGACCAACACATGCAACTACCTTAAGAAAATATATCTACGAAATTCCAGATAAGTATGAAAAAATTAGTAAAGTAAGTTCATAATTCAGAAATATTGGTATTAGGAGGAGTTAACAATTTTTGTGATAAAATTATTTCATAAAGTAGTAAGATTTTTCAATTGAGTGAAAATGGAAAATCTTAATTTTTGGGTTTATTGTTAGTTTAACACAATCTGAGTACATTGAATAGTTATTGATTAAACATAACTTAGAAAATTGTAAATCTGTAAAAACTAATATTTTTACAGTTTTACATAAGTTTTCCTCATACGAATGAGTAAATAACTATGTATCAAGAATTAATTGGTTCACTTTAATAATTGAGCAATTTTCAAATGTAAGGCATTTTTTATGTTTAAAAAAAAAAAAACTATTTTATATTGAAATTTAGTAATTTCAGTGCTTAGGTGTTTTTTTTACATTTTTTCTAAAAACACATAGTGCTAAGAGTCGAGAAGTATAACATTATAAAAATATGCCCTGAACCTCAGTATAATTTCATGAGCCTACACACAAGTTTATATATTTTTTTGTAGACTTTTTGTTTCAATTTTTACACTAAAATATTGTTGTCAAAAAAAAATATGGGACATGGACTCCAAATCCAGAATACCCCCTACCCCGGCAACGTTAGAAATATATACACCTTTTGGGCTTGCACCAATATTGATGTTGCAGATTGATACAGAAGATTCTGCTACAGGGCACACCACAGTTGAGGAGGTGCCATGCAAACATATGTAATACAATTCAATTAGATTATTTTTATTCGGGACAATTTTGCTAAAGAAAGGCAACGATTGTGTCACACGACTACCAGAATGCAGATACTTCCGAGTAACTTTTGTTCTCTTGAAACAGATTTCGTTGTTCAAGTGTTATTTATTAGTTAGTATTTTATCAAACATTGTATTTACCCAAACATGGTACAGCTTCCAAAAAGGCAAAAAAAAAAAGATTGAACTTCACAAAAATGCACTGGAAAAATAAAAATTCAGAAGTCAAACAGCTTAAAACTATTACACTATATTTCTGTTAAACGAGCTGAAATCAGTGTTTTTAATGATCTGTGACAAATATGATTGCAGTGCTAAAATTGAGAAAGAGAGAGCCGGAGATAAAGTGTTGAAGAGGACAATGTTGCATCTAGAGCAAAACCCAAAACTAGTAAAAAAACAAAAACATCGTTCCTTTCGGGTGCAAATCTACAAATAACACAAGGTTAAATTCTAACAATGTCACAGAGAATTTTGGGGTTTAGAAATATTGGAACATAGTAAAGGTATTAATTAGTCTTTTAGAATCTTAGTACATTGAGCTGAATTCCTACAATGTCACAGAAATTAAACACTCATACCAACAAATAGCTGAAGAGGTGATGGAGCAAAAAAGCGCGAGTGAAGATTAAAGTGGAGACTGAATTACTATTAATAATATTCCAGTTGGCTTACTTGACTTATTCGAAGTCAAAAAAATTAAAATAAAAAACTATGATGTGAACTGCAAACTTTTTATACCTGGAAATGATGGAAGCTTTGTGTAAAATGCGTAGTTGAAAATGTTATATGTAATGCGATATGTTTTTACAAGAAATAACAATGGACGGAGAAACAACAGAAAATGATTAAACGTGGTTACTAAAATTGACTCTTTTTTTTGTTAAATACTAGTACCTTCAAAGAATGTTTTTTATAGTGTGGAACTATTATCAGGGATGAGAAAGATCATAGAGCAAAAAGTAAGAAATCCAAATTTTTTTTTAAAAAGCAAGAGGAAGGGACAATACCCAAAAGTATATTAAAAAAAGCTAGCAGAAGGATATAAGGCATAAAAATTCTATAGAGAAGTATGCAGAAAGGATGATTCAATAATTTTAAAGATACAATGAAAATTCTCATACTATATAATAATTACATTTCAAATATTAGGGAAGAAATAAATATGTGCTACATATTGTTCTCAAAACAAAGTACTATAGTATTCTCCAAATTTCAGTTCTAAAAAATATCAGGAAAATGCCATCCATATAAACTACAAATAACGTTGTTTAAATTAAAAGGTGCAAAAAATAATAAAATCTGCTTATTCTGCTGCTTATAAAGTACTCAGATTTGACAAAAACCATCATATTTAACTTATTAATGTTAGACAATGCTTTCCAGCAAAAGTACAATTCAATCAGATTCAAGCATTACAATAAATATTATTCAGTATTATTTAAAAGTATACTTTTATTCTGCAAAGATATTGCTGAAAAAAATTGAGGTTTCAACTGAGTTTATATGGAAAGTGCTTCAGCACCAAGAAGCAAACAATGTAAATATACCATTAAACAAGTTTTTTGGCGATTATATATATTTTATAAGACGACATTTATTTAATTATTTTTTTGTTAAAGAACGATATTGTAGCGCTTTGGACTCTATTAACATTTGTTTTGCTTGTCTGCCACCTCAATGTTTTAGGAATCTGCACATTAAAACACTGAGGTGATCACGTGCTTCAATAACCAATCATAGAAGGGCAGTGCCATTTGCAACAAATCAAAAAATGTATCCCGGCCATGAGGAGCTTGTGAAGTAATTTGCGAGGAAAGGGAAGTGAAGGACAAAAATCTCTTGTTCAGACATGAGGAAAAGTATACTTTATGCAGGGAAAAACTGGTTCAGATCAGAAAAATGTGGATCCACGAAACAGACACAAAAAAAGAGTAAAATCTTGCATAAAAAGCAAAAAAGGAGAAAATCCTCCAAATGGAGGAAAAGTTTCATCCCTGTATTTTCTTGCGCAATTATTCCAAGCAAGAAGCATTTGTGTAAGACTTGGTTTGTTTGTACGCTCAACGACCTATTTTTGTGCAGAATAACAGCTAATTAGGCCTGGACCTACAGCTTAACGTAGATTCTGAACCACAATTAACATCCATGTCTAACCCAGGATTCGAACCTTGCACCTTTAGCTTGTAAGGCCAGAGCGCTAACTCCACAGCCATGTGTAGGACTTGGAAGCCAGCTGCAACAATCCATTGGAATACCAAAAAATCGCATCTGCGTTGAAAATAGTTACATAATAATTTGAATATTCATGAAAAAAATTTTAACCTTTAAAATATGTTCTTCCATATTGCAAAGCTACTATGTTGAGACCACAATTCTATGCAAGCAGCATATATTCAGGAAGTCGGAGTCAGCAGAAATAATACTATACAATCATGTTCAAAGTACATATTGAATAGAATGTTCTTGAAAATTTTTAAACCTTCAAAAAAATTGTTTTCCTATTGTGAAACAACTATGTTGAGACAACTATTCTATGCAATCAGTATATATGTAGGAGGTCGGAGCCGGTTGAAATAATACCCTGAAATAACACAAAAACACTCCAGGGGTCATGTTTGGGGCCCTTTACCCTGAGGCTTTAAGCTTCCTCAATTTTAAAATTGGATTTTGTAAGAGGTCCTCATCTGTGACCCCGACTAGATATACAAGTGAATTTTAAACATTTAGATGTTAGGTAAAAAAAATTATCTAAAACTCCTCAAACCAAGTCCTATACTCAATTAAAAACAACAAAAATTATAACAAATTATTTCTAGGATACACATATATCTCACTTGGACCCCCATAACTCTAAAATTAAAAAAAAAAAAAAAAAAAAAACGTATGTAAGCCTAAATATTTCAGATTTATATTTTCCTAGGGGAAAAAAAATCACTAAATTCTCAATCGGTGATGTCCACAATTTTGGTTTTTGGACCAAATTTTCCGCGCATTAAGCTCTTAAATACATCAAACGAAATATCACGAAAAGGAACATCATGTTACCTTCTGCAGCAACTATTTTCTGGCAGATAATACTCAAATGCACATGAGAGATGACAGTTGAATCCGATTCTGCCAAGGCCACAAAGTAGATCTACTTGCAAAATTCCTCAACTTGGTTGAACTAGCTCATGCTAAGTAAAAAACAACAAAAACACAACAATAACATGAAACGTTATTTACCCAATGTAATGTAAGTGCAGAGGGCGTAGTGAATTTTCTAAAAAAAATTAGGAAGGAATTTTAGGACTAATATCAAAATTTTTAGGAACATTTCAGGGATAATTCCAAAATGTTAGGGATATTTCTTTGAAAGCTGACAGAAGCTCTAAACACAAACATGGCAAAAAACTTGCCTTATACAATTTTATTATGTAAATTTCATTAAATCCACTAGTTTAATTTTTAAGCAACTTTCAAAGTTCTTCAAAGAGAGTAATGCTTTAACTTCAAAACTTAAACTAACATGAGTTTAGTTCAATTTAAAATATTTTGTTAATAATTAAAATTCCAGAATATTTTCTCCTCTGGAAGATTATTGGGAACTTTTTATAGGGTTTTGGAGGAAAAGCGGGCAATTTTCGGAGTTTTAAATTTTTTTTAAGGAATTAGTGAAAAATTTAAGTACAATTTTAGGAATTTTATTGAGAAACAAAAATTGAAGCAATATTAGGAATTTTAGGGAGAATGCGACCCCTGTGAGTACAGAAAAATTGCTGTTATTTAAGATATTTTTTTTAAAATCTGTTTACACCTTCAGCATTGCTTTATAACCGTTGTTCCGCAGAACGCAGGAAGAATGCATGGAAATCAAAAGATTTAAACTTAAAAAAAAATTGAAAGAATGAAATGCTGTGCATTTTTTGAAGCTTCATCTGAGGAAAATGTATCAAGAAAAAGTTATTTATAACATAAGAAATGACAGCATTACTTGAGCGATCTTCAAAATATCAGAAAAATTACACTCATTAAACCAAGTAAAAAAAATCCATATTTGTGAATTTTTTATTTCAGTTATTTCAGGCCTTTTATTAATGGATTATCTCCTATTCAATTCATAGAGAACAGTTCATTATCAAGGCACTTCCTAGAAGACATTTCATTTTAATATTCAAATACAATTAAAAATTTTAAGACAAACAACAGACTCAAGGCTAAACAGGGTTGGTCAAATAAATATATATACATGTACATAGAAATAGAAAATAATTTGCTTGGACTACTTAGAAGTGCAGACAGCATATGTTTACAACTCACTAATTTTCCAGCTGTACATGTACTTATAACACTTTGATCCTCAAGTTTTGGAATCTATAAAATATTAAATGTAAATCGTTCTTTATCGATAAAGAAAATATGTTTCAACAAGAACAATCTCCAGTACCTACATCAATGTTGGATAATACTAATAGTAATATGAAGTATACGTAGATGATTCAAAGTACTTCTTTTAAGTCATGGGTAAATTAACTATCTAGAGCAGTAGTTTATAAGGTGCACTAAAAATTCATTCTAGTAATGTTCAATTGCAATCGCTGGGGAACCAAGGATTAACAGAAAGCATAAAAGCCCACGCTGGTCAGAGGAGCATGCGTTCTTATGGAACCCTGAAAGAGGCTCCATGACTACAAAAATAAATGCAAAACGGTTGTGGTGCTTTCTAAGGAAATTTTGGGCTCCGAAAACATTGCAAACAAAGCAACACTCACTTCAAATGTTATTTAGCGAGATATTTTTAAACAATAGACATTGGAGAAGATTCCATAGATCAGGGCTGCCACTGACTGTAAGCTTTGAAAATAGTTGCTTTAGTAACCTCAGATGTTAAAAATAGTAGCCAAAATAGTAGTCTCACACATTGAAAATAGTAGTCTCGGACGTTGAAAATAGTAGCCTCACTTTTCATAACTTTTAATAAGATCGGAATAAAACAATAGATTTATATAAAACACGAAAACCCAGAAACATTCTTTTTTTCGATTCAAAATAGTGTCTAAAACATTACATCCCATACGGTAAAAGGCATGTGTCTTAGGGGAGGCGCTATCATATTTATATACTGCGATGGAAGTTGGCAACTCAATCTTACTCCCAGACAGCACATAAGCAAAAAAAAAAAAAAAAAAAGCTAGACTTTAAGCAAAAGCGACGGTAAAAATCGATTGACAAAACAAGATTTTTTTTTACTTCCAAAGTCAAACAACTTTTTTTTAGAAAAACAATTATCATGTTTAAACAATTATACTAAATATTGACAATGAGAATCAAATTTCATTAAGGATAGTTTTTAAATTTTTTCAGAATTTGCAAAACAAAATTCCCCGACATTTCCCTGATTTCCAGAAAATTCCCTGATGTGCATCTCTGTCGATGTTATCATTTAAAAAAAAACAAAGAAAATAATGGCCAATTTAAAAATATATACATTTCACTATTTTGAATTACATTTACTTATCAAAGTATAATTGCAACAAAATATAAATTTAGGCTAAAAATCAAAATAAACATCTTTAAAGCATGAAAAAGAATGGAAAACATTAATAAAAAAATACAAAATTCACATAAACCAATTTACAAACTACACCCATGCTTGCTAACTTCCAAGGAAAAACAAAACTTGTACAATATTTTTCTTTTTAATTAAAAAAAAATGAAATGTTATTTTCTTTAATATATAATATATCTATAATAAACAAGCTGTGTGTCTGTCTATCTGTCTGTGGCTCTATAGAAACCTACTTAAAATTAGAGTAGAGCTCTGAAATTTTCAGCATAAGTAGTTTTAACCTTCTAATTTTATGCATCACAAACAGAATTTTAAAATTTTAATTAGTTCTTTTTTAATTAATTAATATGTTACAAAACAATATCTAATAGGGCTACAGGTCTGAAATTTTCAACATAAGTAGTTTTGGCCTTTTAATCTGACTTTTAAAAAACAGAATTTAAAAAATTTATTTCGTTCTTTTTTAATTAATTTTTTTAATTAATTAATAAACATTTTATAAAACGATTACTAATTGGGCTACAGTTCCGAGATTTTCAACATAAGTAATTTTGGCCTTCTGATTGTATACATCACAAACAGAATGTTAAAATTATAATTAGTTCTTTTTTAATTAATAAATGTTACAAAACGATATCTAATAGGGTTACAGCTCTGAAATTTTCAACATAAGTAGTTTTGGCCTTTTAATTAGGCTTTTAAAAAACAGAATTTAAAATTTTTATTTTGTTCTTTTTTAATTCTTTTACGAAACGACAATTAATTGGGCTACAGCTCTAAAATTTTCAACATAAGTAGTTTCAGACTTCAAATTGGACTTTAGAAAAACAGAATTTTAAATTTTTGTTTAGTTCGTTATTAATTAATTTTTTTAATTAATTACTATATATATTACAAAACAATTTCAAAAATGGCTACAGCTTTGAAATTTTCAACATATATAGTTGTGGCCTTCTAATTAGATTTTTAAAAAACAGAATTTAACTTTTTTTTTTTTTTTTTTTAATTATTTAACAAATATTTTACAAAACGATTTGTAATTGGGCTACATTTCTGAAATTTTAAACACAAGTAGTTTTGGCTTTCTAATTGGACTGACAAAAAGAATATTAAAATTTTAATTTGTTTTTCAATTAATTATTTCACAAAAAGCGCCTTCGAATAGGCCTAGATCTCTGAAAGTTTCAACAGAAGTAGTTTTAGCCTCTAATTTTGCTTTCCACAAATACGTTTGAAAATAACATTGAGGGGGTATTGTACTATTGTATTAACAGGAATTTTTTTTTTTTGACAAGGAAGAAGCTTCCAATATTAAGTCTTTAAGTAGCAATTAGATTTAAGTGAGTGAAGAGAGCTTATGCTTATGCAGTAATGAACCTTTTAGAGAGCGAAACGAGCCTATGCTTGCATAGTAATGAACCTTTCAACGAGTGAAATAAGCCTGTGTTTATGTGTCCATGATCTTTTCAGCGAACGAAGGGAGCTCGATTTTGCATAACGATGAACCTTCCTGCGAGCGAAGTGCCAAAAACTGGGCCTTATACACGAATGACAGATTTCCACAACGCGAGGTCTCGCAGCTAGCTACAATATTGCACATGTTAAAATTTCGTAGCGAAGCACGGGTATTTAGCTAGTTTCTGTATAAATATTTACTAAACTTGGGCATGCATGAGCATGAAACTTAATAAGCATTTTGCTATTCAGTCACAAATTTCACTAGGTACATATATTTCACGAAAAATTATGTGTTTTGGATTTTGAAGTTGAGAAAAGATAAATAACACATAATGCATGAAAGAAAGTCTTGAAATTAACAGCTTCTTATAAAAATTACTCATAGATATATAGAAATAAAATTTTATGCAACAAAAATACTATCTTAAACCACATAAGTACATACTAAATGAGGCAAAAAATCGTTTTCATAAAACATGACAAGCACAGCATTTGGCAGGGGGGGAAATGCAAGGATTTTTTTAAAAAATTCCATAACACTTTGCCTGAATGTATGCAGTAGGGCATTCAGATTTATTTTTTTATTATTATTATTATTATTTGGAGGAGGAGGATACTTCAATTCTTTGTTTGATTTATATTAAACATATAAACCAAAAACACACATCACTTTCAATTAATTTCGTTAGATATAATGTTAAAATTAAAGTACAAAAAAAAAAAAAAAAAATGAAATACACTATCTAACACATTTTGCTTAAGAATGCCTATAGATTTGTTGCACATCTATAATAACACAGTACTGTAAAGGGTTAATAAAAACTAAAAAATATGATGGAATCAATTTGAAATATTAAGGGGGAAAAAAAAAAAAAAAAAAAAAAAACACGGAGCATGTGGTTGTGGGCCGAGGAGGGGGGATCGGTAGGTTTGATTTAGCTGCTGAGAGTAGAAAAAGTTCGGAAACTTCATACACCCAAATCGACCAACTATAAAAACTACATATATATAGCGTGACGCGAGTCGGGATAGATGTCCTCACCCATAAGTACGCGAGAAGGGAAACTCGAAAATTTCAAAATTTCCTGATTAAAGAGTAATTTTACGAAATTCTTAGACATTTCCCTGAATTCCTGGTTCTGTCGCCACCCTGCCTCAGCAACATTCAAAATAATTAAATAAATTGCTTAAAAATTTAAATTATTTTATTTACAAATTTAGCTACAACATTGAAATTCAATCATTCTACTTTGATTGACCTACACGGCGAAATCGTACATCACACCGGCACAAATCTCCGACATAACGTCTAATAACATAAATACTGTTCATACTGATGGCACTTTCTTCCGAAGTTCAAGGCAAATTCCACAAATTCATTTTGTTTAGAGTAAATAAAGCGAAATAATTTGATATTTGGGAATATAATTGTGTATGCTGTTACGTTGCACGGCGAAAGATGAAAACATTGGAACCCAACAGGTAGGCGAAAATGACAGCGGTTGCTGTCAAAAACAACAATCTTGCGTGAGGTTACTATCATCGGACTAACTAAGTGACCACTCTACCCGCGAATATGAATAACTGTTCGGTAGTGTTCGCTCTCCCGCAACCCTTAAAAGAAATCACCATTTTGAGTTAGTACCGATGTTTTTTCGTCCTACCATCGGACAGTATCCAATTTCTAAAAAAATAGTCGCCTGAGCCCAAAAATAGTTGAAGGTATTGTTCAAAATAGTCGTTTTGGGCCCTTTGTTCATTAAAATAGTTGCCATAGTCGCCTGGCCACTAAAATAGTCACTTTAGTAGCCTTTTTAGTCGTCTGTGGCAGCCCTGATAGATCAATGACGCTGAGGAATGGCATGAAAACAATCATCTAACCGTGAAACTTTTCCAAGGGAATTAAATTGGTGAACCAAGCAGAGAAAAAGGAATTCCAGTAAAGACTGAGTGTAACAAAGTACACAGTTAAGATGAAACAGAAAAACTGTATTTGTTGAAAGTTGTAGCACATAAAAAAAAATTCCAGATCTCTTTAAAAAGAATTTAGTAAGAGAGTGCTTAGCTACTTCCAGGATAATCAAACGTGTACTAACATCATCATACTATACCTCCTAAGATTACATACATTTCATTAATATTTGAAACATTTCTTTCCTAAAATAAACAGGTATCACAGTGCTGTATTACGAGTAATTTTTAAAATCAAGATGGTGGAGTCACCAAGAATCCTATTAATTTTCATCAAATTTCAAAATTAGTAGGTGCACCTGTAAAATTGTCAAGTTTGAAAGTTAGGACACAATTTTAAACTCATTAAAGTATAATTTAAGTCACGAAGCAGTTATCAAAGACATACGCCTGATTTAAGAAAATAAATGCACTGTCCTCAATAAAAACACAAGAGTTAGAAGAACTACAGGTAAGTGTTTTGATGAATGAGATCTATTTTAGTGTTGCACTTATATCAAGTTTTACAGAATTGATAAAATCGTTGAATTCTTCATATTACTATATTATCATTGGTAGCACAAGTGATTGTGAAAGATGGAATATTTTTTCTTTATCTTAGAGATTGGACAAATATTATGACACATTATTTAATTGTAGCATCTGTTTTCCAGCTCTAGTCCCCTTTAAATGCCATTTCACAATCACCATTTACAGTATAAAAAAAACACAAACCAAGCTTAAAAATAAACAATACTGCAATTACCTGTACTTCAAATTAGGCCAAAAAATTCTGTAAAAACAAAATATAAATTATTAATCTATTTGGTGCAACACATTGGAGCATAAAAATATGTTTAGGGACAAAAATATATATATAAAAAAAAAATACAATATACAACTAATTTTACTCTAAAAATATTAATGTATCTTATTTCAACATGTTTAATAAAACAATAGATTGAAATATTAAATTATGGTAAACAAAAAAAAAAATCTTAAAAATTACAAATAGACAGGTAATTTTTACGAGGAGAAATGGTCTCAGCGCACCCAAATGGGCAGTAAATTAGATTGGGACGGGGCCATCGTGAAACTGCTCTTTCCTTCTTTAGTTGATCGGGTCATGGGCCAGACCACAGCAATAGTTTTCGTAAATGACGTCACACTTTCGACTCCACCAGGCTTGATTTGATTTTTCCTTCAAGGACTTTTCTCCAACAAAAAAGCATTGCATTTTTTCTAAAAAAACACTTGCACATAATATAAAAATTATGAACAGCTTTATTCACCACTGTAATAATGTGGATAAAACTACTAATATTTTTTGTATCAAAAGGAATTGGATTACAGGATTTTGGTTTTTGCAAAAAGTTTAAGATTTCATGCATGAAATATCCTTATCTTTTTCCCGCAGTTAAATTTCATAAATCTGCTTTGAAATTTCGTTTCGCAACATGCTCTACAAATTGTTACGATGATTATCTTAGATGATTTTTTGATTTTTTTTTTGGATTTTTAAAAATTGCTTTGGACAAGGTAAAGATGTTGGAAAATCATTTCTGGATTAAAAATAATAATTAGGTTTTGGATTTTATTAATAACAAAATTGAGTTTGTTCATACATTTTATTTCGAGAATTTATTCAACAGTACACCACATGATGATTTAATTAATATTTGCTCTGATATTTTTGATAATTTTCTTAAAAACTATAATTTAAATAGGTAGAATTGTTAGTGTTTTGCAAATTTAATAGTTTTGAAAATTATTTATTCAATGGAAAATTTTTTTATAGACAATGGGGAATAACTTTTCCAGCGGCTTTGCCGATTATTATTTACATATGTTCGAAAGGAGATTTCTAGAATATAATAATATTGAAGCTTTTAGATATATTGATGACTTAATTACTTTTAATTTCAATGATTTGGACAAATTTATAGAGATTTACCTGAAGGATTTGATTTAAAAAAATAATACTAATTACAAGAGCGCTCAGTATCTCGATTTAAATTTAAAAATAATTGATAATTCAGTAAATATTGAGGTTTATGACAAAAGACAGGATTTCAATTTTGAAGTTATTTGTCTTTCAAATTTTTATAGCAATTTAAATTTCAAGATTTTTAGAAATATTTATTATATACAACAAAATAAAATTGAGAGTATTTGCAATAATGCTATAGACTTTAATTTGGCTTTTGGGATTTTTAGGGACAATTTGAGGAAATATGGATTTACTAAATATTTTTGAATTTTCACCTTTTTGAAATTTTTTTCTTTGGTTTCTGATTCCATTCCTCGGTCGATATTGAAATCCAGTTTAATAGCCCTAACTGGTCTAAATATTTGATTTTTAAATTGTTTCATTTTTTTCGTGGATAATAGATGGCAGTGCAGTTTTAAATGTTTTATGTGGGGCAATTTTAGGAGTTATGTTTTTCAATACTTAAAACTCTTGGTGCTGGACTGGGTTCATTTCGAATCAACGTGGGCATTAAACTTTGTAAGACAGCGATTTTGTTAAGTTTGATTTACAAGGTACGTTTCATTTTAGTATTTGCGAATATTTTTTACTTCTTGTCTATCCGGCTGGATGCGTAGGTGCTTGAATGTGATATATCAATGGCATTTTAGAAACGCATTCATTGAAATCCCAGCTGGATTCAAGCCCCCTGATCAGTTGGATTTCAAATATTTTTAAGATTCATATTTTAATTTCCGTTTTTAAGCTGTTTAAGGTCTAACTTTGTGCTCTTAATTTTTATTATATTTACAGGATTACTCAAACAATAATGTTTTACCGACCCAATAAATAATTTTAATGAATTAGCAGTTTGTGTACATTTTTATGAATTAGCAGGCAATTGAATTGTGTAAGAAATAAAACAAAGTATTCACGCCAAGTAAATAAAGAAAAAAAAAAAAATGACATGTTGCATCTACAGAAGTTTGTAACTGCGCTACCTATTTTTTTAGTAAGATTTCTCTACTGTTGGGTAAAATTAATGTTATAATACATAATAAACTTTTGGAACAAAAGTGAAACATTAACTTTTTCAATTTTTTCATATTTGTAAAAATTAAATCTGAATTTTAGCTTTATAAAACATATCCAACTCGTCCCTAGCATAAGGGATAGGACATTTTTCTTGCTATTTTAATTTACCTATAAAAATAATATATTATTAATTACCATCATATTTATATTTTTCAAGTGAGTTAAAATGTTTGAATATGTTATTCTTAATGTTTCAATTCTGTAACCGTAGAAAATGATATACAGGAAATATTTTTGTAAAAAAGTCCCATCCCTCTCTATTATCCCCTATCTGAAATGGTATTATATCCCCTATCCGAGTTGAAGTTGTGACGTCACTAAAGCTATGGTCTGGCTCGATCAACTAAAGAGGGAAGGAGCGGTTTCACGATGGCCTCGATTGGGATCATGAGCATATAGTTTAAAATTTGATGTAAATAGAATGACCTTGACTTTTATATTTGATGGAAATGTAATATTGAAAATGATTATCTGTACAAATACACTTACAGATAGAGCAAGAAAAATGGAAAACATCAAGTCAAGTAAAATGTCATAGATTACAAATTAGGTCAACAACTAATTAAAAAGGTAATTATCACATTAAAGCATCAATAATGTGATCAACAAATTACACCATTTAGCACATTACAAAAAATATATTTTACAAGAAAAAGTGACTTTTAAAAACGTATTAAAATACCAGAGATCCAAACTACAGCCATCTGATCAGTGAAGAATCATTTGGCAAAGATCTTCAAAAAATATTCCCCTGAATATCAATTTATTTCCAAAATTAATTGGTGATAGTACCAAATTATCTATATTTTTAAACTCAAATTAAACCAAACTTTACAGGTATAAAATTTTGGCGACAGTTGGAGGCACGATTTCTGGAAAAGATGGTCAAAATATTATAACCAAAGTTGGTCCTAGCAGGTGGTTTAATAGCACTTTAAAACGGTTAGTATGTGTACTATCCAATAAAATACACAGCTTGTTGATATACGATAACATCTGCAAATTTATGTAATTCCAATATCTCTTTTTCAGTTTTATGAATTTAAGAAATATCATAATAATAATAACCACAAGAATATATCGATAATTTTTAAAAGTTCAGGAGGAGATACTTGCACATTGCAATGAGCAGAATCATAAAACAAATAACTTTACAGAATCAATATTATTGTTATAGCTAATTATTGATATGATTTCAAAATAAGTCAAACTGACTTATCTTGACTCTCTGTATCGATTCAAGGACATTTGTTCGTTAACACACAAATAGTGCAGTCACAATCTGTTTCTATTTGCTTCAAATATAGTTCTGATTGGATACAGAAGAAATGAACCCTGAACTAGTTGTCTTTGTTTTAAATTAGAAAATATTGAGCCAAATGCAGTGTAGCACAAGTGTCGAAGCACATTATAGAAGCGGATACTTGTTTGAACAACAAGAGTACTTTTTATATTATATTTATTTTACCACCATTCAAATTAATATAGGTGTGCTTGAGGACGAATAGGGAATGACGTCATAAACTTATAGTTCAACAGTGACATCATAGAATGGAGCTTTAAATGGAAATCGTTGAACATTTTAAGTATCTTATTAGTTCGTCACAAGAATTAGGGACAGAATTCCAATCTTGGTGAGCGAACATCGTGTTTATTGTGGGCTTGTTGCATAGAGGTTATCACTGCTTACACATCACAACCGGCTAACCAGCTTATGGTGAATGAAACATACATTTACACATACCAAACCTAAACAACACACAACAAAACCAGAACCACACAAAAAAATCATAATCACTCATAAAATAACTGGTATGTACACACATATACAAAAAAAATAACTAACAACCGCACACGTAGATACGACAAAACCAGAACAAACAACCACACAAAACCACATGCAGGGTGGCGGCAAAATCCAGGAAAAAAAGTCCCGTGATAGATTTCTAAGAAATTCCATGATTTTACGGCTAACTTTTTTTCAAAGTACCGCAACTTTTCCAAATGTGTGGACATTTTGATGAAATAGACCATGTAGGCTAAAGATAGGTAAAATGCCAATTTTGAAAAATTAGTTTTGGCAGTAATGAAAGTTTAAATTATTCCGCAACATTACACTTCTAATGGCTTACCACAACAAATCTCCACGTAAATAGCACCAAAATATGGATGAACGTGACTTCAACAATACAAAATTTCCCTGATTTTCATGAAATTTAAAAAAGTTTGCCAAAATACAGATGAACGGGGAAATGTACCTTCAGCAAGAAAATTTCCCAATTTATATGAAATTTTAAAGAATTCCTCGTAATTTCTCAGAATCAGAAAACTATCTGACATTTCTCCAATTCCCAGGTTCCGTGGTTACTCTGACATGCAAAGACGACAAACTAACACACTCAACAAAGCCAGAAACATACTCAACTAAGCCAGAAACATAATAGAAGCAATGATAAACTTACGCATCAAGAACAAAAACAAGCTTTATACTTGATTATAAGAAGTGGAAATTTCATTTTGTAAATGTCAATAATGAAATGGCACTAGGACTACACAACCGATAATTGAGGATAGTTTAAGCACTTTTCAATCTGTTTGACAGAAACAAAATTAACTTTTACAATGTTTATAATTGCATCAGACCGTTTCTGCATGTGGCCCTATTTATATAGGATCAAGGCGTTCAAATGAAAAAAATTAAGCATATGCCTCATTAACTTCAGTGTCTTGTTCGCAATCTTTTACAAGTTCATAATACTCATGCGTGCAAGAAGGTGAATAATGCATGTAAGCAGGCTCATAAGAGTTGATTATTATCCGATTTTGGCTATTTCGTACTCATTAGAGGAAAAGACACAGTGTTTGATACAAGTTAGAAAAAGTTTCAAGAGGCAGTTCTTTGGATACACATAAAGCCCCTATAGGTAAAGAGAACCTGTAACTAAATAATAGGAAACTTTGATAATTAAACATTACACAAAAACAGTAATGTTACAAGTAATAAGGTGAAAACTGTTACCCAATTCAGTGAGGTTTGTCTAGAGTTACTCCCCAGGCATTGCACTCCAGAGATAGCTACTGTTGGATGGCACTAACACAGGAAAGAAACCTCTTCAACAAAAGCCATGAAAAGACGGGACGATCGCTGGGCCACAAGAACCTGCTTTAAATGAAAAGAAACCTTGATCACAAAGTCACATACAAGACAAGTACAACAAATAGATGAAACGGAACCTCGAATGTCATGTTACAAAGGGTTCCAGTGAATTTTCTAAAAAAATTAGGTATGAATTTTAGGGCAATTCCAAAAATTATTGGGATAATTCTTTTAAAGCTGACATAATTTTCAAAAAAATTAATTGACAATTAAAATTTCATAAAAGATTTTTCCTCTGGTGAAATATCGGAGTTTTTTCACTGGTTTTGAAGGAAAATCGTGGAAATTTTGAGGTTTTAAAAAAAATTTAGGAGTTATAGAAAAATTTGAATACAATTTTAGGGAGAAACAAAATATTTAACGAATATTAGGAATTGAAAGGCGAATGTGTCACCTAATATAGCATGATGAAACAGGGGTCTATCCAGGTTTTTTTTAAAGGGTCCTATTTTTGTGAAAAAATATTAATTTTGAGAAAAATTTCCAATTTTATATGGTTTGGCATCCATGACGTCACTTCCTTAAAACCAACATGTGGGCAAGTAATTGGTCTGTTTTCAAACTGAAAATGTTATGAAGGTTTCGTTTTTTGGAATTTTGTGAAAGGTCAGTTTGTTGGACACGGAATTTTGTGAAGGGTCCTTTTGTTGATTATGGAATTTTGTGAAGAGTCCTTAAAAGGACCCATATTTTCTTCTGTATAGACCCCAGTGAAACTATTTCAACTTCAATTGCATCAACTTCTTAATGGAGAAGTGAACTCGCTCTCCGATTCTATCATGAACATAATAGAATAAAGGAAACGCAACACAGTACAAATAAAAAAAAAACTTAAAATTTCAAATGCAACAAAATTAAAGAACTATCAGCATGACCCCATGTTGCGAATACCCGGCATTATGTATAGGTCCCAGCCTTTGTTGCTTCGTGAACCAGGCTCACTTCACTTCATAAAAGGTTCCATTCCACACACACCCAAGACCACTTAGCTTTTTAGAAGTAACTTATTATCATTAACTTATTAGAACAACCTAAAACGTCGATAAGAGGACATTCCACGTACAAACAGATTTTATAGGTAAATTTCAAGATAAAATGAATACTTTTCTTCGGTTTTAAGTCATAATGGTTAGTTTGATATGTATGGCAAACAGGTGAAAGACTGAGAAGGTTTCCTAAGTTAATATTCATTAACTTTCTATGAAGAAAAATATTTCTGCAACATTTTCCAATGCCCTAACTCAAAAAATAAAAGAAATTTCATTCCCTCAGAACTTTTATACAATTCGTAGAAAAAATCAACTATTTCACTTATATTACAATGATTTAACAAACCAAATATAAAAGTATTTATGTGATTTCAAAATCGGACCATTTTTCAATGTGTGATAACTTTTTCCCAGATTTTCTATCTAATGCATAATCATATTTAGTTTGAAAGAGGGACTTTCTTGTCTACTCAGGGGTTTCAAATATTTAAAATTAACATTAATGGTATATTCAGAGATGAGACTGATCAGAGAGCAAAGAGGAGGAAATTCAAAAGTTCGTTAAAAAAGTTTGCAAATGGAATATACAAAAAAGTATGCGGGAAAGATAATTAAACAATTTTAAAGATAAAATTAAATTTCTTATACTATATAATAATTACATTTCAAATATTAGAAGTTTCTGAAGTAATCTGTGAGGAAAGGGGAGCTAAGAGAGAAAATCTTTTGTTTTGACTCGTGGAAAATTATACTTTTTGTAGGAAAAACTGGTTGATGGTACACTGGACAAGAATTTTTTTTTTTTTTGATTTCTTGCCCAATGACCAGTTACTTAAATTTTAATTACATAATCATATTTAATTTGTAGGAGGATTTCTCTTCTCCTCTCAAGAATTACAATCACTTAATATTAATGAAATATATATAAACATTGATGGTACATTGGACAAGATTTTTTTTTTTTGATTTCTTGCCCAATGACCAGTTACTTAAATTTTAATTACATAATCATATTTAATTTGTAAGAGGATTTCTCTTCTCTTAAGAATTACAATCACTTAATATTAATGAAATATATATAAACATTGATGGTACATTGGACAAGATTTTTTTTTTTTTTGATTTCTTGCCCAATGACCAGTTACTTAAATTTTAATTACATAATCATATTTAATTTGTAGGAGGATTTCTCTTCTCTCAAGAATTACAATCACTTAATATTAATGAAATATATATTAACATTGATGGTACATTGGACAAGATTTTTTTTTTTGATTTCTTGCCCAATGACCAGTTACTTAAATTTTAATTACATAATCATATTTAATTTGTAGGAGGATTTCTCTTCTCTCAAGAATTACAATAACTTAATATTAATGAAATATATATTACCATTGATGGTACATTGGACAAGATTTTTTTTTTTTTTTTTTTTGATTTCTTGCCCAATGACCAGTTACTTAAATTTTAATTACATAATCATATTTAATTTGTAGGAGGATTTCTTTTCTCTCAAGAATTACAATCACTTAATATTAATGAAATATATATTAACATTGATGGTACATTGGACAAGATTTTTTTTTTTGATTTCTTGCCCAATGACCAGTTACTTAAATTTTAATTACATAATCATATTTAATTTGTAGAAGGATTTGTCTTCTCCTCTCAAGATTTACAATCACTTAATATTAATGAAATATATATTAACATTGATGGTATATTGGACAAGATTTTTTTTGCTTCTCTCATGTTTCAAAATACATGAAATTTACAGATGGAAAAGAGGGAACTGACAAATAATATATTGCAAATATTTAGTACAAAAAACTATTTAACATATATTGTATTGTAATTGATTAATTTTTTAAATACTAATTAGCAGTCGACTGAAACTAATATATATGCATACCACTCTACTGCAGTTTGTCTCCAGAAGCTACTCCCCGTACCACAAAAGTACAACTTTCGCTACTGGTACTAGATCGTTTGCAATGGGTGTGCATAAAATAAGAAAGATTCTTTATTCAAACATTAATAAAGAACTGTTGATATTGACACTCCCCCATGCATTCCGTCTCCAAAAGCTACTCCCCGTACCATAAAAGTACAACTTTCACTGCTGGTACTAGACCGTTTGCAATAGGTTTGTGTAAAATAAGTACAACTAGTAGGTGCTGACACCAGGTTAGAATTAGTTTAAGATTTAAAAAAGCCAAAAATAATAAATATCATGCAAAATCTCACTTTTTTTCAATATTAATGCAACTTTCTATCGATGTTATATTCTAATAATAGTTGTACATTAAATTAATTATATTAAACAAAATTTATATTCTCTATTAAAATAAATACTAAATTTGAAATTTTAGGAAAAGTACATAGTTTAAAGACAACTAGTTGTGCATTTAAAATACAAATTGTAACAAAAATATGCTTTTTAAAAACAGTAATATTAACACATTAACAATATCCAATAAATTGCAGGACTAAGTGGAGGAATAGGGTGTATATCATGGATTAACTTTGGAGATATTAGTTCTCAAATGTTTTCCCTTTAATACTCATTTATAAATACTACCCTTCTTCATAAAGTATTTTAGAAACCCAGAATACGAGTGGAGAAGTTTTTCTAAAACACTATTTTACGTATTGCAAAAACTCAAGATTTTTTTTTTTTTTAATATATAATTTAAATACTCCCTTCCTCCATTTAACCCTCCAATTGACAAAAACCACACAGCAAAGCAACTGCTTAAAAACTCAGACAGCAATATTGTCAAACTACCCGAAATTATCCCCAACCCCCCACTGAAGCACAAAGAGAAAGGGTGAGGGCGTCTAAACCAGACGCGTCGTGATTGGGCACCCAGACAGGCCACAGGTACCCTGATTTGCAAGGCTCTGGACAGGCGGACGACCCTGGAGGAATCCGTCTCTGGAAGCAGAAACCCCCACCTGCCATGTCAGGCGTCGCTCAAAAGACAGACCAACACAACAGACCACGGACTGAAATAGAAGGAGATATAAAGGCCCCAGGTCCAGAGATAACCTCCTTCAGTCTGTTTATACTGGGGCCTAGTCCATGAACTGATTTCGTGTTGTCTGCTGTCCGGCCGACAATACTGCCCTCTTAAGGACAAACGTCGTATCTGCAATCGGATTTAATATGGATGATCCATAGAAAAGCCAACTGCAAATATGAGGTTTATCCTTAAGAGGGTAGCATAGGAGGCATTACACTAAATGCTCTCCTCTTCCCACCCAGTCTCTTCTTAGCTTTCTATCCCTGCTACTAATAACTATCTAAAATTTTGAACAATTGATCTAACAACGAAAAAAAAGGCCCTAGCATCAAAACTGACTTAAAAAAAACTTTCCTGGTCATTACTTGCTTTGTTGTGTGACTTTTGCTTACAATTGATAAAAAATTTACAAATAAATATTTGCAACATTCAGGACCAATACTTAAAATATAATTTAAATACTTAAAAAACAATGATACAATAGCTTTTCCTTTGGAAGATGCAGCATTGTCGATGACCTTTTCTCTTGCGTTGAACCTACGTGTGCTTTAGAAATATGCATAAAGTACATTTTTTGTGACAAACATATCTAAGAACTTGGTAATGTTCAGAAGATTTTTTAAAGTTTATTTAATAAATCAAGTGATTACATTATATATTTAATCTTTGAAAATTTCATTAATTATTTTTTGATTTATAATAGCTTTCATAACTATTTTATTTAAATATTTAAATTAATTTTGAAATACATCTTGAAAGATTACCTAATTAAAAAAAATTATCAGAAGAAAAGAACCTATATTTTCTTTTATTGATTATGAATATAATTTTTCTACACTATTAAGTTTAGTAAATTTAAATTAAGTTTATTTTATTGTTTTCGAAAATATTTAACATTACTGTGAAGATATTTTAGGTTTAAAGTCCCAAGTTATCACACACACAAAAAATGCCAGAAAATGATCACCGAACATACATCCAATCCCTTATACAATATATTAACTAGAATTGTAAAATGCATCCAAGTTTTAATGGAGGTTTCTTTTTCTCTTTCCTGTATGGTAACAAAAAATATTTTACCAGCCTGCAGTAAGATTTTGGAGGGCATGGGGGGGACTGTTGAAATAAAAGGGGGGGAAATATCACAAGAATTAGTCACGACACTAACGCAATTTTTAACAGGTTCAAAACGTTGATTGCCTTGGAAACCAAATAAAAACCAAAGCATATTATACTCCAAATTTGATACAGATTTATTAAAATCCGAGTCCCCTCACATTGCATCAATAATTATAAAATAAAGTCTTTCCCTTTATAAAAGCTACTTAAAACGGGTGTAGAGCTATGAAATTTCCAACAAACATAAGTAGTTTTGGTCTTCACTTTTTAAAAACTGAATTTTTAAATTTAACTTTTTAATACATTTTTTTTACAAAGCAACTTTTAATCAGCTTACAGCTCTGAAATCTTCAACATAAATAATTTTGGCCTTCCAATTGGATTTTAGCAAATACTGTTAAAATATCCTCAGAGGTAAGAGGTGTTGTTTTATTGTATTAACGGGGGATATTGTTTTATTTATCAACATGGGTAAGGGTTTACACAGCAATTAAACTTTCAACGAGTGAAGCGAGCTTATGCTTGGGCAGTGATGAACCTTTCAATGAGTGAAGCAGGCCTGTGATTATGTAACAATGAATTCTTCAACGAACAAAGTGAGCCAGTGCTTATGTGCCAATTAACTTTTTAGTGAGCAAAGTGAGCCGTTTGTGTAGCAGGGAACCATTCAGCAAGCAAAGCTAGCCTGATCAATAAGCGCCAAAAGTTGGGACTTGGACACCAATGGCAGGTCTCTACAGTATGAGGCAATGCAGCTAGTAATGCATATAACACTCCACAGTCACATACTCTCGCAGTATTACTTTACAGTCATATTTTGAAGCACAAAGCTTGTATAAAATTGAAATTCTACTTATCCTGGTCATCCAACAGAATTCAGTTGATCTCCGATTCTTGTGACCTTCAAATTCAAAGAAGAGCCTCTGCCAACTTGTGAAGCTCATTATCTGAAGAAAGAGAGAAATTCATGCATATCAACTGAGTTACGAGCTTTACTTGAAAAAAATGTGAATCATACATTTCATTGTCAATCATACATTCAGGTAATGAAGAAAGGTTGCGATAATGATATTTGCATTTACGTTAGATGCTGAAAAAAACTAGTTACAAAAATGAACGCAGGTAGAAGTAAAGCAGGACACAGTAAGAAGTAACTCATTATTTCCAAAATCTATAAAATCTACTTCTAGGTTGATCATATACTCATTCCCCTCCATATAGCCATTTTGATAAACAATGAATAAAATGGCCAAGCAGAATTACGTATTAAAAATATTATTAACAAAACTTTATAATAAAAGTCTTTATATGGGTGCCTATTAAATTCGTTATATGGGTGCCTATTAAATTCGTTATATGGGTGCCTATTAAATCCTTTATATGCATTATAAATTTGCATTATATATTGCCAACTTTTATGTGCAATTGTAACTCAAACAATTTTCAGCTCAGATTAAGTTTTCATAGTATCTCACCATTACATAGAAAATCACCAAGCCGTATCATTAATTATATTTTTTCCTTACCACAAAAACTTGATAGAATGCATTGTCATCGACGAGTCTATCTGTCAAATTTCAGATCTAATGGATAAATGCAAGTTGGTTAATTAGCCCCTCCAAAGATTTACAAACACAAAATCGAAGTTAATATAAAGGACTTAAGATACTTGAAATTTTTAGCTAAAAACCAACCCTCAATTCTGAACATTCAAGTCCATTTTATACTAAAATAAAGAAAAGTAAAAAAAAAAATTATTCTTAATATATGTATGTTTCATATTTTCTGCCAAGAGCTGCATACAACACCAGCTTATAAATAACTTATCATTTCAGTGTTTAAGCTGGGGTACAAATTTTCTTCAGCAAAAAAGCTAAGATCACAATTTTTATTTTAGCGAAGTGCTTACGAGTTCTATTTCTTGTTAATACATTTAAAACACTTATTATAAAATCATTATTAACTTTACATATAAAGCTATTTTATACCAGAGTTCATCTTTTCGAGGTGCAGCGCACCCTGCCTGCCATTTTTCTATAAAAATAGCGCCTTTCCTGCCCTTTCTCAGAAAAAATTTCATCCTGAAAGAATTCGAAAAACTTTTGGTTTTTCCCTCCCAACAGTATGCTAATTTTATAGCGTCCTGCATGACGTAATAACATTGCTGTGGAGCTACAGTAAGCAAATGTATAAATTTGTGTGCCTGAGTGTTTTTTCTTCTGCTTGTGCTTTGCCAATGCTTATGTTCTCACCTTAAGATGAATAAAGAATATTCACCTGTTAATGTTTCGTGCTCTTTTTCGAATAGGATTGATAGGGTCTCTTGTTAGTACGTAGCTAACATTAAATGGTAGCAGAGCGTTGGTTCTATTGATCTTGTTCGGGAAAGGAGCCGTGGTTCAAGAGGATTTAATTCGAAAAAACATGGCAAGCACAGAGTTTTCAGAAAGTGTGTTGAACTTTCAAAAGTTAAATAAAGACAATTTCAAGAGTTGGAAATTCAACATGAAAATGTACTTGTTGAGTCAAGGACTTTTTGGTTTCATTGACGCTACAGAGCCAGAACCTGCAGCGGGAGCTTCAGAGGCAAAGCGGCGTACTTACAAAACTCGGCAAGCGAAGGCACTATCAATAATATACCTGAGTATTGAGGAAGAACTTAAGTCCTTGGTAATGGAAGAGGAAACTCAAGTCACAGTCTGGAAAGAAATATCTGATGTATTCCAGCCGACTACCAGTGCAAGAATTCCAGCGTCAAGAAAAGAGTTTATAAGCATGAAGTTTACCCCACCGGAAATGATGACCATGTATGCCGGACGTTTGTTTGGAGCTGCAAAAGATTTAGAACTTGCTGGGGAAATTATTTCTGATGATGAAATTGCCTACCAATTACTGTATCAACTGCCTGATAATTATGACAACGTTGTAATGCAATTGTATCAGCTATCTGATGAAAAGTTCACATCACAAGCTGTACGACAAGCCCTTATCGCTGAGTATGACAGACTACAACACAAGAACACTTCAAGTCAAATGGGTACCAGTGCATTTTCGTCAACTAGAGCAAACTATAAGAAACGAGAGAATGCGTCTACAAAGCCAAAAAAGGAGACAAGAACTTGTTACGGTTGTGGGATTGTCGGACACTTATTGAGAAATTGCTGGAAAACCAGGAAAAGGACATCAAGGAAGATGTCAGAAGAGCACAATTCCAAATATAATACAGCGGAAGCTTTCTTCTCATCGGCAATGATTTCTGGACAAACTCAATCAGATTGGATATTAGACACAGCAGCCACTGACCATTTTTGTAATGACCAATCCTTTTTTACAGACTTTCATCCTATGACGAACAGTCAAGCAACAATTGCTGAAGGAACGACTGAAATTTTTGGTATAGGTAATATTAATTTGAGTATTAACGACAAGAATTGTAAAGTAAGTCTTCCATTGAGAAATGTATATTTTGTCCCTGGAATGAGTAGAAATTTAATTTCTTGTCGATTAATTGATGATAATGGTTACAGTGCTTTTTTGAAAAATGGTTAAGTAATTTTAAGAAATCCTAGAAATGAAAATTTCTTAACTATACCATTAATTGATAAATTTTACACAGTTAAAGCAAATGTCATTAAAGAAAATCAAATCGAAGCTCATGTACTTAATAGAAATAATATTATGGTTTGGCATGCCAGGTTTGACATTTAAATTCCACAGCATTACGGGAATTTTCTAAAGTTAAAAATGTAGTAGGTCTTGAAAAACTAGCGGGAGTAATTGAAAATTGTGAAGTTTGCAACTTAAGTAAAGCTACAAATGTTTCTTTTAAAGGACAAAATCAAATTTACAGTACTGAAGTATTTGAACTTGTTCACATGGACTGTACTAGTGGGTCTTGCACTAGTTAATTCACTTGGTAATTCTAGGTATTTTTTAAGTATCATTGACGATTTTTCGAGGTTTGCAGAAATTTATTTCATAAAAACTAAGAATGAAGCTTTTGACTGTTTCAAACAATACCAAGCAGAATATGAAAGACAAACAGGTAAGAGAATAAAGCGGATTCGATTCGACAATGGGTTAGAATTTTGCGCAGGATATTTCGAAACTTATCTAAAGACCCAAGGGATAAAATACGAAAGAACCAATATTTACAGTGCTCAAATGAACGGGACAGCTGATCGTTATAATAGATTATTAATAGAGGGTACTCAAGCTATAATGACCCACGCTAAACTACCCAAGAAGTTATGGGCCGAAATTGTATATGCTTTCAATTATTTAAGAAACAGGTTCCCACATAAGAAATTAAAAGGAAAAGCCCCATTAAATGTCTGGTTGAGCAGGAAGTTTTTTGTTAGACATTTAAAAATTATAGGAACAGTAGCGTATACTCATATCCCTAAGCAGCAGAGATAAATTGGATAGAAACGCTAATCGTGGTATTTTAGTAGGTTAAGCCAAAAATACTAAAGGGTATAGGATTTGGTTACCGGATAAAAATAAAATCATAGAAACTAAGCATGTTAAATTCGATGAACTAATTTGGGGTAATTATATTTCTAACGAGAAAATAAGAATGGAAAATTTAGTTAGAATTCACGAAAGTAGTGTAAGCGATTCGGAGGAAATCTAACTAAATGTTGTTCCAAAGGCCGAATCGGAACCTAAACCTGATAGCAAACCAACAAAAGGGGTTAAAGATTGGAAACGAGTCGAAAGAATTCGTAAAAACGGTTATTTCCCCAACTATCCTCAAAGGTCTGAATGTCTGAGAAATTTAAACGACGCAAAGAAATATTGTGAACAAGTTGGAATGGATTTTAATCCAACTGATTTTGATTTTAAACCTAAAACTTTGAATCTTAACCCGGATTTAAATGTAAACACCTCGAATAAAAAATATTCGGATAGCGAAACTAGCGATTTAACGGATGCATGTTCAGAGTCAGATGCAGAAGCTCATTGCATAGAAAGAGTTATTCCAAAATCCTTTAAGGAATCTCAAAGGTTACCAGAAAAAGGTGAATGGTTAAATACCATGCGAGAGATTAATACGCTAAACGAGAGGGATGTTTATGATTTAGTACCTAGACCACCAGGAGTTAAAATTCTTGGTACAAAGTGGGTTTATAGTCTAAAAAGGGACACTGAAGGATAGGTTAAAAGATTTAAAGCTAGGTTGGTTGTAAAAGGGTATAATCAAGTTGAAGGTCTTGATTTTTCTTAAACATTTTCACCTGTCATATGTTTTTCCTTAGTGCGTTTATTTATGGTGTTGTTGGTAGTTATAAATGGGTGGACTCATTGTCCCCTAGACATTAAATGTGCATTTTTATACGGAAAATTAAATGAAGATATTTATGTTCAACAGCCAGAAGGTTTCTTAGTGAACACTGGGCATGTTATGAAATAACATGGACCCTTTAATCGCTATAAAGCGATTAAAGGGTCCTTTCTAAAGAAGTCACTATACGGACTTCGTCAATCAAGCAATCAATGGTTTGAAGAATTAAATCTATCACTTTTGGAACTGGGTTTTGATAAAATTTTGAATTGTAATTGTGCATACATTTTTGATTCTAAAATATTAGTTCTTATTTTTGATGACTTGGCTGAATTTGTGGAGAATGAGACATTAATGAAAAAGGCTATAAATTTAATGAACTCTAAATTCGATATTAAAAATTTAGCAAAAAAGCATAGCTTTGTCAAGCATGGAATCAGAGTTTATTTCTTTGTCAGAGACTGTCAAGGAACTCTTATGGTTAACAAGAATAACTAATAATTGTTCTTTTTTAGTTCCTTTCATTAGAACACCTAAAATCTTTTGTGATAGCCAAAGTGCTATATTTTTTTCAAATAATGCAGTAGAAAATCAATGAACGAAGCACATCGACATACGTTACAAATTTGTAAAAGATCATTTGGCCTCAAAATTGTTTGGAACTTTTTTACATTTCTGGAAAGCAAAATGTTGTGGATTTGTTAACCAAACCTCTAACATTTGAAAAGGTTCAAATTTATTGTGAATGGTTATTTGACCAAAAGTGAAATCCCAAAGAAAGGTGGGATATGTTGGAGATGTGTTCTTCGGTATTCTAATTTTATAGCGTCCTGCGTGACGTAATAACATTGCTGCGGAGCTATTGTAAGCAAATGTATAAATTTGTGTGTTTGAATGGTTTTTTCTTCTGCTTATGCTTTGCCAATACTTATGTTCTCGCCATAGGACGAATAAAGAATATTCACCTGTTAATGTTTCGTGCTCGTTTTCGAATAGGATTGATAGGGTCTCTTGTTAGTACATAGCTAACAAAATCGCCTGTCGCGCATACGCATTCATGTTCAAACGTGCATCCTATATATCAGGGACTGAAACCATTGAGTAGATGTCCATATAACGTGCTTCATTAGTAGGTGGATTGTAGGGAGCCGTCTTACAATTTCCAAGTGCACATTAGTAAACTCCGATGGCCATTTCGTACGTGTTTTGATTAAGTGTATTTCGTTGGATTTTTACCATGCCTCCTTCAAAATAGAGAAGAAAGGAATTTGAAAGATTTGATTAACTTAATTAAAAGGTGTATAACCATCAAATGTTTATACTAAGAATTTAAAAAGAATATTTCCGTTTGGGCACGCGCAATCGTGATGTCCTCCTGTTAAATTTAGGGGGTGTTTTTGATAGTTTACCTGTTGCAAATTAATTTCAAAACATCCGTTTCATATTTAAAATTTAATATAACAGGAATGCAATAAAAATTCCAGATTATTTCCAATTCTTAAATAAATAAAACTTCTATTACAGCTTACATAATAGCGGCATGCAAGGCAAAAAAAAAATCGTCGTTTTGGCGCTAAATTTGATCCAATTTGGAAAATAAAAAAATGCACAAATTTCAGGGCATAGTCCAAGTTCTTTAGTCGGAATACTCCTTGTGATATCCCACAATGAATAATGTTAAATTTGAAGAAACTCTATTCTCTATCTGACAATAGCAAAACTAAGAGATGAAGTTTAAGGTTGATTCATTCAAACTTTAGAAAATTTTGAAAGAGTGAAAAGTTCTTATCTTAACACATTTTCATTGCACTAAAACATTCTTATCCTAATTTTACTGATATACTTATCTTAATTTTTACTTATCTTAATTTTACCGATATTGTACAGTAATTGAAAGTTGTGCGATGTTCCACACCCATAGTTCACACTAGAGCAAGAAAGTTATTCTCCCGCACTACTAGCAAAAAAAAAGTGCTACTTTCGCCACGATTTTCTTATTCAAAATAACTGAAAAAAAAGTTTCATTTTTGTGCATGTTTTGTTATTAAAAAAATGTTTTAAAATATTGATCATACCTTCGAGCGCTCTTTGAAGCGGTCCTTTTCTTCTCTGAGCTCTTCAACGCGCAGGAACACTTCTTCAGAGATGGGGCTAGAAAAAGAAACATTACAGTTATACTACAGCATAACGCAGGCTTCATAACGAGTTTCATATACAGGCTTATCCAAAAAGGAGGGTTTCGTTCCTTTAAATATTGAATATCCAGAGTGATTTGCACGCAGAAGAAAAAAAAAAGGAAAAAAAAGGGGAGGGAAAATGTAAGGAAACATAAGAATAAAATCCATAAAAACAAAGTTTTCATTATAAATCCTTTATAAAAATAGCCAATTTCTATATTCATTTACAAATCACTGTTTCTGTTGCCAGCGTGCGCTTGGTGTTGGCATCTAAATTTTAAATATCAAAAACATTTCTATCAGCAATATGTGCAGCAAACAACGGTTCAAAATTTATTGATTAAAAATGAAAGCGAATTTATGCACCGGCATCCTTTTAAACATCTTTTATTTATTCTGATTAAAAACAATTTTATTCTTTATTAAAATAATTTTTTGGCAACAGGAAAAAGTTTCAGTTAAATGCTCTTTCAGCGCGATTGGATGACGGCAAATTGGTTTATTAGTATTCCGTAAAAGCGTTCTTTTAGTGACAGTGGCAATGTTTTTATAGATACACAACCTGAAAACTTAAAAAAATTTTACTCGAGTTCCACCACCCTCCAAAGAAAAAAAGAAAAGAATAATAATAATTTAATCTAGATCTGGTTGAAGAAGCTATTGATAATTATTCAATCACGTTTTCTTGGTTTCCGATTGCAGGGGTCAAAGTGACAAAATAAGAATATATAGGATTTTTAAAAAAAAAAATATAGGACAATTTAAAACAAATAACTGCACACAGTTGCTACTGAACTTAAAAATTTAACTCGTTATACATTTATATAGGCGTTATATTGTATTTAAGAGAATGAAAACACACCTTTAAAAAAAGAAATCGCCTGATTTTGAACATGTCATCCGTTACTGTCTCAATATTCCATCCCTAAATGAAGTTTTATTAATTACATTATTTGCAATCTTGAGTCTTTTGTTTCCAGCATCTATAACTGCTTGAACTGCTCCAATTTCTTTAAGTATTTTCTTTTTATCTCTGTTTGCAGTCTTTTGTTGGTTCAGATTTATTGTTCAGTGTCGGTTGGATTAGCGGCGAAAATTGGGAGATTTAGCGCCGAACCGGAGACTTGGTTTTCCGGAAACCCTAGCGACCGTTTGGATTTGACAATACAACGTATTGACGTCATTTTAAATTTTAACGACTTTTATGAAAAAGTTGGCTTGATTTAAAAAACCCTCCCACACCTCTTCCAGAAAAAGCAACAGATTGATGAGCTGATGTTGAAATACTAGTATGCAAAATCTGAGAGTACAGTCAAATCTACTACACAAATCTCTCAAGGGTTCATGCAAATAACAAACCAACAACTTACTTTGTTCTTTTCCAGGTAACCTTTCGTCACATTCCGAACGATCACAGCAAATTCACCGTTTAGGTGCCTCCTTCCTGATGCCGGTCATAATAGTCTCTAGAGATGCATTTCAATTGTAAGATCCTCATTGTCTTCCGTGTCCTGAACTGACTGTGTTTCCTGTTAGAGTTGAGCTTTTGGTGCCTCCTTCCTAATGGCAGTCATCATACCCTCTAGAGATGCAATAGAATTGGAAGATCACCATTATCTTCTGTTTTCTGAACTGTGTTTCCAGAGCTCGTTAGAACTGACTGTAGTTCGTGCCAGAGCTGAGCTTTTGGTGCCTCCTTCCTAACGGCGGTCATCACTCTCTAAAGGTGATTTGCAATTGGGAGATCATCACCTTCTGTTTCCTCAGGGTTCCCACTCAAATCACAGAATGAAAATCCATGACTTTTCAATGACTTTTAAGGGCCATTGAAAATTTGTTTTCAGGCATCATGTCTATATATATATTTTTAATAAAGTATATTCTGCTAAAATAGTTACAAGTTGGTGAATGCCTAACACAAATATGACGGTGCAGATAAGTGGCGGTCACTCGGGAATAGCAAGTCCAAGTTGTATTCTTATAAATTTTGCAGTTGGACACACAACATGAACATAAATTAAGAACTTTTAAGGACTTCTTAGCATTTTCAAGGACTTTTAAGCACCTCTAAGCATTTCCAAGCTCTTTCAAGGCCTTGAAAATAATTTCTAAAATATTAAGCACTTTTAATGACTTTCAATTACCGTAGGAACCCTGTTCCTGAACTTCTGTTTTTCCTGAGTTCATTAGAACTCTGTTTCCTGCTAGAGTTGAGCTCATTACAAACATCTACCTTCTACTTTGGTTTTACTAGCACAGCTTCCAGCGATGCAACCGTTGATGCCTCCTCAGATGGCCTCTTGGGGAATTGTTTTGTTCTTGTGGTCATCATTGGGAGCACAAATTCTCTTCTCCAGGTCAGTGTCTTGGATGCTATTAACGCCATATTGTCCTGATGCAGCTCTTGCATGCTCTCTATAACATATGCCCGGATATCCGTGGAATTCACCTCCCATGATGGTCACCAATCACGTTACCAGCAGAAACCCTAAGTCCTAGGTTCAACTGAAACAAAAAAGATGCCATTTTATATAAAAAAAACTACTTAACCATAAGTTAAATGTTTTATGAAAAAAATTCAAAATTCAGCCAAACTAAATATGAACTGCCATCCACATTTATGTGCCTTTTGAGGAATTCCTAGCAAGGCTCATTCCCTATACTAGCTGTGTTACAATCTCCTAACCCAGTGCATTTAGAAACTATTTTCTATAAAACCTTGACATCTGGCAAGTAGGTAAGAAACAGATCACTTCATGAAATGACATGAATTGTTTTCATTTAATGCCTATTTATTAATTAAAATAGCATAAGACAACACCAGATGGAGCCACAGCATATGCATTGACGTAAAGTTTCCAAATATAAAATATATTAGACGTTATTTTGAAGTTTTTAATTTCATGAAATAATAATTTTCGTTCCTACTCAGCAAATGTCCAGCCAAATCTTTTCTATAAAGTGGTTTTTAAATGCACTGGGCTAAAAGATTGTAACATAGCGAGTATCTACAAGTTAAAGGACATTTGAAACTGTTTACTGCAGAATGGGATTGATTACGTCGGTTTACTAAAAGTGTGTGCTAAATAAAAACATTGTATACATTTATTATCTGTGTATCACAAGAAAGGTTCAAATCACTTTGTCTAGCCTTGTCTGTTGATGTGGATGAGAGTAGCTCTCTAATTTCCACCGTAGATTCTAGGAGAAAGATATACCAGGGGGCTCAATGAGTTAGCTAGAAAAATACTTTAGGTAGGAATTTTAAGGATAGTTCCAAAAATTTCAGGAACATTTTAGGGATAATTCATAAAATTTCAGGGATATTTCTTTTGAATCTGATATAGGCTCCTAACACAGGCAAATTCTTTCCAAAGCTTGTTAACTGACAAAAACTGCCAATAGTCAAAAAATTAAACAAAAAAAAGTAATATCAGTTACATAATTAAACAAATGCATTATTTTAGCTAATATGCGAATTTAATTAATCCCACTTTTCTCAGCTGGAGGAATACAGAGGATTTTCGGAGGTATTGGAGAAAATCGGGTCAAAGGCACGACTAACCAAGGGTTGACTATGCACTTCTTCATCATTAAGCAAATGTTTTTGTTTTCAACGTTACTTTAATTTAACCGTAAGAATAGTTAGTCAAGCTGAAATGAAAAAAATTACTAAATGATCTCAAGTTCTAATAAGTAATTTACTCTTATTAAAAAGCAGAGAACGTGTAAAGCATTCCAATGGCATTTATTTAAAAATTGCTTTGTAGTTTTAAAGATTAACAAAATGGGGAAATAGTATTTTGTTTACATGTAATGGACCACCTAGACAGCTGTTTATTAACATTTTCTATTTTTTCAACCAACTCAGTATTTCCTATATATGAAAACCTTACATTAATTACATTTTTCACATGAAATCCTTAAACATTAATAAACTATACCAGTTCAGGTGGCCACAAAACTTTTCCAGAAGTCTAGATGCCCAGATAGAATAGAAAATGTATGTTAGAGAGGTATATAATATGCCAACTTTTTCAAAATAGTTTAGACGGTGATGAAAAGTTTAAATATTTCCGTAACATTAAAACTTCTAACGGTTACCACCACAATTCTCCGAGTAAATGGGGCCAAAATACGGTGAACAGGAAAAGAATGATAGAAAATTTTCTTGATTTTCGTGAAGTTTTAAAAAAATCCCTGACCAGGATGGCCACAAAATTCAGGAAAAAAAGTTCTTTGATAATTTCTGACATATTTCGGAAAAAATTCCGATTTTAAGGCCAACTTTTTTTTAAATTTCTCCATTTTTTCCAGATGTGTAGACATTCTAATACAACATGGATAAATAGCCAATATTTAAAAAAAAAAAGTCTTAGCGTTAATTAAAAGTTTAAACTATTCCGTAACCCCCCCCCCCCATTAAACTTCTGGTAATTCTCTCATCCGCCAAAATACGGATGAACGGGAAAACATGCTTGATATAGTAAAAAAATGTCCTTGATCCCGATATTTTACAGAAAAACGGAATGTAAAGCTCCCCGACATTTCCAGGTTCTGTAGCCACTCTGTACTTATTCTAAACCCACTAAAATTCGGCTCTGTGACCTACAGTTTGGGAAATGCTGGTGTATATATCACCACATAAAAAATAAACTTATGGGGACACGGTCCATACCACTTATACATTTATTTTTATTATTGAATTTTTTAATTAAAAATTTTATGGTCCTTATTTGAATGTATATGAATGAACAATATTTCACACAAAAGAAATTAAATTCTTTTTCATATTTTAAAAAAAATTAAAAAAGCTATGGCTTTTTTAAATACTAAAAGAAAATTAAAAAAATTTTGTAAAAAATTCTTTGAATTATATTATACAAGAATTGGCATTAAAATCTGGAATACTCATAGTAATTAAATACAATATAAATGTTTATTCCCAATAACACACATTTTTTTTATATAAATCTGCAAACATTTTACTTTAGTGTTAAAAAAATGAAAAGTACAACATATATTGTTATTTAGAATGCCAATTTATAAAATAGACATATCTTAAAACATGCTTTAAAAATTTCAGAATTCTCCTTTGATTAGTTGGTTGGTTTTCAGATTATCTGGCGCCGTCAGCAACACAAGGGCTATAATGTGCCAAAACATTCATCATTAGACAAGCCACCATACATTTATAAACACCTATGCCTAACAAGGGATCCGAACCTGCAATTATTTTATAACTTTTAAGGTAAATTGTATATTATCATTTCGGATGTAATTTTCTAATAACTTGGACATTCTTTATCTTGCAATTTAGATTTCTTTTATTTAGTTTTTGCAAAGAACAATAAATGGTTTATAAAAACCAAGTTCATTCAAAGAAGTTATAAATAATCGAAACAATTTGATGTAATTAAACTAATCATTAAAACAGTTAAATTATTATAACTAATGAAACTTTAAAAGTATTGAAAACTATTATAAAACTAATTATTGAAAATAATTATTAAATATAAATATTTCAATAATAAAATATACTGTTAATTACAATTAATTACTTTTGAATTATTTTATTATTAACTATAACTACAAATATTTGATTACTGATTATATTGAAAATTTGGGCCAGCATAAATCTAAAATCACAGGGCCGATATTGCTTCCCAGTGCACCCGTCTGAATACCTTAATAAAACCTATAAAAATCGAAGGTGTCCCCCCCCCCCCCCTACCTTCAAAAACCTTGTGAAACTTTATAAATACCTCAAGATTTGAAACTTTTAATAGGATTTACAAAATAAAACCATAAAATACCCCCTTCCTTTAAAGTTGGTATGAAAAGATATTCACTTGAATCACTCTAATCTTTGGAGACTTTCGTCAGAAACCTCGTAAAATTTTAAAATTACCTAGAGCTTCGCAGGAATTTTTAGGTTTCTAGAAATAAAACCTTAAAAATACCTCTAGTTAGATATTTTCCCATGAGGTATTTCCAGGTAAAATCTCAAAAATACTTTTAAATACCTTGAATACCTAGTTTAAACCTACAAAATACGTTTTACTTTAGTGAGCGATGTGTGAATAATCAACTTACTTCCCGGATCGCAGCTGCCCAGGGAAGCCCCAGGACACTGTGTTTGGAATATCTGGATTAAGGATGTAATCCAGTGCCCTCGGAGACCTTGCGAGGTGTGCTAATGGGTCCGCGGGGGTGGTGCCACCAACACTGAACTCGGCTCTGCTGGTAACAGATTCCGAGGTGAAATCGTGCTTGGTCGGTTGCTTGGGAAAGAGCAAGGATCCCTCAATTTTGCCACACTGGGATGCATCGGCCGTGTGGGAGGCTGTTGCACACTCTCTAATCAAGAAAAAAGGTTTTGTAAACAACAACAATTGCATAGTATTTGCCAAGCAATAATTGCATAGTGGTTCATACAACTTTTGAAAAGTAAACAAAAATAAAAATAAGTAGTTATTAACTGCTGTGGTTGGGTGGTTTGATAATTTTGCACAAGGGTAACACGTGGTCCATACAATACTGAGCCAAGCAAATGAGTGAACATCAATTTAAAATTTAACAAAGTTAAAAATTAAGAAAAAAATTAATACAAAGACCAAAGAGGAAATATTTTAGGGGGTGGAAGCATTTCACAAAAAAATGACTCTCGGTCTGTCAGACCGCATGCAGCAGTTAAAGGTTAAGGGCATTTAAAAGAACCTTTTTAAATTTAAGTACCTCTTACAGAGTTCCCCCTGAAAACACAGAATGAATATCAAAGACTTTTCAAGAACTTTTAATAACCTAAATAATATTTTTTAAGGCCGGTCGAAAATTTATTATCATGTATCAGGTTGGTTGGTTGTTTTCATATTATCTGCCGCCGTCAGCAACACAAGGGTTATAATGCGCCGAAACATTCGTCATTTGACAAGCCAACATACATTTACAAACACCTATGCCTTACACGGGACTCGAACCCGCAACTTCGCTTCATGTATCAGGTCTTTAATGAGTGACTTTGATGCTGCTTGGCTCAAGAATATTAACCCTTTGCACTCGAGGCCTTTTTCGGGCGGAGGTACCAAGGTTGGTTGGTTGTTTTCAGATTATTGTGTTTTCACAAATTATGTGGCGTCATCAATCTTTGGCGGCTGCTACTATCACTAAAAGGTCAACCTGTACCTGGTTAATACAAATAAAGAGTTTTTAAGGACCCTTCAAATTGAAATGAATGAGTTCAGAAAGACTTTTTAGAGATTTGTGGGAATCTAGTTTTCTACATGAATGTAAAAAAAATTTAATTAACGATAACTATTGTTACAAATGAAATAATTGAAATCCTCACCTGGTTGCCGCTGGATACTCTTCGGATTCTTCCTCCATTGGCCAATCAAAGCTACAAGAAGGAAGAATCGATATAAATTGCTTTGAATGAAATTTTACATAATCAAGGTAAGACATTCAAACCCCTTTAACCCTTAAGTGGAAGTCCTAGTAAACATAATTTCCTATACTCGCTGTGTTACAATCTTCTAGCCTAGTGCATTTAGAAACTACTTCCGATAAAACCTTGAAAATGGATGAGTAAGCACGAAAATGATCACTTCACGAAATGACATAAATTGAACAAATGAAATGAAAACAGAAATAAAAGAAACCGTCAGGTGGGGCCACTCCATATGCATTGAAGTACGGATTTCAAATATAAAATATATTAGACGCTATTTTAGAGTTTTTAATTTATGTTATTCCATTAAGTGATCATTTTCGTACTTACTCACCAAATATCAAGGTTTTATAGAAAGCAGTTTCTAAATGCACCCGGGCTAGGAGATTGTAACACAGCGAGTATAGGAAATTATCTTTACTAAGACTTCCTCTTAACCTTAAAAAATACTTCAGAGCCTTATTTCCCAAAAGGCCTGTGAGGCCCGTGCCTAGGGCCTAAATTGCATGAAAAATTCGGAATTATTATGTAATTGTGAATATTTTGTTCAGAGATTGCATTTGATCAATGCCATAACATATTAAAATATATTTTCATAACTCTTATTAGTGGTACTATTCCGTTTTCCGAGCACAAGAGATAAATTGCCAAATAATGTAGAATTTCGCCAAATTTCTTCTTTTAACCATAAGGGGAAAGTTTGTTTGGGTCCATATGCTCTATTCTTTGAATTCATTTTCAAAACAAAGCATGTTTTCCTTCCATTCGCTTCGCAACGCCTCGCGTTTGGTTGGCGACATTTGCGCACGGAAAATGGAAGAGTACCCTCTTAGTTATTACAATAATAGTATCGTGTCATTAATTTAATTAAGACGTTAATAGACCATAATCGAATTGTCATTAGTAAGTAAATAACATCAACAATTTTCGGTGGGTGAGGGGGGTGGAGGGGACATCTGCTACTTTGGGCGTACAGTAATATATTTTCTAAATCGGGTGCTGAACTGCATCGTATGTTTAAAACGTCATATCTCTTTTTATAGCAACCTTTGTATTGTGATTTTTTTATTTTTTTTTAACAAAACTATTTTATCGTTTTCACTCGCAACTAGAATCTTTGACAGTTTTATTTCTTTATCTCTGGCAATTTTCTTTGTTGGCAAGCTATCCGAGTACAGTTTCATTTCGGTGGATGTTAAGATTTCTGATTATTTATACAAAATGTAATTTAAAAAAAAAAAAAACTTGTTTTCGGATAGAAATAAGGTAAGAGTAACGAAGAACTGATCTTTTTGAACTGATTAATTTACACAAGAAAATTGTAGATGTACAAAATACATCAATCGCTGATGTCAGAATACACTGAGCTCACTGACTACGCTACAATAATGGGTGTGAACAGGTTTTGCTACATCCTGACGATGGGCCAATTCGTTAAAACTCTTTAAGAGTATCCGTGGTTATAAAATTAAAATATTAATCAAAATTCAAACTTAAAATGGCTTATTTTCTTGTTGTTATCAACATATATTTAAGTTTAATTCAAAACTATTCGAGCAGATTATCAATATTATTATTAAAGTTGTGATTAGTCCTGAACTATATCTTTAGGCGGAAGGATCCATCGTACAGAGGATCAACTTATGTTGTCCCGAGCTCAGTCCAGTTTTTGTTCAGGGATTGAATGATCAGGATTTGATCGTCCAAATGCATACAGGTTTCCACTGTTTCCAAGTCCACATCTTATCATGAAAAATGCACTTCTTAATATACCAGGGCAAACTTATAAGAAAATTATATATTTTAGAGCAGTGATTCTCAACCACTGTGCCGCGGCAATTTTGTATGCCGCCAAAAAAGTTTACGCAAAAAAGTTTTTAAGTAAAGTTTTACGACCAAATATAAATGAAATTATTAAAAAACATCAAGCTCAAATTTCTCCATTAAAAGTATTCTTATTATTCATTTGTAATTAATCCCTTAACCCCTTGGGTACAGATTTATTTGGAAAAATTCTTGCGTTTTGAACGTTTGGTTCAGAACAATAAAGGAACTTTGAAGGAATACAGCCACAAAAAAAAAAAAAAAAAAAAATTTAAAGTATAGGTAAACCAATCGATGTTTGACTTAACCAATCATGGGCTCTTGTGACATTAAAATCTATCCAATCAAACTAGTTTGAATGACGAATTAGGTTCGTCATTATTAACAGGCAAAACAAGTGCATGACGAATCTCAGCCGTCATATGTACTCAAAGGGTTAATAAACGTACTGTTGTTTTTGTAGTACATATATTATTTTGTTTTACATTCCAAATTATTATCATAAACTATTTTACACAGTGTACTATAGGTAAGTAAACAACTTTTAAACTTATCTTGTTCTTTGTGTGCCGCCAAATTTTAAAATCGTTAAAAGTGTGCCGCGACAAAAAAAAAAAAGGTTGAGAATCACTGTTTTAGAGCTTAAACTAACAAAAAATAGAGGAAATTCCTACCGGCCCGAGGCTTGTGCTGCCACCTGATCCCGGAGGATTTGCAACTCATTCTTCAGCTTTTCATTCTAAAATGAATCATAAAAAAAAGAAGAACTTTAGGGAAATAGTTTCTAATGTGGTGGTCTCGTGTACAAATGACAAACACAACACCTAGGCACTAGTGATCACTTTTGCCTGGTGGTTAGCGGGTCTAGGAGTTCCGGGTTCGACTTGTCGTCGCTACATTGGTGACCCGAATATTCTACTGCACGACTTACACACCATCCACACTCCACATCTCTGACAACTTACTGCTGCACAGCAATCAACCTCTGGCGACTCACTGCCACACGCAACGCACTCAACTCCCACGCAAGCAATGAGTGGAAATTTCCCTGATTTTCGTGAAATTTTAAATTGGTTCCATGACATTTCCCTGAATTTTTCCAGAATCAGAAAGCTCCCTGACATTTCCCTGATTTCCAGGATCTGTGGCCACTCTGTGATAAATGACAACACAGCAATGCAATGTAAATTCAATTTTTTTTTTTTTTTTTTTCCAGCTTGCATAACAGTGATCTTCCATGGAAACACAGTTAATTCTAAGTTTTTAACAAGTTACTAAATCAGTTTTCGCCAAGATGGCACAACCATTGAATCAAAAACAAATTCTTAATTAAAAAAAAAAAATTGCATTTGTATTTATATTTTTAAATTTAATTAGTTTTATTCTAATTTTTCTATTAATGATTCAAATAATTAAGATTCAAAATAATCAGTAACTTACTTCCGCAGTCAGTTCCCGCACTTTTCTGGCTGCTGCTGCTAATTCCACTTCACTATCCTAGAGAAGCAAAGAAAACAAGCCTGGTAAGTTAAAAGTTCCTAAATATGTCATTCACAAGTGTAACAGATTTTCCAAAAGTATGAGGACATGATGAAATTATTATCATATTTAAGTAGTTTATCTTTCTACAATATTTCAGGACAACAATACTTGAGCCTTTAGTATACGCTTTAGGAATGATCCTTCCGCGTCAAGATATAGTTCCGGTCAAATCACAGCCAATCAGGGCGTAGTAAAACCGGTTCACTCATCGTTGTAGCGTATTCAGTGAGCTCAAGTAAACTTGTCTCAATGTATAGTAGATAGAGTGGACGTGTTATATATAGTTACTATTGCACTTGCAGCTATAGTTAAAGTTGTTGTGGCTTGCGATACTCTTTTTATTTAACTGACGCCTCCATTCTGAATAGTTAACCACACAAATCAAACAAAATTTGGATTGCAGTAGTAACTTCACTAATATATATCGCTTTTACACGCATTTATTTTGGCAGATATCAAGCATCTACAATTTGGCAACATTGCAAATTCTCCAGGTAAATGTCACCAAAATACGGATGAACGGTGAAACGTTTAAAAGAAATAAAATTTCTCTGATTTTCGTGAAATTTTTAAAAAGTTCCCCGATTTTTTCCAGAATCAGAAAGATCCCTGACATTTTCCTGATTTCCAGGTTCTGTGTGGCCACTCTGTTAAAGTTATCTTGCGAAAGGTATAAAGGTTTTATTCCACAATCCAATGTGTAAATATTAACCAACTGCAACTCTAATTTATTTTACATTATAAAATATAGAAAATATTTTTTGAGTCCTAAAGAGACTCTCAAACATGGCGTCCATCTTGAATTTTATATCGTTATTTAACAACATAGATGTATTTTGTACTGTCAAAAAGGTATTTTGTTTCCAAAAAGTTTCTCAACCGCCAACTAGTTGTAAAGAACACTGAAACGTCATTACTATGAAAAGTTAAGATAGCGATGCAGATGCCATCTTGAATTTTTAGTTTTTACCTAACACAGATCCGAGTAGGGAAAATAGTATTGAAACTCTTCATTTGACCTATCACGTGGTAGGACAGTTTTTGTATAAATTTCTTACTACAATAGTGTGTGGTGCAGGCGTTAAATATGGCTTAAGATAGAAATAATACCTCTAAAGAATTTGCAGGGGACGCAGTGAATTTTCTAAAGTAGGAATTTTAGGGATAGTTCCAAAAATGTCAGGAACATTTTTTCACCTACTATGTTCAAATGTAGTGAGCGGGTTGGTGGTACACCTACCATTAAGGTTTTCATCAAAATCGCTTAAGGTTGAAATCATGTTTTTCACCAAGTGTTCTAATAGTCTCCACCTTCGAAATTTTAGTAGAAAGGTATTAAAAGCATGAAAAGTGGAAAAACGAGTGTCTTTAACACAGAGCTCACTGTCCTTGAGCATCGCCCATCAACTATTATTTTTTTTCCTGTTTCACATACAAGTAATGGGAATGTAATGTTCATAATAACGCTAATCTCTCCATCTTGGCATGTGTAAAAGTTATAGCCAAAAATATCGCCAAACGGGCCATTTTTATTTAAATGAGGAAAAATATAAAAACGGAAAATAGCAACAAATTTTAATGCAATGACCGATATTGTACAGTAATTGAAAGTTGTGCGATGTTCCACACCCATAGTTCACACTAGAGCAAGAAAGTTATTCTCCCGCACTACTAGCAAAAAAAAAGTGCTACTTTCGCCACGATTTTTTTATTCAAAATAACTGAAAAAAAAGTTTCATTTTTGTGCATGTTTTGTTATTAAAAAAATGTTTTAAAATATTGATCATACCTTCGAGCGCTCTTTGAAGCGGTCCTTTTCTTCTCTGAGCTCTTTAACGCGCAGGAACACTTCTTCAGAGATGGGGCTAGAAAAAAACATTACAGTTATACTACAGCATAACGCAGGCTTCATAACGAGTTTCATATACAGGCTTATCCAAAAAGGAGGGTTTCGTTCCTTTAAATATTGAATATCCAGAGTGATTTGCACGCAGAAGAAAAAAAAAGAAAAAAAGAAGAAAAAAGAAGGGGGAGGGAAAAGGTAAGGAAATGTAAGAATAAAATCCATAAAAACAAAGTTTTCATTATAATTCCTTTATAAAAATAGCCAATTTCTATATTCATTTACAAATCACCGTTTCTGTTGTCAGCGTGCGCTTGGTGTTGGCATCTAAATTTTAAATATCAAAAACATTTCTATCAGCAATATGTGCAGCAAATAACGGTTCAAAATTTATTGATTAAAAATGAAAGCGAATTTATGCACCGGCATCCTTTTAAACATCTTTTATTTATTCTGATTATAAATAATTTTATTCTTTATTAAAATAATTTTTTGGCAACAGGAAAAAGTTTCGGTTAAATGCTCTTTCAGAGCGATTGGATGACGGCAAATTGGTTTATTAGTATTCCGTAAAAGCGTCCTTTTAGTGACAGTGGCAATGTTTTTATAGATACACAACCTGAAAACTTAAAAAAATTTTACTCGAGTTCCACCACCCTCCAAAGAAAAAAAGAAAAGAATAATAATAATTTAATCTAGATCTGGTTGAAGAAGCTATTGATAATTATTCAATCACGTTTTCTTGGTTTCCGATTGCAGGGGTCAAAGTGACAAAATAAGAATATATAGGATTTTTAAAAAAAAAATATAGGACAATTTAAAACAAATAACTGCACACAGTTGCTACTGAACTTAAAAATTTAACTCGTTATACATTTATATAGGCGTTATATTGTATTTAAGAGAATGAAAACACACCTTTAAAAAAAGAAATCGCCTGATTCTGAACATGTCATCCGTTACTGTCTCAATATTCCATCCCTAAATGAAGTTTTATTAATTACATTATTTGCAATCTTGAGTCTTTTGTTTCCAGCATCTATAACTGCTTGAACTGCTCCAATTTCTTTAAGTATTTTCTTTTTATCTCTGTTTGCAGTCTTTTGTTGGTTCAGATTTATTGTTCAGTGTCGGTTGGATTAGCGGTGAAAATTGGGAGATTTAGCGCCGAACCGGAGACTTGGTTTTCCGGAAACCCTAGCGACCGTTTGGATTTGACAACACAACGTATTGACGTCATTTTAAATTTTAACGACTTTTATGAAAAAGTTGGCTTGATTTAAAAACCCATCCCACACCTCTTCCAGAAAAAGCAACAGATTGATGAGCTGATGTTGAAATACTAGTATGCAAAATCTGAGAGTACAGCCAAATCTACTACACAAATCTCTCAAGGGTTCAGGCAAATAACAAACCAACAACTTACTTTGTTCTTTTCCAGGTAACCTTTCGTCACATTCCGAACGATCACAGCAAATTCACCGTTTAGGTGCCTCCTTCCTGATGCCGGTCATCACTCTCTAAAGGTGACTTGCAATTGGGAGATCATCACCTTCTGTTTCCTCAGGGTTCCCACTCAAATCACAGAATGAAAATCCATGACTTTTCAATGACTTTTAAGGGCCATTGAAAATTTGTTTTCAGGCATCATGTTTATATATATATTTTTAATAAAGTATATTCTGCTAAAAAAGTTATAAGTTGGTGAATGCATAACACAAATATGACGGTGCAGATAAGTGGCGGTCACTCGGGAATAGCAAGTCCAAGTTGTATTCTTATAAATTTTGCAGTTGGACACACAACATCGGCATAAATTAAGAACTTTTAAGGACTTCTTAGCATTTTCAAGGACTTTTAAGCACCTCTAAGCATTTCCAAGCTCTTACAAGGCCTGGAAAATAATTTCTAAAATATTAAGCACTTTTAATGACTTTCAATTACCGTAGGAACCCTGTTCCTGAACTACTGTTTTTCCTGAGTTCATTAGAACTGTGTTTCCTGCTACAGCTGAGCTCATTACAAACATCTACCTTCTACTTTGGTTCTACTAGCACAGCTTCCAGCGATGCAACCGTTGATGCCTCCTCAGATGGCCTTTTGGGGAATTGTTTTGTTCTTGTGGTCATCCTTGGGAGCACAAATTCTCTTCTCCAGGTCAGTGTGTCTTGGATGTTATTAACGCCATATTGTCCTGATGCAGCTCTTGCATGCTCTCTATATCATATGCCCGGATATCCGTGGAATTCACCTCCCACGATGGTCACCAATCACGTTACCAGCAGAAACCCTAAGTCCTAGGTTCAACTGAAACAAAAAAAATGCCATTATATATATAAAAAAAAACTACTTAACCATAAGTTAAATGTTTTATGAAAAAAATTCAAAATTCAGCCAAACTAAATATGAACTGCCATCCACATTTATGTGCCTTTTGAGGAATTCCTAGCAAGGCTTATTCCCTATACTAGCTGTGTTACAATCTCCTAACCCAGTGCATTTAGAAACTATTTTCTATAAAACCTTGACATCTGGCGAGTAGGTAAGAAACAGATCACTTTATGAAATGACATGAATTGTTTTCATTTAATGCCTATTTATTAATTAAAATAGCGTAAGACAACACCAGATGGAGCCACAGCATATGCATTGAAGTAAAGTTTCCAAACATAAAATATATTAGACGTTATTTTTGAGTTTTTAATTTGTAATTTCATGAAATAATAATTTTCGTTCCTACTCACCAAATGTCTAGCCAAATCTTTTCTATAAAGTGGTTTTTAAATGCACTGGGCTAAAAGATTGTAACATAGCGAGTACAGGGAATGATCCTTACTAGCACTTCCTCCTAAAACGAAAGGACAAATTATTGGAATGGGACAATCACCGTTTCAGAAACACCGTTTCTACAAGTTAAAGGACATTTGAAACTGTTTACTGCAGAATGGGATTGATTACGTCGGTTTACTAAAAGTGTGTGCTAAATAAAAAAGTTGTATACATTTATTATCTGTGTATCACAAGAAAGGCTCAAATCACTTTGTCTAGCCTTGTCTGTTGCCGTGGATGAGACTAGCTCTCTAATTTCCACCGAAGATTCTAGGAGGAAGATATGCCAGGGGGCTCAGTGAGTTTGCTAGAAAAATACTTAAGGTAGGAATTTTAAGGATAGTTCCAAAAATTTCAGGAACATTTTAGGGATAATTCTTAAAATTTGAGGGATATTTCTTTTGAATCTGATATAGGCTCCTAAAGCCCATATCACACGATAACCGCTTCGCCAACCCAACCTCAAACCCAACCGTATCTCCAACCTAAACCTGGAAAATTGGGTGTAATCTGCCGTGTGCTACGGAAGTTGGCGTTGGGGAAATTACACCCAACGTCGTCGCTTCGAATCGACAGTGTTGGCCCAACCTTAGCCCAACTTTGCGTCTGAACCAATCAGATGACTGCTTTCGCATAGCTCCGCTGCGGCCCCGATTGCACAGTCATCATAACAAAGATGGCGACTTGTTTCCGAAGCACTCCATTTTCTTCACCGTAGGTAAGTTGAAATTATTTATTTTAAAACTTTTCTCATTGTAATATTTGTGAATTGATTAAAAAGTATATCAACTGAAATTTTTAAACTCTCATCTGCACATAAATTTTTTTCAATTTCAGAAATTGTATAAACTAGCTTCCGATACGTATCGGAACAATATCGCGCCAAATAGCCAAGCCTGGCTAGTTTATTATGCGCCATGTGTTTTGATATTTTCTTTACCAACTTTCTTTTAAATTTTGTATTTTTTAATGTTTTATTTTCTTTAATTATTCAATAAAAGATCTGTGCTAGATTTAAAAACGATTATTTTTTAAAGAGTAGTTTAATTATGTAATAAATGTTGTATAAAACATTTGGTTTTGCTACTGTAAAGAAAAGATTGCGCTGCGTTAACGGACAAAAATATTTTATAGTTTGTATACAAGTAGTTTGTTGTTTTTCCTAATCTTTTCTTAAAGTTAGCAGTACGTGTAAAGTATATAAATATTTTAAATTTTATGCACACAGCAAATGCTAATGTTTTAACAATTTATTCAGTTATATTTCTTTTAGTAATATTTTTAATATACCAAATTAAAACAAAATCTACTTTATACCAGATGTCTATAAATTAATTTGCATTAAGATGCATAGCGTTAAATAAATCCCTCAAAAACCAATATAAGTTGATGTAATTTTATATTTCATGATTTAATGTACTATAAAATGAAAGTCTACTCTACATATTAAAAATATTGTAGGGTTGACATTGGGACTACTGCAAGTAAAATTCTTTAAAAATAAAGGATATATTCTATATTGATATCTATGAGTGATACACAATGCCTTCATATGTAAGAGAAAAATTAAAAATAAATAACTCCTTACCTGTACAAGTTATTGAAGTGACAGTTTGTTTCTAGGGGTAACTTTTTAAACTGATTTCAAAAATGCAATCAGAAATTGTGTATCTTCTATAGTTTTTGCATTAAACATTGTTTTGCAAAAAAAAAATCAAGAATTTTTTTCCACATGTTTGATCAGGAGCACATGTTTTAAATTTTTATATGTTGTAAAGATGGTATACCACTACTTCCAGAAAAAAAATTCATCTTGGCTTTCTGTCTCAGAGCTGAGAAGAAAATTATTGAACTTTTACAATGAACAACTATAAACTGAATATTTTTCTTTTCACAAACTATAGAAACTATAGGCAAAAACTATAGAAGCCACACAATTTCTGATTGCATTTTTGAAATCAGCTTAAAAAGTTACACCTAGAAACAAACTTTCACTTCAGTAATTTGTACAGGTAACGAGTTATTTAAGAAATTCAGAAGAAAAATGGTGCATCTCGCGGAAAATTTAAGATACAATAATTAATTTCTCAGTAATTAAAAATCATGAAGCCTTCAAAATTGAGATTTGTGGCTATCCTAGCCAATAATTCCATTATACAAAATTTGGGGGAAATCCGAGACTGTTTGTGAACTTTTTCCATTATTTTGTTTGATCTGACGTGGTTTGACACAACAAGGTTCACCGCTCCTTGATGTTTAATTTAAAATAATCCAGAAACTGTTTACCATACAGACTTTATAAATTGTAAATATAAAGCTATTTTATACCAAATATCATTTGGAAAAATATTTTCAACCATCAGCGGGGCAACCACAGCTTATTTCCTGTTCTTAGCGTAAGTCTGTAATTTCTGCGGTATATAAATTAATATTATATGTGTTACAGCACAGTACATAGAATGTAATATTTATTTCTCATTTCAGGATCATGCTATTTTCTTGGACATCAACCCGTTTCCAAGAGTGGTTTTGCTTTTAGTCAATGAAAAGCAATGTACTCCACACTTGTGCCAGTGACATAACTTGTACACGTTCAGACATTTGCTGTGGGAACTTTACATAAATGATCTCCTAACAGAAATTCTTGTTCAGAAAATGCAGTTACTCTGTATAAATTGTTAAAAGTTTTGTTTTGCTCAAATAAAGTTATAATAGGAATTTTAGAACAGATATTGAGAATAGTAAATATGTAGTTTTACAAATTCTGTCACTTTTTTTACTTAAACTTCGAAGGGAAAGAAACATAAAATTTGTACGTTGTACATCTTTTTTAAAAAAATAACATATATAAAGCAAAATGATTTATTTGGTTCTAAATTTATATTTCAATGATTTAAAAATTTCAATAAATGTTCAAAAATGACTGGCTCAACAGTTTTAAAATGTAAGAATGTTCTCTTGTTGGATTTCTAAAGAAACCTTTTAAGGTTTCTATAAAAAAAAAAATCGCAGGAAAAAAACTTATGTTCACTTAAATGCAGGGTTGGAAAAAGTCACTTTTTTTGGTAGAATTTTTTTTTTTTAATCCTTTTCTAATTACATGTATACATATTTATAAATAAAATTTTATATTAACTAGAATAAAAAATGTTCAAATAACAATTAATATTCTTTCTAAAAATAATTTAAACTAAGTAAATAAACAATTGTTGCTACTTATGTGGCCATTCAAATCATATTTTATTTAAAAATACTATTTTTTAAATTCAATGTATACAGTATAATACAATGGTATTTGTTTACTACATAATACATGGACTATTGCTCTTACATTCATCAGTATATGGTGATAAATTGTTCAAAAATATATTTTTGATGTTTAGAAATAAGTTGTTAAAACACAAAACCTCTATGTTAGAAACAAATTTAAAATGCAGCCTATGATTTAAATTAAATTAATAATTTTGAACAATTATAAAACATATCAATTAGATTAGTATAGAACTTACTTTTCAATAGTCATTAATTACAAGATTTATTTTAAAATAGATTTTAACTCATTCTATCTATATAGTATTCGTATAATTTTTCATTCACAAAAACATCGAGAATGTAGGTATTTCATTTACTGATTTTCTTAAAAATGATAGAAAACTAGATTCTGTATGCCCATTAAAAAATCCCCCAAATTTAGGATTTTAACATTTTGAACCAAAAAATCAGTTAGCTGCTTTTTCTAAGCCCAGTCTGTTATGAAACAATTGTACAGCTCCAAAAGAAGAAAAAAATTCTCTCAAAATTTGCTGTAGTTGCTTTTTCACAGTAAGAGTTACTTAAACTTCCTTCAATACAATATAATTTTTTTTTCTGCATTCACCTTTATTCTATAACTGTTACATTTTCCATAAATTCCTTTTGAAAAACATATCTTTGAAATGGAAAACTTTTGGTTAAAAGTAGAAGTTATTTACAAATAATTTAAAAAGTAATTATAAAAAAAAAAATACAATTTTAATTATTCTTTAAAAAAAACTTGATTTAAACCATGTCAACCCTGCTTAAAGGTAATTTTCGAAAATACATGTAAAACACCTTGGGACAGAGGTATTGCAGAAAACTGTATGAGGTTTTATACTGCATTAAGCAGGTAGAAATTAATCGTATACCTCTAAAATACCTATAAATAGCTCTGAAAAGAAACTTTAAACATATCCATGTATTTATAAAAAAAAATCTTGGGACAAATGTATTATGGAAAACCTATATGAGGTTTTTTCTGCACTATTTAGTAGGTAAATATACCTTAAGAGGGAATTCCTAGTAAGGATCATTCCCTATTCTCGCTATGTTACAACCTTCTAGCTCTGTGCATTTAGATACTATTTTCTATAATGAGAGTTGGTACAAAAATGATCACTTAATGAATTGACATAAATTAAAAACTCGAAAATAGCGTCTAATATATTTTATCTTATATTTGAAATCCTTACGGCAATGCATATATAGCAACTCCACCTGGTTTTGTCTTTTGCTATTTTAATTTTCGTTTATAATAGATAGGCATTAAATGAAAACAATTTATGACCTTTCATTAAGTGATCATTTTCGTACCTTCTCACCAAATCTCAATGTTTCATTACTAAGTAGTTTCTAAATGCACTGGGTTAGAAGCAGGGGCGTACTGGGACAAAAAATCGGGCCTGTGATTTTAGATTCATGCCGACGCAAATTTTCAATATTATTATTGATTATAACAATTATTCTCTTTTCTGTACTATTTATATCCTTTTTGAGTGAACTTGGTTTCCATAAACAAATGGTAGTTGATTTAATGATAATAATAAAAAAATAAACTGTAAAATATAGAATATCCATCCATCCTTATATAACTATCACGTTTATTAAAAAATAACAGCTGGAATAATAATATATACTTAACCTTAAATGTTAAGTAAAGCACTTAGTTATATTGAAAACAAATTTAAATACTTAAAAAAAATCTTCCGAAGAAGATTGGCACATTTTTCACAAATTCTGACAGGCCCGGGGATTGCAACATAGCGAGTAGAGAGAATGATCTTTACTAGGACTTCCACTTAATAGAATACCTCTAAAATACTTATAAATTCCTCAGAAAAGAAACCTTAAAAATACTTATAAATACCTCTGGGAAAAAAAATCTTTACAATACTTTAAATGAAAGTTCATAAAATTTAGATTCTTTCTATCTACTAAGAAAAACGTAGATCAATAGCACTGTATAATTAATAAGTTAATATTTATTGAATTAATTAAATAAGGGTATCAACAATTATTTTATAAAACATTATTACAGATAGTTTCGGAGTATGGGTGTGCGTATCCCTCCCGAAAAAAAAAAATCCTTGGTACGGCCCTGGAAAATAAATCAACTCTAGTAGGCATAAATTTGTGCCAAACATGAGCATAAAGTTATATTTATGGCGGTCGGAAGATAGAAATTACTATCAACTCTTCACCCAACTATGGCAACCCTACGCCAACTCGCGGAGCTCAAAAACTGGTTTCAAGTTGGACATACGGTTGGATTGAGAGTTGGGTTGGCTGAAAATATTGCCATGTGATAAGGGCTTCACAGGCAAATTCTTTCCAAAGCTTGTTAACTGACAAAAACTGCCAATAGTCAAAAAATTAAACAAAAAAAAAGTAACATCAGTTACATAATTAAAATGTATTATTTTAGCCTAACATGCGAATTTAATTAAACCCACTTTTCTCAGCTGGAGAAATACCGAGGATTTTCGGGGGTATTGGAGAAAATCGGGTCAAGGCGCGACTAACCAAGGGTTGACTATGCACTTCTTCATCATTAAGCAAATGTTTTTGTTTTCAACGTTACTTTAATTTAACCGTAAGAATAGTTAGTCAAGCTGAAATGAAAAAAATTACTAAATGATCTCAAGTTCTAATAAGTAATTTACTCTTATTAAAAAGCAGAGAACGTGTATAGCATTCCAATGGCATTTATTTAAAAATTGCTTTGTAGTTTTAAAGATTAACAAAATGGGGAAATAGTATTTTGTTTACATGTAATGGACCACCTAGACAGCTGTTTATTAACATTTTCTATTTTTTCAACCAACTCGGTATTTCCTATATATGAAAACCTTACATTAATTACATTTTTCACATGAAATCCTTAAACATTAAGAAACTATACCAGTTCAGATGGCCACAAAACTTTTCCAGAAGTCTAGACGCCCAGATAGAATAGAAAATATATGTTAGAGAGGTATATAATATGCCAACTTTTTCAAAATAGTTTAGACGGTGATGAAAAGTTTAAATATTTCCGTAACATTAAAACTTCTAACGGTTACCACCACAATTCTCCGGGTAAATGGGGCCAAAATACGGTGAACAGGAAAAGAATGATAGAAAATTTTCTTGATTTTCGTCAGTTTTAAAAAAATCCCTGACCAGGATGGCCGGTTCCAGATGTGTAGACATTTTAATTAAATAGAACATGGATGCTTTAGCATAATATGCCAATATTTAAAAAAAAAAAAAGGTCTTGGCGTTAATTTAAAGTTTAATTTTCAAGTACTTTTAATAACCTAAATTTATTTTCATGTATCAGGTTGGTTGGTTGGTTTTTTTCAGATTATCTGGCGCCGTCAGCAACACGAGGGTTATAATGCGCCGAAACATTGGTCATTTGACAAGCCAACCTACATTTACAAACACCTATGCCTTACACGGGACTCGAACCAGCAACCTCGCTTCATGTATCAGGTCTTTAATTAGTGACTTTGCAGCTGCATGGCTCAAGAATATTAACCCTTTGCACTCGAGGCCTTTTTCGGGCGGAGGTACCAAGGTGGTTAAATTATGTGGCAACCTAGCTAATTTTGATGTTATAAATTTCTGATTTTCATACACTTTTAAACATTTTGGAAAGCCCATTTCTAGCAGTGACCATATCCAGGAACCTTCAACAATCTGCAAATATCACTTACTCTTCCTCCTCGCTGGAGCTGACAATCCTCTGTCTTTTCCAGGGGCTTCAGGGCTGGCAGGAGCAGAGCTGGCTGGAGAAGGACTGTACGCTTGAGGGCTGGAGGGTGCAGGACTGGCAGGAGCAGGGCTGGGGGAGCGTTTTCTCTTCCGCCTGAAACAAAGATTAAATCAATATGAGGTACAAAAAATAACAATCTTTGAAAAATCAGTCACATACAAACTGAAATGTGCTTTTCACAGTAAAGAGAGAGAAATGCCAATTGGTGCAAACTAAAACAGATTTTGAAAACCCCCAACTTTCTACTATTAATTACTCTCAAATTCCCAACTTTTTTATATCTAGGATCCAAATACAGTAGAACATTGATTATGGAAATCAGCCAAAACATTGGTTAGTTGAAACAATTCAGGTCGCCCTAATCATAGGCCTACTTTCATATTATGTAATGCACTTTAGGTTAAGGTTATATACGCGATGTGTAGCACAAAACATATACGGTTTTATGTTCAAAATCACTGTTTATTCATTTCGTATTGCTTCAAGGACACTGGTACAATTTTTTCATAAACAATCCAAAAAATTAGTTATGCGAACAAATCGAGTTCCTGAATATTTCGAGTAAATGATCACAGCGTATGCCAAGTTTTTAAGTACACAAATAGGACATTAGCATACCTTCCAATACTTGATAGTACAATTTATTTAGGAGGAAAACATGTCTTCTTTAACTTAATAAAAACACTTAAAGTTGAACCAACTGTTTGCAAACTAAAGAAATTTATGCTATCCCATTGAAATATTGCATTAATTTATATAGAATATAAATAGATTACTCTACTAAAATAATAAAATAAATTAGAAATTATAAAAAAAAATTCATATAAAAATGTAATTTCCATTAAATATCTAATTCAGGTTTTCAAATACTGTATGTAGTTAAATTTTGACAAAACAAATAATGCTATAGGTAGTTTATAAGTAGAAATGAATATAATTATAATTTAATTAATTTATTTTTTAGCAATTTCGTTAGCTCAATTTTCTGAAGAATTACCTCTATTATGATGAACAAACTCTAAATAATAATATTTCCCGATATATCTGGAAATTTATGATACTTTTAAAGATATTTTCAGTTATTTTAAAAGATTAGATCATGGTACAATTCCCAAGCAAAGAAATCTGAACACTCAAAAACAATGAAAACCAACAAAAAAAAAAACTTCAAATTTTCAATAAGTAATTAGAAATCAAACACTTTTAAACAATTATATTATAGGACTGACAGTTTTCAACAATCCGTTTTCTACTTTTTTTATAAGCTACATTCAAAGTACTGAAATTTAGGTCAAAATAGCTGAAATCAGTGTTTCAACTGAGTAACGATTAACTGACTAACTATTAACTTCGATTTTGTGTGTGTTAGTGGCAAGCAAATCTTCGAAGGACTAAATAGACTACTTGACATAATCCAATCGAACTGCAACTTGGCTGATAGACAAAAGCACCTCCCTACTGTTAATTACTCTCAAATTACCATTATTTTTTTTTTAATCTAGGATGCTAATGAAGTAGAACGTCGATTATTAAAATATTGTTCGATCAAAATATCGGTTATCCAAACCTTACTGAATTTTTTTTTTAAATCCTTTATGATGTTAACTTCATTCATGTTTGTAGATGGCAGCAGAATCTTCGGAGGCTTCATTAACCCCCTCGCGTCATCAATCTTTGGCGGCTGCTACTATCACTAAAAGGTCAACCTGTACCTGATGGTTAATACAAATAAAGAGTTCTTAAGGACCCTTCAAATTGAAACGATAATGGTTTCAAAGGACTTTTTAGGGATTTGCGTGAATCTGGTTTTCTACATGAATGTAAAAAAAATTTAATTAACGATAACTATTGTTACAAATGAAATAATTGAAATCCTCACCTGGTTGCCGATGGATACTCTTCGGATTCTTCCTCCATTGGCCAATCAAAGCTACAAGAAGGAAGAATCGATATAAATTGCTTTGAATGAAATTTTACATAATCAAGGTAAGACATTCAAACCCCTTTAACCCTTAAGTGGAAGTCCTAGTAAACATAATTTCCTATACTCGCTGTGTTACAATCTTCTAGCCTAGTGCATTTAGAAACTACTTCCGATAAAACCTTGAAAATGGATGAGTAAGCACGAAAATGATCACTTCACGAAATGACATAAATTGAACAAATGAAATGAAAACAGAAATAAAAGAAACCGTCAGGTGGGGCCACTCCATATGCATTGAAGTACGGATTTCAAATATAAAATATATTAGACGCTATTTTAGAGTTTTTAATTTATGTTATTCCATTAAGTGATCATTTTCGTACTTACTCACCAAATATCAAGGTTTTATAGAAAGCAGTTTCTAAATGCACCCGGGCTAGGAGATTGTAACACAGCGAGTATAGGAAATTATCTTTACTAAGACTTCCTCTTAACCTTAAAAAATACTTCAGAGCCTTATTTCCCAAAAGGTCTTCGAGGCCCGTGCCTAGGGCCAGTGCCGGAACTAGGGGGGGGGGGGGGGACAGGCGGGGCAGCTGCCCCGGGCGCTAACCAGAGGGGGCGCCGAAAAGCCAACAAAGCACTATTTGTTGTATAAATTTTAATATTTGGACAAAAGGATAATTTTTCATAAATAAATTTTCATTTTTTCTTAAAATTCTGGATGATCTTTAAGATATCCAACAGAAGAAAAAATCCACTAGAAAAAAAAATAATACATTTCTGTACAAAGAAAGTAATAATCTATCCTTTTACAAAAGAATGACAACGAATTCTCCCTACCCCCTGATGAAGAATAGGTTTGTGCTACATGGCAGGCTGCCAGAAATGCTAATTTAAATAAAATCGCATTAGTAATATAGTCGCAATGTAGTTAGATAAAATTTAGCATTACAACAATTTAATGCTGTTGAAATTTTTGTAAATTGAAATATGCAGGGGTCAAAGTAACAAAATAAGAATATATAGGATTTTTTAAAAAAAAATATAGGACAATTTAAAACATCAAATAACTGTACACGGTTGCTACGGAACTTAAAAATTAACTCGTTATATTGTATTTAAGAGAATAGAAAACACACCTTTAAAAAAAAGAAGTCGCCTGATCCTGAATATGTCATCCGTTATTGCCTCAATATTCCATCCCTAAATCAAGTTTTATTAATTACAGTATTTGCAAACTAGAGTCTTTTGCTTCCAGCATCAATAACTGCTTGAACTATTCCAATTTATTTAAGTATTTTCTTTTCATCCCTGTTTACAGTCTTTTGTTGGTTCAGATTTACATTCAGTGTCGGTTGGATTGGTGGCGAAAAGTGGGAGATTTAGATCCGAATGTGGCGAACCGGGGACTTGGTTTTTCGGAAACCCTAATGATCGTTTGGATTGACAGCACAGCGTATTGACGTCATTTTTAATTTTGGCGACTTTTACGAAAAAATCGTGGCTTATATTCCGAATCCGGTACGGATTCTGCGACAAGGTGATTTTCACCAAAAAATGGCAGCCCTGCCAATTTTTTTAAGCTAGAGGACTGCCTATGGTTGTCATAATTAGGCGCGGTTTGATGTAAACAAAATGTGGTGCAGAATCCGTATCGGTATTGGAATACACCATTCGACATCTTACAGTAGATCTTAACCCTTTTGCTTCCTTCATCAATTATTGACTGAGCACTCCAAATGTTCTTTAGTAGTCCTGCAAGTTAATCACAAGTTGTTTTTATCCGTTTTCCTCAAGGCAAAGTTTTGTTGCTGAATCTCTCTCTGTATTATGACCAATTAATTTACTACGTTGGAAGAGAAAACAAATCTGAAATTCAAGTCAGCGTGCAATGGAAAAGTTTACATGTCTACATTTTACAACTCCCGCGTCCACCGGTCCAGTAGAGTTGAGTTGTAGGTTATTGCAGCACGTGACGTCACAAGAGATAAAACGCCGTCGTTACAAACATCGCTTTCGATCGCGCCAAAGAATCCGAAATATAAAAAATGGCAACGAAACGAACGGCGCCGTTATTACGAATTCGAAGAAAATATAGATCGAATCAATATAGAAATATAGGATATATAGGACAATTGTAAAATATAGGACAATATAGGACGTTTTTGCCGATTTTTAAAAAAATATAGGATTTATAGGACATATAGGACGTCTGCGACCCCTGAATATGTCGAAGAAATTATCTGGGGCGCAGAATCGCAGAAAAGCAAAAGAAACTGCAAGAATATCCCAACCTTTTATCATCTTGGCTAGTTCACGAGACTGAAACCAATGAAGGTAAGATTTTTTTTAAATTTGTAACCTAATAAACTTCGGAAGATGTGTATTAAGGACAAGGGTTACGTTTGGGATATATTTCTTGCCAAATATATTTATTGTTCTCTAGGAGTCCGCAGGAATTTTTACAGGGGGCTGCAAGATGTTGAATTGTTTAGAAATCGTTTACTTTTGTTTTTGAGGTTGATTATCATTAACTTTAAAGGTTCATTGCGATTCCTAATGAAAATTAATTAGCAAAAAGTTAATTAAAAATTGAAATAATTAACGATTGAAACGTTTTCTTTAAGAGAATAATTTAGTATTTCTTCAGCTAAAAACAGATTTTTTTTTCATTTTTACACATTTTGAATCGTGCTGAGTTTAAAAAAACTGGGGGGTGTTGAACTTTGAACAACTTTCAATTCCCACTGTTTCCTTCATTTAATTTAGCAATTATTTTGGCTGTAAAAATGACAGCGCAAGCACGATTTTGACAAAAACCGTAACGCCAGTTGTAATGGCCAAAGTAGGTCAATCCGTTTGAAAGTAATGCTGACCACAGATAACACACGGACCCACAAACTTTTTTTCTAGAACACTTTTTTGATTCAGAATGTTCTGAAACGTGAAGAAATGCAAAAAAATTATGCGATAAAAAGTTGACACAAGAATTCCTATTGAGCACAAGAATTCCTATTTATCGCAAAACATATCGATTTTTTAAAAATAAAAACGAAAACAGTAAATTACATCCTATCCAAATCTCAATTTAAATGCACTGACTAAATATGTGACTATATATTTTTAACAATATATTTTACTATATATTTTTAAATCCCTTATATTAACTTCACTTTTGTTTGAGTGTGCGTTTGAGCCTGGCGTACAAATCTGCGGATGCTTAATTAACCCCCTTCCCATCATCCTATCGTCCTGAAACTTGGCCAATTAGCTTAAAGCCCATGACAATACATTGGGTCTATTCCTAGTTGACGTTAAAATATCGCCAAGCCGATTTGGCACTGTTTTGTAGGCGATACAGTTCTAAATTTGGCAATCCCATTTTTTTTATTGACACGCTTTGGCTTCAACCTTCCTTTACTACAAATCATGGAGCTGGTTCGTTTCTCAATTTTTCATATTGGAATTCCGAATTGGCGATATTCTGGCTTTGTCGCCAACTTTTCAAAAGTGCGCCAACCCATAAACGTGAACTAGGAATTTACCACTGGATGAAGTCTTGTTGCCAGTATTTTTTCAATTAAGATAAATAATTGTTCGGGGATAAATCCCATATTAAGTTTTTTTTTTTAATCGACGCGGAGTTTCGAAAGCATTTTAATAAATCATTTTAAAAAAAATACTTTTATTGTTAATAAATTGATAATTCTTATAAGGGATTTGATTAAAAAGTTTGTTTTTTACAGGTTAAATTATTAACACTCCTACTTTTCTTTTTTGATCATACACAAGCATTGAAACATGTTTCGTAAAAAGAGAAAACGGAAGCATAAAAGTGCCTAAGTGTAACATTTTATCTATTCCTAAATAATGAAAAAATAATAAAACATCAAGGCATGAATTCTAAAAATAGATCTCAAGGCCTTATTTTTCATAAAAAATAACGAAAAAGAAAGTATTTTCCAGGAAGTGATAAATAAAATAAAAAGAATCCAGTCTCCATGCTACGAGAAAAAGGCGCCAATTTTCAGCGTGAGTTATATTGTCATTTTGACGGCATTATTTTTCACCAAACAGATGTCATGTTCGTCAAATTTTGTCCATTGCATTGGTGAGAATTTTAAATTCTCCAAGAAAATGGAGAACTCACACATAGCACAGTAAGTAATATATTATTCATTCTATTATTAAAATGAGTTTCAATAAGTTTAAATTAATTGTTCTAAAATAAACATTTATGTGTTTACCAACTATTCAATGATTTTTGTAGACAAGTCATTAAATTAATTTGCTTTTGTGTTCAATGAGTTCTGGTAATATTCGGAAGCTTTTTAAATTTTTGTATTAGTATTTTACAGAAGAAAATATTTTTTGAAATGTAAAACAGCTTAATTGTTTATGATCTAAGACGTTTTGAAACCAGGTTAACCAGATTTTGTGTTAAAAAGTGTTACATATCATTCAACTATGTTCTTTTATTTCATTGTAACTGACATTATTTGTATTGATTCATTAGTTGTTGTTTTTTGTCTTTATGCAAATCTTTATGCAAGCAGAATGAACCCTGGTCATTAATAAGGGCTTGTCAAATATATTTATTTAAAATTTCAATTAATTAATTCTTTTATTGTTTGTTTCAAAACAGAATTTTACAAAGGAAAAACCTTTGTTAATTTTCAATGTATATATAGTTAGCTTCAAATCTAAAAAATTATTGTGTGGGGGCGCCAAAATGAATTCTTGCCCCGGGTAAAAAGTGACCTAGTTCCGTCCCTGCCTAGGGCCCAAATTGCATGAAAAATTCGGAATTATTATGTAATTGTGAATATTTTGTTCAGAGATTGCATTTGATCAATGCCATAACATATTAAAATATATTTTCATAACTCTTATTAGTGGTACTATACCGTTTTCCGAGCACAAGAGATAAATTGCCAAATAATGTAGAATTTCGCCAAATTTCTTCTTATAACCATAAGGGGAAAGTTCGTTTGGGTCCAGATGCTCTATTCTTTGAATTCATTTTTAAAACAAAGCATGTTTTCCTTCCATTTGCTTCGCTTGGCAACATTTGCACCCGGAAAACTGAAGAGTACCCTCTTAGTTATTACAATAATAGTATTGTGTCACTAATTTAATTAAAACGGTAATAGACCATAATCGAATTGTCATTAGTAAGTAAATAACATCAACAATTTTCGGTGGGTGAGGGGGGTGGAGGGGACATCTGCTACTTTGGGCGTACAGTAATATATTTTCTAAATCGGGTGCTGAACTGCATCGTATGTTTAAAACGTCATATCTCTTTTTATAGCAACCTTTGTATTGTGATTTTTTTATTTTTTTTAACAAAACTATTTTATCGTTTTCACTCGCAACTAGAATCTTTGACAGTTTTATTTCTTTATCTCTGGCAATTTTCTTTGTTGGCAAGCTATCCGAGTACAGTTTCATTTCAACGGATGTTACGAATTATGATTTATACAAAATGTAATTAAAAAAAAAACTTGTTTTCGGATAGAAACAAGATAAGAGTAACGAAGAACTGACCTTTTTCAACTGATTAATTTATACAAGAAAATTGTATATGTACAAAATACATCAATCACTGATGTCAAAATACACTGAGCTCACTGACTACGCTACAATAATGGATGTGAACAGGTTTTGCTACATCCTGATTGGATGTTTGGAACGATGATGGGCTATTTGTTAAAACTCTTTAAGAGTATCTGTGGTTATAAAATTAAAATATTAATCAAAATTCAAACTTAAAATGGCATTATTTTCTTGTTGTTATCAACATATATTTAAGTTTAATTCAAAACTATTCAAGCAGATTATCAATATTATTATTAAAGTTGTGATTAGTCCTGAACTATATCTTTAGGCGGAAGGATCCATCGTACAGAGGATCAACTTATGTTGTCCCGAGCTCAGTCCAGTTTTTGTTCAGGGATTGGATGATCAGGATTTGATCGTCCAAATGCATACAGGTTTCCACTGTTTCCAAGTCCACATCTTATCATGAAAAATGCACTTCTTAATATACCAGGGCAAACTTATAAGAAAATTATATATTTTAGAGCAGTGATTCTCAACCACTGTGCCGCGGCAATTTTGTATGCCGCCAAAAAAGTTTACGCAAAAAAGTTTTTAAGTAAAGTTTTACGACCAAATATAAATGAAATTATTAAAAAACATCAAGCTCAAATTTCTCATTAAAAGTATTCTTATTATTCATTTGTAATTAATCCCTTAACCCCTTGGGTACAGATTTATTTGGAAAAATTCTTGCGTTTTGAACGTTTGGTTCAGAACAATAAAGGAACTTTGAAGGAATACAGCCACAAAAAAAAAAAAAAAAATTTAAAGTATAGGTAAACCAATCGATGTTTGACTTAACCAATCATGGGCTCTTGTGACATTAAAATCTATCCAATCAAACTAGTTTGAATGACGAATTAGGTTCGTCATTATTAACAGGCAAAACAAGTGCATGACGAATCTCAGCCGTCATATGTACCCAAAGGGTTAATAAACGTACTGTTGTTTTTGTAGTACATATATTATTTTGTTTTACATTCCAAATTATTATCATAAACTATTTTACACAGTGCATTTATAGGTAAGTAAACAACTTTTAAACTTATCTTTTTCTTTGTGTGCCGCCAAATTTTAAAATTGTTAAAAGTGTGCCGCGACAAAAAAAAAAGGTTGAGAATCACTGTTTTAGAGCTTCTACCAAGAAATAGAGGAAATTCCTACCGGCCCAAGGCTTGTGCCGCAACCAGATCCCGGAGGATTTGAAACTCATTCTTCAATTTTTCATTCTAAAACGATTCATAAAAAAAAAAGAACTTTAGGGAAATAGTTTCTAATGTAATGGTCTCGTGTACAAATGACAAACACAACACCTAGGCACCAGTGATCACTTTTGCCTGGTGGTAGACGCGTCTAGGAGTTCCGGGTTCGACTTGTCGTCGCTACATTGGTGACCCGAATATTCTATTGCACGACTTGCATACCATCCACACTCCACATCTCTGGCAACTCACTGCTGCACAGCAATCAACCTCTGGCGACTCACTGCCACAAGCAATGCACTCAACTCCCAAGCAAGCAATGAGTGGAAATTTCCCTTATTTTCGTGAAATTATAATTTGGTTCCATGACACTTCCCTGATTTTTTCCAGAATCAGAAAGCTCCCTGACATTTCCCTGATTTCCAGGATCTGTGGCCACTCTGTGATAAATGACAACACAGCAATGCAATGTAAATTCAAAAAAAAAAAATTCATGCATGGCACAGCTTGCATCACAGTGATCTTCCATGTAAACAGTGAGTAACACAGTTAATTCTAAGTTTTTAACAAGTTACTAAATCAGTTTTCTCCAAGATGGCACAACCATTGAATCAGAAACAAATTCTTAATTAAAAAAAAAAAAATTTGCATTTGTATTTATATTTTTAAATTTAATTAGTTTTATTCTAATTTTTTAATTAATGATTCAAAATAATCAGTAACTTACTTCCGCAGTCAGTTCCCGCACTTTTCTGGCTGCTGCTGCTAATTCCACTTCACTATCCTAGAGAAGCAAAGAAAACAAGCCTGGTAAGTTAAAAGTTCCTAAATATGTCATTCAAAAGTGTAACAGATTTTCCAAAAGTATGAGGACGTGATCAAATTATTATCATATTTAAGTAGTTTATCTTTCTACTATATTTCAGGACAACAATACTTGAGCCTTTAGTATACGCTTTAGGAATGATCTTTCCGCGTCAAGATATAGTTCCGGTCAAATCACAGCCAATCAGGGCTTAGTAAAGCCGGTTCACTCATCGTTGTAGCGTATTCAGTGAGCTCAAGTAAACTTGTCTCAATGTATAGTAGATAGAGTGGACGTGTTATATATAGTTACTATTGCACTTGCAGCTATAGTTAAAGTTGTTGTGGCTTGCGATACTCTTATTATTTAACTGACGCCTCCATTCTGAATAGTTAACCACGCAAATCAAACAAAACTTGGATTGCGGTAGTAACTTTACTAATATATATCGCTTTTACAAGCATTTATTTTGGCAGACACCAAGCATCTACAATTTGGCAACATTCCAAATTCTCCAGGTAAATGTCACCAAAATACGGATGAACAGTGAAACGTTCAAAACAAATAAAATTTCCCTGATTTTCGTGAAATTTTTAAAAAGTTCCCCGATTTTTTCCAGATTCAGAAAGATCCCTGACATTTTCCTGATTTTCAGGTTCTGTGTGGCCACTCTGTTAATGTTATCTTGCGAAAGGTATAAAGGTTTTATTCCACAATCCAATGTATCAAACTGCAACTCTAATTTATTTTATAACATATAGAAACTATTTTTTGAGTCATAAAGAGACTCTCGGCGTCCATCTCGAATTTTATATTGTTATTTAACAACATCTATGTATTTTGTACTGTCAAAAAGGTATTTTGTTTCCAAAAAGTTTCTCAACCGCCAACTAGTTGTAAAGAGCACTGAAACGTTAAAAACACCTTTAAAAAAAGAAATCGCCTGATTCTGAACATGTCGTCCGTTATTGTCTCAATATTCCATCAATAAATGAAGTTTTATTAATTACATTATTTGGAATCTTGGAGTCTTTTGCTTCCAGCATCTATAACTGCTTGAACTGCTCCAATTTCTTTAAGTATTTTCTTTTTATCTCTGTTTGCAGTCTTTTGTTGGTTCAGATTTATTGTTCAGTGTCGGTTGGATTAGCGGCGAAAATTGGGAGATTTCGCGCCGAACCGGGGACTTGGTTTTCCGGAAACCCTAGCGACCGTTTGGATTTGACAACACAACGTATTGACGCCATTTTCAATTTTAACAATTTTTATGAAAAAGTTGACTTGATTTAAAAACCCCTCCCACAGAAATTTTCTGGTGTGCCCCTGTTCCAGAAAAAGCAACAGATTGATGAGCTGATGTTGAAATAATAGTATGCAAAATCTGAGAGTACAGCCAAATCTACTACACAAATTTCTCAAGGGTTCAAGCAAATAACAAACAAACAACTTACTTTGTTCTTTTCCAGGTAACCTTTCGTCACATTCCGAACGATCACAGCAAATTCACCGTTTAGGTGCCTCCTTCCTGATGCCGGTCATCACTCTCTAAAGGTGACTTGCAATTGGGAGATCATCACCTTCTGTTTCCTCAGGGTTCCCACTCAAATCACAGAATGAAAAGCCATGACTTTTCAATGACTTTTAAGGGCCATTGAAAATTTGTTTTCAGGCATCATGTCTATATATATATTTTTAATAAAGTATATTCTGCTAAAAAAGTTATAAGTTGGTGAATGCATAACACAAATATGACGGTGCAGATAAGTGGCGGTCACTCGGGAATAGCAAGTCCAAGTTGTATTCTTATAAATTTTGCAGTTGGACACACAACATCAGCATAAATTAAGAACTTTTAAGGACTTCTTAGCATTTTCAAGGACTTTTAAGCACCTCTAAGCATTTCCAAGCTCTTTCAAGGCCTTGAAAATAATTTCTAAAATATTAAGCACTTTTAATGACTTTCAATTATGGTAGGAACCCTGTTCCTGAACTACTGTTTTTCCCGAGTTCATTAGAACTGTGTTTCCTGCTAGAGCTGAGCTCATTACAAACATCTTCTACTTTGGTTTTAATAGCACAGCTTCCAGCGATGCAACCGTTGATGCCTCCTCAGATGGCCTCTTGGGGAATTGTTTTGTTTTTGTGGTCATCCTTGGGAGCACAAATTCTATTCTCCAGGTCAGTGTCTTGGATGTTATTAACGCCATATTGTCCTGATGCAGCTCTTGCATGCTCTCTATATCATATGCCCGGATATCCGTGGAATTCACCTCCCATGATGGTCACCAATCACGTTACCAGCAGAAACCCTAAGTCCTAGGTTCAACTGAAACAAAAAAAATGCCATTTTATATATAAAAAAAAAACTACTTAACCATAAGTTAAATGTTTTATGAAAAAAATTCAAAATTCAGCCAAACTAAATATGAACTGCCATCCACATTTATGTGCCTTTTGAGGAATTCCTAGCAAGGCTCATTCCCTATACTAGCTGTGTTACAATCTCCTAACCCAGTGCATTTAGAAACTATTTTCTATAAAACCTTGACATCTGGCGAGTAGGTAAGAAACAGATCACTTCATGAAATGACATGAATTGTTTTCATTTAATGCCTATTTATTAATTAAAATAGCGTAAGACAACACCAGATGGAGCCACAGCATATGCATTGACGTAAAGTTTCCAAATATAAAATATATTAGACGTTATTTTGGAGTTTTTAATTTCATGAAATAATAATTTTCGTTCCTACTCACCAAATGTCCAGCCAAATCTTTTCTATAAAGTGGTTTTTAAATGCACTGGGCTAAAAGATTGTAACATATCGAGTATCTACAAGTTACAGGACATTTGAAACTGTTTACTGCAGAATGGGATTGATTACGTCGGTTTACTAAAAGTGTGTGCTAAATAAAAACGTTGTATACATTTATTATCTGTGTATCACAAGAAAGGCTCAAATCACTTTGTCTAGCCTTGTCTGTTGATGTGGATGAGACTAGCTCTCTAATTTCCACCGAAGATTCTAGGAGAAAGATATACCAGGGGGCTCAATGAGTTTGCTAGAAAAATACTTTAGGTAGGAATTTTAAGGATAGTTCCAAAAATTTCAGGAACATTTTAGGGATAATTCTTAAAATTTGAGGGATATTTCTTTTGAATCTGATATAGGCTCCTAACACAGGCAAATTCTTTCCAAAGCTTGTTAACTGACAAGAACTGCCAATAGTCAAAAAATAAAACAAACAAAAAGTTACATCAGTTACATAATTAAACAAATGTATTATTTTAGCTAACATGCGAATTTAATTAAACCCACTTTTCTCGTCTGTAGGAATATCAGATTATTTTATTTATTTATTTTGCGGGATTCAGAGGGAAATCATGGAACTTTTGAGATTTTTTTTTAAAAATTAGGAATTATCGAAATATGCAAGAACAATTTTAGGAATTTTAGAGACAAAAAACAATTTAAAGAAAACTAGGAATTTTGGGCGAATGCGACACTTGGAACCTGAATTCTGTTTCAAAGTTCTGTTTCTGTACAATATATGTACAATTAGAGCCAAAATTTGAAATTTAAATATTGAAACAAAAAATAGATGCTACATTGGTTAATCTAGGCATCACCTCATGCTATAGCTATAGCTACAAACTTAGTGTTTGGTGTGCACAATGAATCATACACTGATCGCCTTTATTGCTATAAGAGAATAATCAAGATACCATTATATTCAATTTATATTAAACCCAACGATATATTAGTAGGAAAGAATTATCAGAAAGGAACTATACCTTCAGCAAAAAGTTTCCTCTCTTCCATGGAAAGAGCATCCTTAGGTGTGAAAGATCCAATTCTGTCTCAAAAGAACTGAAAATTCATTGTAACTTGAATGATTATTAATAAATTTAACTTATAAAAAAACTATAAACATAAAACTACAAATAAAACTTATAAAATTGAATATATATAGTTTCTGGAGATATTACTAATCACAATATATGTACAATTAGAGCCAAAATTTGAAATTTAAATATTGAAACAAAAACTAGATTTTTGAACAACGAAATACGCATTAATCACACACAACGACCACCACATTCCATTCACACACACAACGGCCATCACAATCACACACAACGACCACCACAATCACACACACAACAACCACATTCACACACCCAACGGCCACCACAATCACACACACAACGGCCACCACAATCACACACACAACGACCACCACAATCACACACACAACGACCACCACAATCACACACACAACGACCACCACAATCACACACACACAACGACCACCACAATCACACACACACAACGACCACCACAATCACACACACAAAGGCCACCACAATCACACAACGACCACCACAATCACACACGCAACGACCACCACATTCCTCACACACACAACGACCACCACATTCCTCACACACACAACGACCACCACAATCACACACACAACGACCACCACATTCCTCACACACAACGACCACTTCAATCAGGGTGGCCACAAAATTCAGGAAAAAAAGTTCCCTGATAATGCTCTGATTTCCCTGACAGATTTCTAAAAAATTCCATGGTTTTATGGCAAACTTTTTCCGAAATTTCCCCAATTTTCTTAGGTTTTCCAGATGTCTAGACACTGATCTAATAGAACATGTATTCTAAAGAGATAATATGCAATTTTTAAAAAAATAGTTTTGCTGGTAATGGAAAGTTTAAATTATTACGTAACATACCACTACATATCTTCATGTAAATAGCGCCAAAATATGGATGAACATGCCTTAAACAATACAAAATTTCCCTGATTTTCATGAAATTTAAAAAGTTCCCTGACATTTTCCTAATTTTTTCCAGAATCAGAAAGCTCCCTGACTTCCAGGTTTTCCCGGTTCTGTGGCCACTCTGACAATTAACAACCCATGCATACACTTCAATCATGCACATACTTTACCTTTTATCTCATACCATTCATTACATTACCTAAGCACCAATATCAAGTTATAATTATTATTATTATTATTTTATTTTCTTATTCATTTTCTTTCTTGGTGTTGAAACTAAGCGAATTTTGCTGGAAGAGAAAACATGAGAAAGGTAATAAAATTCATTTTTAAAATGTAAATTCATCATAAACAAAAGCCTTCATGAACACTTGCATACAATAGGAGTAACAATAAGTAAATTTTCAAAACAAAGTGAAATTTTTTGCGTACCAACATTAACAAGTAAAATGCTATAGATCACAAATTAGGTCAAACAGGCAATATTAAATTTTCAATTAACACATTGAAGCATTTAAGAGTGCGACAAAAAATTACACAATTTAGCGTAATACAAAAAGTAGAAGTGTTTCGATTATATTAAAAAAAAAAGCGTTATCCAAACTTGGAAAATACTGTGAAGATATAGTTTTGCAAAGTTATTTTCAAATTTTATAAATTTCCTAAAGAATGGATATTTCGAAAAGAAATCGTTTATGGTTAGTTATATTGTACTGTTAATGTACCGTCTTGTTTATGCATGCTTAGCAAACCTAGATAATTTTTAAGTAACATTTTCAGTTGTATTTTATCTGCAACAAAACTATTTCACTCCAGATTTAGCGCATTGACGGCCAAAAGAAAGAAGGGGAAAAAAGGGGGGGGGGGAACTCATTAAACAGACCTGGTCAATAGACCTCAAGCTAAAAAGCTCAACTTCATGCAAAAGGGATATTTAGGGGAGATATTTACGGGTTTGCTTTTTGACAAGCACACATCTGTTAAATAAGTCCTCCTATATTACTGTGTACTTATTTTTTCATTTGATATAATTAATTTAAAATACTTACGTTGGAACAGTGTGTCACCCCTCAACTACCAGGATTCCATTTTTGTAGGGGCACAAGTGTCCGTGCCCTCACCACCAAGAAGGCAATCACAAGAGAGGAAGCAAAAGAAAGCAAGGGAAAAAGTTAGAGAAAAGAGTCACTAGGGTACCTCGGGATTGTGACACCTGTGTTTACTTAAAGAAAGTAAACCCCCTGAGGGATCGAGAAGATCGATGCACATATTAAAAAAAGAAATACAAATGTCTCAACATTTGCAGTTCTAAATAACACTGTTAATGGAAGAATTAAAGCTGGTGGAAGTATTGTGTATAAGAAAATGGTCATAACACTCATTCACACAGACAACAGTCCCCTCCCTCCTACTCAAGCATACACACACACTCAATGACACTCATACTCTCATAACAAACATACATTCCTTTTTTTTTTAATACTCCCACAAAGAAGCCTAACCCCCTAAATAAGTAACTGATGGTCCCACACACGTGTACGACCCGTTTATAGGGCGACACAACTATTCAAGAAACTTGTTTGACCTAGTTTGCGAACCATATAAAGAATAATAACTTACCTTGCATGACTCGCAAAAGAGCTAAATACTTTTGGGAGTAAATATCATTAGAACATCTTAAGGCATTTTCATTGTTACACCAACGTGAAAATTCAAATCATTCCATCTGCTCGAAAATCAAGCCACCATTTTTTTTTTATTCTAAATTTTAAATGTTGACTTTAGTGCTGCCCATTTCACACCTCTCAATACTCTAATAATTTGTTCACGAACATCCAAACAAACTGAAAGCCAGCAAGAAAAAAAAAAATTTACACACTTCAAAAATCTTCCTACGTAATTATCATCAAACAACGTTGTTGACGAAGAATTGCAACATCTATCGTGATTTTGGTGACGAGAGTGACATAAGTTGATATAGATGATTAGTTGATATTATTAAGAAGAAGTCCTAGTAAGGATCGTTCCCTATACTCTTTATGTGACAATCTCCTAACCCAGTGCATTTAGAAACTACCTCCTTGACATTTGGTACGAAAACGATCTCTTCTCGAAATGATAAATTAAAAACTCAAAAATAGCGTCTAATAATATTTATTTTATATTTGAAAACCTTACGTCAATTCAATTCGTACAGTGACTCCGCTTGGTTTGGCGAGTTGCTATTTTAATTTATAATACATTAAATTAAAATAATTTATGTCATTTTATTAAGTGATCATTTTCGTACCTACTCACCAAATTTCAAGGTTTCATATAAAGTAGTTTCTAAATGCACCGGCTAGAAGAAAGTAACGTAGCAAATATAGGGACTGATCCTTACTAGGACCTCCTTTTAATTTAAATAAATAGTAGTTATAATAGTTATTAATAGTAGTTATAATAGATATTATTAGTTATTATAATTAGTTAAAATAATATTTTTAATAAATGCAGGATTGTCAGTGGCTGTTCAGCTTTCACAGCAGTTGCTTTAGTAGTCACCTACGTTAAAAAATTTTAACCAAAAATGTACTCATTTTTCGTAACTTTATTTCTTCAATACTTTCTTTTAATTTCTTTAATAACATAACAGGTGACATAATTGGAATAAATTTAAAAATGCATTTTAAAATATTTTCCAGATTCTTCTATTGAATAAAACAGATGGCGCAGCTCTCAAGCAGAAAAAATCTTAACTTCATGAGAAAGCCAACGAAAAACTATAGCATTTTATATTAATCAAAGTTCTACTGCAAAAAAAATATTACAATTACACTATTTAAATTGTAAAAAAAATTAATGTCCAAGTTAATATACATTTTTATTGACTTTCTATAAAAATATAATTTACTATGAATGTTTATGAATTTAAATTACTATTTTTAAGTTAAAATCGGACATTTTGACAGCTTTAGCCTCATAATTTAGTTCTCCACAAAAGTACAGGTCCGTCATAACTTACATTTATTTTGTAATTCTCAAACGCAAAAACAATTTTTGCTTGCCTTATAGGGTTAAAAACTGTTATGAAAACTGATAAAAGTTATGAAAACTGATTGGTGCATTTTGATTGGTTTAACAACGTGCATTATGCAAATTCGTGAAAACCCTGTTCACCAGTAGCACATATATACAGGTTCAGTGCATATTTCGCTCGCAAATCCGTAGGTGGTTAACACCGATTTGGTTTATTTTGTAATTCCTATAAAGCCAAGAGGTTTAAAATTGAAGGAGTGGGAGAAAGGAATGATTGAGGCATATAATCACTCAAGCAAAGGTGTCAGAGATATTGCAAATGCGATTGGAAGATCTCATTAAGTTGTTGGAAATTTTTTGCGTAAAAAATCTGAGTATGGCAAGAAAAAGCGTTCTGGACGTTATTCACTACTTTCCGGGAGAGACAAACTAATAATTTTGAAAAAAGCTTCTAATTCGATAGTCTCAGCACGTGAAAAACAAAATGATTGCAACCTTAATGTTCCTTCTTCTAAGACAGTTAAGACGTTTTAAATACTTGTCCACGCATAGTTAGCGCAAAATTGAAGAAGTAAACACAAGGTTAGAAGGCTACAATTTGCCAGAAAAAACATGGACAGAGATTGAGGCAAGGTAGGATTTCCATTTCTATCCTTAAATAAATATCACCTCATTATCAAATTAATCCTTATTTTCATTTAAATATATATAGGTCATCTTCAGTGATGGAGAAAAAATTAAAACTGGACGGCCCGTATAGGTTCAATTCCTGCCGGCATGACCTCAGAAAGGAGAAGAAATACTTCTCAAAGTGGAATTTTGGAGGAGGTTACTGTATGGTCTGGGGAGCCATTATTGCCTGATGAATTGTCTCATTGGATTTCGTGTCATCTAAAATGAATAGCAAGGCATATCAAATCATGCTCGAAAAAGTCTTTCACCATATTTACGTCGATTTCGACGAAATTGTCCCATCTTCCAATAAGATAATGCAGCAGTACATGTCAGTAAAAGCACGAAGCAATGGTTGTCTAGTAACAAAGTGAATGCAATTGATTGGCCAGAATGCTCACCTGACTGCAACCAAATTGAACATGTTTGTGGACTTCTTGTGCGCAAAAATTTATGTGAATAATAGGATTTACCAATCAGTTGCTCAATTAAAGCAAACTATTAAAAGTGTATGAGAGAATTTCGACAAAAATATGCATAAAACCCTCGTCGATGGCATGAAAGACAGAATTTTTGCTGCAATTCGAAAAAATGATGGCCCCAATTAATTAATAAAACTACATGGACCTATAATTATGTGGAAGGTGAAGTGATTTTTTTTTTAATTTGATTGTAAACAAAATATGTATTTGTATTTGGCAATTACCTGTATTTCTTTTGATTTTGAGTTGTTTTCGTATATAGTTACCTATAAATAATTTCAGGATACGATTTTCTGAAATAGACCTATAGTTTTGTGGAGCACTTTATTTTTATTTACTTTTCTTTTGAGAATTCTTATCAATTAGTTCTTTTTAAATTCGTAGTCGCAAAGGCAAGAACTAAAGACGAGGCAAAGGAAAAAAAGATTAAAAGTAAATGGAAAATCAGCTAAAGAAATTGCAAAGATTGTGAAAGATTCTTGCGTAGTATTTATAGTTTTATCAACCAAAACTCAATGGAAGTTATGAAGACATGCTTGTAGAATTTTAAATCGAGAAGATCGCAGGCGGTTAGGGTTATTGGTCTGTAGTTGTTAGGATTATGTAGGTCTTTCTTTAGGTTTCAAGATGGGAACCACATTTTTGAAAATGTTTTGTTCATGCCAAATCCAGTTAAAAAATTTGAGAAGAGAGGATAAAGATGATTTACCGAGAAGCTTCAGAATATCCTCACGTATAAATTCACGACCAGCTGATGTTGGATGACATTTAAGTAATTCATTTTTTAATTCATTTAGATTAAAATCAATATTGTAGTCTTCAAGCACCTAAGAGAGAAACTGGCGACTCGATAATGTGATACCTAATAAATCGTCAGCCAGTACGATGGTTGTCTGAAAAGTTTTGAGCCTCAACATACAGATGGCAGCCCTCACCAACAAAATATTATGAATGTATTCGGGCATTCGTTGAAAGGTATTCCTTAAAATTTGAGCCATTTTTTACTCTTAGTTGTTGTTGTTTGAGTAAGACCTAATGCATCTTTTTGTGAAAATGGGGAAAAATGGAATATCGTGCCGTGATTAAATACTTGTATTTAAAAGGCAATACACCCACGCAAATTAAAACCGAGTTGGATGTTGTATATGGGGACTCTGTCCCTTCATTTGCCACCGTGAAAACATGGGCAGCTGAATTTAAACATGGTCGTACCAGCCTCTCTGATGATGAGCGTTCGGGAAGCCAAAAACTACAACCACCAGCGATATCATCGAAAAAGTGCCCCAAATGGTAGTGGACGACCGTCGAATAAAGGTTACAGAGTTAGCAGAGGCTATGGGCATATCAAAAGAACGCATTTGTCATATATTGACCGAAGAATTGGATATGCGCAAGCTATTCGCGCGCTGGGTGCTGCATTTGCTTACTTTGGACCAAAAACTCATTCGAATGAACATTTCTAAGGCACTTCTGAAGGTTGGTTGTTTCAGATTATCTGGCGCCGTCAGCAACACGAGGGCTATAATGCGCCGAAACATTCGTCATTTTACAAGCCAACATACATTTACAAACACCCATGCCTAACATGGGACTCGGAACCCGCTACCTCGCGGTCTAGAAGCTAGCACGTTAACCACTATACCGTTTGGTAGGAGCACTTCTGAAGGGATTCAAACAAAACAAGTCGGAATTTTTGCGCCGGTTCGTAACTGTTGATCCTCCACTACACTCCTGAGAGAAAAGAACAATCAAAACAGTGGACTGCAAAGGGGGAACCTGCTCCCAAAAAAGCGAAGACGGTTTCATCAGCCGGGAAGTTGATGGTAGGCGTTTTTTGTGATACCCACGGAATTGTGCTTATCAATTACCTTCAAAACGGTAAAGCAATAACTGGAGTTTATTATGCATAATTACTTGACAAGCTGAAAGTAGAATTTGCAAAAAATCAACAGCAGTTGAAGAAAAAGTGCTTTTCCATCAGGATAACGCGCCAGCTCCCACATTGACTGTTGCCAGCCATGGACTAAAATTCACAATTGCGTTTCGAAATGGTTGCACATCTACCGTATTCACTAGATCAGGCCCCCAGCGACTTCTTGTTTCCTAACCTTAAAATTTCACTCGGTGAGAAGAGATTTTCTACAAATGAGGAGGACATCCAACATATACTCTTATTTTGAAGAGAAAGATGACAGCAACTACCAGGAAGGGTTAAAGAGGTTGGAGTATCGTTGGAAGAAGTGGAAGAACTTAAAAGGAGACTTTGTTAAAAAATAAAGCTACATTTGGCCGAAAATGTACGTCTTTCCATGTTTGGTTCAAAACTTTTCAGATAACCCTCGTATCAAGATACAATCTCCAAGAGAATTTTTAGCTTTGACATTTGGTTGTCTTAAAATCTGTGTTGAACAACGAAATATTATTCCCAGCTTTTATCCGTTTCCTTGTGAGGCATCACTGGTGTGAAATTTTTCTAATGAAGAACTTGCTAAAGTGAGAAAAATAAATATTTTTTGTATTTTCTAATGTTATCCAACGAATATATTTGAGCAGTGCAATTATTGTTTATCTTTATGCTTTCAATTAATCAAAATTCGAGTTTGAAATAAAAGCAAAGGCATCAAACCAAAAACGCATAAGAAGCCGTGACGTAGTTGAGCATAGATTCCGTCGAAAATCCAAGTAGGAACCTCACTCTCTCCTCGTCTATAACAGGTATTAGACTGGTTCATCATCTGTGTATTGACGTCACACGCAAAAGTAGCTTTTCCCCGCCAAATTGCAAAGTGAAAAACTAAACATTTTTTTAAACTATCTATCTGAGCTCAAATTTTTGAAAGAATGGTAGTGTTTTTTATGATCTTTTCTCTACTTTTATTTAAAAATAAAACCAAAAAACGTGAAAGTTCCTCATTGTGCCCGCAACGATGGAAGAAACAGAAGAAAGCAAAAGAAAAGGAAGGGAGGATAGGTCACTAGGGTACCTCGGGGTTGTGAAACCCGTGTTTACTTAAAGAAAGTAAACCCCTTGAGGTGTCGAAAAGATCGATGTATGTATTAAAAATGGCAACAATCCGAAATATATGGCACAAATTGCCACAACGTTTGCTTTTTTAAAAAAAAAACTGTTAATAGAAGAATTAAAACTCATGTGCATAAGAAAACGGCACGAAATTAGAAATGGAAGACTAAAATCTGAATAGTCAACTACAATTAGTCGATCAATCTTTCATTAAGGTACACATATACATTAGCAATTGCAAAATTTGACTCAAATCTGAGTTTTTGTTTTAAAATATTCCCGAATTCATTACCTTTAAAATACCACTTTCTTTCCGAGACTAAATTTATTTTATAAATTACAGTGGGTTTTGTGAACCTAATTTGTATCACATTCAGTAGTGTAGTATACTTTAATCGCGTTTTCTGAAAAATGACATTTTGGTGTTATATGACTTCACCGCCAACGGTCATAACTTCATTATAAATAGTCCAATTCACAAAATTCTAATTTTGTTCTGTAGACGCAAATTGCGAATGTGTTTCCAATGGAGATTTTAGCATATTGTTATAAAAATGTGATTTTTTATGAATATTTTAATCTCAATTTTTTGTTAAAAACTATTTATTTTTTTAAACTTTTTATTTAAAAATTTATAATTAAATAAATATTGCAACCAAATTCAAAATTCTCAATATAATTCGTCAATATAATATCTTTTATTTGCAATAAAAATCATACCTAAGTTAATTACAAGTTTATTTATGTATGTTCTAATAATGTCCAAATTAGTCACTTTAAGTGCAATTAGCTGATTAAACAATTGACGGGGGGAAAAAAGTTTATATATAAAAATGCATCATTTTTAATTCTGATATACTGCCAAAAAGTTTGAAATTATTACTTAAAAATTAAAGAAAATCATCTCAATTGTATATGTATACCTTAATTGTTTATATAAAATGTGGAAGCTGTAGGTCCATAAGAAACAAAAATTTCTATTTTTTTTCAGCAGAACTTTAAATGCTTTAATACAATTTTTTTTTTCATGGTTGAATTTAGTATGTTGCTTTAACAAGTGCAATTTTTTTACTGTGTCTACAGGCAGACTCTTAAAATAACTGTTAAGAAGCTGTTTTAGTCGCCACTGGCAGTCCCTGTGAATGCTTAATTTCAAGAAATTGAGTGGATAAAAGCTTAGAATTGTTTAAAAATGAAATAAAAGCTGGAAAACAAATTATCTTGTTTTTAAAATAAATAAAATTATGATTAAGTTGCAGATTTACACAATTGTGAAAATGCGAAAACTGGACTGAGGGCATTTCATCACCAGAATCACAGCAGACATTCCAACCCGTTCATCAACAATATCAATTGAGTATAATTACGTGGAAACTTTCTATTATACAAGTCAATTTTTTTTCTTGCTGACAAGAAAGAAAACCAAGCGTCGCCTTCTTGCATTGGAATAGGAAATTAAACAGCTGCCGAGAACTTTTCCCGCATGCTTCGCGGCAGAGTCAACGCATTGCATATCGAACTGAGGTCAATTCATCAGGTCATTGTGCATTTCCCGACTCGGCCCCAGAAACACCTTGCCATTTCCAATGCGACGTTTTTCTGATGTCAACACGGGCGGAACTCTGCGTCAAAATGATCTGTACGCAGATTTCGAAAGACAAGAAAAGGAAGGGAGTTATTTCGGGTGACTCTGGACAAACCCCGAGGTGCGATTTGAAATTCGGGGGGATTCGGGGAGCAAGGGATGAGAAGATCTCGAGTGCTTTCACCGATGACACAGGAATGGTATCCAATTCCGAAATGTCGAGAAAGAAAGCTTCAAGTTCTTCCCCATCTTAACGCTTGCTTGTTGTACGGCTCTAACTAATTGGCTCATGTGAAGTAAAACTATTTGGTGTGTGAATCAATGGACCCTAATTTGAATATTCGATTTTTACAAAATCTATTAACGATATTAACGATAACGAAATCTATTAACGATAATCTATTAACGATACAAAATCTATTAACGATATTAGGTAAAATTGGATGCTTGTTTTGCTACTGGTGTTAATTTTTATTTTCAGATTCCACGGTATCTACGTTTCGGGATGTGAAGTCCCCATTCCTGCCCACTAAAACCTCCAAGACAGCGGTTCCAACACATGGGCCGCAAGTAGCCGTGGACGCTGGTCTAGAATCTACAGCAAATTAAACACAATTAAGTTCCTTTTTTTTAGAAAAATTTTATTGTTTAATCTTTCTTGTACAGTATGTTTTAATACTGAAGCACGCACGTACACGCGCATATTCTATAAGCTATTATGCCTCAAAGTCTTTTTACAAAATAGGTGTTCCGCACAACTACTAAAGTTAAGTCATCAAAGACAAAGTCTACTAAAGTTAAGTATCGTGATGATGACCTTTATTTCTCAATAACCGCTGCTATTGCTACTCTGTGACCATGGAAAGGTTGCATGGCTGAAAATGGACAACCACGTAAATATCCTCAGGGTTACTAAGGGAGATCACATTGAAGTGCACCGATTTTTTTTTTTCCTAAAAACTTTGGGAGTTCTGGTACCTAACTTTACATTTTTCTTATTCTTTTTAACTCTCCTATCCAAATTACGGACATTAGCTTTGAACAGCCAGTAGTAATAAGAGATGTTGCTGCTCACAGATATTGTGCTCCAAGTGTCCGAAAACTTAATATTAGCGAGGTTTCCAAGGGTAAAGAAAATAAGGACGGTAGAAAAGGCGGATATTATTCTGCACTACCATTTTCGTGTTGACTTGAAGGAATATTTCTTTGGTATATGAATGAATACTTATTGTTTGAGTGGAAAGGATTTGTTACGACTCATTTGAGGGTAAAATATTCACTGCAATATAAAAATATATAATTAAAAAAAAATAATAAAATTTAAAAAAAATAATAAAATTTAAAAAAAAAAACTTTAAATACCCCAAACTTAATTTGTGTCCTTATCAATTGTATTAGACATGTACAGCAGCTCCACTGCATTTGACAAGATTATGTTAATTTGAGATTTTGTATCAAACTTGATAATAACAATACAATGTCAATAACAGCGAGAATTTTCTCTTCTGTGACATAATGATAGATATGAATGAGTTTTGGGGATTGACAGGTTGGTTGTGTGGGTTTTAATGGCACAAGAGCCAATATTGTCTAAGTTGCGTCATGGGGATTGACAAGAATAAAATAGTTGGCAAGAGTTTCCACTCTACTCCTTGAAACAGTTCAACGCGGGTAGAGTAAGTCTTCTTTTAAATATATCTACTCATGTAAACTTGACTTTGAACTGTTTTTATTTTATTCCTTTCTGTGAGCCAAGTAGCTAGAGCCAGACTATCTGAACAGATACCTTTCGATTTTGCTGGGTTTCATTCTTCCGGCTGAGCACAAATAGTACACGAGTTTGCTTTAGCTTTACCTTAATATTTACAGAAATAAATAATTCCCATATCAGGGTGGCCAGAAAATTCAGAAAAAAGGTTTCCCGAATGTGCCCCGACAGATTTCTAAAAAAAAATTCCCGATTTTGGTGATAATGAAAAGTTTAAATTATTCCGTAACACTAAACTTCTAACGATTACCTACCACAATTTTCTGGGGAGGGGAACGGCGCGAAAATACGGATGAACAGGGAAACCTAACTACAGAACAAAGAAAATTTCTCCGATTTGTGAAATCTAAAAAAAAAAATTCCTTAACATTTTCCACAATCAGAAAGCTCCCTGGTATTTCCAGGTTATGTGACCACTCTGCTCACGCAGCCCGCTCTCCCCAAATGATGTTCCCTAACCTAGACGAGCACGCCCCGCTTAAAAGGAACATTAGCACCCGACTATTTACTTAATAGTAACACTGCGTCATTCTTACTTGAACATGGATAAATATTATCACATTGGATGTTCGGTAAAAATCTTGCATGTTATGCTAGTTTTCTGCAGAGCAAACACGCTATCTGAGCCTTTTAACTGAAAACCCGAACAAATTCTGCTACAGAAGATATCAGTGAGATATAATGTGGGACAGTGAGTCTACTTTTAGCAGTTACCAATTATTTTTCTAGGTTAATACTGTACTGAATTGTATTCCTTATACTGTACTGCATTGTTGTTGCCACTGTACTGTACTGCACTGCATTATGTCGTAAGCTAATCGTCATAAACCAGTAGCGTGTTATCACAAGTCACAATTTAACTTAAAATAAAATATAACCTTAGCCTCATTTTGACAATGAAAGCACGCGAGTGTAGAAGAACCTGAATTAATAAAAGAGCATAACAGTTTCAATAATCGGAATTATGACAGACCATTATGTAGGGGATTTTCTGAAATAGTTAGCAACGAATAGGCTCAGCAAACTGACAAAAAGGCAGTCAAAAATTGAAATGACTTAGTTTTTAAAAAAATCAAAAAGGACATTATGTAAGTACTTTATAAAAAAAAAATAAAAAAAAAAAAAAAAAAAAAAAAAAAAAAAAACAGAGTTCTCTAGATACTGTGTAATCAAGCCTATGTCCTAGATGTTTATTTTGTAAAGAGTCACTGGTCCTACTTTATCTTCTCCATGAGTAACTAAGGCAAGACGGGGAGAGAACCGAAACTAGCAAAATGTTAGTTTTTAATAATATGGGGTTATCTAACTTCTGGAAAAGTAAAATTCAGTTAAGACCAAATCTGAAAATAAGTAAATAATCCTAGTCCTTATTTTTTCACCGCTTTCAAAACAGTTTTTTAAAAGTTAGATGTACTTGCTGCAACTAAACAGTATAATACAGTAAGCTCAAAGCAAGTTGAAGGAAATGTCTTGTATATGTGAACTATTGAGATCGAAATTTAATGTATAAAATTGTTGATCTCATATAGCATGTATAATCATTTCAACTGATTTGTTCAGTACTTCAAATAAATATTCATGGTTAATCAATTAACACTCTGGGATAATTATGCAAGTTTCTCAATTAATTTCTGAATTCAAAGAGATTGTGTTAATTTTTCCACCCACAATCACATTTAATTTTTTGTGCTGTAATTAAATAGCAAGTTATCGCTAACAAATATAACTGAAAAATTCAAAGTTATTTTTATGGAAAGTAAAATAATTTTTAACTGAAATACTTCAGTTTTGAAAAAGTGGCAAACTATACAAACTGCATCCTTCGAAAAAATAATGCGATCCGACAATAGATACAACCTAATGATATTTCATTTATAAGCAAGATATACAGTGACTACAGAAAAATATTTGTGCCCAGGAGATAGTGGTTAGATGAATTGACAGGGGAAAAAAATGTAATACATAATTTGATGTCTTCGTATGTTTCAATCAAATAGGCTTCGAGTATTATCAAATGAATCTTGATAACGTCAAGTAAAATTTTGGCAACAAATATGCTTTCGATTTGCAAGAGAAATATCGGAAGATACATTTTTACAAGCTCCGAAACATTAACAGGTGATGTAGCATGTAGCTGAAGTATTTAAATGAGTGTCCAAACAGATAAATGAACGAAATAGATTGACTCAAGTTAAAACAAGCTCACATCAACAGGCCAAGTGAACTGTAAAAATGTTCTTTTTTTTTTTATTAGAGCAAGACAAATATTTGCCGACCCTAAACAACGCCCTTAGTGAAAGCCACCCTGAAGCACGGTAGAGAAGGAAATGTGCAAAAAAAATTGCTAATGAATTTAATTCTAACTTTTAATTAAATGTGTGTATGTATATTTATATGAATATATTTTTAAAAGTGCAAATATATTTTTACTTATTAATAAGGATTTTAAATTACTTCATTAAATTTTGTTCTAATTTTTTATTGCATGCAATACGTCCATTTCAGAATACTTATGCTTTTACTTGAAATTTATAGTGAAAAAAAAAAGTGTGCAAACATTTTAACATCCGAGATTTTTAAAAAAGATAAAAGGCAGAAAGTGTTATTTTATTATGTGTGCATTTTATATTGTGTATTTTTAGAATTTTACTTGGATATTTAGTATTTTGGGGGTATCGTAGAACGCAATTTTGTCTTTAATAAATTAAATTTTGTGTAGGCTTCGTTGCCTGATGCCTAACTGTACACATCCCCAATTTTGATGTGTTAATATTTACCAACAATATAGTTAAATAAACAAATTATCGATATATATATACTTTTTTTTATACATATCTGAAGTTGCACTCATCCATCATTCATGTTGTAATAATTAAGGGGCCCCACACCAAACTAAACAACTCTCTTCACAAATAAGACAGCCATCTGTGGTTGATGGTTATCTGGGGAGAGTTCAGGAAAGTGGTGCTTTAGATTTTAAATCAGTGTATTTAGGCAATTTTTTCAATTACAGGGGGTGCAGTGAGATTTCTATATAAAAAAAAACTTGAATGGGAATTTTAGGAATATTTTTAATTTTAAATCTGATATTAGTTCCCAATGCAGCCTTTCCAAATCTTGTTTCAAATTAATACTTCCAAAGAGAAAAAAAGTGTGTCAACTTTTAAACCAATATTTATGAATTTAAGTACAATTTAAAATAATTTTGTCAATAATGAAAGATAAATTACTTTTTTTTCTAAAGACTAAATCAATATACCAGAAAAGGCACGGACATAGCGGATTTTGCATCAGCGAAAATACTACAAAGCTACAAAGTAAATCTCGCGATAGCATTCACCATACCAACATAATAATCTCAGAAGTAGCGGCTATTACATCAGAGTAAACCTCAAAAACAGAGGGGAAAAAACAGAAAATCTTAACCACCTCAGGGAAATTAAAGGGGTTTTGAAGGAAAATCAATTTTTTAGGGGCGTTTCATTTTTAATTTTCTTTTTCAGGAATTAACAAAACAATTGTGGAATAATTTTCCACTACCATTTCTTTTACACATTACCATTGCTAATTAGTATGCTATTATACCAGTTGGATCAACACGGTAAAAAGTTTCGGGTTTTAACGCAATCAAGCTCTTCACAGCAGCGGGTTTCTCTCATTGCCATATTATGTCTAGATTGCATTTGCATCAGCCACCAGATTTCTTTAAATTGTTCTCCTAAAATTCGTTTAAAAATATTCAAGTCCAGTGGCGGGGGTTCGCAGTCTCACATTCAACAAATACTCTACATTATATTAACTATTTTTTTTCTACAACTTGAAATTTTAATAAAAAAATCAATTATTACTTTAAAAAAACTTTTCGTAGTCTAATTTTTTTATTTTTTTTTACTTTCATACATCAAATAAAATTGGTAAAAAAATTAAATATTAATTTGTGTATTCTAAAAAATTTTCTTCGAATGCGGCTGGATTGAGGGAGTTACACCTTTTCCATTTTCTTTTCAGTTTGCATAATTTTACTGTCCAAATTGTTCTATTTCATCATTTGCAATTTTCTTTTTCACATTTGTTTAAGTTCAGCTGCAGCCACTGTTTCGGAAAAGTATCCAAGGAAAGTTTTTAAAAAATGCAAAAAATTTCAATTTTTAAAGAATTTTGCATACAATAGCAGTTAAAATTATAATTTTAAACAAGGATATACAGTAAAATTGGACATTTGGGGACAATTTCTTACCCAAAATTAAATAAAAACTCTAATAATTCTGCACCGACTCGAACCAAACTGTTCCGTTTGAATTCTGTTTTAAATTCTTTGTTAGCTGTTGAAAAACATGAACTTAAAAGGAACTTTTTCGAATAAGACACTACAGTAATTGTACATAACTGAAAATAAAAAAAAAATATGGAAATCCAGCCGTAATACTTAAAACTTTCACTTATGATCGGAAGTTTGGGGAAGTCTGAACATACGCAGGTTCCGTGGTAGTCAGACTTGCAAGTAAACTCAATAAAATAGTAATGCAGATTTGTATCGATCCCAGGAAAAAGAAATTCTTTAAAAATTTCAGCCAAATAAGAGCTGAAATCCGTGTTTCAGCAGAACTGTGTCATGTCTGACATGTGCAATCTTTGAAATACCGTCAGTGACTATTATATCATAACACCCCACGAAAATGAGCATCACACAATTCACAGCGATTAGTGCCCGCCATAATCACGAAAATAACGGCCATTTTATCGCCGTAGCGCTCAGAAAAATAACCATCACATCCAAACGTAAATAATACCGATAAAGGCTAATAACATTAGAGGAAAATGAGGGGGGAAAGGTAATCATTCCAATCAGTGATTTGGGGTGATCCGAACGTATGCAGTTAAGTGATTGTCAGGAAATTTTAATGCGAGAAGTTGAGGTCGGTCTTGTGGCTCGAATTTTTGCCGTTTTTATTTTTTTAACATTTTCTAATTTTTTTTGTAAATAGTTTTTGGTATTTTACTAGCGGTATTAAAATTAGCGAAATAATTACTAGGTCCATAAAAACATAAGTTAAAGCTAATTCCGACACTTGGACTGGTCTACAGGCAGGGATGTAGTAGGTGCGGTAAGACGTACCGATACCTTTTTGAGAGCTGAAACGGCGAACTGACACTTTTCGAAACTAATTAATAATAACTCATTAACCCTTATGCATGTACTGTGATAAAAGTTATTGAGAATATAATTAAAAAATTCCAGCAATAGTTTGGGTTATCGCCACGATTGGAAAGCTTGGGTACCGGCAAACATTTTTTTAGCACTACATCCATGTGTGTGTTATAAAACTGTTTTTGATTTTTTACACTTTTTAATAACTTACAGCAGCACCATATTCCTTATACTTACACTGAAGTTTGTTATTGTATTTTTATTACTTACCAATGCCTTTCAAATATAATCTCCCTCCCCCTTTTTTTTTCTGTATGGGGTAGTGAGGGGGATGTAGTTAGAATTTGAGATGCCCCTTAGTGTGTTTCATATTGTTAATTAAATTACCTATTGATAACAAAATTATAATTTCAATTTGATACAACTTGCATGAACTGTATTAGAAGAAAAATTATAAGAATCAAAGAAAGGTTTATTTTGGAAATAAACTATTACAAGATGTAAATTTTAAATTAAAATATATATATATATATTAAATTTGCTTTAAAAAATTATATGATCATTTCGTGTGTTACTAACTTAAACTTGAAGATTTGTATGTTATGATGATACATGAATTTTAAACTGGCACATTTTACAAGTGCTACTTATAATTCATACAAAATAATTCTTACAACTATTGTTGCGAGTTATCTCAAGGTTGAGATTACAGTGTTGTGTACGAGAGATTGTCAAATTGCAATTAATTCTAATACAACAAAAAAAAGGGGAAAAAGAAAAAGGGGAAAAACCTCAAAATGACATCTGTCAAATTCACAAATTATGTAAAATATTGCTGACTCTATTCCCGTAAAACTGAATATATTTTTATCAAACGTCGAAATTCTACAATTTATCTTAACATCTAAATTGGTGAGAAAGTCAGTTTAAAAAAGACACCTTCAAATTTACTTTATTAACCCTTCGCGCTCGAGCGGCGCCTCTCAGGCACCACATGATTGGATGCCGCAACTCGAGAGGACCACTAGGTTTGATGCGGGAATTCGATGCAAGGCCAATGACTGTTAGTTCCTATGAAGCGGACTGAACCAAAAATGCTGCGAAACTTCTCGAGTTGCTGGTACCTCCGCTCGAAAAAGGCCTCGAGTACAAAGGGTTAAATGTTTCGAATGAATGCGTCCAAATACTGTGGTTGGTTGGTTAAGTGGTTTTTTATAGCACAAGAGCCAATGTTAGCTATGCTGCGCCACCAAATACTGTGGAAAATTTCTATGGTTGGAAGTATCGCATCACGACATTTCTATTTATTAAATTTATGAATTGCATTTTCTAACAGCAGAGATTTTTTCAAGTAAGAGTTTCGTTACAAAATAAGGGTATCTTGTTATAAGAAAAATTAAGAGAAAAAAAAAGAAAACATTGAGTTAGAATTTTTATTTTTAGAAGCAGTATAAAAAGCTCAAAATTTAATTGAACATTAAAAATTTGTTTTCCGAATGATTGAAAAGAAAATTGGGGGGGGGGGGGTCTTTAATGGCTTAGAAAATATTTTTTTTTAAAAATAAAACGAAGTCAAATAAATTACAACAAATTCTGAGACTAAGATTAAATAACCTACAAATGTTTCACTAGAATGCTGGCTTAATACGAATTGTCCATACATCTTCAACAACACTATATCCTTAAAAATACAAAATCATGTCACTTTTTTTTTTTTTTTTTAATTTAACAGCTTACTTATATATTTTTCATTTAAAGCAATCTCAAATTTGATTCAACAATTTCTTCACATTTAATCCACTATTTCATAAAAATCATGCAAAATATCTGTATAAAGAAAAGTTATAAAAATTAAAGCAAGTTATTTTGCAAATAAACAGTGTTCAAATCAATATCACTCAGTTCCTCAGCAATGTGTTCAGCTGATAAAGATAAGAAATAAAGATTGAACTATCAGCTTGATTACTACATTTAAAATACCTCAAGTTGATCTCAACATTACACATACTTGTTTTTTTGTTTGTTTTTTAACTTTGCCTTGATAAACGATAAAAACAACTCAGAATTTTATTAAATTAGTTTGTCCTTAAATTTTTTTTGTTTTCCACGACTAAATTTATTTTTGAATACTTTTTAGGACTGAATACATTTTTATTGTAACCAACTTATATTTTAATTGTAACTAGGTAAACTATAATCATTGAATAAGGACTGGATGATCAGAATTTGACAAATGCAATTAATTTAAAAATGACTCAATACTTTTTTATTGCAACCCCAACTCATTTTTTTAATTGTAGCTAAGTAAATCAGTTGATAAGTTAATAAGGACTGGATCATCAGAGAAAGCAAACCTTAAAATTTAAACATTCAAACACCAAGTATTTTACACTACAAATAAAGCCACCGAGCTTGTTAAAAAAGCATTAATATCATAATATTTTTTGATATTTGCTTCAACTCAATATTTTAATCATAGTTAGCTAATTGCTATAATCAGTTGATAAGAGTGCAAGTTAATAAGGACTGGATGATCAGAATTCGTCAAATGCTATTTATTTAAAAAGGATTGAATACTTTTTTATTGTAACCCCAACTTATATTTTAATTGTAACTAAGTAAACTATAATCATTTAATAAGGACTGGATGATCAGAATTCGACAAATGCAATTAATTTTAAAATGATTCAAAATACTATTTTATTGCAACCCCAACTTGTTTTTTTTTTATTGTAGCTAAGTGAATCAGTTGATAAGTTAATAAGGACTGGATGATCAGAATTAAACAAGTTTTCATAGTTTAAAAACGACTAAAATGGCCTTAACAATGCTGGTTTTCTCAACACCATAAACACAAAATTAAACATAGTTTAAGTGCGGAACAGGATAGCTCAACAAATGGTGGAACAATGATGAATGAAGTCTCATAGAATAAAAATTAAACAGTAAGAGAACAGAAAAAACTAAAATGTGTTGTAACAAGTGCTATTTATATAAAAAATGAATTTGAAAATGGCCTTAATTATGCTAGTTTCCAAAATTCAAGGCCCCCTTGTTTTTCTCAACACCAAAACCACAAAATTAGACAGTTAAAGTGGGGAAAGTTCAACAACTGGTAAACAACGGTGAATGAAATATCATAGGACAGACATAAAACTGTAGAACTTTTAAGATTTATTGTCAATTGCATCTATAGAGTAAAGAAAACATTTTTAACCCCCTAAATAATTGTGACGAAGTTGAGAGTTTTTTCCTATAAGAACTTTTCATTACTTTTCAGACTGCATCAACGATTGAATGCGCAATAACCCCAAATGATGAAGGTCCATAGCACGAACATACACAAAGAAAATAAAGTTTTCAACTATTTATCCAATTGATCAGGATGGACGCAGTGATTTTCAAATTAAAACAAAAATACCATAAAAAACAAGTCTTTTAATATAAATCCTTTATATGCATTGCCAATTTATACATTCATTAACATAGCGTCGTTTCTTTTGCAACGTATGCTTGTTTTTAATACTTAAAATTAGATGCAAACACACAATATAGGTAAAATATGCAGTAAATTACTTTTTTAAATTTGATTTCATTAAAAACGAATGCGAATTTATGCACTCTCATCCAGATATCTTTTATTTATTCCGATTAAAACATTTTTTATTATTTATTAAAAATATTTTGGTAACAGGAAAGAGTCAATTCAATGATCGGTTAAATGCTATTTCAGTGCGATCAGATGACGGCAAGTTGTTCATTAGTATTCCGTAAAAGCGACCTTTTAGTGACAGTCGCAGACTTCGAAATTTGATAAAAATGCATTGTCGTCGAATCTATCTGCCAAGTTTCAGACCGATTGGGTGACGTCAATGGGGTTAGTTAGGCTGTCGCAGATTTGCCCGCCATCGACAAGCATGCACACAAAATCGAAGTTAATGTAAAGGATTTAACCCTTTGTGCTCGAGAGGTGGCTCATGATTGGATGTTGCAACTTAAGAGGACCACTACATTTGATGCGAAAATTCGATGCAAGACAATGACTGTATTTAGTTTCTTTGTAGCGGATCTGAAACCACGAACCGAACTAAAAGTTTTGAGTTGCTTGTGCGCAAAGAATGCCTCGAGGGCTTAGGGTTAAATATGACTAGAAAGAAGGGCTTCACTTTCAGAGAGCATCAACAACAGTACACACAGCAACCTCAATTAATGAAATATCATAGGATGAAAATAACTGAAATAATAAGATGAAATAACTGCTTTGACTTGTTGACATTTGTATGCTAGAGCAATGAACATTTCATTTCTTTAATTTGCAATTTTAATGTGCGATATTAGATTTTTTTTCCCCCCCCTTTAATAATAAATTAATTATTTGCCATATCATAGAGCATATTTTAAATGATTTTTTTATTTTATTTTTATTAATACTCATTAAAAAAAAAATCACATTTCTAGAAATCTGCCTTAATGTTAACGTTTTCTAATTAAATAAAAATCTAGAAAATTTTGTAGAAAAAAAATTAATAAAAGCTTCTAAAAGAAAAGTATAGTATTGCATACTTAGATATTATACATTAGAGCAGCGGTACCCAATCCATGGGCTGTGGCCCACTTATGGGTCGCGAGTGTGGTACGGGCCGTGGACTTTGGTCGACAATCCAAGGCAAGATAAATATTATAGGAGATTCAGGGGTAGAGAACAATCGAATCACTCGATGGTTAGCAATAATTGGTAATCTGGTTGGTAACCTTTGAAAAAGATCACCGAGGAAAAAAATTAAAATATCTTCAATTCTAGAGACAATTGAACTAATCATGTGACCAGACTCTAAATTTGTTTTTTAAAAACAACTCCATTGGTCCCGTTCTGGATAAATATTCAGTATCTAGCAATTGACAAAATTACACTGATACGCTTTTCGACAATCAATCTATGTGAACGAGCCTTTTCAACTTCACTCTTTTTGAAAAATACAGGAACAAATTGAATGTTGTGAGTGATTTGAGGGTGAAACAATCCAGTTCAGATATTGACTCTCATGAAAGACAAACAATGACAAAAATCCCATTTCAGTTTTCTTAATAGTCGTGACAGCAAAGGTAAATGCAATGAAATTCCTTTCTTTATAAAGAATATTTCATTCTTTTTGTGGAGTATGTTTTTTCTAACTACTGACACACGAACATATTCTATTACTTAAAAAACCTGAAAAACTTCACTCTTTTTTTTTACAAAATAGGTGGTCCACACAACTTAATAGGTAAGAACCTCTGCATTAGAGAAAATGCTACAAATGCAACAAGTTAACCAACTGGATGGAAGACAAAGTTAAAAGGTTGTAAAATATAAAATATGTTGAATGTAATAGAAGTTTGTTTTAAAACTTAGTGACAATCAGTTTTGCTTGCAACTTTGTTTCTCATTACTTCGTGGCATTTTTTGTGACTTCCTTCAAAGCTTATAAAAGCAAATTAATAAAACCAGTTTTGTTTCTTGTTGAAATTATTGTAATTAGACAAATTGTCAGCGAATCGAGCTTCATGGGCTGATTTCAGATATGCTGAAGTTAGAGATAATATGATAAAATTGAAATAGAAGCCTATAAAATTAATATTAGAAACAGTTGACATTACATTGTTTATTGTGGCTAATAATCTTCAAATTCATACAATTTTTCAAGTAGCTGAATTTGTAAAGGGGAATATGGTTTCTAAGTCCGAAAGGTATAACACACACTCGATCAATGAATAACTAAAGCTTGCACTATCATTACTACAAGGAACATTACAAATTTATTGCAAATATAAAAAAAATTATAAAAACGGGTAACTAGAGTAGAGGTGAGGATACTTTTTTTTACATGATTCATTACAAATGACTGCAAATAATCTTAATCACAAATAAAGTGTACTATCTATTGCTTTCAGAACTTTTTTTAGGCACTGGTATTATCGAAGATGCATGGCTTTTTCATTCCTGATAAAGAAATAGTAATTCCTATAGCAAAAAATTCTTGAGACTTATTATTTACTCCAATGAGGATTACCAATTAGGTTTTCAACCACAGGGATGTATGGGTCAAAATCACTTTGGAAAATACATTCGTAATACTAACTGCTAAGGATTCATTATTAATACAGTTTATTAACTTCCACAGGCAATTATCATTCAGATACGATACAGTGCAACAATTTTATTTGCTAAGTTAAATTGGGTTTTACAGCGTAATGATCATAAGACAACCAAGCTGTGAAAGCAAACACTATTCATAAATCAAGTTTAAAATTAAGCAACAAAAAATGCATGAAGAGAGTAAACCAACAAAAGGGGGGAAAAATAGGTTTTGAAACGTTAACAAAAACTTTACAACATGATAATGATGTTAAACTACGATAAATGGCAAGATAAGTTATGTAATAAATAACTTGTCAAATGTACACAACAATACAAAGGTGAAAACCGTCAAAATATTAAAAAAAAAAGAGAATATATACACAGCATAGACTACAAAAGTAGCCAAAAAAGAATATATTTGTGCACTAATGTGTTTTCAGTGGTGCAGCTAAAACAATTCCAATGGAGATTTAGGCAAGTTTAGTCTGATAAAGCCTTATAAAGTCCAGTAAAAATAATAAAATTATAGATAAAACAGATCTCAGAAAAAAGTGCTAATCTGTGTAAACGCGGAGGATTTTCACCCGACAATATTAAGTTGAATGAAGATAAGTAACTAAGACAGACAGTAAGTACAACACCCAACGATCAAGTGCCCATTTTTTTTCTTTTCTGTGCAATTTCTATGGTGGAAATATCACATAATGTGACGCGCCATCATATAAATTTGATAAAGGCATGTACTTGTAGAAACTTTTAACACAATAGTCAAGAACTACATCGACCAATTAAAATAATTGGAGATGGTTTTAATTACACATGACACAAATGCTGTCATAAAATAGATCTCGGGAAAAAGCCCTGGACGAAATTAGAAACAGTTCACCCATGAAGCAGTTATTGCGACAAGAAATACATGTTTAACAGAAGTAACACAAAAAGTGGTTTTTAAAAAAAATAATACTGAAGGTAGGAAAGTTGTTCAAACAATTAGATATCGTTTCTTTCTATCCTTTGTATCAACAAAAATCGTAATTTTGATATTAATAATCAAATGGACATTAAGAGAAAAATTGAGCATTATCAATTATTTGATTAAAAATTTTAAAGGACATTTGCAAAATCATTTTAGAAAATAAAATCAGTTATTCAAGTACAATATTGAATTCATTTATATCTATCTAAAAAAAAACCTTCCAATTGAAGGGAAAAAGTTTGCCAAAATAAAATAGATAGAATAACAACCACCAATCAGAATTATTCTCACGCTTATTCTACATTCCATCCTCAACAAATTCCTTAAGATCTTAAATAGCATTCTCATTTAACCAAAATCCATCGAATAACTTTTTTTTAAATAAATACTTGATTGCATTAATCATTTTAGTTTCGAGAAAAGTTGCTCATTTAAATTTAAATCAGAGTGATAAGCATAGAAAAAAAAACTTTTTTTTTATTTTACAAATCACAAAACAAATCTTTGATTTGACACTAATTCACTCAAATTACTTAAAGATTATAATTTCAAGAAAGAAAAAAAAACTTCCAGGATAAAAACGTATTCCTTAAAAAGAATGAGTATGTAAAAAAAAAATGCGGGCACACGGGTTGTTTCAAAATGTGAGGAATACTTTCAGTCCCTGTTTTAGTCAATATTTAATAAATAGGTATAAAAATCCAATTTTTCGCAAATTTCGAATAACCGAAATGATACGTGTAAAGGGAACACGTGTCAAAGTAAAAACTATTTACGAAAGAGAATGGATTACACACACAAGCAACAAACAAAAATTAAATTTAAGGGTTTACACATATATACCATTCATGATCAAAGTATCCTGTTCATTTCACAATAGTTTTCGGGGATTGATTGGTTGAAGTTTAACGGCGCAAGGGCAACATGTAGACTACACAGCGCTAACCAATGTTTGGTGTTAAAATGACGTTGTCTGGCGATATTAAAAGACAGGTATTGTTTTTTTTGGAAACCTTTTAAATAAACTTACATTTGACATGGGACAGTAAATGGACCCTATTTTATCCCATGCTAACAGAGAAAAATGTGACTAGCATGAGATTTTAAAAGAGGTGTCCCAAAACTTTATTCTTGAGATTAGATAACATTGTAAACTGTTCAAAATAAAGAAATAAATCATACTGATAGGGCAAATTTGATAGTTAAGTTTTGTTGGTACTCAAGTTAAGGAAAATGTGAGCAATTTACAGTACAACATGTATGACGAGATGTAACGACTGCAAAATTTACCTTAAAGATACCATAAGGCCAATGTTGTCTTAAGTAATGCTAATACCATTAAGAACACCATTTTTCCTTTAATGAAAATATACGCTGTTTTTAAGGTGACTGAAAACTAATCAAAAGATGAAGCGCAATTTAGGGACAAAACACGTATTAAGAAATAAAAAAAAATAAAAAACAGAATTTTTAAAAAGGGAACAGTTCTTTGCTAATATGGATGAAACTGATTTGTGGGGGTTTCTTGAAGCAGAATTTACGAATTGGAGAAGTTTGCAACAATTGTCTCAGGAAGAACATTTCAATGTAATAATTATGAGAGCCAAGAAAAGATTTCTTGTGTATCCTTCTGGTGAACACAGAACAAGCTAAGGATATTAGGAAGGAAAAAAAATACAAAAACAGAATTTTTAAAAGAGGGGACAGTTATTGACCAACTTGGATGAAAAAGATTTTTTGGGAATTACAATTCAAAATTTATGAATTGTAGTAGTTTGTAACAATCATCTGAGGAAGAACGTTCCTATGTAATAAATATGCGAGCCATGAAAAGATTTCTCGTGTCAATCCTTCTGGTAAAAAAATACAAAAACAGAATTTTTAAAAAGGGAATAGTTCTCAGCCAATTTGGATAAAATTGATTTTTTGGGGCCTCCTTGGAGTAGAATTTACAAATTGGAGCAGTTTGCAACAATCATATTAGGAAGAACACATGCAAGGAATGTGCGAACCATGAAAAGTTGTATAATGTCTATCCTTCTGGTTAACGGAGAACATGCCGATGAAGTTTAACATGTTCTCTCTTCCTATTTATCGAGCAATGGCTTTAGCAGAAACTTTGAAAGCAGTGTGTTATTGACGAAAAACATAATTGCAATGGATGCATTTTTAAAAATATTGCAGTTGAAATATACCTTTCCTTATGAAATTGAAGTTATCAAAATTGAAGTGTTTACCATTTGAGTAATAACTAAAAGATACTAAAATAAAATATTATTCATTTTTACTTTTAACTTTTACTACGGTTTGTATTTCCAAGATGTTACTCTAATAAAGTTATCTTTTCTCGCCAACTCTATCGCAGATTTCAAGTTTATGCAACACTGAAAATTCCTTTCGTATGCTAAGAAACACTAACGATGTAACTTTGTTGAAAGTGTGTAAAAAGCTTTTAAATCACTCAATTGTTCTACAACGATACCTTAATGGGGGGGGAAACGAATGCTCTAATGGAATAGCTTCTTCCAAAAAGATATTTGATTGTTCGTAATTTTATTTTACAATTCAACTCGAAAAAAAATCCCCTTCCGTGTTTCGAAAGAAGTCGCTGAGTTCTTTTTCAAAAGGGCTTGTGGAAAAATTCTAAATACTCCGAGTCGACAAAATGCTCAAAATATATAAGTTCAGTAAAAAACTGGCCATTTTAAACAAATGTAAGAAATTATAAGGGATGTAAAAATAATAAGTATATTTCAAGGTCCTTTTGGAACGTTCAGCACAAGATTATATGGTATCTAAGAATCGTAGTAACCCTTAAACTGCTGGAACACAGTGATCACACTTATGTTAAGCACCAATAGAGAAGATTTCAACATTATATATAGCAGCACATAATCAACGTATTTAATATTAATCTGAGAGAGGAAGGGGCCATACCTAGGCACAATCGCACCTTTATGAATTTTATAGGGCTGCCACCTATTGTTCAGACAACACAACTCTTTAGGAGCTTAATGTGTTTAAAAATGCTTATTTAGTAAATATTTTAAACCAAACTGATGCAGCAGTACAAAATTGAGAACTAATCAAATAAATCACCATACACACAATTGCACTTTCAAAAGCTGAAATTGGGAAGCTTAAAGCGAAATTGTAAATTACTTTTTTTTAAAACAGATTAAAGTAGCCATCTATAATTACCACTATGAAGATGAAAGGAAAATAAAAATAAAAAAGCCAGTTATTTGATATGGAGATACTTTTCCAATACAAAACAATTTTTCAACATTGTATAAATAACACTATTTTCCTTGAAAAATTAAATACTTTTATCCTAAAGTTAAAGGTTTAAATAATACTTCCTAAGGGTTCACAAATTAAAAAAAAAACCTTCGAATGCTTTGAATTAATGTTGGTTTGTTTTTAAAACTCAAATAATCACGACCAATAACAGTTGAATGTGTCGAATATGCCTAATAAAAGACCTTGAAAGCATGCATTGGGTAAGTGACAGTTCTATAAGTAAAATCACTTTCTGTCTGTTTATTTAGTAGGTTGGTTTGTTCACTCAGCGACCTATTTTTATGCACAATAACGGCTAATCAAGCCGGGACCTACAGCTTAAAGTGGATTCCGAACCACAACTAAAATTCATGCCTAATCCGGGATTCGAACCCGGCACCTTTGGCATGTGAAGCCAGAGCGCTAACACCACAGCCATCAGGTGGTCATCTGTTTATTTAGATTTTAGTGATAAATAGCGGCACCTATAGTGACAAATAATGCATAGCCCATCCATGATCTTAAGACTAAAAAGAGTAGTCTAAAAATATTAAATTTAAAAAATGATCAGAGTGCTACAAAAAGCATAATTTTTCGACCTATCATTTAAAAAGGGAAGTTTTTATCTTTTAAAATTGCATTATTTTGCTCTTCCATTATTCAACGTTCATACACCTTTTGAAAAGTAGTACATAAGTAGTAATGACAAATAACTTAACCAACTTTAAAATATAATTTAATTTCTAAGAAGTAGGGCTACCTTTTTCTATGTCTAACGGGTCATCCAAACATGAAAAAACAAAAATCGCAATTGGAATTTGTTATTTTTGGGCCCCAAGATGAAAACTAAAGGACTTTAATGGCCCTTTTCTAAGGACCTGCCAAAAATGAGTATGACTTTTAAGGACCGGGCGAACCCTGTTATTGTTACGATAATTCCTCTTGCTCAAGCCCTTTTGTTTTTTAATAAATACAAATCCACTTTAAAAAAAAATGTTGGTCACTGGAAAATAACCAGAGAAAAACTTGAACGATCACTGTGTGGATTTGACATTTTCCATCAGAATGGGGATTCCTTCTTCGTGATTATTAAGAAGTTCTAGAGGTTAAATTTTCATTTACTGTAAAACAACCACAAAAGCACAAGATGTGTGAAAAGTCAAACAAGAACAAACATGAGGCAAATATGGACTGCAGAAACGTTTTAAATCGCTAATTATTCCTGACGTAAACTAGAGTAGTGTTTGTTCTCAATTCGATAATAAATATATATCACTGGACAATAAGCCAAAATGATAATGTAGTGAACGCTTTAAATATAAACTTTTGAACTTGGTCAAGATAACATTCTTTTACAAGTTATAGTTTGACTCAGGCTGGATAGCGGAGATGTCAACCGATTTTGACCAGTTGCTAAGAGTAGAAAAAAGTAGGAATCGTCTTATCATGAGCAAATAGAACGACAAAGATATAACAATAATATATTGAACGTCTTAATGTATATCTTCTTATTGGATGTAAACTCACTTATGCAGCTTGCTTGGATGTAATATAAACGTTGAAAATAATTCTTCGAATGCAAGTTAAAAAAAAATATTTTAAAATGGGTGTGATTAGCAAAATAAGGCTTATAAAAAAAATTCATAAAATCTTGTAGGTCAGCATTGGGTAATTTTTTTCTGTAAAAAGGGGTGGTCAAAAAAAAAAATTCCAAAACACATCTGCCAATATACAATATCGCCCTTTATTATTAATTTCGAAGCTCATTTATGCTTTTGTCTGGAGCAAGAGAGATTTCAATCGCCAAATGGACATTCATTTCATTGATGCTGCTCGGCATTCTTTAATTTAAATGATTGACAACCCTATATATCATTTCAGGAATGTACTTGGTTTCAATCACACACAGTCATGGGTGGCTCTCTTTATCTTACCGCTTCAGATAGCCTGAATTCAATAGGCAAACTGTTGGCTATTAATGGACCCATTCTTCAATTAAATATTGAATTTGGAGAAATAAACTATGAAAAAAAAAAACTCCTATAGACAGTCCATAGTTCTTTCGAACCAGATTCCTCGAACATAATGGAATATAAAAAAACATAAAAATGAACTAAACTGAGTAATCATCAGACTAATCCAGTCTAAAACTCAATCCCCAATGCAAAGCATGCTGCTATTTTTACAGAAGGCCTCTAATCATAAGCGTTTATGCTTTTACATCAGAGACCACTTCTACTTATTGATTAACTCAACTCTATAAAAATTATTTTAAAAATTGCAAAAAATACTTGAATTTATCATGGGTTCTTTAAAAGTAAATCACTGTTGTGTGTAGTTCAAATATTCTAAATGGCAAATTTTGTATTGAACTTTTAGGACAAAAATTTTGCTGTCAAATTTTATCTCTTGGTATGTAAAACTTGAAACGGTCATTGTAACTGCAACGGCCAGCCTAAGAAGCTGCCAATAAATACCGATATTTAACATTTTCCATATTTAGTCGATTTTGAAAACCATCAAAAGACTCAGGACTGCAGTTTAGGAAACACTTACACTACTTACACCGATTAAGCAATTAAAAAGTCAAAGATTTCGAATAAACCAATTTTAAAAAAATCTTTCGAAAAATAAAAATGGCTTTCTAAATTGGGAAATGTACAAGATAAATACACTAAATTAAACCATTAACATTAATAGTTAAGATCTGAATATTATATTTTACAAATTTTTTTCTTAGACCAAAAATAAAAATTGCAGGCTATCTAATCATATACTTTGAATGAAAGGGAAGTGAGTAGGGAAAACTACAAACACACCATCTGTACAATGCAGAACGAAAACTTTTAGAGCTTTTGAAACTTAAGGGGCTTATACACGAGACGAGTAAAAGGGTGAGTAGGACCTTAACAGTAAAATTCGCCATGGATTTCCATGGCGAATTTTACTTTCAAGGTCCTACTCACAGTTTTACTCGCCTCATGTAGAAGCCCCATCATCAAGCCCCTTTAGAGAGATGCGACTCAATTTCATGCCACGTCCATGAATTCATGTTAATTGACAATACCAATGTGGATATACTAGAAAGAATTTCAAGGAAGGGTTCAACAACTGAACGACAGAAAAAAAAATTCCAACTCCAAATACTATCCTTGATAATATTATTTGAGTTAAGATTTTTTTTTTTCCCCTGCAACAATAAGAATATTCTATATCCATCATATTATGGACACCTGAAACGAAATTTAATTCTGCAAATGGGCTTGGAGGATAGGTTTGCCTATCCCGAAACCCAAAGGTATTTTAAGTCTAATTTTAAGGTTAAGCTAATTTTAAAAAAAATTGCAACTTTGATACAATTTTTCGAAACTTAAGGAGTCTAGCGAAAATGATGTCCAATACAAAACTTTTAAATACATGCATAAAGTACTATGCGCTTGGATTTATAAATCTAACTACAATGTCCTAAGAAAAAACAATAATTTTGTAAAAACTTGCATACTTTAGGTTGTCGGGGGAAAAAAAATTTAACAGAAGTTATATACTTAGCCCCAGAGTGAATTAAATGAAAATATTCAATAAAGAAATTATAACTTCCAAATAGGAAAATTTAAAATAAAAACATTGTTTTAACTTAAGAGAGCAGCTTATTACTTTTGTGATTTAAACAATAAAAAAAATGACTATACATTCAAAAGTATTATAAAAATAGATATTGTAAAACAAAGCAATATTAGATGGCAAAGAATACAGATAAGTAACACTTTGAGGGCAAAAAGTATACAGTTGTTATGCCCATAAAGATCCCAATAAATCAAGCAACTACCTAAACAAAAATTATTGCATAACTATTATTGAAAAAAATTATTCTGGCTTCATTCTAAAAAAGAAATTAAGTACTTTTTTAATTTGCATCCCAGTGGCTAATTTAAAAATATTACAATATTTTGTTAACAGATTTATTCCATAAGATTAAATTAAAATTAAGTTTTTAATTGGAGTTCGATTTTAAAATGTCAAAATCAAGTATTTTATAAAAAAAATATAATTTCATTAAATATTGTTTAAAAAAAAGAACTCAATTAAAATTAATTTCAAGATACTCAAAATGTATCCTTATAATAAAAAAAAGTTAATGATTTTACTTAGTATTTTTTAACTAGTAATATTTATTTAACACACTTACTATTAACCAATTAAGAACTATTAAGATTTAATATATTTCAATTTGAAATAATTTTTAATCATTTAATATCAAAAAATTATATAAATGTAAAAAATTAAATGAAAACCAGAGGTTAAATATTAAATTAAAAAGTACAGAATACTAAAGACTTTAAATTTAGACTATTTGTGAATTAGTATTTCAATGTAATATTTAATTGGACAAATATGTTAATACAGAAAAAAAAAACTACCTAATTAAAATTCTTAATATTAAATGTTAATATAAAAGAGTAGGTGAAAAATACAAATGCATTTTGAAGATATCTAATACAACCAACTTAAAATCATAGACTTTTGACTCAATCTATAATGCAACATTTACAGTTTTGAAATAATTCAAGTATGATATAAAAAAAAACTTCAGTTGTAAAAAATTACTGTAAATTTAGACTTAGTGATAAAACAGGAAGTGGCTTTATCCTGTCTATGTTGGTGTGGAGAGATAATGGTCCTTCATAGTTCAAACATGTGATAATAAGAAAAGGCAAAGCTCATAGCATGTACTGGTTATAGCCATCTGATCATTACAGTAAGTCATTGCACATTTTATAGTATTGAAATTCATCGTGGATAAAACTTTTTGCGATAAATCAGAAGCATATTTGACCAGTCAATGTTGAAGTGGAGAGATAATGTTTTTTCATAGTTCAAACATAAGAAAATGCAATGTTCACAGGCATTTACGAGTTAAGAATGACGCACACGTTTCTCTCTCTCACCGACACTGAATTTTTCAATGGAATTCTCTTGTCACTCTGACGCAAGTAAGATGATTTCCAGAAAACTGTCCAGGCTTTCTTTGAGATAAGCACCTCGAGTTGTGCAAAGTTACTTTTTTTCCCCCTTCTGTGCACATCCTCTGCTTAAGACTGGTTTTCAATGGACTTCTGGTGTCACTGATGCCAGAGAGATGATTTCCAGAAAACTGTCGAGGCTATCTTTGAGACGGGTACCTCGACTGGTGCAAAGTTGTTTTTTCTCTGCCCAATACTGGTTTTTAATGGAGTTCTTGTATCACTCTGATGCCAGATCGATGATTTGCACAACACTGTACAGGCTTTCTTTGAGATAAGCATCTTGAGTTGTGCAAAGTTGCTTTTTTTTCTTCTTCTTTCTGTGTACATTCTCTGCTTAAGACTGATTTTCAATGGACTTCTGGTGTCACTTTGATGCCAGGGAGATGATTTCCCGAACACTGTCCAGGCTCCAGCCATTCTTTGAGATAGGACTTCCAACAGGGCAGTGTTTCTTTTTTTCTTTCTTTTTTTTTTTTTTTCTTCTTTGCACATTTTCTGCCAGACACTGGTTTTTAATGGAGTTCTTGTGTTACTCTGATGCCCAGGGAGGTGAATTTCAGAAAACTGTGCAGGCTCCAGCCGTTCTTCGAGGCAGGTACCTTCAACGGTGCAGTGTTTCTTTTTTTCTTTCTTTTCCTTCTATGCACATTTTCTGCCTGACACTGGTTTTCAATGGATTTTTTAAGTCATTCTGATGCTCAGGGACATGATTTCCAGAAAACTGTTCAGGCTCCAGGCATTCATTGAGACAAGTACCTCCAATGGTGCAGTGTTTTTTTTTTTTTTTCTTCTCAGCACATTTTCTGCCCGACACTGGTTTTCAATGGAGTTTTTAAGTCACTCTGATGCTTAGGGAGATGATTACCAGAAAACTGCCCAGGCTCCAGGCATTCATTGAGACAAGTACCTCCAATGGTGCAGTGTTTTTTTTTTTTTTCTTCTCTGCACATTTTCTGCCCGACACTGGTTTTCAATGGAGTTCTTGTGTTACTCTGATGCCCAGGGAGGTGAATTTCAGAAAACTGTGCAGGCTCCAGCCGTTCTTCGAGGCAGGTACCTTCAACGGTGCAGTGTTTCTTTTTTTCTTTCTTTTCCTTCTCTGCACATTTTCTGCCTGACACTGGTTTTCAATGGATTTTTTAAGTCATTCTGATGCTCAGGGACATGATTTCCAGAAAACTGTTCAGGCTCCAGCCATTCTTTGAGATAGGACTTCCAACAGGGCAGTGTTTCTTTTTTTCTTTCTTTTTTTTTTTTTTTCTTCTTTGCACATTTTCTGCCAGACACTGGTTTTTAATGGAGTTCTTGTGTTACTCTGATGCCCAGGGAGGTGAATTTCAGAAAACTGTGCAGGCTCCAGCCGTTCTTCGAGGCAGGTACCTTCAACGGTGCAGTGTTTCTTTTTTTCTTTCTTTTCCTTCTCTGCACATTTTCTGCCTGACACTGGTTTTCAATGGATTTTTTAAATCATTCTGATGCTCAGGGACATGATTTCCAGAAAACTGTTCAGGCTCCAGGCATTCATTGAGACAAGTACCTCCAATGGTGCAGTGTTTTCTTTTTTTTTCTTCTCTGCACATTTTCTGCCCGACACTGGTTTTCAATGGAGTTTTTAAGTCACTCTGATGCTTAGGGAGATGATTACCAGAAAACTGCCCAGGCTCCAGGCATTCATTGAGACAAGTACCTCCAATGGTGCAGTGTTTTTTTTTTTTTTTCTTCTCTGCACATTTTCTGCCCGACACTGGTTTTCAATGGAGTTCTTGTGTTACTCTGATGCCCAGGGAGGTGAATTTCAGAAAACTGTGCAGGCTCCAGCCGTTCTTCGAGGCAGGTACCTTCAACGGTGCAGTGTTTCTTTTTTTCTTTCTTTTCCTTCTCTGCACATTTTCTGCCTGACACTGGTTTTCAATGGATTTTTTAAGTCATTCTGATGCTCAGGGACATGATTTCCAGAAAACTGTTCAGGCTCCAGCCATTCTTTGAGATAGGACTTCCAACAGGGCAGTGTTTCTTTTTTTCTTTCTTTTTTTTTTTTTCTTCTTTGCACATTTTCTGCCAGACACTGGTTTTTAATGGAGTTCTTGTGTTACTCTGATGCCCAGGGAGGTGAATTTCAGAAAACTGTGCAGGCTCCAGCCGTTCTTCGAGGCAGGTACCTTCAACGGTGCAGTGTTTCTTTTTTTCTTTCTTTTCCTTCTCTGCACATTTTCTGCCTGACACTGGTTTTCAATGGATTTTTTAAGTCATTCTGATGCTCAGGGACATGATTTCCAGAAAACTGTTCAGGCTCCAGGCATTCATTGAGACAAGTACCTCCAATGGTGCAGTGTTTTTTTTTTCTTCTCTGCACATTTTCTGCCCGACACTGGTTTTCAATGGAGTTTTTAAGTCACTCTGATGCTTAGGGAGATGATTACCAGAAAACTGCCCAGGCTCCAGGCATTCATTGAGACAAGTACCTCCAATGGTGCAGTGTTTCTTCTTTTTTTTTTTCTTCTCTGCACATTTTCTGCCTGACACAGGTTTTCAATGGAGTTTTTAAGTCGTTCTGATGCTCAGGGAGATGATTTCCAGAAAACTGTCCAGGCTCCAGCCATTCTTCGAGGCAGGTACCTTCAACAATGCAGTGTTTCTTTTATTCTTTGTTTTTTTTTCTCTGCACATTTTCTGCCTGACACTGGTTTTCAATGGAGTTCTTGTGTTATTCTGATGCCAAGGGAGATGATTATTTGAAAACTGTCCAAATTCCAGAAATTCTTTAAGACAGGTACTTCCAACAGTGCAGTGTTTCTTTTCTTTTTTTTTCTTCTCTGCACATTTTCTGTCTGACACTGGTTTTCAATGTATTTTTTAAGTCATTCTGATGCTCAGGGACATGATTTCCAGAAAACTGTTCAGGCTCCAGGCATTCATAGAGACAAGTACCTCCAACGGTGCAGTGTTTCTTTTCTTTTTTTTTCTTCTCTGCACATTTTCTGCCTGACACAGGTTTTCAATGGAGTTTTTAAGTCGTTCTGATGCTCAGGGAGATGATTTCCAGATAACTGCTCAGGCTCCAGGCATTCATTGAGACAAGTACCTCCAATGGTGCAGTGTTTCTTTTCTTTTTTTCTTCTCTGCACATTTTCTGCCTGACACATGTTTTCAATGGAGTTTTTAAGTCATTCTGATGCTCAGGGAGATGATTTCCAGAAAACGGCTCAGGCTCCAGGCATTCATTGAGACAAGTACCTCCAATGGTGCAGTGTTTCTTTTTTCTTTTTTTTTTCTTCTCTGCACATTTTCTGCCTGACACAGGTTTTCAATGGAGTTTTTAAGTCATTCTGATGCTCAGGGAGATGATTTCCAGAAAACTGCCCAGGCTCCAGGCATTCATTGAGACAAGTACCTCCAATGGTGCAGTGTTTTTTTTTTTTTTTTTTCTTCTCTGCACATTTTCTGCCTGACACTGGTTTTCAATGGAGTTTTTAAGTCATTCTGATGCTCAGGGAGATGATTTCCAGAAAACTGCCCAGGCTCCAGGCATTCATTGAGACAAGTACCTCCAACGGTGCAGTGTTTTTTTTTTTTTATTTATTTTCTTCTCTGCACATTTTCTGTCTGACACTGGTTTTCAATGGAGTTTTTAAGTCGTTCTGATGCTCAGGGAGATGATTTCCAGATAACTGCTCAGGCTCCAGGCATTCATTGAGACAAGTACCTCCAATGGTGCAGTGTTTCTTTTCTTTTTTTCTTCTCTGCACATTTTCTGCCTGACACATGTTTTCAATGGAGTTTTTAAGTCATTCTGATGCTCAGGGAGATGATTTCCAGAAAACTGCTCAGGCTCCAGGCATTCATTGAGACAAGTACCTCCAATGGTGCAGTGTTTCTTTTTTCTTTTTTTTTTCTTCTCTGCACATTTTCTGCCTGACACAGGTTTTCAATGGAGTTTTTAAGTCATTCTGATGCTCAGGGAGATGATTTCCAGAAAACTGCCCAGGCTCCAGGCATTCATTGAGACAAGTACCTCCAATGGTGCAGTGTTTTTTTTTTTTTTTTTTTCTTCTCTGCACATTTTCTGCCTGACACTGGTTTTCAATGGAGTTTTTAAGTCATTCTGATGCTCAGGGAGATGATTTCCAGAAAACTGCCCAGGCTCCAGGCATTCATTGAGACAAGTACCTCCAACGGTGCAGTGTTTTTTTTTTTGTTTTTTTTCCTTCTCTGCACATTTTCTGTCTGACACTGGTTTTCAATGGAGTTTTTAAGTCACTCTGATGCTCAGGAAGATGATTACCAGAAAACTGCCCAGGCTCCAGGCATTCATTGAGACAAGTACCTCCAATGGTGCAGTGTTTTTTTTTTTTTTCTTCTCTGCACATTTTCTGCCTGACACTGGTTTTCAATGGAGTTTTTAAGTCACTCTGATGCTTAGGGAGATGATTACCAGAAAACTGCCCAGGCTCCAGGCATTCATTGAGACAAGTACCTCCAACGGTTTCTTTTTTTCTTTTCTTTTCTGCACATTTTCTGCCTGACACTGGTTTTCAATGGAGTTCTTGTGTTACGCTGATGAACAGGGAGATGATTTTTTGAAATCTGACAAGGCTCCAGGCATTCATTGAGACAAGTACCTCCAATGGTGCAGTGTTTCTTTTCCTTTCTTCTCTGCACAATTTCTGCCTGACACGGGTTTTCAATGGAGTTTTTAAGTCATTCTGATGCTCAGGGAGATGATTACCAGAAAACTGTCCAGGCTCCAGCCATTCTTCGAGGCAGGTACCTTCAACAATGCAGTGTTTCTTTTATTCTTTGTTTTTTTTTCTCTGCACATTTTCTGCCTGACACTGGTTTTCAATGGAGTTCTTGTGTTATTCTGATGCCCAGGGAGATGATTATTTGAAAACTGTCCAAATTCCAGAAATTCTTTAAGACAGGTACTTCCAACAGTGCAGTGTTTCTTTTCTTTTTTTTTTCTTCTCTGCACATTTTCTGTCTGACACTGGTTTTCAATGTATTTTTTAAGTCATTCTGATGCTCAGGGAGATGATTTCCAGAAAACTTCCCAGGCTCCAGGCATTCATAGAGACAAGTACCTCCAACGGTGCAGTGTTTCTTTTCTTTTTTTTTCTTCTCTGCACATTTTCTGCCTGACACAGGTTTTCAATGGAGTTTTTAAGTCGTTCTGATGCTCAGGGAGATGATTTCCAGAAAATTGTTCAGGCTCCAGGCATTCTTCGTGACAGGTACCTCCAACGGTGTAGTGTTTCTTTTTTCCTTCTCTGCACATTTTCTGCCTGACACTGGTTTTCAATGGAGTTTTTAAGTCATTCTGATGCTTAGGGAGATGATTTCCAGAAAACTGCCCAGGCTCCAGGCATTCATTGAGACAAGTACCTCCAACTTTGCAATGTTTATTTTCTTTTCTGCACATTTTCTGCCTGACACGGGTTTTCAATGGAGTTTTTAAGTCACTCTGATGCTCAGGGAGATGATTACCAGAAAACTGTCCAGGCTCCAGGCATTCTTCAAGGCAGGTACCTTCAACGGTGCAGTGTTTCTTTTTTTCTTTTTTTTTCTTCACTGCACATTTTCTGCCCGACACTGGTTTTCAATGGAGTTCTTGTGTTACTCTGATGTCACGAAAACACTGGTTTTCAATGCAGTTCTTATATCACTGATGCCAGGGAGATGATTTCAGTATCACATGGAATCTTTAAAAAAAAGTTTGTTTTTAACTCGGCAAACAGTTTTACAGCAGTAGGTAGTTATTGAAGGTACTCATCTTTTGGAAAGTTCTCTCAATGCATTTTTGTATAATAGAGTTCAATCAGGTCAATAAACAAAGGCCGCTTTTACCTTAACTTTTTAGCACCATCAAAGCCAGTGACCATCACTACGCCGGTTCGGTGACAAAGAATTTTGTTGGAGGATGTCAATTTCATAGAATGGTATGCTTCCTCGCAATCAAGCAGACCTAAAAATGACTAAGTGGTCTGCCCTGCTTTTATGAATATCAGTCTTTTTTTTTTCAATATCAGTTCTTGGTGTTTCTTTTCAATGCAGACTGTTCCACCAATACATTTTGATTAGCTACTCTATGGAGGAAATGTTGGATGGTTTCCTTAAATACTGACACACAAATTGCAAAATGATGTTTGATATTTTCACACCAATTGCTAAGAGTTATTTCTTGTTACTGTTTTAGTTTTTTGAAGGTTTTAGATGCTTTGCATTAGAGTAGAAGGGGAAATTTTCCACCTTAATGGTATTTTTGTTTTTTCGTGACATCTGATATGCGGTAGTTATACCAGTACCAGCCAGAATGGTTCTTGTGGCAAGAACGTCTCTTTGATTTGTGAGCAGATCCCAGGACATTGGAACGATTCTTTGGCACTTGATATAAATATGTTTATCCCTAAATGCCCCACATGAACTTCAGGCTTGGTGAAATGATGATTCTGCAGCCTGTTGTCACAGAGTCCACCTAGAACTAAAGTTTCATTGTGATGTTGCCAAAAACAATTAGCAAACTGGAGATACATCTACATATTAAGACTTTGCCATGTATGGTAGTGGTGGAAGTGTTCGTGTGAAATGGCTATCGAAGGGTTCAAAATTGATGTTGAACGTAGTCAGATAGGGCGATTCACTGTAGAGAGAAATCTTCCAAAAAGAGGGTTTGCTTGGAAAACACTTTTACAACAGTAATTCGATTTAAAATGTACTTTTCTTTCGGCAATAGATGCAGTTTTCGCAATACATTTTTATTGGGTTGAATTCTTTGGTAAGTTCTACACAAATACCACCATTTCCATCACTTTTTAACACAATTACAGCAGGTGACTATCACTGTAGGTTTGGTAGAATCACTTTGAATATTAGTTCTCTGTGTTTGACTTCACTGCAGCAGACAGACTGTTGCACTAACACTTTTTTTTTCCCTTAATCGACAAAGTATTGAAAATGTTTGACGATATCATTCAAAATCGAACACGCAGAAAGCATAATGATATTAGGTATTTCCACACAATTTGCCAAGTCCTTCCTTGTTGTTGTTTTAGTTTGTCGTAACATGAAGGTTCGAGATGTTTCATTCAAATGAAGTTTTTTTTTTCGTAACACCTGATGTAGTAGTACCAGAATGGTTATCCTGGTGAAAATGGTGAACTCATCTCTCAGTAGTTATTTAAGCAAATTTGTTCACAATTCCTCACAATTGACATTTGTTCACAGGTTTCAGAATTGAAATGTTCCATTGTGGTACTCGTTACAGAAAAGAACAAGTTCTAAAGCAAAATTAGTCAATATTTATAGTTTGTAGCTAGCTATTCAATCAAGTATTCTCAATAGTATTGTATTTTCAAACTACGAGTTGTACGAGTCTCTAATTTATCTCTCCACTTTCCAACATGCTCTTCTACTATTATAGTAAAACGGTAATTTACGAAACAATATTGTAATTATCAATTAGCACTTGGTTAAATTGAACTAGAAGCACATTAGTTAGCACACAAAAATTAAATAGTCATGTCTCAAATTAAATAAGAATAATAAAAGCCCAAATAAGTATGCAAACTCATAAATAGGCTAGTTTTGAAATAAATTCATAAAATTAACTACGTTTTTATATACAATGGTATAAAAACAATGTAAAAAGAAAGGTAAATAAAATCATTTAAATATAATCGTAAATATATTTAGTGGACAGTGATCTTTATATTCAATTCCAAAAATTTATCAGATTAATTTATTAGAATGGTATGTATAAATTAAGGGTGAATATTAAAAATATCACTTTAATACCTTTCTTAAAAATTTCCAACTTATTATTGCATTAATAAAAATTATCTTTAAATTAATGTAATTACTCTTGAAATTAAGAAATCATATTTTTGTTTAAAAGTTTTGACTTGTGGTAAAGAAAAAATAAATATTTTTAAAATTAATAAAAAATTTAAAAATTACAATTATTAAAAATTTAAAAAATAAAAGTAATAAAAATTAAAAAAATAAAATTAATAAAAATTTAAATTAATAAAAAATTAAAAATTAAAAATTTAGAATTAAATTTTAATTATACTTTACAATAAATTGCAGAAAATGCTTTGAATTTTTAATACGAAACTTTATACAATTCTGAGTAAAAATTTGAGACAAATCAAATAGTATCTACAATAAAAAAGAATACAAATTATATACAAAAATAATAAGCTGCCACTCATTATAGGTGGATTGTACCAAGCTAAGAGTTAATGCTGTACTTTGTTTCAGATATCCATACTGCAAATGAAGTTTTTTTTTTTACTAAGGTTTAATTTGATCATGGAAATACAAGGTACTGATAGATTAAAAATTTTGCGCTTGACACATGGAAATAAAATAACACCTTTGCGAATGAAGAACGGAGTTCTGTGTGGTAATATATGGATTCATTGTATTAAACTATAACTAACAAATCCATTTTGCCAATTACTGTTTTGAAAATATTGCCTTCCTTTAATATCGAAAGGCTTATTCCTGTTTCGTGCTGCATTGTGCAAGGATGAGCCAGTTATCCACATTAAATATGAAATTGTGAAGGATACAAATATAGCATTTATTAGTACCACAATTGACTTTTAAGCGACATAAGTCGCTTGCATCATTGAAGAAAATAATTATTCAAAATCTGAGCGAGTTTGGTAGCACGAAAAAAAAACTCATTCTAATCCCCTTTTCATTTTTTCTTAATTTTTTTTATTATTTTTGTAGGGGGAGGGAAAGGGGTAACTTTTCAAATAGTTTTATGAAACTTTATAATTTAGAGAAGAAAAAATGTATATTACTTTTTACTTCACTTCGTGGCTAGGGATGGGTTGGTTGTTTTCAGATTATCTGGCACCGTCAGCAACACGAGGGCTATAATGCGCCGAAACATTCGTCATTAGACAAGCCAACATAGATTTACAAACACTCCTGCCTAACACGGGACTCGAACCCGCAACCTCGTGGTCTAGAAGTTAGCACTCTAACCACTATACCATTTGGTAGGCGGCTAGGGATGGGACAAGTGTAAATTACTTATAGAACTAATCAGGATCGGTTCGTTGAATGCACAATGAACCACACAAAAGTGCAGTAGATAAGCGGTCTTAAAGCTGGATTAAGTGTTTCTCAAACACATTGTGTCAACCAGTTTTTGATGGTTCTCAAAATGTGATTTAATGGAATTAAAGAAATTAAATAGTTTACTATCATCAGACCTACAGTCTCGCGTCTGACAGGTAAAATGAGAAATTTAAAATTATTTAATCCTTACCATGTATAACCAGTGGAAAAATTGAAGTAAGTGACTATAATAGCAATTGTTTGCATTGGGGAGGAGGAAACGCCAAATCAGTCGTAGTTTGGGTCTGAAGGATACTTATTTTTAACTTAACACAATATAAATCTCAATGCGAGTTCAGGGTGCCTAGATAAAAATCCATTTCAAATTTCTAAAATTTCATAGTACATTACACGTTTCTAAATAATAAACAGTTTGATATAATATACAAAGGGAAACATTCCCAAATATGTTGCTTATTATTAACTTAACACAAAATAAATCTCAATTAATGTGAGTTCAGGGAGTGCCTTGATAAAAAATCCGTCAAATTTCCAAAATTTCTGGGGACACTAACAATAAACAGTTTGATATCCTATATAGTACTTGCTCCACTAAAAAAGATAACTTAATAAAGTGCTGAGACAAAAAAAAAAAATTGGGTATCAAAGGGAAACATTCCCAAGTATGATACTGCTCCGTCTCACCTAGTATATAAATTTCCGTACTGTCTCAGTTAAGCTGTACTTACATGCATGTACTTAATACACATCCAAACTGCAGCACAAAGACATCCAATAAAAATGCACAAAATAGAGTATTGCATGAACATTCATTACACGAACAATACCCTTTTCCTGTAAACTAAAATGACTTTTAATAATCAAATATTTCAGAGCCATGGCAATCTTTTCGAAAGACTCCACACAATTTTAAACAAATTATGTTGCGAAAGATTAATTTCAATATAAATATTCATCCAACCGTAGTGTATTTAGTTTACGTTTTATGGAAAAACAGAAGTTAAGCACACCTGATAATTCTTAATTTGAAAATAATAAACACTCCTTAGAAATACTGATGACTATATAGAGGAGCTCTATATGTTACATTTTTATATGGGGGTTCTGTGTGGACCATGAATACTCGACATCCATCATACATTCACACTTTTATACAACATTTGGGTAATTATCCCTAGACAACATTTAGGTAATTATCCTTAGAAACAATAATTTTCATTGAATCTAGATTAATAAGTTAAAATCTACAGTCCATGTAAAATGCCTTGTAAGTTGACTAGTATAAAGCTATAAGAGCAAGAGGAATTTTTAACACAATTAACTTTTTCAATAACAATACAATCCTATAGTATTATTGATTTTAAGGATAGCATTTAAATCTAAAGTTTTTCAAAATAATTTATAATTATTCATACAACTTAAAATTTCTACAGTTTTTAATCAAAATAATTTCTCCCTTAAGTTCATAATAAAAAAAAAAAAAAAAAAAAAAATTTAAATGGAACACTATGCCAAATTTGTCACTTTATAGTTCAGGAGTGAACATCTGTCGAAAAGAAGGTCACTTAATCAGCTGTTGCATTTTACAACAAATCCATGTAAAAAAAAAAAATAACACTTAAATACTTTATACGTTACCAATGCATGTTTAAGATATTGATTGTGAATGTGCTTAAAATACTTGCAGGGAACAATTTGCAAAGGTATACTTTTACTGCAGGAATTTAGTTCAAATACTACTTGCTTTTGCAATCAATGCACTGTACAAGAAATATTAATAAAAGGCTTTGAAGAGTCGCGACAGACAGTATTGCAAGTTTGATTAAGCATAAAAACAATGCAAAAATAAGAATTATAGTGCAAAGAACTTTACTTAGTACCATAATGGTGAAATTTTATTATTGGAAAAGAATCCCTATTCAACATACGATATTTTAAAATTCATACGATGGCAAGAAACAGAATTTACAATACCGATATTCGAAATTGTATTTTAAAAAATAATTTTATTAGTAAAACATTTGCAGTTTTTCCTTGTGTGTATGATGTACATAGTGGGAGGTTTTTTCTCGCAGATTTTGTTGATAAATGACAATGTTTTCTATTACCAATAAAATAAGTATCATCAGCGTTCCTAAAAATATTATCAAGATATATATGTAGAAGCAATCTCCAGATCAATTTGAAATCTTCTCTTGGAAATTATAAGCATGATCAGTGGACACCAATGTGATGAAAAAAATAATTTATTCGCTATCAAGCAGGTTACAAATAAATCTATTGATGAAAGCATCAAAGGTTATCAAAGCTAGTATGTGTTGCTTGAAATGAGACACAATACGACAGAAGAGTCTGTAACGTATCTAAATCCAAGTAACATCAGTTTGCCAAATCCAAAGAGGATACTTTTCTAGAATAATAAGCATACCATACCTCTTATTAAAATGTCTATACATTAAAACATTTTGCAACATTTGACAATATTTTTCCCTTCCTTTCTAAAATTGCCCTTTTTCCTTACGACTCCATGGTTTACTTATATCTCCCCGAGCTATCATTGCACACTTAGTAATGCCTCAACAAAAATGTGATGTTATGTTTGAAGTTTCGATGCTTGGTGTTCTGAGTGTTTGTGAAATGAAGATTTAAAAGCCAAAGTTTGCATACGAAAGGATTTTCTCAGATACGGGAACCCTTATGAGAAAGTGTTGAAACTATATACAAAGTGACTGTAAAATATCCAAAGTGAAACAAAATCGATTTTTAGTGAGATTGGATTATTTTGAACTTCCAATTCAAAAAGTTTGCAGTAAATCCTCTGAACATAACAATCCCAACAATAATTTTGCATCAAGTCACTTCAAGTGTTGGATATAAAAAAAAAAAGTTATCCTGCAGAATGGGGTTTCTTAAAAGAATGAGCCAATTAACTCAAAATTTCAGAAAGAGTGATATATTCTACACATACATTAGTTTTGATATTCAAAAATTCTATTGAACTAGATGAAAAAATTTCAGTAAGAGCTGGATCTAATATAAAATATTCCAAGAAATCTTGTCAATGGCTCTCATTCAGAAGGTATAACCAGTGAATTCTGCTTCATAAGAGTTCACAAGATCAGACTACAAAGAGGGGGAGGGTAAGAAAAAAAAATTGAAATTTGATAGAGAAAACTGTGTCAATATCATACAATTAAATGTTTAATTATAATATAACTATAATATAGGGAGATTAAATTTCTTTCTTGGTTCAAAAATTATTAAACAGAAAGTGACTTTGTTTCAAATAAGGCCAATTAAATTAAAGCATAATCAAAATATCTATATATAAAAATATATATGCAGATAATCTGCAAAACACTATTTCTTTGAAGAGTGTAACAATATTTAGTTGGATGAATGGAGCTTATAACCAGATGCAATAATTAGATGCATCAACTGGAAATTAATCTAAGCAGTCTACTAGAATGTTCTTTTTAAATGAATAATTTTAGCTGTAGTAAGTTCAAAACTTGAATTATGACTATTAGGTATATAATAGTGTTATTTAGAGATTTCAGTAACCTGCTCGTCAACGTACATTGGGGTCCAGTTCTTGCACAGAACAAAATTGAGGACCAATAACTTTCCCAAGTGTGGAAAATTTACCAAAGTCTGTTTTAAGAAGTGACAGTTGAAAAAAATGGTTTTAAAAATGGGTGTTGCCAAAAGTAGGATTAAACAAGTGGCAATTACAAAAGCGTTTTTAGAAGTACCAGGTACCATATCAATATGTATTCAAATTGGGGAATAAGTTAAAATAATGTATAGGTCAGTTCTAACCTTTCCTTGCAACTAAGTTAACAATTTTTAACTACCCAATCAATTACAAATACGCACCATTTAAAACACAAATTGTCTAAACTGTGATGCCAAAACAATGGAGACAATTTTACTCATAGGAGGAATTAATAACTACAAATCTAAATCTTCCAATGAAAAGCAAGTTAATCAACAAAATTAGATTTTAATATTTTGAGTTTTGGAGCCTGTGTGTGCCCTTTTTATTTAATAGATTTAATCGCAATTATGAATTCAATATCAAAAATTAATTGTATTCAATTGCTAATAAGGAAGGTTGCAACAATATTTAAAAAGGAAACTACTAATACCTAGATTCCTGAATCAACAAGTAAAAAAAAAATCCAAGTTACATATACAAGTGATACATTTATAGTTTTTAATCATTTCAAACTGAATTATTAGTCATTTTTTTCCCCCCTTCGAAATATAAGTTTGGTAAACTCTTAGAAATATTAAAAATCTTGTATAACTTTACGTTTTCGTATGTTGTTGGATCCAATAAGAAAAATTAAATTTATTGATAAATTTTAAAGATTTAATTTTTTTTTTTTAAAAAGGGGGGGGGGGGGACTCTAAAGTGAAAGCAAGGATGAATTTCAGTATGTAAATGAGAATGCAATATCAAAACCTCATGGCTACGTATAAATTCAGACTCAAAATGTCTAAAATTTCAATAAGTTTGGCATAACAGAAAATTCCTTAATCTTGAGACTGGCTTTGACTGGAGACTTTAATAAATTAAATATCTAAGAGGTAAACTTATTCTAAATTTCTAGTCTAAATAGCAAAACCTTGAATGAGCATAAAACTTGCCAAAATCCAGTAATGAATTTTTAACTATCTTTTTCATTTAAAATTGTGCATATTCTTCTACAGTCAACAATAAAAAATTTCAAGGGATCGCAATGTAATTATTTTGTTTCCAATACATAATGAATAATTTCATGCAACATAGTAAATAAGATATTTAAGGCACACAAATAATTGTTTACCAATTTACGCAATATAGGGAAAAAATAGGTATATAAATGAAAAGTTATCATTTTATTCACAATTTTAATCGTAAGTACTCTTATATTAAAATGAAAGGACCTAATGTTAAAATATAATAAAAACAGCAAATTTGAGTTATTTTCTAAGTGCATAACTCTTAAAAATGGCAAAAACCATTCACACTTAACAGCACCTTCACACTAATGAACTCAAGAGTAAAACATATTTAAGTCAATAGTAGTATTTTGTTATAGTTAATTAGTGACGATTTCATGGATCGTGCAACCCTAATGTTAATTAAAATTAAGGTCAGACAAAAGTGTTACCAAATAATTTTTATAAAAAAAATTTGAAGAATAATAAAATAGTGATTATTTGCAATAACTTTATGGGTGAACATTTCTTTTTTGTCCAGACATTTCATCCCCAATATTAGATACTGCGTATTCACAAATTTCTTCTTCAGTAAAATCTACTGGGTCGTATTCAGATTATCTGGCGCCGTCAGCAACACGAGGGCTATAATGCACCGAAACATTCGTCATTAGACAAGCCAACATACATTTACAAACACCCATGCCTAACACAGGACTCGAACCCGCAATCTCGCGGTCTAGAAGCTAGAACGCTAACCACCATACCGTTTCGTCGGCAAAAAAAAATAATCTGGGAAAAGAGATTGTAAGGAATTAAATAGGATTACTCAATTGATGAACAGAGTAAATTGAGATGAAAAAATTAGACAAATATATTCAAGCAACTGTTCAGAAGAGAGGAAATACAAAATCGTGTATTCCACACATTTGCAATTTCAAACAACTAATCGCCCGCCCTCAGGCAGAAGAAAGAAAACTAAGAAAATGAAAGCATGGCACTTATTATTAAGAGCCTTTACTTAAGGGGAATAAATTATAAGGGATGTGGTATTTGGAGAAAATGAAAAAGCTTTAAGAATACAACCTGAATCCCATTATACAGGGTGGTCACAAAATTCAGGAAAAAAAGTTCCCTGATAATTCCCTGACAGATTTCTAAAATATTCCCTGATTTTAGGGCAACTTTTTTCCAAATTTCAACAATTTTCTTAGGTTTTCCAGACACCCTGGTCAAAAAGAACATGTATGCTAAAAAGATAATATACAATTTTTTAAAAATTAGTTTTGCTGGTAATGAAAAGTTTAAATTATTCAGTAACAATAAACTTCTAATGGCTTACCACTACAAATCTCCATGTAAATAGCGTCAAAATATGGATGAACGTGCCTTAAACAATACAAAATTTCCCCGATTTTCATTAAATTTTGATAAGTTTCCTGACATTTCCTTCATTTTTTCCAGAATCGGAAAGCTCCCTGACATTTCCCCGATTTCCAGGTTTTCCCGGTTCTGCAGCCACTCTGTTGTAACTTCTAATTGATCTAAAATGTATATCTCACAATATGTCTAGGAGAAACTTTTAAAATATGCGTGGATTGATATCGATATTTTCATAAATCAAGGAGATTGAAATTATATGCATGATATTTTCATAAATCAAATTAAAAGAGGATCCTAAATTTTAGAATATTTCAGTTGGCAACTATCAGGAATGAAAATCTGCACATGCACAATGCTGGTATTAATTTACATAGTTATGCTAAGACATTCAAAGTTCTGTTTGACATCATAATTGTTAATCACAAATTGTCTCTATGATTCTTCAGAATTTAAATAGAAAAATCTCCAACCCCCCCCCCCCCCCCCAATGAGGTCGATGTGGATATTCAGTGATTTGTTGGTTTAGCCATGGAAACTGTTTAGCAAAATTTCACTTGGAATGAGATTAAGATTCCATACTGAATCAACCATTCTTCACACATTAATAAAGCACTATTCTTGAAGAATCTTTTAATAAAAGTTTGCTTTACTACACTTGTGTAATTGAGGACTAGAAATGGAAAACGACCCAAGTACCTAAAAAATTGAAAATAGTTTTTTAACGGAAAAATGTCATTAAAACTAAGCTAAACAAAGTGGAGAACACTCAAAGTGCGAACTCTAGTAGTAATAGTTCAAAAATTTGTCTAAAGATCACGCTGGTTGTATGTGCCAAGCGAAGTGGAGAATGTCCCAAGTGCAATAAAAATAACAATAATCTTAAGAAGGTATTTAAGAACTAAACATAAGGAAGTTAGACTATGAACTGGATGGAGTGAAATAGAGAACGCCCTAAGTAGCAGATGCAAGTCTTGTTCATTTTTCGGCTCTCCTGAAAAAATTTCTTTTTTGGACTTTGGTCGTTTTCCATTTCTAGTCCTCAATTGTTGATGTACTTGCATTAGCACAGAATTTTTTTAAAAATTGGATCTTATCTATTTTATCTCGTAAAATGATGACAAAATTATGCATTGAAAAACCTATATAAAAACTGGTCATATAATTTTGTTTTACAACTTTTCAAAAAAAATTTAAAGGTTTCAAACAAAAATAAAACTTAATGCCACTCATTTAAAAAAAAGTTCCTGTTACACGACATATATTGTATTTAACAACTTTGTGACAGAAATCTGTTATATAACATAGTTTAAGAACTTTTCAAAACAAAGTTGCATGTAAAATTAAAAGTTTTGAAATTTCAAACTGTTACATTCAATAAACTTCATGGTTTACAACCCCTTAACATGTTTTCCATCCAGTTGGATAACAAACTTACACTCAGTTCCATGTTAGACAGTGGCATGCCGAGACATTTTTCAAAAGGGAAGCAAAATTATTGATAGCTAAATTTATCTTATACACTGAAGAGCCAGAAAAACTGGTATCAATGTGCGTATGCAAATAACGAGGATATGCAACTAATAATTTTTACACAATGCGATCGAAAGCACCTATGTTAGACTACAGGTGTCTGATAAAGCTGTTAGACTGATTCCTACTGCTACAATAGCTTGTTATCAAGATTTAAGTGACTTTGAACTTGGCGATATATTTGCCACACGAGAGATGGTACATAGCACCTCCCAGATAGCGAAGAAATTAAGATTTTTGCGCAAGACCATTTCATGAGTGTCAATTATCAGGTAAAGTTTCAAATCTCAGACATTGGTGTAAATGGGAAAAGACCTTGAAAGAACGGGACCATCAATGACTAAGGAGAATGTTGCATGTCTATCTTGTTTAAGCAACTTCCACAAATTGCAGCGGATTTCAATGCTGGACAGCGTGCGATCAGTTCAAAGGACCATCATTTACAAGAGCTTTTGAAGCCAAAAGTCTGCATGTGTACCGTTGTTGACTATACAAAACAAGGCTTTACGCCTCATCATTGCCCGCCAATACCACCACTGGACTGTTGATGATTAGAAACACGTTGCCTAATCTGATGAGTCGTTTTCAATTGATTTGAGCAGATGGACATGCACGGGTATGAAGATAACTTCATGAATCTATAGACATTACATGTTTACAGTGGACTGTTAAAGCTGGTACAGCTTCTGTGATGATATGGGACAAGTGTCTAAAGACGACTCTGAAAGGTGATAGGTATGTAAGCATCCTGTCTGATCACCTACACCCATTCATGAAAATTATGTTTATAGATGTATTTTATACTATATAAAGGAACCTGACTAACAATTTAAAATTGAAAATATCTATATATCTATATATATGATCGCTGTTTCACTGTAGTCAATAGGAAACGAAACCAAAAGCACATTCCGACGAAATGCTTGACAAGACAATCTCTGAGGCTTCATAGCCACCTACCTGGCAGAGGAATTTTAAGAAATACAACTAATGAAAGTTTTATCGGGCAAATACTGAAATATGAACAATATTATACTTTACTGAAAATTGTTGGTTTGGCAATTTAAATAAAAAGAAAAAAAATGAAATAAATACATTTGCTTTTATAATTTATGCAGAACGTTTCAAATGTACAAATCTCATTATCTTTGAGCATTTATTAACTAACCAACCTTTAAACACTTTGTGTGCCTTTTAAATTTACCAGCCTTTGGGTTTTCTGTGCCACGACATGAATGATGTACAAGCATTCGCTAAAACACACATCTATTGGATAAAATTTCCCCGTGGCCAGAAAAACTGGAGACTAGATAAACATGCATTAACACGCGAGCGGCCACCTGGTACTGGTGACAAAAAACATGTATTAATACGTATGCGGACCTCAAAGTGTTAAAAGAAAAGGGTAAAACACTACCTAACATTATCAAAGCCCTTCTACTCAAAGCAATTACGCCTCCAATACCTAAAAATTTCAAGCAAAGCAATTCAGCTTAAAAGGCCTAAGTTTTATAAGATCAGGGAGTGATTGGTGAAGAATTTCCAATCGGTTAATATTGTGTTCAATTCGTATAGTATACTAAATACAGTTCATTAGCTTTTGTTTTAGATAATTGCCTTTAGATTGAAACTAAACAACAACAAAAAATCATATGTTGAAATGACATTGATGTATTTATAGAGAATACCTTTACAAAAAACAATCATCCAAGTGGAAGTGGTGTTAAAGCAAATTTGGTTTCTAGCATAACAAATGTCAGCAACAGCAGTTTAGGAGAAAGTAAAGTCTAACTCAAGATGCTTCAAAAGTGTTCCCTTTTCAGGGTGACCACAAATTTCAGGGAAAAAAATTCCCTGATTTCCCTGACAGATTTATTTCTAAAATATTCCCTGATTTTAGGGAAACTTTTCTAAATTTCCCCAATTTTCTTAGATTTTCCAGACACCCTGATCAAAAAGAACATGTATGCTAAAGAGATGATATGCAATTTTTTAATAAATAGTTTTGATGTAGTGAAAAGTTTAAATTATTCCGTAACATTAAACTTCTGACTAACTACTACAAATCTCCATGTAAAATATGGATGAAAGTGCCTTAAACAAAACAAAATTTCCATGATTTTCATGAAATTTTAGAAAGTTCTCCGACATTTTCCCGATGTTTTCCAGAATCAGAAAGCTCCCTGACATTTCCCCGATTTCCAGGTTTTCCCGGTTCTGTGACCACTGCTTTTATTCGAGCCAAAATTATGTGCAACTAAAACAGGTCAATAAATTTTGTTTTTGTGCATAACAAAACAAGTTATATCATTTTATTTTTTTATGTTAGCTTAACAAGCAATTTTTCAGACTCGGGCCCAATTTTTTGGTTGCACGGGCAAGCTTATTCGTTTAAGACCAAGTGCAAAACAGTACATTCTCTATTCAACAGGAGTGATAACCATCAAAATATAAATAATATAACCCATAAAAAAATAAAGTTTGTAATATAAATCCTTTGTATGTATTTTTATATTTGTTAACACAGCGCTGATTCTGTAAACAGAGTGTTCTTGGTGTTGGCATCTAATTTTAAATATTAAAAATATTTCTATCAGTAAAATGTGAGCAAGCTACGTTTCAAAATTTCATTAAAAGTGGACTTGAATTTATGCACTCATATCTAAAAGTCATTTATTTATTCTGATTAAAACAATTTTATTATATTTATTCTTTTTTAAAATTTGGCAACAGGAAAGGTTTCAGCTCGATTGGATGACGGCAAGTGGGTAGGCCTCCACCCCCCATCATCACACAAAATCTAAGTTAATATAAAGGATTTAAAACGATGCATTATTTTGAAATACTAAAGTACCTGGATCAAAATGTTTGTGTACTAACGTGTATGGGTCATTCTCCAAATACGGGCACTTTCTTGAAACTCGAGAACATTGACTATTCCATTAACAAAATATCTATTTAAAAAAATTGTATCATGTAGTTCGAGATGGGTACTAATTAATTACCTGAAATTCAAAATTTATTTTAAATTGCTTTAGTAGGATATAATTCAAAATATGGTAGGAAAGTCAACTCCGTGGACTGCAACCAGTCCATAGTTTACGTAAATAAGTTGTCATATTATTAAAACTACATGAAATATTACCTTTTATTTATGTAAAATTAAATAAATATATTTTGAAAAATAGTTTTACGTATTGAAGTTACAACAAATATTGTAAATTTATAAAGTTTTGGTTATCTTAAGTTTGCAACCAGGTTTTAGCATCATCTCCATGGACAGAGATATTTTTCTAAAATTCTTTACATACGGCAATACAAGTCATTTTTGTCTAGTGTTATTGAAGAGAGACAGACATTTTGTATGTATTTACATTGTGCATAGATCTGAATGAAGCTTTGTTTGTACACAGAAAAAGAAGACATTCTCAATTCTAGGCGAGTATGTTTATTGGTTGTCAACTCCATGGCTTATATAAAACCTATAAAATGTAAACTGTTGCCTGTTTTTTTATATCATAGTAGAAGTACATGATGAAAAGACATCCAATACCTGAACACCTTTTTATAACATTAAAACTGTGCTTCAACTTGCACTCAAAATGTGATTTCATCAACTCCATGGGCATCAACTCCGTGGGCACTACGTGGACAACTTCGCCCATGGAGTTGATGCTTTGCCCATGGAGTGGATTCTAAGCCTAACTAATGAATTTGAATTCTTTTCTAATAAATATATTTTTATAAGCACATATTTATTGATATCTACTTCTCGTGTTTTATGTATAAATTAAGTTTATGCAAATTTTTTGTCCATCATTACATGATATTTAAGCATATTTCCTCCATAAATAAGTTTTTAAAAATGCTAAGTTCCATACATATAAATAGGCCTAACCTTGGTGACAGTGAATGATTATGGTGGTATAGCTGCGTCGAATGTTTAAACGTTTTTTAAAGAAATGCAACCATAATAGTGGATAGAAATGTGGCTATTAATAGTCTTATTTGATTTTATTCTTAGAGTAGTAGTTAATGTTATAAAAAATTTACAAAAAATTGAAGTTACGTTACATAAATGGAAGCAAAGAAATTTTTTTATATCTTTTAACCAATTTAATATGCATTTTCTAAATTTTAATTGTGGCTTAAAGCAAGAGAGAATCTATGAAATACAAGTTAGAGTGGTAAAAACAAAACAAAGAATGCAAGAGAAAAAGACGTGAGCATGTTAAAAACAACCCAGAGTTATATGAAGAAGCAGCGAGAAAAGAACTCGAACAGTACCATGTTAAAAAAGAAAGAGGTAAAATAAAATATATTAATAAAATTGCAGCAGCCCGAGAGCAAAGAGTTAAGCAAAAAAGTGGGAAAGCATGTTCAAAGAGATACTGTGCAGCCAAAAAGGAAGATGAAAAGTTAGTGCACATATTAAGTCTGGATAGCTCTTCTAGTCCTGGAATATCTGTAGTTCTAAATGAACTTATAGAACATCAAAACAATTCGCCATTATCACTGTGTGCAAGTTCTGAAAAATCTGCAGAAACTTACTATTCCAGAAAATCTAGAAGAAAAAAAGTGGTCGGAAAGGTAAAAAATGGTAGGGCAGAAGCTTACAAGAAAATAAAAAACAGGAAAAACTAAAAGTGTACAAAACAAAATATAACAAGTTAAAAAGTAGATAATATGGGGGGGGGGGGGGAATGAAACACCAAATATTGAAGTTAAGAAATTGACCAAAGGTTCGAAGGTATCTTCTCTTACAAAAAGATTAGTTTTTCGTGAAGCATTAATTTGCAAACTGACTGTAATTCTCAGAAAACATGCAGTAGGAAAGAATCTAGGAAATCTTTTTTCTGTTGCGTAGCTGAGAAAATTATAAGTTCCTCAATGAAGTTAAAAAATATTCAAAAATCTCAGAAGAAATGTTAAAGAAAAAACCCTAATTCAAGCCCTTTTGGGACAGATTAAAAAAGTTATTCAGAATTTTTTTGGAAGACTATTCTTGCTTCACTTTATGTCTTGGAATGAAAGATAAAATAACCAGAAAAAGAGTGAAGAAACATAAAAGGTACTTGAACAACAGTTTACAAAACCTTCACAAGACCTTCTCAGCTAGTGCATGCAATATTCCATACATTACTCTACGTTTTGTAAACCTTGACCATTTTGGTGTTTTTAGAAAAAAATAGACCTACTAAACTAGCATCTGTCGGCTTCATGAAACTTATGTAGATAAAATTAAAACAGATAAAGATTATTTCAGAGAATATCCCAGCTGAGATGTACAAAAGTTTGTTGTGGGATAAAGACAATATTAAAGAGTGTTCAGAGAGGAATTGTAAGGAATGCAAAAACAGAAAAATGCATTCATTGGATTATTCAAAAGACACAGTGTCGTATGAGAAATGGATTTTAAAAAAAGTAGACATTATAGTCTAAGGTACTCTGAAAAAGATTAATAAATAGTTTAAAGATCAAATTAACCTTTGCCTGTGAAATATATTTGAAAACGCATTTGAGTTGCCGGAATTGAGTTCGGGTGTCACAGGCAAGAGGTTAACTGTTCTGCTGCTGAACTGGTTCATGCCCTACAATCAGAAATGCTAAATATGATGCTCATGATTCATATTAGTAACATTTTACACTAACATAAAGAATTGTTGAATATAAAAGACCGATTGAAACCCAAGGAAGTGTTAATCATATGGATTTCTCTAAAAATTACAAGTGTAAATACTTAAGTAAAATTCAAGCATTTCATTTCGATAGCTCACGTTAACAAGTGACCATCCATACAGTGTTAATTTATTATAGAAATTATACATACATGCTTAACAACTTAGATTTAACAAAAATTTCATAACGTCAAGTAAACTTCTTTAAAAATAATTTTTTTTTTTCAATGTTAAAAGTATATGTTGACTAATTAAAGATATATTCTGTGTATAAGCAGTACTGTAACATTTGTTTATTAAACCTTGGTATATATTGTAACTTGGTATTTTGGTTCCACTTAAAGTGATGTTGAAAAATACTTAGTTTTATATTTCTTTCCTAAAATTCAACAATATTCTGCTCAATGTCAACTCCGTTTCTCGATCTGTCAACTCCGTGGGCAATGAAAACATTAATAATTTTTTTCTTCAAAAATATTTGTCAGCGATTTTGGCTACGAGCTGGAATATATTAAGAACCATGTAGGGATTATTTAAAAAAATAAAATAAATCATTTAAAAAAATTTTTTTTTTACAAAACATGACATTAAAAAGTGCCCAGTTTTGGAGAATGACCCGTATACAGAAAAGTGATGCAGTCTGAATTTTTTTTCTGATGCGGGGTTGTTAAGTCCGATAAAGCCCTATAAATTCTACTAAAAACAATAAAAAATTTCTTAGGAAATAGGAACATAAGTAAGATAAGATCATAATAACTACAATGAGTCCCTGCATCTGAAAGCTGGCCCAAAGTATTGCTTTAGTAAATGAAATATTTTTTTTGTTTAGTATTAGTTTGTAATCATGCCAGCACAAGGAAAGAAAGTGTTTTTAATGTGCATCAAACTGCAAACATTTCACTTGCACTAATTCAAATCATAGATGAGTGAAATAGAATGGCCGAAGAATGCAATGAAGTCGAACGTTCCAAATCAAAAAAATTCTCAATGATTCCCAAAGGAAAATGTACGACTTTTCTAGGATATTTACGGTCCAAAAGTAATGTATTTTAAGGACATTTGAAAAAATTTCAGGCATCATGTCTATAATGTGCGACTTTCATGCACAATTTGCAATATGAACAAATGAAAAATATTTGAGCACTTATTCATGTGCAGTGTGCTTTAGACACAAAACATAAAATGTGCGTAATATTCCAACATAATATTTGCAAGTTGCCTAAACTAAAAAAGTAAAACAGAACTTGCTGGTTGCTAACTTTTTTTTTAATCCCAAAACACTATTCTTAAGTATGTGTTCTCAACGAGTCGGTCACACAACATCAACGAAAATTAAGGACTTTTAAGAACCTCTTAGTATTTTCAAGTACTTTTAAGGTCTGGAAAACTAGTACAAAAATATTAAACACTTTTAAATAACCGTGGAAACCCTATGTTATGCATTTTCAGATTGAGAAGGAAAAAAAACAAGCGCAAGAAATCTGAACACGCATAACTTAGATGGAGTAATGAAACACTGAATGCGTCATCAGACTAAGTACTTTACAAAATTTCATATAGCATGAAAATACCAAAAATGGTAACAATATTTTTTGTATAAAAGTATTCGACAAAATATTCCAATTAAATCAATAAAAATAGCACTTTAACACAACTGGAAATAAGGAGAGAAAATATCAGGACTCCAGTCCATACTGTCTCCAGTCTTATTAGTTAACTGAATACGTCGTGAAAAGTTAACTACTTAATGCAATGCTACTACAGGTTTTATCATATACACCATTTACATTAATCAAAATACACCATTGCACAAGTACAATTCAGAATCATCCAGTCCAACGAAATAGTTTAAGAGGATATATTTAAATTCTTTAATCAATCCTCAAACCATTTTTAACAAATATTTACTGAAATAACCTGAATGAATTCCATGAAATAGAGGTTCAGATCAAAGATGGGGTATGAACGCAAATGGCAAAAATGCTGAAAAGAAAGTAAAACATAAAAAGATACAGCCTGTCCCAAAAATATAGACACAGATCAAAAATGACATCCCAAGCTAAAATATCTTTCATGTATTTTCAGCAATGATTCAAATATATTTTTTTAATTGATTTATTTGGTTTTACTATAAAAAAAAAATTAGAAAATAAATAAAAACTGTGCAAAAATTTTTCAAAAAATTAAAAATTGCTTGTCCCATAAATACAGACGTCATCTGACTTTTCTTTGGAATATTATTTGTTGTTCTTGAAAGTATTTAACGTCTGCTTTTCTGACTTTTACTGGTTTGGATTCATTTTTCGCTTGTTTTCGACAAACAAATTGATGTTTTCACAAATTCAACAAAATGCCTAGAGGTAAAGAGATTCCGAAGAGGATATCATCAAAGTTTGGGATTTAAAACTTGAAGGTAATCATGGGAAAGATATATCCAAGATTTTAAAGAGATCTTTAAGAAGTGTTTACAGAATTTTGCATAATGGCAACAAGTTGCCTAATAAGAAAAGACCTGGTCGATAAAGCGCATTGACAGAATCATTCTAAGCATGGCATCTAGAAAAATATACCATTGCCATAAACTGCATTTGATTTTGGAGTGTTAAAAAATACCATTCACAGAAGAATATTGGAATCTAAACGAATAACTTTCAAGAAAATGTTGAAGCCGCCATGCTTAAAAGTACACCACAAAACTGGACGTTTAAACTGGGCAAAGAAAATGATGTCTTATGGAAATAAATGGCTTTTTCTCAACAATATTTAGTGGTGAAAAAAAGTGGAACTTGGATGGACCAGATGGATATAAATTTTACTGGCATGATTTAAGAAGCGAACCAAAAAGTTTGTTTAATAGACAGCAAGGTGAAGGATCAATAATGACTTGGAGTGGTTTTGGATTTAATGGACTAACATTTTTGGTGACTTAGCAAGAAAGTGAACTTCCAGGACTATTAGCAAATATTAGAGATCAATTTTACTCAACCTTAGGATTTACTGGGAGGACCAAACTGTGTATTTCAACAAGACAAGGCGCCTTTTCATGTGTCTAACTCGACATATATGTGGTTCAACATGAATAATACCAATGTCATAGACTGGCCATCGTTTAATCCGGACTTAAATCCAATGGAGAACGTCTGGGGACATCTAGCATGAAAATTATATGAAAATGGACACCAATATTTTTCGACCAAGGACCTTAAAACAGCAATTTAGAAAGCGTGGTATAAACTGCCCCCAGAGGTAATGCAAAACTTAGTACTTTCGATGGAAAACCTTGTATTCGAAGTGAATAAAGGTAATGGAAACACGATCACATAACTAACATTTGTAACTGTGTTCCTCAACCTTAAATATAACTCATAAAACAAATATTGTCTATAATTATGGGACATCCCAATTTCTGTTTTTCTCAATAAATTCAGCATTTGTTGTTTTTTCTAATAAATTAACCCTAACTTGTGTTTCAGGTAGTGTTTATAATTATACACATATGAAACCAATTTCATCCCATTCTTATCTCCACTTAATTGTATTTTATGCTTTTGTCTATATTTCTGGGACAGAGTGTAGCAACGTGTGATTTTTATTAAGTAACATATATTTAAAGTTCGAAATTTTCAGTTTTTTTCAGCCTTTATTGGAGAAAAAGTCTATTACTAAAGTGTTTCAGTGTTCAAACCACATAATTAAAAATAATAATAACACTGTTTATAAAATTAACCAAATTATACACTGCTGCTAGTAACGATTTATAATGTATTCTGATACGCTGCTTTAACAATAAAATTTTAAAATTAAAACTTTCTATCGAATAAAAGACACGCTTCCCAATACGTTCTTTTGTAGGCAAATAATTCATAATCTACTTAAGAAATATTTGGACAAGTATAGGATTCAATTCATTTAAAGCCAGCATTCGAAATTAATAATACAACGATGTTGTAAAACTATAGTATATACGACAAGAATTTCAATTATGAGGTTTTACATTTAAAAAAAAATTTTTAATTAAATAAAAAAAAGTTTAGTAGATAATTTTTAACACATGCCTTAGACACATTACAATAGTTTTATTTCAAGAACGGAATACACTTTGGTGATGTTGCATGTTCAAAAAAGTGTACGGTTCTTACTTCTTAAGGTTATGTATGTAAACAACTATGTATTATTTCTTTGTTAATAATCTTTGGCTTCTCATAACTTGAAAGATGTCATTTTGAGGGAGGAATGCGTAAAGAAGTCACAAGTAACTGATGATTTTTAGAAAAGATCGATTGAACTTCGGGTGTAGAAAGTTTCTTATGGAAATCATTTCGAGGAATAAGTACCTATCCCAATCCAAAAACAACTTGTAAGTCAGATATGCACTGGGAGATCATCAATGGGCAATAATTGGATTACACTGGCAAGGTAAGTAACCTATATATATTGGACTGCAAAATTTACATGCATTTAATTTAGGTTGAGTACTATATTTGGTCATTTAGTGATAAAAAGGGTATTTATATTTGTATATTGTTGGATTGTATATTAATTTTGTCAGCTTGCATTACGTATTGTATTTTTCCAGTATGATTTGTCAAAAGCAGTGTCAACTTTGTATAATGTATTTTATTTTTATGTATGACCCTGTAACATCATATAAATATATAAAAAAAATTTTTACTTGACCAACCCTGTTGTAGGCCTTAAGATTTGTATTTGTACTTATTAAGAACAGTAGACAACTATCTTTTTAAAAATGCTTCAAAGTTACACTATAGATAATATTTTACAAAGTTCCACAAAGAAACTAAACAATTTGTTCCTTTATTATTATTTGTTTCGTTTGTTGAGGGAAGGGTGGAGTAAGGACAGGGTTGCGTGAAAGGCGATTCCTTGATTATGGCGAGACCCGCACTACTTTCTTAACGGAAAAAAACTGAGCTACCCTACAATACAGTTGAAGTGCTGATTTTTTGGCACAAGAGGACTAAAACTACGCAACAGTAACAGAGTAAACAGAAGTTTAAAGAGAAGAAGGCCTCCAAAGAAGAAAGCGTCTTCAAGAACCCATACAGCAAAAATACAGAAAACTTGAAGTAGCCGAGACTACAATCAAAGCGAAACTATGTCATGGTTACTGATGTGTCAATTCACTTTGCAAAGTGAGACTGCAGAGGCATTGTTGCGGCTTGATGCCGAGACGTTTTGCATGCTAGGCAAAGATTCTGCCTCCTACTTTGTAGAAGGTGGTCAGAGAGGAGCAGACAATATAAATGTGCTATTGCTGTTGTATTGACAGCATATGTGTAGACAGAATATAAGAAACAAGGTCAGAGAATCGGATATGGTACAGATCCCAAGTAAAAAAAAAAGCCGAGCTTTATGTGAAAGCAATGGAAGCCAGCAAAAAACATAATTTTTCACATTTCAAAAGTCAAACCAATTATACCATTGGGTGCACAACTTTGCCTCCGCCATTATTCTTTAGATGGGCTTAGCGGTGAGTAGGAGTCAATAAATAATCGTAGACATCATACAATAAACTTGGGCATTTGGCAACATAACCCATAGAAACATCAGTCTGTGTGTCTGCATCATATAGTTATTCTCGATTGAAAATGTCAACTTACGAGTCAAATTCTCGTCAAATGCAAGAAGGTTTTTTTTCCTTCTTCAACATGAAGAAATCTGTAACCGAGGCTCATTGCAGCATGCTCTCAAATACTAATTTTGAGATCACTATTAATGAAACAACATACGATTCATGAACAGTGATTTTGACAACGAAGACCGGCATAGCGGTGAAAGAATTAGCACTATCATTGGGAAGTGACTCAACAAGTAATTTCAAAATACCTCAAAGCCATGGAAATCGAATTTTGGAAAGCGAGAAAAAAATAGAGAAAAAAAACTGGGGAAGTTAAAGTCGTACACCCAATACATGGACCAATAGGTTAATCTAATTAAATCCACTTCTTTTTTTTTTTTAAGCCACATTTAAAGTACTGACATTTCAGTCAAAAAAGCTTAAATCAGTATTTCCACTGAACTGTAGATTGTTTGAACAATACATGTACACAAGACTTAAAAATGTTCTGAAAAACACAGAACAAATAAATTATAGGTGATTGGACTCTTTTCAGGAAAAAAAAATCTGGTGAAAAAAGGTTGTACCGTGTCCTTTAAGGAACTATATAACACTCAATTTAATAAATATTTTAATTCAATGTCGCAAACTCCGAGTGAAATAAATCAATAAAATAGTACATACAGGTCATCAGCTGTTAAGATACCCTGCCTTACTCCACTTCCGCTTGCATTTAAATATCTAATGTCAACTTTTCTAAAATGATCCCTACAATACACACTTTGTTTACATCATGCCTTAACTAGGGGCAAAGATGAAATGGAGCTAATAGTTGGTTATTTCAACTATTTGGCAAAAATTCTGACGTGTAAGATCAATAAAAGCAAATTTCTTTAACAAAGCAATTAAACCCCTTGGGTACAGATTTATTTGGGAAAATTCTTGCGTTTTGAACGATTAGTTTGCACGCTAAACGATCTATTTGTATGCACAATAACGGATAATCGGGAAGGGTCCTACTGCTTAACGTGGATTCCGAACCATAACGAACATCGATGCTTAACGCGGGATTCGAGCCAGATATCTCTGACATGCGTGACCAGAGCGCTTAACCACACAATCATCAAGTAGGCTGCGTTTCAAACGGATTTAATTTGCTGATGCAAGGAGTAGTACATAAAGGCAGTAGATTGCGTGAAAATTCATTTATTAGAGCGATATGATTTTAACCTAGTCTGAATGACTTTAAAGGAACACAGCTAAACAAATTATTTTCTTAAGGTATAGGTAAACAAACCGATGTTTGGCTTTACCCATCATGGCTCTTCTGACATTGAAATCCTTCCAATCAGCCTAGTTTGAAAGACGAATTAGATTCCTCATTATTAACAAACAAAACAAGAGCATGACGAGTCTCAGCCGTCAAATGAACCGAAAGGGTTAATGAGCTGACAAATTAGCAACGAACACGCCAGTGTAGACACTATACGACTCCTGTAGATTGCTCCCCCCTTTCCTGTAGAATTTCTCGGTTTAAGTAAACAGGCATTGCACCAAAAAATACGAGTTTTATGCATGGGCACCGCAAGGAAGGGCCAAGAAGGTGCACTTGCACCCTACTGGATTTTGAAAATTAAAAATAACGAGGAAAATTGTATAGCTTGCATAAAACTGAAGTATGGTTGAGGATTTAACTTCTTAATTGGATCCTAAAATTAATGAATAACTATTAACATTTTAATAGGAAATCTAACGACCTATTTCGAAAAATTAAAATTTAACCACCCCAACTTTTGCCACTTTGCATTCTCTTGTATGAGACCTGCAACCTCCTGAAAAATTATCCTGCCAAGCACCCATGGTTTTATGATATATTTAAATATACGTCTCACCGATATATTTTGCCCTGTGTGGCAAACGAAAAAAGCTAATTATGTGGCTCTATGATTTGGATTAGTTGAATACATAATTCAGCATGCAAAAAGTTTTTAATATTTTAAATTACACTTTAATAAATTTTTATTATGGGAAATTCATAACAGTTATTTGCTGGGCAAATGCAATATAGATGTATGGCAATTTCTGGTAACAGGCTTACCAATGTAAAAAGATTGATACCCTTGAATTGAAGATCTTTGGTTTAATCGTATAATTTCAGCTAGGCCTTCTTAAAACCATAATGTTGCATTGGGTTCCTAAAGTGTAAGTAACCGTCTTTCAAAATTGTTATAAATGGATGCCTCATCAATTACAAAAAATTTAAAGTATGCATAGTTCATTTAAATTAAATCGCGGTCGGTCGCAGCATAGTGCGTAAAAATCATTTAATCAAGAATGGTCAAGAGTTTGGAATGCCTATGTTTGCTGAAGAATGTTGGTTCAAACACATTATTTGTTTATTCAAAGATTTCTGGATATCGCCGCATTTTTGAAATGTGGTAAATAGTCGGTTGATTTGTATAAAATTCGAAATGGTTCAAACTAAACAGAATTGCATGAGGTGCAGTGAGTTGTCTAAAATATTAGGTAGGAATTTTAGGGATAATTCAAAAAAAATTTATACGTAATTTCAAACATTTTAGTGGCATTTCTTTTAAAGCTGACAGACTACTAACACACACATTATTTTCAAAGCATGTTTCAATACCGTCAAAAAACTGCCGGCGCTTCGAAAACAACTTTTTCGAAAAACAGTCAGACAATTGTCTCTTATTTCTGAACCGGGAAAAAAATTTCGGCCAAGTTTCTCCCAGCACTGGGTCTGCAAAAGTTTTGACTCTAGCTATTTTAACTTATATGAATGAAAATTCAATTGATCTGCTAACATGTGGTAGCCATTGGATGCGACAGTACCGGTGTAAACCTTGGTGATGTGATACAATATCTACATCTAGAGCAGCAGCTAAATCGCCCCTAACAGTGGCATGTAATTCCACACAAATGAGTTACCTCTTGGTATTATTTTTTTAAAAAATAAGATTGGGTCACTGCAGGACCTAACTAATTTTCCAATCTAATAAAGATTATGATGGCAAAAAAAGAGCCAACACTAATAACAAATGATAGTAACAGGAAATTTCTTTCATATATCTTGCTTAACTCTGCTGCAGGGAATTACACTGACTTAATTCCCTGGTAGAATTGTATTAAAACCAAACCTCAACTGACAAAAACAAAATCTAATACTTGGAACAGTTGGAAGGAATAGTGGCTATGAAAGATCATTTTTCCAATCCTATTGAATATTCAAGCAGTTGAAAGGGCTAAAAATCGCAAAACAAGTCTCTTTAAATGGTTAGCGGATTCTACACTAGGCACGGGATGATATTGATCCAACACCATTCTCATGAAATCGTGCCCAAATTTGAATCAAATTGTGATTTATAAGAGACATGGTGTTTAAAGAAAGAAAACACAAAATTTACTTTATATTTCAACTTTTATAGTACAGCAATCATTGTAGCTTATTATATTTACGAAATTTTAACACCTAATGATTACATTAGAAGTCTCCGATTATTTTTTTATATGATAAACAACTAAATGTAAGTAATTAAAACGTGCTACGTTATTTCTCTGGAAGAAAATTTTCCAAATCAACTATTTTACAAAAATGTCCAAATAGTGCAAAATTGCGAATAATAACATAAGTGGCGGCGGACTCCTGGAGACGTAAACTAAAAGTTTTAAAATTTTGAATTCTTATTTTTAATCCAAATTACAATGTTTTAGAGAAATGTTTAAGTACATTTGTTTAAAAAAAGCTTTTTTTTTTCCTTGACCCAGCCTAATGTATGTGTTGCAGGAGAGAAGAACTAGAGAACATTTAATTCCTTTTTTTTTTTTTTCAAAATTATTAAACAGAATGAGACTAAAGATTTTGATGAGACGAGATGTCACAATTTTAAATTGTTTAAATAGCAGCCACAGAAAGGAGAACACATTTTCAACGATAGGGTGATTGAAGAATGGAATTGTTTGCCTGCGGATAGAGCGAATTCAATTGTGGTAAGTGTTAAGAGGAATTTAGATAATTTACTGGGGGATAGTCAAAGGCCATTGATTACTTTTAGCTGGACCAATCTTGCTGAGCATCGTATCTGAAGTTGGTAGACTCCTTTTGTATTTGTAACTAAGTTTTCCTCGTAACTTAAACATATAAGCAACTTTATAGTGAGATTGAGATGTACAGCTTTTGGCCAGGGGAATGCCCATAAAGGGTGACGATTTTGATACTGATTTTTCTTCCTAACCCCCAAAGTTATAATTTTTTTAAATATTCACAAATTTTTAATGAATTAAAAAATAAAAAGGGTGCTGACTGAGACTAATAAATGTCCAAATAGTTGTATACACATTTCTTTTGTTTAAAAAATAATTATTTTTCTTTATTCAATGAAATACGAACCAAACAATTACAACTTTAATAGAGTTTAATTTTTAAATAAATTTTTAACTTTTATTTGAGAATAATGTTGTTGCCAAGTGCTGAATAATGCTTAAAATATTGGGAACATTTGCTTGTTTGAAAGTGTAATTAGAAGATGAAGCTAATATTCAAAGCGTACATCCTAACTCCTTTGAAAAGCGCAATTCACAATATTTTATTTACAAAAGGGGATGCATACAAAAGGCATGTACAACTGCATAACTAATCTTGACAATATGATAATGCAGCATGGTGAACTTAGACTTTAATTCATTCATCACTGATCTACAAAATTTGAAATCATAATTATGAAATTGCGAAAAAATCGTAAATAAATGTAGCATAGAGAAATTAGGGATGCCGCAAGATTATCAATGTATTCATTTAATTTCAAATTAAAGAATTATCATTTTCACAAAACATCAACCATATTGTTTACGGAACTACTACTAGTTGCTGCAGCTATACAAGTTTATGTTCTCCAAAGGGCAATAAGCAAACGCAATGTTGTAAAATATATTACAATATATAGTTATTTGAGAACAACTTCAGGAAACAGCAAAAGCTGAAAAGCAAGTGATTTCAGACAATACAATTGATATTGCATAATGTAGAATACATTAAGAGTATTTCACTCAACTTTTAAAAAAAAAAATTTCTGCATAATTTATAATCATGTAGGGCCTAACTGTATGTAGGGCCTTATTTACGGCCTCCTTCCATCCACTTTCCAGGGGTCCTTTTTTTTAATTATCAAATAAAAATTTCATGTTCACATTTACTTGTGTAACAATAACTTAAATTCTTAATTTTATATACACTGTCATTAACATAGAATATTATATTATATTTATACTGAAGGTGTTGTATTCTAACTCTGTAAACTGTAAAAAATACTAAACACAATTATACTGCTTTAGTGGAACATATTTATTAAAAGAAAACAATGAGGGTCAAATTTGATTTCGGTTGCTCTAGAGCAGGGGTCGGCAACCTGCGGCTCTTTTGATGATAAAGTTGTGGCTCTCCAGTTCCATACGAAAAAATTCATAATTTATAATCAAAACCCTTAAAAAAAAAAGTAAATATATTTTTAAGTACTTAATTTCTCAATAGCTTTGATTTTCATAATCGTAAATTCTCATTTGCCACGAAAAACTCGCACACAATAAGTCAAATTCGGAGAGACTTTACAAAACATACCCATTTTGCTGGTAAACATCCAAACGGTGATGCACGAAAAAAAGCTGTTGAAGATCTCCACAAAAAAAAAGTAAAGTTGAATGCTAAGTAACTGGACGCAATCTTCCAATAATGTAAATCTGGCAAGCTTTGCAATATCATTAGAAAATGCAAAAAGAGGAAAACCATTCACAGATGGTGAGTAAATCAACGATTGTTTTATACGTGCATCTGAAGAACTGTTTCGGGATTTTAAAAACAAAGCAGAAATCATGAAAAAAAAATCAAAGATTTGCCATCATCTACTAATTTAGTACAAGACAGAACTGCTAAAATGTCTTCAAATGTAACACATAAGCAAGTGCAAGACATTCAACTGGCTTCTACCTTATCACTTGCTACGAGTCTTGCGACATAAAAAAGACACAGCACGTCGTCCCAAGGTCCAAAAGAACTGCAAGGATTGCTACTGCCCTCAGGGAGAGCAAACTTGTGGAGAAGATATAGCAAATGCTGTGCAAAAATGCCTGGAAGACAATGGAATAGATATAAATAAAATCGTTTCTATAGCAACTGACAGAGTCAGAAGTATGACAGGAATACATAGAGGGTTAACATCAATTCTTCAGAAAAGAAAAAAAACCATGAAATTCTAATGTTTCACTGCATAATTCATCAAGAAGCGTTTTGCGCCGAAATAGTCGAGGTCACAAAGTTGGTAATTAAGATTATAAACAGCATATTGGCAAAAGCACTCTACCATCACCAGTTTAAATATTTCCTTGAAGAAATAGATAGCCAATTTTCTGACCTACTTCTGCACAATAAAGTGTGATGGCTTTCCAGAGGTTATAGCAACGTTTTGCTTGACTCAAATAAAAATATTCCTCAATGAATTGGAAGAAGACAAATGGCTGCAAAAATTCAACTTCATGGTAGATACCACAATGAAACTTAATGAACTAAATCTAAAACTGCAAGGAAAGAGCAAACCAGCCTATGCCTTGCTTTAGGAGCTAGTTTGTTTCGAAAAAAAAATACTTTTTGTTGAAGGCACAGAAAGCGGTAAATTACTTCATTTTAAAAATCTGAAGCAGTATCGCTATGAGACCAGTGCAACTATTGACATGAATTACTTCAGTATAACTTTAAAAAACATGAAGGATGAATTTGCTGAGATTCATGCAATTCAAAACAACAAAAAAGTACTCTCACGTTTATAGTAAATCCTCAACACAAATACAAATGAGATTAACATTGAACCATTGGGAATTGATGCTGGATAGCTTCAAATGCAATTGCTGGATTCGGAAACCAAAGACTTGTGCAGTGGCAAGTTCACAGAACTCAAGAGCAAGTTGGAAGTCCAGAAATGCAGGCGCACAAGTGGACAGCTCTAAAAGAAATTCTGCGAATTGTGACCCTCATATTCGGCGCATGAAATAGTCTTCCAGAATGCTACAGTAAGGTGAAGAAATTGGCATATGCAGGGCTGACGATCTTCAGGTCGACATATTCGTGCGAGCAAGCGTTCTCTTACATGAATATAATAAAAAGTAAAGTTAGAAATCAACTAACAAATAAAAATCTAGTCATGCTTGAAACTTAAAACAACAAGTAATAAGCCAGATTTTATTTTACATTTGTGATTTTAAATGAATAAATATTATTCCGTATTTAAAGCCTTTTACTTTAAATAAAAAAATCAAATATATATAAGCAAATATTATATTAAACCGAAAATTTTTAGTGCCTATTTAAAAACTGGGAAAATTTTGTAAATTGTAACTTTTAGCTCTTCCTTTTCAATAGGTTGCCGACCCCCTGGCCTAGAGCCTACAGACGAATCCTGATTATTTGTTTAGTAACAAATAAGGGCTTATAATTAGTATATGATGTTTTATGCAAGTAGCATTAGTGTGCAGAAAGAAATGCAAAATACCTTCCACAGCAGTTTCATAAAATGCAGTTTGTACAGAATGCCACAGTCAAATCAGTTAGATGTAATACGAAATAATTTTTCTTACAGTCTATTTTATTTTCAAAACTATACCAAAACAACTTTCAATATTCACTTTTTAGGCGAAAGATTTGTACAATTTTTTAAACTTGTAACTAGGCAAGGATATTGATACGGAAATTGATTTTGGGAAGGGAGAGAAATAGTATCACCACCATTTTAAATATGTATGTTATGACTATGAACTACAAAATAAAAATACAAAAAATTATGTTTCTATTACAGGGTGGCTACAAAATTCAAGGAGAAAAATTCCCCGATACATTTCTAAGAAATTCTATGATTTTACAGCAAACTTTTTATAAATTTTTCCCAATTTTTCCAAGATTTATAAACTCTGATCAAATAGAGCATGTATGCTAAAGAGATAAAATGCTATTTTTTTTTTTTTAATAGTTTTGGTGGTAATGAACAGTTTAAATTATTCCATACATTAAATTCTAGTGATTACCACCACAATTCTCCGAGCAAGTGGCGCCAAAATATGGATGAATATGAAAACACAAGTTTAAAACAAAGAAAATTTCCCCGATTTTCGAGATTTTAAAAATTTCCCTAATATTTTCCAGAATCAGAAAGCTTCCCGACATTTCCCTGATTTTCATTATCTGTATTAAGTAGTTGTTAGACTTCAGATACCGGAGGTTAAAGTGAAGTATGATAATGCAGTAACAAAAACACTTAATGCATCTGCTCTTTGGCCATGTTACCAAGAAGAGGCTTCATTAACACTTTATTTACACGCAAAACATGCTTGGAAAATTAGCTACAAGAATGCAATCATAGATGCAGAGTTAATTCAAATGTATTTATTGTGCTTTTGCACAAGGGGACTCTGAAGTATTTATCATTTGTGATTCAATATCAACTGTGGACATCAAAGACTGATAAACTTGGCAAGTGCTTGTAACGATATTAAGATTTACGGAAATTCCTTCAAGTGTAATTTTGTCCTTAGGTCCAAAATTGGTGAAATGTATGTGTTCAGGAAGTGTCATTGCTGCGCATATTTGACTAAATTATCTTCCAGTAAATGAATATTAAGGACATTAATCGAGGAACTAGTGTTTACAAAAGAATTTTCCTTATTTTGGTTGTAGAAGCAATGTCAGGGTCACGAATTCAAAGACAATAAAAGCTTTATGAAATTAGCTCAACTACGCTTTCATAAGTAGAAAGCAAGATTTTAAAATTTAGATTTTAAATGTATTTTACTCCCAGACCATCTTTCTTGGCTAGTCACTCGTGGCTATGTCTCAAGTCGGAAGACGCGACATATTTTATAGCAGATGCTTTCTTCTGAATGCAGTAACAGAATGAGGCAGTAACAACACAGTGAACAGTAAGTAAGGTGATACACATATAAATGATTTCATTTTCGAAAGCAATGAAAAAAATGCTGTGGCATGATTTTTGTATATTTTTTTTTTATGCAAAAATTGGACCCACAACCCCTGAAGCCAAAAGTTAAGGTAGTAGTCTGGTAACTTGCACGTTTTTTTTTAAGTATTTACTTTCCCATAAAAAAAATTCCATAACATTCAATTGTTTATTTTGTATGTTATTATTGGCATCTAATGGATACAAAAAGACATTTGACTTAAAAACGTTTTAATATTATTTTTATTCATCTAAGTCGGCGCCTAAAAAAAAGGTACGTGGATAGCCCCCGTGATTTTGGCTTTTACAGATATCTCAAGTAAAAAAAACAAAAAACTAATTGATTATCAATCTATAGAAATGTTGTTCTCGTTGGAACTAGGGTTATTACATTTTATTTGAAAATAACAAAATGGTGGACTTTGAAAAATAAGTGATTTTTTCCAGGGCACAAATCGGGCTGTAAAATGAAAAGTTAGAGATGAAAAAAAAAGATCCTATTCCAAACGAGAACTATTAATGGGAAAAATAACATAAAATTTTCAAAGCAAACGGTCAGATAGAATTTTTTTTCACCCGGGCCGAATAGGGCCGACCGAAAAAACGTGTTTAAAGTTTCAAGAACAGATGCTGAACAACGAGAGACTCTCAAATATTCATTATAACTTCATCAATATTTTGAATTTCGGTTTAAAATTATTACAATGTACTCTCAATATATTTTACTTTCGAAATAAGTATAAAAAAAAATTATTTTTTTTTCAACCAAGTTGTCAGTATAACTTAGGGTTTCTCTTCTTAACATTAACTGCAATGTGATTCGGAACAGCATGGGAAAAAAATATATATATACAAGCAACTGTTTTTTAACACTTTAGGGTTGATCCTCAAAGAAGTTTCCATTTAAGTTTCCAAGTCAAAAATATGTTCGAAAATGATCCACACTAGATTTTTACATTAATAGTGTTCGACATCACCCTTATTTATGATACCTTTCTCAGAATATTTCTGTACATGCAATTGCTCTTTCACGTAGCGAAGGTATCTGTTCAGATATCCTCTTTCGGAGAAGAACTTGCCATGGTTCGTACACTTGAAGGAGAAAAAATTTCAAGGGCTTTTTAAGCACTTTTCAAGGATGGGTTATGAACATAAATACATTTTTAAAAAATCCAAACTATTTTTTATTGGCCAACGGTGCATGTTCAAATCAACTTATTACAAAAAAAAATTCTTTTTTAGGTTTCAATGAAAGAAAAATTTAAGGTTACAATTGAAAAAAAAAAAAAAAGAAACCTAATATATATATCAGAAGCAGTACTGTGTCCCATAAAAACAGAAGTGAAGTGGATAGTACGCACTTGGTAATTACGCCAATATCGGATGCGAACATCCATTTGATTGTCTTGTTTCATCATATTGAGACTTTTGTTAAACAATACAAAAGTCTTATTGATTAAACTGTCTTCCAATCTACTCTGAAGGCTCGATTACAAATGCTGTATAATATACAGTTTTTTTCTCCATATGAAAATTTAGAATGTAGATGCAATCACGCTATAGGCGAGCATGCAGTTACATAATTTATCAACATTTTCATTAAATTCATAAGAGCCATGATTTTTTATGATTTTCAATGTCCATAGTATTTCAGTATCTAAAAATCCGTTTTCAATTTCATGCACCTCCTTTGTCACTTTATTGACTAAAATTTTTTAAGATTCTACATTTTTAGAAAATAAAATTAAATTCAAGCACTTTTAAATGTATTTTTACAGAATTCAAGGTTTTCAAGCACTTGAAAAGGAAAGATTTTTTTTTCAAGCACTTGCAAAGGTTTTTTAAAAACGTACAAACCATGTTAACCGTTTCCCCGAACATTTCGGACATCACCATCTCCGATAGCATCAGGGAAAAAACAACCGAGACTTACTCATCCCAGTTCCCAAACAAATCCTCCCGATTCCCAAAACGTGCGTTGGAATTTGGCCGTAAATCCCAGAAACAACTCCCCCCCACCCCCAAAATCAACGCACAGAACATTTTGGCACAGAGTTACGTCCAAGAGCGACATCCTCCAAAACGATGCATTGGAAGCGGTAGTGGCGATCCTGAAGTCGAAATTTTGGGAAATGCACAATTAGGATGATTTGACCTCGGTTTTATTTGCATATCAACCCTGCAGTGAAGCACCACGGTTAACTCTCGGCAGTTGTTGAATTCCGTATCCGAATACAACAAGAACGAGGTTTGATTTTTAACAAAACAAAACCTGCAGTCACGATCTATTTGAACTATAAAGAGCTTTTATGCAGTCAACGTCGGCTCAGGAAGCAGTTTGAAAATGGAGGAAGAAGTGCTTTATCAAATTAACCAAACTAATTAATAAAAGTGAATGGATATTTTTTTTTATTAATATTTCAAATAACTTAATCACAATTAAAAAAAAATTGAACTAGAGAACTAATTTAAAACAAAAGTTGGGAAATAATAATTGGGGAAATGACATTTGTTAATCTGAAAAATTCTGGTTCTTGCACAGCCGGCAGAGTTAAAACCATATTCGCTTTTTAAGCAGGAAGCTAAAGAACTTTTTAAATTCTGAAATTCAAACATGTAATTTATGCTCTAATATTTAACCGGAAAACTAGAAAAATTACAATTTTGTGAAACAAAAAATTTTCATTTGACAAAAAAAGGAAGGGAAAAAAGTCGAGAAAGTATCGGAATACGTTTATTAAATATCTTACGTTTTTATTAAAATTTATTAAATTTTTATTGAAATGTATAGAGATTTTACTTTAAAAAGTTTCTTAATTAATACGGATTCTTTTAGATTAATCTTTAAGAGATGTCGCTCATAATCATTTTACTAAAAGAAAAATTCTGATTTGAGCAACTTTATTGCTAAAATAATTCTTGTGTTCTAGTTTAAACACTGTTCAGTTACAAATAAGAGGAAGTAAAAAAAATATTTCCCCCCCCCTCTCCCTCACTACAGAAACCCGCTTACTTCAAACCACTTACTGCAACCAACGTTGACTACAAAAAACCGTCTACTAATAGTATCAAAAGGTTTGAAATTAGGGAGCCACAAAAGTCAGTTATGGCCAATGAATTTAAAGTTACAGAGTATAGTAACAGAATTCAACAAATCCTGTATTCAGAAACAGATAGAAATGATTGATTTTTGTAACTACACACTTAACACCTTACACACTTAAACAATATTTTTTTTTCAAAAAGACAATTAGCAATAAATTTCATTACTATACCATTTACTTCCCAAGATAACTAAACTTAAATTAATTATAAAGTTTAACTAGTCATTTGACTCATAAAATATGAATTAAAACACATTTTTAAAAACGAATTGAACGAACCAGCTATGCCTAACCCAGGATTCGATACCAGCACCTTTAGTAGGCAAAGTCAAGATTGTTAATCCCACAGCGTACACAAGTCACCTTTAGGGGAATTATTTTACTAGTTATTGCGAGCACTGCAGGAATCCCTTTAATTCGCAAAAGCTGTTTCAGTTTAGTTACCTTGGGTTAAGCAAAATCTACACAAATGATGTCATGCAAAATAAAGCATGTCACAGATGAACTAAAGGGACCATATGTTTTTTGCTAAGTTTATATCACCTATAATCCCCAGGTGATTATATACTTATAATCACCCGAGTATTATTTAAATTACAGTAAATTACTGTATATTACTGCAATAGGGTTACAAGTTGGAACTATTTTATTTATTAAATAAATGCAAGCCAATTTGCTGCTGCAAGGTCCCAATAGTTTAAAAAATACAAATGTGTTCGACTCACCCACTAATTTCCTGATGCTAGTCATCTTTTTCTTCAAACACTTACCCCAATTGAAGAGTTGATCCCAAAGGAGCCAAGTAGGAGTACACAAGTACGAGAAATTTTCGTTCCATCCAGGAGTCTGGGTCTTCACAATACTGCATACTTGGACATACTGGAAATGGCAAAGAAGAAAAAATTATCACCCATACTTTTTTTTATTTTTGGAATAAAAAAAAAAAAAATACTTTGAAACAGTTGTATAGAATATTTTTTCAATTTTTCATTTGGCGATTATAAAATTTGCCAAAACTTAAGACACAGTAATAACAAAAATAAATTAAATTCACTATCATTTATCAAATTTTAATAATAATCATTAATAAAATGATTTAAATAAATAATTTAAAATTTAATATACTTTATTATTTAAATATTTTATATTTAAATATATTTAAAAATTAATTTAAATTATTAAACAGTTTCATTTATCAATTTTAATAATTGAATTGTTTTAGCAATCAGTTTAATTAAATCACACTATTCTATCTGCTATTTCCTACTTTGAACTTTGAGTGCTTTGGTTTGTGCGCTCAACGACCTATACTTGTGCACAATAACGGCTGATCAGGCCAGGACCTACAGCTTAACGTGGATTCCGAACCACAACGAACATCCATGCCTAAACCGGGATTCGAACCCGACATCTTTGGCACGAGAATCCAGAGAGCTAACCCCACAGCCATCAGGTGGGCTTGAGCTTTGAGTGAACTTGGTTGAAAAATCTGAAATGCAAAACTAAGAATGTCAAAGTGCATTGAAGTCAATAAAATTAATGTGAAATTAGGAGTGATTCCTTAATAATTAAACTAATTATTAAAACAACTCAATTATTAAAATTAATAAAACTTTAAAAATATTGAAAACTATAATACAACTAATTATTGAAAATAATTAGTAAATATAAATATTTAAATACTAATAAAATATGCTAATTATTACAATTGATTAATTAATTGTTGGAATTATTTTATTATTAACTATAATTACTATAATTATTATTAAATATGATTAACGATTATATTGAAAATTTGGGCTGGCATAAATCTAAAATCACCGGGCCGATGCTGCGTTCCAGTAAACAGAAGAAAGGCCTTCTTTGGGGAGGTACCATGGTTCAACTGGAGGCTAAGAATACATACACACCAAAAATAAACGAAAATATTTTTTATGACAGGTAAATTTAACTTAATATAACCATGTAATTGCTAAAATTAATAAATGATCTTTTAAGAAACATTTTGGATAGTATACAAAAGATAGAATTGATTTAATATTCTATTACATAAGTAATTTATGTTTTTTTGGAATAACTTGTAGATTAGTAAAGTTTGCTGATCTAATACAAACACACCAAAAATAAACGAAAATATTTTTATGACAGGTATATTTAACTTAATATAACCATGTAATTGCTAAAATTAATAAATCTTTTAAGAAACATTTTCGATAATATACAAAAGATAGAATTGATTTAATATTCTATTACACGAGTAATTTATGTTTTTTTGGAATAACTTGTAGATTAGTAAAGTTTGCTGATCTAATACAAAAAAAAAGTTAACAAAATTCCAAAATGAATTCAATTTAAATATTTGAAGTATAAAATTCTTAAATTATGTATTATTTTGATCTAAGGATATGAAGAAGTATTATTTAATACAATCAAACTATAAATTGATTTGAATAAAAAAAATTCTCAGATCGTTCCATTTTTCAATGTACAAGAATTCAATTTACACATTATTCGTATCAAGTAAAATAACCGAAGATTGAGGATAAAAAATAAAAAAACATTACATGACGATAATAATTTATTAGAAGTTAAAATAGAAACGTATGAGATTAAGATTCGATAAAACTTTTAATGATTACTTTGGTAAAGCGAGAATTCCAGACTAAGTAAATTCCAACTTAGAAATTCAGAAAATTCTAAAATGACTGCGTTCCTTATATTTTCCATGTACTGTTTTAAATATACTTAAAATATAAAATTCTTTAATTATGTATTATTTTGATCTAAAAATTTAAAGTATAATTTTTAAGTTGGTTGAACTAAAAATAGGCTTAAAAAAATTCTAGGATCGTTCCATTGTGTGAATTCCGTGCACACAATTTATTGTAATCAAGTAAAATAATCAAAGATTATTATACAAGGAAACGGATACAAATAAAAAAAAAAATTAAATATAAAATTACAGTTTGATTTTTATACGTAATGCTCGCCACTTTTTAAAGAAAGTTCTATTTTTTTAAAGAATATTCCAAGAAACAAAAAAAAAAAAGAACATTAGGATAAGATTAGTTAACCTTTAACTACTGTGGTTGGGTGGTTTGGTATTTTTGGCGAAAGAGCAACAAACAAATTGGTGAACGTCAGTTTAAAATTTAAGAAACATAGAATCGGACAAATTTGTATAACAGAAGATGAAATATTCACGGGCATGGAAGCATTCCACAAAAAATGACTCGCTGTCTGTAAGACCGCATACAGCAGTTAAAGGTTAAAGAAGTTTTTCTTAATGTACATGTCGATTATTATTTTCCAGAAGTTGCAAAATTAAACGTAAAAATTAACAAATTTGGAACAAAGGAAACTATTCTTACTTCTGAGTAGCGTGAACACCTTCGCCGACGGAATCTCCCGGGCTAGTGAAGATTTTTAGATACTTCCTTCCCACAATTCCAAGTATCCAAGCCTTCAACCAATGAAATGCATTTCCACGCCCTTTCAGACGATTACGGGCATCTTGATTGACACGCAATCCTAGAAGCAATTCTGATTGTAATTTTGCATTTTGCGTGTTCTTAAATTTTTCCTCTTTACTACTTTAAGCCAAAAATGGCGAAATTTGTTTTAATTATCAACATTAATTGCTCATTTTGTTCGATTATTATAAGGACATTTTACAAGAAATATGCTACTATAATGGAACGTCAGAGAATAAAAGTAAATAAATTCACGTCTTTTATATTACAATACATTATTTAACAAACATATGTTAATTGTTCTGGAAAAAAGATTATTTCATTAAGTTAAATTTTGTTAAAAGTCAAAAAGTAATGGACGTTTTCGAAAAGTTTCTTTCTACTCCATGTAAATCGGGGCCCGGTACTTTTTTCAGGGTACATACACTTTTTTGGAAGTGAAATTCAAGGACTTTCAAGGCCCTTTTCAAGGATATTTCAACAAAAATCAAGGCCCTATTTTATCGTTGCAGAGTCGATACCAAAATTGAATTTTTATATATTTTTTTTAATTAACGAAGTTGCAAAAAGAATTAAAATACTTATTACTTAACAACTAAGATGCAACCACATATATTTATTGATAATTATACCTCTTACCAGGATAAGGAAAAAACTAGGTTAAAAAAAAAGAAGTTTTGTAGTGGTTTGTTTTCTAACACTCTCTATTGTCTAAATGGATTATAGAGGGTTCCCATATGAAATCTCAAGGTCAATGGAAACAAAATGATCTTAAGTCTGTGGTTATTTGGTTAGTTTTTTTTTTTTTTTTTAATATATGCCAAAAAAATAATCATGCACTCTTAAAGTACTAAGAAAAATATTTATTATTTTTACTTACAAACAGGCAAGAAAAAAATATCCAAATTGGATGCATAAAGATTGATTTCATGCCTTCTACAGTTTGAATTTAAAGCGTGAATCCATGGTTGGTTGAAGTTCAACGGCGCAAGGGGCATACTGCCGCGAATCCCTGATCTTTCCTATCGCTAATTTAAAGGAACAAAAGTTTGTAAATACAAGAAATCCTTACTTTTTTTAAAAAATAGAGACATAGCTTAAAAATATCCTGCATATCAAATTACACCCTCTTTCCACCGGATACTCATCGTGCAACTTTTTGTCTCTTTAGGGGAGAGGTCAAAGGTCATAGTGACCGTGCCGTTCCAGGGCCGCTCGGGAGGAACCGATTCAAGTGTGATTGACAGATCCGCCAAAAGTGAACCGGCTAGAAAGTGTGAAGTCAGAATAATGGTAATATGGGAACGAGAATTTTATGGTTTTAAAATTGAAAAGGGGAAATTCAAGGACTTTCCAGGCTTTTTTAGAAATAATCCTATTTTTCCAGGCTATTCAAGGCCTTGAAAAAAAATAATGAAATTCAAGGACTTTCCAGGTTTTCCAGGCCGCGTACGCACCCTGTTTTTTGAGAGCTGGTACGGCGTACTACCATTTTTTATGTTTTTTAACTAATTAATAATAACTCGTAAATCTTTATGCATGTATTGTATTATTGAAAGTTACGCAAATTAAGAATATTTGGCTTTTTTTGTAAAGTTAATTATGAAAATATTGTAAATTTGCATTGTATAATTAAAAAATCCCAGCTTCAGTTTCACGATCGGGAAACTTGTGTACCGGTAAGATTTTGTTTTATCACTACAACCCTGGTTTTGACTTATTTTGATGCTTATTTATTTGCTTCCTTTAGCATGAAAGCGTGAAGTGGACTCTTTAAGGATTATCAGCAAGCAAAAAGCATAGTATTTAAGAGCAAAAATATCATTTGTGATAGAAAAAATATATACAAATTTGTATTTAAAACATTTTCAAGAAGTAACACTTCATGAATTTTGAAATTGAAAACACTTCTACACAACCTGAAATCTGCTCATATTTCAAATGCAGATTGAGGTTTGAATCCTGGGCGTAGGAATGGATTTTTGTTGTGGTTTGGAATCCATGTTGAGCTGTAGATCCTAGCCTGATTAAGGACCAAACGGTATAGTGGTTAGGGTGCTGGCTTCTAGACATCGAGGTTGCGGGTTCCGAGTCCCGTGTTAGGCATGGGTGTTTGTAAATGTATGTTGGCTTGTCTAATGACGAATGTTTTCGGCGCATTATAGCCCTCGTGTTGCTGACGGCGCCAGATAATCTGAATACAACCAACCAACTTCATTTGGTTACTTTGTCACACAACGACGTTTTTTTATTATTATTATTTTATTTTTACAATAGTGACTAGTCAAACTGGAACCTTTCTGCTTAGCGTGTATTCTGGAACCACAACAACCATCCGTGCCCTGTAAAGGATTCGAACCCGGCACTTTTGGTATGCGAGGGTAGAGAGCTAACCACACAGCCGTCAGGTGGCTTCTTTAGATCGTTACTTAATCTTGATCAGAGAGATTACAATGCTATAAAACTTACTTGTGACGCCCGAACTCAGTTCGGGCAACGCAAATGCTCCAATTTTGGAATGCCCGACCTGAGTTCGGGCAAAAGAAAAATCGGTGTTTCAATTCCGTGAAGCTGGAACTCAGTTTGGCAGTATGGTCCTCGTGTTGCCCTTGCGCAGTTAAATCTCAACCAACCCCCCATAAAAAAAAAAATTCCCCACAAAATTTGAACAGATTCACGGCATTCTGGTGTTTTTATGCTTTTGTCCACGTTTTGGAACACTCAGATTTCAAAAAAGTGATCTAGAACAAAATTTCTATCGGTGTGTCTGTGGTCAGTATAACTCCCGAACAAATTGACCTGCGATGTTCAAATTTAGTGTGCGGGTTGGTGGTGGCCATGGGACCTACCATTAAGGTTTTCGTCAAAATCGCGCATGCGCATAAGGTATAGCTGCCATTGAAAAAATCATGTTTTTCAATGATTGCTAAAAAACGGCTCTAACGATTTTAATGAAAATCGCTGTGGTAATAACCTCTTAAGGTGTTCTAAACATCCCCACCTCCGAAATTCCTGTAAGTATGCTTTAATGGCGTAAAAAGTTGAAAAACGAATGCCTTCAACGCAGAGTTCTCTTTCGTTGAGCATACCTGATCAACTATTGTGTTTTCTTCTCTCCTCAGTTTCACTTATAATACAGGATATTATAAGGATTATCAAAAAGTACATACCCAAAATCACTAATTTGGTGAAGTTTTCTTTTTTTTAGTCCTACCATATTTTAAGACCCATACAAGAATCGTTGCAAAAAACATCGCCAAACTGGCCATGTTTTTCTAAATGAATGATAAAAATATAAAAACGGTAAATGACACAAATTGACATCAGTATTATAATGTAATTGAAAGTTGTGCGATGTTCCACATCCCTAGTTTTTTTGCAACTTAATTTCGGAAAGTCGGTGAACAATGTTATTTTGCAAAGTGGAAATCCAGCACTACTTACGAAAACTCGATTCTGACGATAGACTTCCTGTTATTCCTAATTTTATACGTGTTTAAGTTTCTGCATTCCGTTTATATCATTAACCCTTTGCACTCGAGGTCTTTTTCGCGCTGAGGACGCTTCCCGTCATTTTTGGTTCGGTTCGCGGTTACAGATCTACTTCAAAGAAACTAAACACAGTCATTGGCCTTGCATCGATTTTCCGCATCAAACCTAGTGGTCCTCTTGAGTTGCGGCATCCAATCATGTGGTGAGTGAATGTCACCTCTCGAGTGTAAAGGATTAATACTTTAAGAGGACACACAGTTTCCTAATTCGATATCCAACGTCGCTCGTAAAATGAGGACGAAAACTAATGCTTGGTTGGTTGGTTTGTACGCTTAATGACCTGTTTTTATGCACAATGACAGCTAACGAGGCCGGAGCATACAGCTTAACATGGATTCCGAACCACAACGGATATCCATACCTGACCCAGGATTCGAATCCGGCACCTTTCGCATGCAAGGCCACAGCTTTAACCATACAGTCATCAGGTGGGCTCGCTTCTACAGGAAAATTAAGCAGGGTTATTAAATCTTCCTGAATTGACTGTCATTGGTCAAGAAACAATTTGTCACAACTAGCGTCGTGTGTACTTGTCCTTCAAATCCTAGATTGCAGACTCGAGGAATCGAATCCTTAAAACTCTCAAACTCTAGTCGAGCATTCAATGTCTGAGTTCGACTTACCCATTATTACATGCAAATGTCCGTCCGCAACAAACAAGATCTTTATAAAATTCTACGAACTTTATCAAGATCTTTATTCTGATAAAGACTTGGTTTGTACGCTCAACAACCTATTTTTGTTTACATTGGCGGTTAATCACTGTGGGACCTACAGCTTATCCATTCCCGGCACCTTTCCAGGATTCGAATCCAGCATCTTTGGCACGCGATACCAGAACAGCACTCAGGCAGATAACAAATTGACTTGCGGTACTTTTGTTTGAATTGCGGCATTCATTTCGACCCTATCTTTCATTTAATATTCCACGCGTGTCTTGGTATGCGAATGTTGATCGCAGCCAGAACCTTTGTATAATTTTCTCACTACATTGTGTTGTGTAGAAGTCAAACTACTTTGCTTTATAAGGTCTAATAATTGTCAAATACTACTTGAAGAATAGGCGCCAACCACTCTGGGGCAAAGGTATCATTTCGCTTCAAAAATGTGTAAAATTGTATAAAATATTGCTTAAAAAGGATACTTTGCAATGTCCTAAAGGGGGAGAAAGTAAACAATATTTGTAATAACACTTTTGACACTCTTCACCCTTTTCCCCCAAAATGAGTTGGTTCGTTTGGTTTGTACGCTCAACGACCTATTTTTATGCGCAATGACAGCTAATCAGACCGGGACTACAGTTTAACGTGGATTTCGAACCACAACGAACATCCATGCCTAACCCGGGATTCGAACCGGTACCTTTGGTATGCGAGGCCACACAACCATCAGGTGGGGCCCCAAAATGAATTGGTTGGTTGTATTCAGATTATCTGGCGCCGTCAGCAACACGAGGGCTATAATGCGCCGAAACATTCGCCATTAGACAAATCAACATACAAACACCCATGCCTAACACGGGACTCCAACCCGCAACCACGCGTTCTAGAATCTAGCACGCTAACCACTATACCGTTTGGTCGGTACCCCAAAAGGAGAATCAAGTGTAAAAGATCTTTTAAGCAATTCCATAAAGTCATATATTTTTAATGTATTGTTATGTTATTGGAATAGGTGATTTTGTTATAATGAGATTACTGGTACAGGCTCTTAATAATTCAATAAAATGTTTCTGAACTAATTTTTTTACAAATAACTTTGCTACATAAATCAAACAGTTTGAGTTTGGTTGATTTGTATACGCAACGGCCTATTTTTATGCACAATAACGGCTAATCGGACTGCAGCTTAACGTCGATTCCGAACCACAACGAACATCCATGCCTAACCCGGGATTCGAAACGGGCACCTTTGGTATGCGAGGCCAGAGCGCAAACAACACAGCCATCAGATAAGCTCAAACAGTTTGAGAAAAAATGATTGGATGGCATGGAGGTAAATTCAATATGAAAAAGATCATAAGAAAAGTGGTGTCTGGAAAATCTTGAAAGTGGTGTCCGGAAGTCAATAAATTCCATTTATCATTTCCATTTCGGCAGAGGATTTATTTTAAAAGCTCAAAGGAGATTGGATTGTTTTAATTTTTATTATCACGATAAGCAGATATTTTCAGTTAGATATCATTACAACTTATTTTATTTTTTTAAGTTATGCATAAATGATTAACAAATGAAGCTTAAAGAAAGAACACCGGCGTATAATAAAAGAAACAAAGCTATCGAAAATGACCAAACGTATTCTGAAACTTAATGAACAACAAACTTCCACACGGATGAAAATGCTAACTCTGGGTCTTAAAAATATGCGATTCAAAATATCTGGTTTCGAAACATTACGCACAAACACAAAATCAATTTCTTAAAAATTCAGTTATGCTTTTACAACTTGACATTGCAGCCTATTGTTACATCGTATAATTATTGTTCTTTGTAAAGCAATTTTTATATCCTTCTGAAGTGGCTGGTTAAGCAATGACAATATTTTTGAAGATAGAGTTAAATTTACTTAGTATAAAAACCCCTAAGAAAAAATGTTTGCTTCAGACGTGCTAGCTTCTGGACCTCGAGGTTGCGGGTTCGAGTCCCGTGTAAGGCATGGGTGTTTGTAAATGTATGTTGGCTTGTCTAATGACGAATGTCATTAGACCTCGTGTTGGCTGACGGCGCCAGATAATCTGAAAACAACCAACCTACGGTAAACCAACCATGAAAGTATACATGTACAATTACATAGAGAAAAATTTGTATTTGTGTGCAATAAAATCTTAAGTTGAAAAATCTCAATGTAGAAATCTCAGTAATTGAAAAATATCAATAGATAGTGATATCTTTTCTATTTTTTTTTTACATTTTGACATTTTTGGTACGTTTTGCATTTTTAGGCAAAAAATATGAAGGAAGAACATAATTATTTTGAACAACATAATTCTGAAAAAAAAAAATAGTGCTGTTCTATAACACGTGCGCGCAATTGTTTTTACAATCATTGAACTGACTGAAGTGACGTCACTAAAAAGTACACGTGTGTTTCTGAACAAAGAAATGAATTTGCAATTCGCAGCTGCTATTTTTAAAAACAAAAGTAAAGGAACATGTTTTTCAAGCTCAAAGGTTTCATTTCTCACAGTATAAATATCAAATGCAGGAGTGGTCCCGCTTTGTCTGACGGAGAAATGATGGCAACACTTTTCCAAAACATTCACCACTAATACATTAATTAATGCAGAGCAGATGGTTTTATATAAACAGTGAAAGAAATCCAAAAAGTTTAGGGTTGTTTTTTTTTCTTTCTTTTTCTTCTCTCTTCTAGCTAACTTGGGGCTTAGTATGATAACACATTCTATTTCGAGATATTGCCAGAAAATTTATGTGGAAGGGGTTTTCAATCAAGCAATAAGTACTTCTCTACAGAAAAAAAAAATTATCGCAGAACTTTCTCATGAAATATCACAATATTTTTACAGTTTCTTAATCTGTCACCGGCAATTGCAAAGTAGTCCAGTATGCGAGTTAAATACCTCAACATGATACAACAGCTTAGATCCCGTATTATTCCTATTATCAAGATGGAAGATTAATCCAAAAATTTCGTTTGTTTATATTCAATTAACCCTTTGAACTCCAGTGGCGCCTCTTAGGCGCCACACGATTGGATGCCAAACCACGAGAGGACCATTAGGTGTGATGCGGAAATTCGATGCAAGGCCAATGACTGGGTTTAGTTTCTATGAAGCAAATCCATAAACACCAGCCGAACCTAAAATGTCTCGAGTTGCTGATTCCTCCGCGCGAAAAAGGCCTGGAGTACAAAGGGTTAAAGAAGGTTGGTTGCTTTCAGATTATCTGGCGCCGTCAGCAGGGGCGTATTTAGAGGTCAATCAAGGGGGGTGCGATTATGACCATGAGTGTTTACAGTGGCGGTGATAGTTTGTCAACTTGGGGGACATGGGGGGAGGGGTATCATCAAGGGTTCAATGAAAGATAAAAATTAGAGGCTTTAACTATCCTCTTTTGCGCCCCATATAAAAAATTACCCGAAAATGTAATACAAAATAAAATTATAAATATTTAGTATTTTTTTATTAGAGGAAAATATTTAAGAGTGCAAAAAAAATATCTTATGCAGATCAGGTGAAGTGTAAAAAGTTCAACAACCCTGAAAATTCAACTTTTTTATACAAGTTAATTTACCAATATATTCAACATCATAAATCATTTAATGCAGAAAAAGACGGCAGATCTTTTGACAACTTTAGACAACATTGCAGGTACGCAAAACTCTTTATTTATAAGGTTGTAATAATTTCCGAAGTTAAATAAGGCTTTTCAACTCAGTTTGACATCACATTAGTAAATTAAAATATGTTACATAAGCTTGAGACTCTACACTATAATATTTATCATTGTATTCAAATTTGATATGCAGTATGATTTACTGTTTCCATATTTTTCTGCATTTAAATGAAAATGGAGAATTTGGCGATATTTTTGGCAATAATTTTTACATGGGATAAGAAAAAACTCCGGCGAAATTGGTGATGATATTCAATAGACATTACACTGTCCTTTCTTGTGCGAAAAAAAGAAAAATATCAATCGGTGATGGACGATGCTTAAGGCAAAGAGCTCTGTGTTAAAGACACTCGTTTTTCAAATTTTTACGCTTTTATCAGATTTCTATGGAAATTCCGGATGTGGGGACGAATAAAACTTCTTAAGAGGCATCAGACATGCGCAACCTTAATCCCATGGCTACCACTAACACGTACACCAAATACTGTACGTCAATTCGTTTAGGAGTTGTGCTTACCACATAGACTACTTTTTTGGAATCGGGATGTTTTAAAACCTAAGAAAATGATAAGGGGGGGGGGGGGGGATCGATTTTTTTTTTACCGACTGCTGTAGTACACTTTCATTGCCCTATGTAAACATATGGGTAATTGAAAGTAAAAGCGTGTTTGACTATGATTCTCAATATTTTGAAAAGAAGTACATAACAACATGGATCTCACTTTAAACTGTTAAGGATAAATGACTTTTTAATAATTTAAGAAAGTAATTTTGTTTGACATTGTTAAAGGGTTTTTATGATTTTGCATATGAAAGGGTGCAGATACAATGCTTATTCCAGCAAAATCAGTTAATTTTTATAAGAATGAAATACTTCGAATCATTCGAACAAAAATGAAATATTTAAACATATTTTGGAATACAAATATTGTTAATGAAATACCACATTTTGTAAAATAAGAAATAAAATTAAAAAAAAAAAAAAAAAATCTTATTAAGGTTTAGTTACCTTAACACTATACATATTGATTCACTAAGACTGCTTTAACTAAATTAATACATATTTGAACTTTAGAGTAAAAAAAATAGTGAGTGCGTTGACCTCAATGTGTGTGCACAGTTTTTTAATAAAAAAAATTATATTCGAATACAAGATAGTTTTTATTATGGCTCTCACAAGATTTTTTTTTATTATTATTTATCATGTAAACTTTCTTTTCTTTTTATTGGTTAAATACGCATCAACAATATTAGTATCAAAATCTACAAAGATTATCTATATTAATCCAGAATAAATTTCTTTTAAAATTTTAATATAATTCTGATTTGGTTAGAAGATTGCTAATACCAAACGGTATGTGTGCTTTATTTATGACAGCATCGAAAGTTTTTTATGTGAAGACGGGCCATAGTTAAACTGGTGTTGTTTAGATCAGTCCGCAGTCTGTAGAAATTAGTAAATCTTTTTGAAATTTTGTATTAGTACTGCTGGGAAAATCTGGAAACATTTTATAAACATTATCATAAAAATTTTGAAATGAAAACTTAAAGAAATAACTGTTCAAATTTTTGATAATTACGCTTCAAGAACAACAATATATTTAAAACTTCATTGGATTAATTTCATTTTGTTTTAATATTTCATTTATAAGGAATAGCATGTAAAGCTAACAGCCATATAAGCCCTTTTTACCTTAAAGTTTTATATTTTCGTTTAGTTGCAAAAATTCTCTAAATAAATGGATTTTAATTATACCCAACCTGTACTTTAATATAAATTTTGAGATTGGTTTAACATAACTGTATGTTTTCTCTTACAAATATGATTTACAGAGAACTTAAATTAAGAAAATGTACTCAAAGCCCATCTTAAACCGTCAACACACAAATCCTCATATTAAAAATAAAGGGGGAAAAAAAAGACTAATAAAGAATCAAGAATAATACAGAATATAACTGCAAGATAATGCACCGGGACAACTTTAGATTCTGATTAATTTGTTTACCAAGCAGGGAACATATGCCAGATGGTCTTTCAAGGGGAAAATGGACTTCATTTGCATCTTAAATGAGAGAAACCTCGGAAAACTATCAGGAAATAGCTCAACAATCGACGCCAGATTACTAGTCAAAATTTCTAAAGTGTTTACTCAATCTGAAAACAGACTACAGAGCACCAAATATTGCTCGATCCGGTGATATTTCGCATGGTAGGCGAGTATGAATCGTGAGAGAGAGATTGGAGCATAGCAATATTTAAAAACGTGTTTGGCTATGATCCTCAATATTTGGTTTTTTGAAGAAAAAAAGTTAAAAACTCTATGGAACTCACTTTAAACTGTTAAGGATAAATTACATTTTTATAACTCAAAAAGGTAATTTTGTTTGACATTATCAAAAGACTTTTATAATTTTGCATATGAAAGGGTGCATATACAATGGGTTAATCCAGTAAAATCAGTTTATTTTTATAAGAATTGAATATTTTATTATAATCTATTCATATACTGATGATATTGAAATGAGAGTTACGTTGATAATTGTACAAAATACCAAATATGAGTAAGTGGGATAAATCACTACTTCTGATCATTCGGTCAAAAATGAAATATTCAAACATATTTAGAAGAAAAAAAAAGCAAATGTCTAAACTAAAACAAAATGTTAATGATATTACATTTTGTAAAATAAATAGTAACACTAAAATTATCTTATCATGGTTATATATTACTGTCAATTACCTTGCACTGCCATACCAATCGAAGAAACAGTCTAAAGACATCGCTCGCACACTCCAACTCAAGCAAGAAAGATCATTCCATCACCACAGAGTCGAGGCATTTTAGTAATTTTCAACGCACATGTGAATGGTGCAATGTCACGTGCAAGGGAGAATGACCCCCTCAAGTTTTATTGCTTTGTCCTTAGTTTCAAGGTCACCCAAAGATGGGGTCATTTTTTCCCCCTTCCCTGAGCTGTTTTAAGATTTTTTGGAGAGAACGAAGGGAAACTTCCTGATCCTAATTTAGTGGTAGCGTCTTGATCGGAACTGTCAGTTCTTACAATATTCAGTAGAACTGCAATAATGCTATATACCGATTTGATCAAATAAATTTTCTTAATTATGAATTAGGCATTTTATTTTCCAATTTTAATCACAGGTTTTTTCAAAAGTTATTTTAGTGCATGATTTTTTGTACATAGAATGAAGTTTAGGGGGTGCGATGGCACCCCGATATTAAACCTTTATAATTAATTGACCTCTGATCAAGAAGTAAACCTACAGAATGCTAATTGCACTTGTCAGTCTTTGGTCCCATCTCATACTCTATACTCCCAAATGAGAAAATCGTGCTGAAATTGAGAAATTTTTTAATGGTATTGTGAGAAATTTTTTTATTTGAGAATCACACCAGGAGTAAAGATTCGTTGACCTGTACAATGCAGGTCATTACAATCTCGATCTACTCGTCAAGTCTCAAGCCCATTCCTTCTACGGGTAATGAAATAAGGAGCTCGGTTAGGTAGCTTAAAAATTTGTATTAATGATGCATGAAAAATATCAGAAAAAGCTTAGTTTTGTTTGCTGATTTCCATCGATATTGATATTAAGTAAAAAATATATCTTCCAAATATTAATGAAATTTCAATTTTTTTTTTACTTTGAACTCGGTGGAAACTGCCATTTAAAAATAATTTAGACGAGATACTTCATGGGGGGGGGGGGTGCAGTCGCACTCCCCGCACCCCCCCCCCCCCCTAAATCCGCGCCTGGACGTCAGCAACACGAGGGCTATAATGCGCCGGAACATTTCGTCATTTGACAAACCAACATACATTTACAAACACCCATGCCTTACACGGGACTCGAACCCGCAACCTCGCGGTCTAGAAGCTAGTATGCTAACTATGTACAATACCGTTTGGTCGGTTGGTTGGTTGGTTGTATTCAGATTATCTGGCGCCGTCAGCAACACGAGGGCTATAATGCACTGAAACATTCTTCCTTTGACAAACCAACATACATTTACAAACACCCATGCCTTACACGTGACTCGAACCCGCAACCTCGCAGTCTAGAAGCTAGTATGCTAACTATGTACAATACCGTTTGGTCGGCTCTATTAGAAAAGGAGTAATACTTTTAGGTGAACGGACAAACACTAAAATCATATCAGACTGATTCTACAGCGTAGTTATATGGCGCTTGATACACCAAAGTTACGTAACACTGAAACGCTATGACTACAATTGGAAAACAAAAACATGCATATATTTTTAATATTTCCTTTTTTTTTTTTTTTTTTATAGTTTATATTAGACTAGGTGCGTGGACCCGCGTTGCTGGGTACCCGTTGAGGCATGTAGGTAATTAATTTAAACAATTCAAGTTATAACATAAGATGACCAGCATAAAAGAAGCGTTAGATAATTTTCAAAACAGAAGTTTGGAATTGAAATTACGTTTAACAATCTGAAACTCTATGACTGTTTGCACCCTTTGCAGTCGAGAGGTGATTCTCACTCACCACTAGGTTTGATGCGGAAATTCGATGCAAGGCCTGTTTATGTTTAGTTTCCTTTGAAACGGATCTGCAATCACGAAACGGCCGACCAAACGGTATAGTGGTTAGCGTGTTAGCTTCTAGACCGCGAGGTTGCGGGTTCGAATCCCGTTTAGGCATGGGTGTTTGTAAATGTATGTTGGCTTGTTGTGACGAATGTTTCGGCTCATTATAGCCCTCGTGTTGCTGACGGCCACAGATAATCTGAATACAACCAACCAGCAATCACGAAACGATCCAAAATCGCTGCGAAACATCTCGAGTTGCTGGTGTCTACGCCCGAAAAAGGCCTTGAGGGCAAAGAGTTAATCTGGGGTCTCTTTAAGGTAAGTGCAGAGCCGATTTTTGGAATCATTATATTTTTTAAATCTACATTCTATGTAATATTATATAAACTAACTTTTTAACGGAAATGAAGCAGTTGTGCTCATCAAAAAGATCATTTTTGAGTTTGAGCAAATGATTGCTCCGTTTTTTTTTTTAAAAAAAGGCATTGGGCTTTTCAGAAAATTGAAAAATCCTTGTAGTATTGTTTGCCGAGGATTAGCAAAATCAGAAATCAAGTAAGTGTATCTTGAATTTCTGTAATAAAACATCTGAAGATGACTCGCTCACTGAACCGCATTTTCAGAAAAATATTACCTTTCAAAAGAACTTTCGTTGTTTCTTATTGCAAGAAGCGTTTTAGAATCGGCTGTATTCCACCCTTATGATGATTTTCTTTTAAGAAGCATTATAAACAAATTAAAAGTTTTAATTATGCTTGATAAACATAGAGCCCCTATAAAAGGAAGGCCGGATCGAACGCCATTTTGTGTCGTAAGGGTTGCCGCAATTCATGTTTCGACGTGGTTTTGAGTTGGATGAATGTGCGCTTTCCTCGTTTGGTATTTGTAAAAAGTTATCGTTTTTCTATAATATTTTTTGTAAAATGGGTTGTTGTTTGTCCTCTAATTGCTCAAGTGCGACTAAATACAAAGATTTTGAAAAGAAAAGGAGGTTATTTCAATTTCCAACACAAGCAAACAGACGCCAATGATGGATTCAAAATTGTCGCCGAGACAAGTGAATCACATCACTAAGTGTTGATATGCAGCGGAAGTTATATTTTAATATTTATTACGATTAACTGTCTATGATTTTGCGTTGATTATTATTTTGAAGTAATTTTGATTTCCTTATACCACTTTCCTATTCCAATGTTCTTTGCAAACTTCTGCGTGTTACTGAACTATATTTTTATATTGTAAACACGAAAGCATTCCTTTTCCTTGTTTTCCAAATTAAACCATCATAGTTTTTGGAATGTTGCAGTTTACAATAAAAAAGTTTTTTATTCTTTTTTATTTTTATTAGTTTTGCAACAGTACTGTCGTGCCAAATACTTTTGTTGCCAATTCGGAACGAGTCTGACATTTACGTTCTGAATGAAGGTTACCTTCTGTTTATTATTAAGGTTAGAAGAAAGTAATTTTTTCAAAAAGAATGGCAATTTAATATGATACATTTATAATTGTTTTTCAACTTAAATAATATATAAAATAATCCCATCCCCAATTAAGGTAGAGCTTTTTTTTTTCTTCTTCTGTTTCTTTATGATTGTATTTTAATATACCTTGTTAAATGTTGTTCTCCACCACAAGGAAGTTGTTGAAACATTTCTCTGAATTAGAAGTAACACTTTCTAATGAGATTTTTTTAATATTATTCATGGATAAAAATCACTTCATCCATTTTAAAAAGTGCAATGATATACAATGGTTTCACTGTAATACATCAGATAAAGCTATTAGGAAAATGGAATATATACTTGTATAAGTTAAGAAGCAGTAAAATTATTAAGTCATGAAGTTAGCAAATTGAGTAATCAGAACGTTTTCTAATGAATTGTCAGTGGATAGCCTCTCTGTTAAAGATGATTTGCATTTTATTTTCAATGTAGGAAATATGAATTTAAAAAACATCCTAAAACTTATTATTTTCATATATATACAACATTTTCATATAAAGGCTATATACAGCAAAATTATAGATAAGGAATTTTCCAAATTCTAAACATGATGAAGGGCCTATTTGAAGAAAAGGTCCTTATCTGAACCATATTTACCTTTTTCATAAAGAAACTGTGCTGGTTAAATTAAGAAATAAAATTTTGAAACATCTTTAAAATATTTAAAATATGGGTTTCATGAAATATAGTTTTGAAGTAATTAATATTTTTTGGTTTTCAAAACTGTATCAAATAAGATAAAAGCAAACACTATGAAGCAGTATTGGAAAATTTGATTTAAAAGAAACTGCTAAATAATTAAAAAGGTTTTCCTAATTTCTTGACAAAAAAATCGTGTTAATATAATTCATTTTTATGTCATATCCGGTAAAAAATAGTTTTTTTTTTAAAAAAAGCTGTGAATACAAGCAATAAAATTAACAAAAGAGAACGATATCGTCAACGCCGAAAATCCACTAACGATAGGGAAAATCAAAACATATTCATTTTTAAGTCGCCAAGTAGCGCTAACTCTCCAAAATTGAAACCCACTTCAGCAATATCTTGTTTAAATACGACATAATGAGTGTAAAATACAACTTCTCTGATTTTACACATTATAGGAAAGGGATATACAAGTATTCCAAGCAGTTTTTCTGAAAATTCTCAGCTTAATTTTAAATACCGTGCAATGGAAGTTGACGAAGTTTTATATTGCTTTCAATGGTACAGCGCCAAGCTGAGCCAACCTTTAGACACAAAATGGCGTTCGCGCCGGCTCGCCTAATATACACTGTAAAAAAAAACCGTCACTTATACGGAAATTCCCAGTAATTGTAACGATTTAAATCCGTAAACCTGAATTTACGGTTTAAAGCAGTTTTCACAGGCAAGACTACGGTTAATAACCGTCATTCACCAAAAATCGCTCTCCGCGCATGCGCATTACACCATCTTCAAAATAGACGCCGAACGGCGAGGATGGCATTTTTGTTTTGAAAGAAAGTGGCTTCCTTCGTAAGTTTCTTTTCATTATACAATTAATTTGTTCATTAGTTTGAAATTCTAAATTAATGTATGTACATAAAATTACATCAGAATCAGAAAATGTTATTCTTTTATTTAATGGGAAAACACACAGCAATTGTTGTTTTATTGCATTTCTGAAACATATGCGTGTGATATAGAATATTGTACGTAATATTTCACGAGTTTGTAAGAGTTGTAAAACTAAATGAAGTTTAAGTAACTGCATTGGCTATCATTTAGAAATGTGCTCTTTAGTTATGTAATAACGGTTTTATTACATATATTTTAATTTGATTTTATTATTGTTTATGTTTTAACTTATTCAGTTACCATGTTTTTGATCTTGTTTTGATTTTTTTTATCGCCAAATGTCCTACTACATCTGTTCCATTGTGTGAAGTCTCAGTCAAAAGACACATCAGTTTCATTGCGATTGTTTCAAATCAGTCTGTTGGGATTGCATTAGAAATCACTTGGGAACATATTCAGTCTCTTACATGGCACCCACCGCCTTTGACTGAGGACTTTGACTTCTTTAAGATTATATAGCTTGCTTGTCAAGACTAGATCATCTGTCATAAATGTTATCGTACTTGGTCACTGGCAAAAGTAAGGGAAGGGCTGGTGATCTTTGGGATTGAATTAATCGCAAAACAGATACTTAAAATGTTGCTGTTTTCAAGTACTATAGCATTGGTGTGGTGATATAGCCTTTCAATGCAGGGTTTAAAAGACCTCTTCATTTTATGAAATGTGTTACTTGAATTAATGTAAAATTCTTTAAAAACGTAGCTGAAAAATGAGCCTACGTTTGTGAGCAAAGAAAAAAGATTTTCTTTCGATAAATTTCTTTTTTTAGCGTTAACGGATAGTAGTAATTGAGAATTTCTAATCCATTCCTTCTGCAAATTATCGTTTTATCACTTATAACATTAAACGCCATGGACCTAATGATATAATAAGAAATATTGTTGTGTGAAATATTGAGTCTTTACTTTAAGGAGATAAACTTAAATTTTATTTTTGAAGGTGATTTATCCCATCCCTAGACTACCCACCTGATGTGCAGATCCATATTTTAAAATAAGGTTTTTAAAAGACGATTTCATGCTAGCTAGTTCATTTGACTCTTTTCGCGAGTGTAAATATATGTACATAAGGATGATAAATTTTACAATATTTTTCATATTTTGTACAGTTTATTGGAATTTTTCCAAAAGAAACTACCAGTTGTGCTGAATGCCTTGAAGACTTCGAAAGCTCTCTGCACTTTTCAGGTAAACTATAGAGATTATTTTATTTTGTTGCTGGGATTAAGCTGTGGGTGCTGTTTTAACAAAATGCTGTGTTTTAACAAAATGCTGTGTGTTAACTCAATGAAAGTGTTTTCATTGAGTTAAATTAAACATCTCGAGGGATGTAGCTCGTAACCATTTTAGCATTTTGCTGAAATGAAAATTGTGACTTAAGCTTTTTTGCTGAAAAAATTTTGTACAGCAGCTTCAACACTGCTTTATACATAGGATTTAGGGACAAATACAACACTATTTATTTGAAGTGAGAATACTGTTGGAATAAATTGTAGTGCTTTTAGAATAAATTTACTTAGTGTATTATAATTAGAATTAAACATTTTTATTTCTTGCAACGTTCCGTGGGAAGATAAGTTTTACAAGAACTTGCTTGTTTCACCTTTGTTAGAAGTGCTATACTTAAATGACACTAATACAGAGTGGCCAGAAAACCTGGAAAAATGGAAATGTCAGGAAACTTTCTCATTCTGGAAAAAATCAGGAAATTTTTTTAAATTTCACAAAAATCAGGGAAATTTTCTTTGTTCTGAAGGCACGTTTCCCTGTTCATCCACATTTTGGAACCATTTACCCAGAGAATTGTGGCAGTAATCGTTGAAATTTTAATGTTTCTGAATAATTTGAACTTTTCATTACCGCCAAAACTATTTTTAAAAAATTGGTACGTTATCTCTTTAGCATACATGTTCTATTTGATCAGGATGTCTACACTTCTGGATAAGTTGTGGAAATTGGATAAAAAGTTTGCAGTAAAATCAGGGAACTTATTTTCGTAAATTTTGTGGCCACCCGGTAATAGTAGTTTTGATAATCTGCTATCATTTACATATAAGTGTTTATTTCATTTACTATTTGAGGTTTGTTTTAAAAATAGTTTTGCTTTTGTGAATGCTAATTATGACATTAGTATTGTAACAGAGCTATGCTAGTGGCATTTAAAAAGCTTAAACACTGGTTGTAATTGCACATAAAAGTTGCCAATGCATATAAAGGATTTATATTAAAAACTTTATTTTGATCTGTATCACAGGTGCTTCTGGGTATGAATCCAGACAAAGGCTCAGTCACCGCAATGATGTTCCGATACCCTGTAGCATTCATGGTCTGCTCTACCACAACCACGGGTCCCAGAGACGCCCAAGAGAACGTCCCCCAAAGCATAATACCGCCACCACCGCCCTGTGTGACCTACTGTACATTGAGGGAGCAACTGTTCGCCTGAAAGACCGTATCCTGATCACAGCCATCGCCGTGATGAATGACTATTAATCAGACCAGGCAACTCGATCAGGCCGATATCCTTGCTAAGGAGGGTTGCAGGATTTCAACATCTCCCTCTTCCACACTTATTTTTTTGGAATTGTACTCTCTGGAAAAATCAAAGATCTCGGAGGAGTGGAAAACACTCCCAACCCATAATTGGTACAAGGGCACAAAACCAGGTTTGTCCCTTGACCTCCCGTGTGACAGACATACCCGAACTGTTCTATCAAGGCTTGCTAGCGGTCACATCAAGTGCCTCACTTTCAACGAGGGCAGGAAAACTTTCGCCACCTGCACCAAGTGCCAAAATCATCAGGCCTCTCCTGAGCACCTCTTGGATTACATGGGACTCTAAGGAGGGTCTCTTTAGCAATCCTCTCCTAGTCTTCGACTACCTTTTAGTCAACGAACTCGTGGATCTTGTCTCACTCCGTCAGACAGTGAGGATTAGCAACAACAACAACAGGCAACTCGCTCCCACACACAGAAGTAAGTGAAAGAATGATTCTTCAGACTCTCCAGCAGCAGTTAAATACCTTAAGTATGTTTACTGTGGTAAATTGGACATTTTATAAGATGGTTATTTTGTAGAGTCATAATTATTCAGATATAACTTGCATTGGTCAATTTTGAAAATTTATTAGATGTGTTCAATAATTTGTATATTCCGCAATCTAAATTTTTCCTTTTCGTATATTTTGCATATTTTTCTAAATTGAAAAATTAATAATGACTTTCATATGGCCTTAAAAGTTGCCGCAGCTTGTATTGAATGATATGATTAATTATTCCTAGATACTTCCTAGAAAATTTTTATATTTTGTTTATTAAATAAAGTAATCTGAACCACTTTTCATTCGTGTGTATTGAAATTTTATAATTATGTATACTTTTATACTGTCAACTTTGAAAATTTATTAGATGTGTTCAATAATTATTAGATGTGCTTCAATAATATTTTGTTTATTAAATAAAGTAATCTGAACCACTTTACATTCGTGTGTATTGAAATTTTATAATTTATATTTATTAGATGTGTTTAACAATTTGTACATTTTTCATTCGTGTGTATTGAAATTTTAAAATTATTATTTATTAGATGTGTTCAATAATTTGTACATTCCGCAATCTAAATTTTTCCTTTTCGTATATTTTGCATATTTTTCTAAATTGAAAAATTAATAATGACTTTCATATGGCCTTAAAAGTTGCCGCAGCTTGTATTGAATGATATGATTAATTATTCCTAGATACTTCCTAGAAATTTTTTATATTTTGTTTATTTAATAAAGTAATCTGAACCACTTTTCATTCGTGTGTATTGAAATTTTATAATTATGTATACTTTTATACTGTCAACTTTGAAAATTTATTAGATGTGTTCAATAATTATTAGATGTGCTTCAATAATATTTTGTTTATTAAATAAAGTAATCTGAACCACTTTACATTCGTGTGTATTGAAATTTTATAATTTATATTTATTAGATGTGTTTAATAATTTGTACATTTTTCATTCGTGTGTATTGAAATTTTAAAATTATTATTTATTAGATGTGTTCAATAATTTGTACATTCCGCAATCTAAATTTTTCCTTTTCGTATATTTTGCATATTTTTCTAAATTGAAAAATTAATAATGACTTTCATATGGCCTTAAAAGTTGCCGCAGCTTGTATTGAATGATATGATTAATTATTCCTAGATACTTCCTAGAAAATTTTTAATATTTTGTTTATTAAATAAAGTAATCTGAACCACTTTTCATTCGTGAGTATTGAAATTTTATAATTATGTATACTTATATTATGTGTATTGAAATAAAATTATATTTTTATCAAATTTAATTTTTTTTACTTAATACTTAATACACAGTGTCATAAAATACATTTAAATCCTGTCGCGTTAAAAAATATTTTGAAAGTTAGTAAATTATTGCATTTTTTTAATGTTTTAATCAAATTGAAAGTCTAGGTAATCATAGTATAGATAACCAAATAAATTTATTATTATAGTTTGATATAAGAAAAGACTGATAGCTATTAATAAATTATTTTGTGTGACATGCTCATTTTGTGATATATTTTTTACCTTTCTATTTATGTTGAAGGATTACCTTATTGCTTCGGAAATTTTTTTCGCTTTAATTTATAATGGGACATAGAATATTTTGCTGTGATACAGAATCGTACTTTAATTTTTATGATTTTCATCCATTGAATATGGTCATTATTACTAACAAAACCTTTAGCAGAACACAAATGCCTCCTTGATATTGTAAACTGTTTAATACTAAAATTAATCATATATTTTGTGGCAGAAGCTTTTCCATATACAATTGTAAACTACTTTTAATATGTAAAGTTTCTTAATATTTTGCAAAAGCAAACCGTTCACTTACATTTGTAAACCTTTTTTGTCACTGGAAGTTTTTGTATTAGAAAAACTTCGCTTATAGCGGTAAACTGTTTCTTATACAGAAAAATTTCTGTGTATTTTATATGAAATTTATTACAGAAAGTTTCCGTGTACTTTACGGGAGAAATTGTATTTGATATGGAATTGACCTTATTCAACACAGAAATTCTGTTTATTTTACAGGTGGAAATTGCATTTTGTATGGAATCACCGTACTTAATACGGGAAATTTTAATTTATTTTACGGGAGTAAATTATTTTGCATGAAATTACCGTATTTAATACGGAAAGTTTACGTTTATTTTACGGGGATCAATGTTAGCAACCAGTCAATAACCGTTTTTAATACGAAAAGCCTCCGTTTATTTTACGGGAGAAAACTGTATTTTGTACGGAATGACCGTAATTATTACTGAAAGTTTCCGTTCATTTTACGGGGAAATACTGTTGCAATCAGTCAAAAACCGTACTTAATACGGAATGTTTCCGTATTTTTTACGGTTTTAAACTGGCGACCCAGCTGCCAGTTTAAAACCGTAAATTTGACGGGATTTTTTTTGCAGTGTAGGGGCCTTAGATAAACACGTTTGAATTTCAAAAAGCTCATTTGTTTACATTAAACTGTTGCCAACACTGTTTCCTTTCCGAAGAAACTTTTTACTCAGACATAATCAAAGCATAGACGGCAATAATTAGTTTTTATGTCTAATTATCGTTCTTTGTGAAATTAAAGTGAAGTGTAGAATTCGCATTCAATAATCTATCAATAGACACAAATTTTATCCAAGTAGGTTCAGTTGATCTTCAGTTATAGCCGTTCATACGTACATACAGACGTTCGGTTGGTTAGTTGTTTTCAGATTATCTGGCGCCGTCAACAACACGAGGGCAATAATGCGCCGAAATATTCGTCATTAACAGACGTTCGGTTTTATATAGTATATATGTAGAGATATAAGTATTGTAAAACGATTTTTTGATGAGTTCTTGGTGCGTTACGGTAAGCTTATATCCTAACTGAATTAAGGTTAATGAAACTAAGGGTGTGGAACATCGCACGATTTCCGCTTACGCTACAAGTCATTGCATTAAAATTTATGGTGTTACTTACCATTTCCATATTTTCACTCATTTAAATAAAAATACCCAGTTTGGCGAAATTGTTGGCGAGTCGGGCAAAAAAACACAGCCAAAATGGCCAAATTGGCGATATTTTTCGATAGACATTACATTGTCCTTTCTTGTGTGCGTGAAACAGAAAATAATTCATCGTAGATGGGCGATGCTCAAGGCCAGAGAGCTATGTATTAAAAGCACATGTTTTTCAACTTTTAGCGCTTATACCGCATTTGTACTGGAATTTCGGAGGTGTAAGGGGGTCCGGCACATGAAAAATTTTCAGATTATTGATTTCGAGTTTATTACTGTTTATTAAAATATAAATTTATGTCTTTAAAATGATGCCACATTTGTAATTATATCTTATTTCAAAGTATTTTTAATAATTTTTTGAAGTAAACAAAATGTAGGTATTTAATGCATGTTTCTTAACTTCAAAGCCGAATTTCTCAAAATGCCATTTTTTCATGTTTGGGGGCACATAGCTTAAAATCTATATGACATAAATGCTTGAAATTTTTTTGACATGTTTATGTAATGCATTTAAATACTTTAACTCGAGGAATTATTGATAAGTAGCATACTTAAAAAAAAAAATTAGTCTAAAATTTTATAATTTTTCTTAAATATATTTTTAGAAAATCATAATTATTTTAATTTTTAAAAAATAACAAAAATCTCGTGTTTAAGTATTCAAAAGTATCCAAATATTATACTGCGAAAGTTTCATAGTGATTGAAGAATCGGTTATTAAATTAGATGCCCCCAAAGTTGTTGAATTTAACATGGGCTTCTATGGAGGTGCCGGACCCCCTCACCGTCAGAGGAATTACCACAGCGATTTTGATCAAAATCGTTAGAGCCGTTTTTTAGCAATTACTGAAAAACATGATTTGTCAATGGCAGCTACCTTATGCGCATGCTCAATTTTAACGAAAATCTTAATGGTAGGTTCCATGGCCACCACCAATCCGCAAACCAAATTTGAACATCGTAATTCAGTTTGTTCGGGAGTTATGCTGACCATACGTACACACAGACATACCGACATTTTTTCTAGACCACTTTTTTAAAGTCAGGATATTCCAAAACATTAAAAAAAAAACGAAATTGTTTTTTTTCGACCGAATACTATACTTTCATTACCCTCATTTGGGTATTTGAAAGTATATAGTATTCTTTTGAAATAACCGGGGGGGGGGGGGCGAAGAAGGTGGTTTAAAATGATGTTGTAGGTGTTTGGAATTGCGGGCTTTGATTTTTTCGACTCTATTACTCTACTTGAAAGAGAAGGCGACTCAGAGTAAACATATAATTTTGATTTTATAATTTTTTTCCCTGAAATGGGGGTGTAGGTTTTTTTTTTTCTTCAAAAAATACGCTCCAGATTTATCAAGATAACCAAGGTCAAAGTTTAAAAAATTTTTACTGGTCTATCTTCTTCTTTTGGGTAGAAGAAAGTTATATGTTTTTATTTTATTTGAGATTTATCTCATCCAATGAATTGATGCGAATATTACGCGAAATGAATTTAACTTTTCTTTTGTTGAATTAGCTGTTAAAGCACGAAATCTTGCTGGTTCTCGACTAACTTTTCATGTACTATAGAAATCGTTTAATATGTTGAATGTTTTTAAAATAATTGCATTTACTCTGCAAAATTTTCCAATTAAGAGAGTTTCACAAAATTATTAACTTAACCTAACTTACAATAAAATGGAAGTTGTTTTTTTAAGAACAATTTTTCAAAAACATATGCATAAAAAAAAACTTCTCTCATAATTTTTTTTTTTTTTTTCATTTGATATTAAAACGAGTTGAAACATATTGTTACGAATTTCTGTATATTTGTAAATATTTCGTAGTATTAATTATGTAAAAAGGAAAATGTATGTACATTTCGCATAAGCGCAGTGAAATAATTTGTCTTTACTTCGCTTTCCTGCAATGCGTCTCTTAATGCTTGAAAACGAGTTTTACATAGATAATGCTGAAAAACGAGTTTTACACGGAGAAGGCCATTTAACATTATGGTTAATGGCAATCTCGCCAAGTTGACGAGATAGAGTCAAGTTGGCGATGGTTTTGATGACATTTTCGGTCTCCATGTACCTGTATAGGACTTTTCGACTGCGATCTGGAAAATTCACCAAATTTCTATCTCTAGAAGATTCGCGAAGGAAGGATTCGATAAGGCCAATAGGAGAGTTGAGTTAGTTGTCTCTCAGCGAGCATTCAGAATAGTTCCAAAAGTGAATTGTGTTACATTGTCTTTTGCGTCGATTTTAGCAGTTGTGTATCTAGTTTTAACTGCTGTTTGTGCTGCATTGTTGTGTAAAGAGCTGTATTGAGTCTATTAGAACAGAAAGTTCTGGAGTTGTAAAAGAATCTGCGAAGAGTTATATCGGAATAAATTTTTGCAAGTTTTGATCTGCTTTGGCTTCAAGTCTTTCGAACCCATCCACGCAACAATATCTTTAACGCAAGGTGTCAAAAACACTTACTAGTTAAACCGAGGGAAGAGATTAGATCCACTAAAGGCAATTGATTTTTGACGCTCATCTGCTCAAGCACACACTAAGGAGAGGATTTCGGGGTTTTAACCCCCCCCCCCCCATCCCCAGGATCTCCGGTGTTTTGTTATGAATGAATAAGAAACACTTGGAAAACCGTAAATAATTTCAAAAGAATACGTTTTTAATCTACCATCATTCTGACAGAGTAAGTTACTGTATCGCACTGAAGTAGCCTCCACAACTGAAATGGCCGACCAAACAGAATAGTGGTTAGCGTGCTAGCTTCTAGACCGCGAGGTTGCGAGTCCCGTATTAGGCATGGGTGTTTGTAAATGTATATTGGCTTGTCTAATGACGAATGTTTCGGCGCATTATAGCCCTCGTGTTGCTGACGGAGCCAGATAATCTGAAAACAACCAATCATCCAACCAAAACTGAAAGGAATTAAGTTTTTGTAAATATCTCACTGTCAAAAAATCGTTATAGATTGCTTTTCGACTACTTAGGACTAATATAAAGTATCGTTGACATTTTTTTTAAATTTGGCTGTCTGTTTATTGTAGAGATCGGCGATATATCGATAAGATATTTTTATCGATATTTCTGAAAAAAATCGATATTAAAAGTATCGATAAAAGTCTCCGATATATAGATATTTTCAAACATTTTTAGTTTTTTGATGATCATTTTGTAGTTCCATGTGTTTTTTCGATTTTCTTATTCCCTTTTCAAAAACTTCAAAACTAAATTTTGAACTTGGCTGAGAGACAGTTAAAATGGCACCAATATTCAATATTTTCCATACACTTAAGAGCTATTGAAAATTATCTAATTTTTTTTTTTTAAATCACTGCACCAATTAAGCAAATATATATATATATATATATATATATATATATATATTTTGTAATTTATCCATTTCAGTTGAAAAAAATAGTCACCTTACAAAAAAAGCAATCATGAAAAGTAGAAATTTGCCCCGAAAAACTTTGTTTCTGGCAAAATTGAAAATCAAATTTAAAAAAAAAAATTCATATATCGATATTTTATCGATATTTTTTTTCTATGCAACGATATAGTATCGATATTTATTTTGGTCGATATTTCCGACCTCTAGTTTATTGCGTTTCAGTGCTACATGCCCTTTATTTCAAGAGCCATTAAAAGTAAATCCTAGCAAGGATCATTCCCTATACTCTCTACGTTATAATTTTCTAGCCCAGTGCATTTAGAAACTACTTTGCACAAAACTTTGAATTGGTGAGTAGGTACGAACACGATCACTTAAGGTATACGTATAGGTTTCAACATTTTTTTTTTAAATTTTCAATTTAAAAATTAGACCTTTGTACCTTGAAAAGTACATTATTTGTAAAATTGTTTCCAATAAATTTTTTTTTTAAATTTCTTCAATTTTAATAATCAATTAACATTTAATCAACTAATTAGGATAATTTCGAACGGTAATGACAAAAATTCCAATTCACCCACAGATACAATTTTAATGTTCAATAATGCAGAATACCCTGCCCTATGTTTTGACCCTTTTAACAGAATTTTACAATGTTTATATTTTGTGATATCTAGTTTTAACCGAATCTATTAGAAAAATCCAAGTTTTTTTTATACAAAATCTTATCTTTAAAATTCAATTAAAAAAATATTTATTTACAAATCAATTAGTATTTAGGGTCAAAACATTCAACAATGTATGCGGATAATATAGCAAAAAACAAATTCCAAAAAATATTATTTAAACTGGAGTTATTACTCTTTGAATGAAATGCATAATAGAAAAAACTACAATCTGAGAATAACTTTTAAAAAAGTATTTTTTTATATAAAAAAAAAACTGTTATTATTATACTAATCTATAATAATAAAACAAGCTGTGTGTCTGTCTGTCTGTCTGTGGATCTATAGAAACCTACTTAAAATTGGAGTAGAGCTCTGAAATTTTCAGCATTAGTAGTTTTTGTCTTCTAATTTTATACATCACAAACAGAATGTTAAAATTTTAATTATTTCTTTTTTAATTAATTTTTTTAATTAATTAATAAATATCTTACAAAACGATATCTAATACGGCTACAGCTCTGAAAATTTCAACATAAGTAGTTTTGGCCTTTTAATCGGACTTTTAAAAAACAGAATTTTAAATTTTTATTTTGTTCTTTTTTAATTAATTTTTTTTTAATTAATTAATAAACATTTTACAAAACCATTACTAATAGGGCTACAGCTCTGAAAATTTCAACATATGTAGTTTTGGCCTTTTAATTGGACTTTTTAAAAACAGAATTTTAAATTTTTATTTTGTTCTTTTTTAATTAATTTTTTTAATTAATTAATAAGCATTTTACAAAACAACTACTAAGAGGGCTATATGTCTGAAATTTTCAACATACGTAGTTTTGGCTTTATAATTGTATACATCACAAACAGTACGTTAAAATTTTAATTAGTTATTTTTTAATTAATTTTTTTAATTAATTAATAAATATGTTACAAAACGATATCTAATAGGGCTACAGATCTGAAATTTTCACCTTAAGTAGTTTTGGCCTTTTAATTGGATTTTTAAAAAACAGAATTTTAAATTTTTATTTTGTTCTTTTTTAAATAATTTTTTTAATTAATTAATTTATATATTACAAAACGATTTTAAATAGGGCTGCAGCTTTGAAACTTTCAACATAAATAGTTGTGGCCTTCCAATTGGATTTTTGAAAAACATAATTTTTTTTTTAATTAATTAACAAATATTTTACAAAAGGATTTGTAATTGGGTTACATTTCTGAAATTTTCAACACAAGTAGTTTTGGCCTTCTAATTGGACTGACAAAAAGAATGTTAAAATTTTAAATTGGTTTTTCAATTAATTTTTTCGCAAAAAGCGATTTCGAATAGGCCTAGATCTATGAAAGTTTTAACATAAGTAGTTTTAGCCTCAAATTTTGCTTTCCACAAACACGTGTTAAAATAATCTTAAAGGGGTGTTGTATTATTGTATTAACGAGGAATTTTTTTTTCTTGACGAGGAAGAGGCTTGCAACCTTAAGTCTTTAAGTAGCAATTAGATTTTAGTGAGTGAAGCGAGCTTATGCTTACGCAGCAATGAACCTTTCAGCGAGCCTATGCTTGCATAGCAATGAACCTTTTAACGAGTGAAATAAGCCTGTGTTTATGTGTCCATGAACTTTTCAGAGAACGAAGCGAGCTCGATTTTGCGTAGAGATGAACCTTCATGCGAGCGAAGCGCCAAAAACTGTGTTCTATACACGAATGACAGATTTCCGCAATGCGAGGCCTCACTGCTAGCTAAAATATTGCACATGTTAAAATTTCGTAGCGAAGCACGGGTATTTAGCTAATCTATTATATATTTCCTTTTTAGTATGCTCCTCCGTCATAGGGTTTCCTTCTTTTGTGTTGTTTTTATTTTGCTTTTGTTTTTTACGGCCTTACAAATCTTCCCCGATTTTTGCGAGTTTTGCGATTTGTAGACATACATAAAAAAAAAAAATTCATTTAATGTGGATCTATTAAAAATAAAAATTAAAATAGCAAAAGACAAAAGCAGGTGGAGCCGCTGCATATGCATTGACGTAAGGAATTCAAATACAAAACAAAATATATTAGACGCTATTTTCAAGATTTTATTTTTTGTCATTTCATTAAGTGATCAGTTTTATAGATACCTACTCAACAAATGTTAAGGTGGTTAATGGAAAGTAGTTTCTATAGTGCACTGTGCTAGAAGATTGTAACAAACAGAGCACTTCCTCTTAATATTGACGGGTTCGAAAGATTTGAAGCCAAAGCAGATCAAAACTTGCAGAAATTTATTCCAACTTCGCAGATTCCTTTACAACTCCAGAACTTCTCGTTCTAGTAGACGCAATACAGCTCTATACATAACAATACAGCACAAAACAGCAGTTAAACTTGACACACAACTGCTAAATCGCCGCAAAAGACAATGCAATACAGTTCGCTTTAGAACTACTCGGAATGCTCACTGAGACTCAGTATCTCAACTCAGCAATTCCAGTCAACTCACGTACTCAGTCAGTAAGTCAACTGACAAACGGACTCAACTCAGTCAACAACTAACTCTCCGCTCACTTGGTCGGTCTAATATAGGGGAGGCGAGCAATCTTGAAACTTCTAGAGGTAGATATTTGGAGAACTTTCCAGATAGTAGTCGAAAAGTCCTATACATGTACATGGGGACCGAAAATGTCGTCAAATGGTCGCCAAGTTTGGCGATTTCTCGCCAAATTTGGCGACAAAAATTAGTCTCCAAATCCATCGCCAACTTGACTCCATTTCCATTACCATAATGTTAAATACCCTGCTCCTTGTAAAACTTGCTTCCCAGCGTTATCTCTGTAAAACTCGTTATCAAGCATTAAGACACACATTGCGGGGAAGCAAACTAACGACGAACTATTGCTCTGCTTTATGCGAAATGTACATAAATTTTCCTATTTACAAAATTAACACTACGAAATATTTACAAATATACAAAAATTCGTAACAATAATATATAATAAGATGATGCTAATATTGGTATTTGTGTCAGATCACTTAAAAATATTCTCTAATTGAATTTAACAAATAAGAAAGATTTCGTATTAAGTTATTAAGTAGTATGATATAGGATTAAGGATCTGGATAAAATGGCACATGTAGGTGACAGATTAATAAACTACAAAAATATTGATGACACGTGATAAATATAGGATGAAGAATTTTTGCGTTGTTTTTTGGTAGAGAAATACGGAAGTAAAATCTGGAGGGAAAACCTCTGCCATATGACATACGTCACTGTTCATTTATATTTTTTACTTCAGAAATATCCATTAAATTTGAAACAATATTTCAAAAACACCAATTTATAAATATTACGTGAAAATCAAAGTTGACTTTTCTAGTAGCTAATGACATTATGAAAGAGATACTTTTTAGTCCTTTTTTTGGACCTTTTCAAATTAAATAATAATTCCTATCTCTCTTGATTTTAATCGGTTAGCTCTACAAAGGTTTAAAAAATAGTACTTTAGATACAGCAGGATGTCTCTTGGGTCGTCCTTAACAACAAACATTTTAAAATTTCAATTTTTTTAATCAAAAATTTATTAATTTTAAAAATTGTTCAAGAAATTTTTTTGTCTAAAATATTTGTGTTTGGTATCACATAAATGCTTAAGGGGGTCCAGTACCGAAATTTTTTCAAAAATCCCAATTTTTTTTTTCTGATTTTAAAAAATAGCTCATACATTCCTGAAGAGAATGATGTTTTTATCTTATTCCTCCGGTGATTAGAACGCCACAAAATTACCCGTGATTTAAACATCACTAATGGGCGTAACACCTTGAAGCGTCTGCTTAAAGTGCGTTTTTTGAACACTAGTGTTTTTCACAGATGTTGCATATTCAAATCGATATATCTCCAGAACCATTAACAATTGGCTATTCAAATTTTTAGAGCATTTAATTTAGATAGTTTTAAATATTTTGTCTTCGCAGAATTTTATTTTTTTAATTCTGTTTTAAAATATAACATTTAGCGTAAAAGATAACATAAAAAAAAGCAAAAGTTTCCATATTTTAACTTTGAGAATTCTTTTAATTTTTTGTAGTTCACCTATCAAAATTCTGTGCAGACAAAATTTTCTTTATATAATTATGTATTACAGAAAGCTTTCACTTTGAAATTTTTTTTATTTTTTCTTGACTTATATCAAAATACTCAAACATCAATTATTATGGATTTTTCTTGGTTTTTAATTATTTTTTAAATAACTAAACACAATATTTAAAAAAACATTTTCTCAAAGATATATAAATAGTATCTCATACATAAAATAAATTTTTGACATAAAAATGTACATAAAGTTTTTTTTATTTTCGGTACAGGACTCCCTTAAAAAAAAAATTCTTTCTAAAAATATACCACCCTTTGGACACATAATTCGTTGAACATAGAAATCTATTAATACTTTCCATACAAGGTACAATGGAACAACTTACCCACGGAATTTGTGTGTGTGCAATTTGAACTTCTTGTTGAAATACATGAATGCGTAGGTTAAAGGGAAACGGGTGGGGGGGGGGGGGGGGCAAAAATTTTGCAATATCTCTATCATTATTAAGATGAGCATAAAAAATCAAACAGTTTAAAGAAAAATACTGGAAATTTTTTGAAATATTTAAAGTGTAACTTTAAAAAATGCTTGACATTTTATAATATTTTTCTTCAGTTTTATTCTTTTTTTCAGTTTCTCAGTTGAGGTAGAAACAACACCCTTTTTTTGTCTCTATTTAGGTAGAAAAGACATTTGATGAGTGTGTAAATGACATCAAATCCAGATAAAACATTAAATTGTTACATGAATTTGATTTTTATACGAATGAATATTTGGAAAACGTGAATTGTGGAGCTTTACAATATTCCCGTTGCATTACACAACTGGATTCCTAAATATTATTTAAAAAAAAATATATTAATAGAATGAAAATTATATATTTTAGTAGAAGTTGTTGAACTATAAACATCGAAACTGGATATTTAATTGAATTTTCACTATTTTACAAGGCGCATATATATGTTATACGTATTACGATTGATCGAAGTTTACTTTTTAAATGAAAATTTTCTCTCTGAATTATTTGTTCATAACGATGTATGATGAATCCATTCTTAACCTTTAACAGCTGTATGCGGTCTGACAGACCGCGAGTCATTTTTTATGGAATACTTCTAGTCCCTTAAATATTTCACCTTTGACTTTTAAATTAATTTTTCGATACTACGTTTTTTAAATTTTAATCTGATGTTCATTAATTTATTTGGCGTAGTATGTACCACATGTTGCCCTTGCGCCAAAAATATCAAACCACCCAACCACAGCAGTTAAAGGTTAAAAGTTATTTAGAAAAACCTAAATTTCACTAATCTAACCGTACGTACCACATGTTGCCCTTGCGCCAAAAATATCAAACCACCCAACCACAGCAGTTAAAGGTTAAAAGTTATTTAGAAAAACCTAAATTTCCCTAATCTAACCGAATTATACTTTTACTACTCTACTGCTATCACAATAATCATCCTCTTTAGGACGGACCACCATGCTTGGATTTAGATGGGTGGCAGATGGCAGTCGCAATGCTTTAGAAAAGCATTTTGAGGTTCTTTGGCAAGACAGAAAGACCCCATCCCTTTTTTGACAAGATTCTTGGAAACCAAGTCCCACCATCACTTATCTTAATTGATGTATCCCTTTCCCCTTAAAAAGAACCTGCTGCCTAGAGCTTCCTTTACATCCTGTATTCGGACCATCATTCGACCCCCAACCCCTCTTCTTGTCAACTCCGGTTGCCCCTGGTCAGTTCCTGAGGCCAAAACACGAGATTGAAGAAGGTATCGCACTTAACTTTAGGCGAAAAGCTTATCTTCTCACTCAAAAAGTTTGAACAACTCGTTTCTTTCGTCTATACATAATAAGAAAACAAACCTCGCTGAGGAATTTCGTAATCTGAGAAAAACTCAAGGGGTTGCAGTCTCACTCCCCCGGATGTAGCAGGTGGACTGGCCCAAGGCTGAAAAAGACCCGCTTTCAAAGAAAGATTTTTTAGTCGCATTATCCAGAATCTTCAGGATTAGCGATTTTTCATATTCACAGACACGGTGTAGTGTTTTGTGCCAAGTAATACGGCGTGTACTAAGGCGCATGACTTAAATTTGAGACAAGCATGTGACTATTGGAAGCAACAACGATAGAGTTTTGTACACTTAACTAAATATATATATATATATACGCTTCAGTAGAAAACCAAACTAAAAAGTAAAAAATAATAATAGTTTAAAAACTAAAAAACACGTTTTAATAGAAAACTGAACTAAAAAGAAGAAAATAATTTTAAATAAGTTTGAAATAAGTATAAAGTGATTAACGAGAAATATTTATTTTATCGTAAAAAAGCGTGGGGTGCTTTTTAAGATATTTTCATAATGGCTCTACTTTTACCAATATCTGTCATTAAATATGTACAACAATTGACATCAAGCACCCCACGCTTTTTTACGATAAATTAAATATTTCTTGTTAATCACCCGATTCTTATTTCAAACTTACTTAAACTTTAATAATTTTGAGGGCAATATCAAATATAAATTATTATTTTATCAAGACATTCTTAAATTACTGATGGCTTTCCAATTGCGTTTTTCATTTCTTTTTATTAATGGAGTAAATATTGAAAAGGAAAGGAAGGGTTTTTCAAACAAGAGGAACTCCTCCGCATTTCCATCTCGAGGGGGGGGGGGGGTGAACATCTCTCAGTCGACATGTGTAACAATTGCAATCTTTTTCATTCATTTTGAAAACAGATTTCGACGAGCTACAGAATCAGCTCATTGCAAGCACCTCTGCAATTTTGGAAGTCACACGCGTTTAGGGCCGACCAAACGGTATAGTGGTTAGCGTGCTAGCTTCTAGACCGCGAGGTTGCGGGTTCCGAGTCCCGTATTTGGCATGGGTGTTTGTAAATGTATATTGGCTTGTCTAATGACGAATGTTTCGGCGCATTATAGCCCTCGTGTTGCTGACGGCGCCAGATAATCTGAATACAACCAACCACACGCGTTTAGGCTAAATATTATGGATGCTTCTAAAACACAAATCAGCTGATATGCGTTCAATCAAAAGAGCTTCAGTTAGATCAGTTTGTGTGCGTTCTAAGTCAAATGTATCTTAATCAAAACTCGATCCCTCGTGAAAATATTTTCTATATGAAAATTCTATTAAAAAAAAAAATCTTGTAAATAATCTGTTTAAAATTTGTTGTGATAACCTGCTTGAAAATTTGTGTCAAAAATATGTTGGAAAAATGTTTTATAATCTATTGAAAAAGTGTTTAACAATCTGTTAGTATATGTGCAGATAATTAAAAAATCAAAATAAATTAATAATAATAATAATATTTAAATAAAAAAAAAGTCTAACATATTTTTTTCTCTTCAATTTTTGAGATATACTATTGATATTTCAATAGGTACTAACATTATTAAATATACTATGTCCAAAATGCCCAGTGAAAAATTGCCAACCTAAAAATTTTTAGTCCGAGGTCTGGCAACGTTGGGGAGAGAGGGGGGCAAGAGAAACTTGGCGAACTGCTTCGACACTTTTTTTCTTTCAAACACACCCTTTCAATAAGCAAAACAGTCACTGATGTGAGAGTCGTAAAATAGGGTCGGGCAGGTGGCAGTTTTATGAGCAGATGGACGAGATCGGGTTTCGCGAATATTTTCTGGTGAGGAAAACAAAGTTATTTACATTTCAATCCTGACGTCTTTGATCTTTTGGAGGGCGCAAACGAAGGGATTTATTAAGATGGATAGGAAAGAGCTGTAACCGGTTGACAGGTTTAAACGCAGGGTGGAATAAGGGAACGAAGTTTTGAAGGGGGTGTTTATAAACTATTAACATTATACAATTGAGATGATTTCCTTTAATTTTTAGGTTACAATTTCAAACTTTTTGGCAGTATATCAGAAGTAAAAATTATGCATTTTTATATATAAACTTTTTTTTTTCGTTAATTTTTTAATCAGCTAATTGCAATTAAAGTGACTAATTAGGACATTATTAGAACATACATAAATAAACTTGTAATTAACTTTTTATTGCAAATAAGAAATATTATATTAACGCATGTTACTATGGAGAATTTTGAATTTGGCTTCAATATTTATTTAATTATAAGCTTTTAAATAAACAGTTTTAAAAAAATGCTTAGTTTTTAGCGAAAAATTAAGATTAAAATATGCATAAAAGATGTGTTTATAACAATATATATTAGATTCTCCATAGAAAAGACATTCACAACTATTGTTTACAAAACGAAATTAGAATTTTGTAAATCGGACCATTTATTATGAAGTTATGACCGTTGGTGTAAAGTCATATAACACCGAAATGTCATTCTTCAGAAAACGCGTTTAAAGTTTACTACACTAATGAACGTGATACAAAACAGGTTCACAATACCTACTGTAATTTAAAAAGTAATTTGAGTCTCAGAAAGAAAATGGTATCATTTTAATGGTAATGAATTCGGGAATATTTTAAAACCAAAAAACAAAAAGGTAGACTGAGTCAAATTTCGCGATTCCTAATGTATATGTATACCTTAAAGAGAGGTTTGTAAGAAAACTTCCCAATCAAAATTTTAGTTTTTTTCTGTACTAATAAATTGCGATTGTAGTGTTCCACTTAGTAATTTATTAAAAATCATAAAAATAATTTTCCAAAAAATCTGAAAACTCAAAATACACCTTAAATGATCTAAATAAACAAGGTAAAAGTTCGAAACAATGACTGTTTACCCAATTCAAAGCCTTCTGTAATAGTTTAATGCGATATTGATTTATCTATTATAATTCATTTGGTTTATGCGCTCAACGACCTCTTTTTATGCACAATAACGGCTATTCATGCCAGGACATGCAGTTTAACGTAGATTCTGAACCACAAGGAGCCGACCAAATGGAATAGTGGTTAGCGTACTAACTTCTAGACCGCGAGGTTGCGGGTTCGAGTCCCGTGTATGGCATGGGTGTTTGTAAATGTATGTTGGCTTGTCTAATGACGAATGTTTCGGCGCATTATAGCCCTCGTGTTGCTGACTGTGCCAGATAATCTGAAAACAACCAACCAACCGAACCACGAGGAACGTCCATGCCTAGCCCAGGATTCGAACCAGGCACCTTTGGCATGTCCGGCCAGAGCGCTACCCCCCCTCCCCCTAATTACAACGAGTTAAATGTTCATTACTTAATCAATTTTTTATTAAAACTGAGTTGTTATTTTTTTCATGTAAATGTCATTACTAATTATGTACTTTTAAGTACACAAAGTCCGCTTTTTAAAATGATAATTAAAAAAAAAAAAGTTCAAGTGTGATTGTACATAATTGTGGAAAGTGTGCGTGTGGTTGGGGGGACCAACTATCTCCATTTTTAAAGAACAAAACTGTGGTCTGGCATATGCAGTTCTTTGCGTCCTTTCCTTGAAGAATGTCTCTTCTCTTCTAATTTTAACGGGAACGCTAACCGATTTATCAGCAAAAGTAATGTAACGTTCTTTCTTTTTTTTTTTTTTTTTCTTTCTTTTTTTTTTTTTTTTTTTTTTTTTTTTTTAAATTTTTATATCACCCACTTAATAATTTATTAATAAACCACGCTTCGTACCTAAGAAATGAATTCGTTCAAGAGGATAAAACTAATGCCAATTAAAATATCCTTTTTTTTCGAACAATCCAAAAAAGCGAAGTAAACATGCGATTCTGACGGAATTGACTGCTTAGGCGCTAAGAATCCAGATAGGAAAATGTAGAATGTTGATATTTTGTATGAGATTTCAGGGTGGGGTTTTGAGATCACGGAATTATGCATTCATATTGGCTTACCAGATATTGGGGAAATCAAACTCATACGTTGTTTAAACATGACAAAATATATTCACAACAGTATTGATTTTTTAGTTGTTACTTAATTTAACACAATATGTAAAAATAATGGAATTGGGTGGCACTAGGAGGATGCTTGCCATTCCTCTAGTTGCTTACATTTTTATAAAAGTAGAGAAAAGGGAAAAATTCACCGGAAAAATAAACTATATGTGCCTTTCCATAATAGATTTTATATTTGCTATTGTGAGAAGCAAAATATTTTGAAAAATCAAGATTTTGAACAAAAACAAGTTTTTTTCCTTGCAACCTTCTACAAACAATTTTGTCGGCACCCATGCTAATGAGTCAGTCCTTTTCCAAAAAGCGAAGGTATTAACATTTGTTGATTTTCCTTATTTCATTTTCCTTAGTATAAAATTTCTAATGGTTTTGTAAATGGATATCGATATTGGGCTGTGAAATAATAGGAAAGTAATTCAAATGTATTTTATTTTTAAAAGTAGAAGTAAATTATTTTTCAATTTGGAAGTGGGAAAGCTTACATTTGCAGTTATTAGAGAGCTCATTCCAAAAATGCAGCAGACATTCTTTAAGAAAAATCTGTTTTCTCAAGTTTAAAAAAAATCAATACTAAATGCAGTGGCGACGATTAGGAAAAGAAGTTGCCCCCGATGGGTCTACATTTTTTATTCCTCTTAAAATTAGAGATGATTGGGATGCTACACAAATTAATAATTTATCAAGAAAATTTAAATCGACTGATGGATTTTAGCTTTTCAATTGATATTCTTCAAGTTGTTAATTATCTTTTAATTAATGGAGCAAATTTTGAAAGGAAAGAAAGGGTCTTTTAAGTAGACGCGCAACCAGGGGGAGGATTTTTATGGTTAGACTCCTCTAGGATCCCTAACATCCCGGTGTTTTGTAATGATTGAATAAGAAACTCTTAGCAATCGTAAAAAAATTCAAAATAATAATTTTTATTCTACCATTATTCAGACAGAGTCGGTCTATTTTATCACACTAAAGTAGTTATTACGTCCAAGAACTTAGAAATAAATAATGGATTTGTAAATTTTCTAGCACCAAAAAATCACTACGCATTAATTTTTGTCTACTGAGGTTCAATATAAAGTGTCGTTGAAAAGATATGTAAAAATCAGCCTGATATTGGTGTTTGTTCTTAAACCTAAAATATTACTCCTGTAATTGAATTTAAATAAACGAAATTTTTTTTATATTAGTTTATAATAGGAATATCGCTACACTTTCATCTCGAGAAGGAGAAAATCCATAAAACTCTCAATTGACACCTGCAACAATCGCATTCTTTTTAATTCATTTTCAAAACATATTTCGAGGAGCTACAAAATCTGGGAATTTATCCCAACCCATTGCATGTCAAAGGCATCTCTGAAATTCTGGAAGTTAGATGATTATGTTAAATCTAGGCCCCGAAAACACAGATCAAGTGATGATTAGAGGGAGCTTTAAGTCAAATGTGTCTAGATAGAAATTCGATCTCTCATGGAAATCTTTCTGAATGAAATTTATTAAAAAAAAATTTTAATGTTTTGTAGGTATTGTGTGAGTAATATTTTTAAAAATGTCTTATAATTCATTTATAAGGTGTTAAATAATCTGTTAAAATGAGTTGTGCTAAGCAAATTGTTTAAAAATCCATACAACTTGATAGTTTAAAAATCATTTAAATCAAAAATGTCGAAACACAAACCTTTTTCTTTTAAATTTTTGAGGTGCTCATAATCTGTTTTGAGATTATTAAAGTAGTATTAGTAAAGTTATTTATTCCTAGTTGTAATCTTTACTCCTCTCCCCCCCCCCCCCACACACACAGAGAAAAAAAGTATACGTCTACTGTAACGACGCGACATAGTGTTTCCTCAACTTTTCATTTTACACTACACCGCTGATTAACACGTTGAAGCAAAGAATTTATTTCTTTTTTTAGATTTTAATTTACTAATAATAAAAATTATTATTTTTTAATTATTTGATAAAAAGAATCAAATAATAATTGTAATTTTATTAGGATAAAAAAAAATCAATATTTTTTTTCAGTTTAATAATAATTAAAGATGCGTATTTAATTGTATCCGGCCCGCGAAAAGCTCCAACATAAATGATACGGTCCTCCTTTAAAAGTTAGTGTCGAAAGCTGGTCTATCAGATAAAATCACCAATTTTAACTTTTGCCACAAAAATATCGCCAAACTGGAGATTTTTATTTAAATGAATGAAAATATGAAAATAGTAAATAACACCCTACATTTTAATGCAATTACCTATATTACAGTGCAATTGAAAGTTGTGCGATGTTCCACACCCCTAGTTTTTGGTGGGAAATATATATCCTTTTGAATACTGATTACATCTGCCAGTCTGTCACATAGTTCTTTGTTGATATTTCTCAACCGTCATAAAATACGCGTTCCAAATTATGATCTAGAAACGTCTTCTGAACACTTGAATAAACAACACACTCATATCAATCGCTATGAAAAACTAAACTTGGCATTGTAGCACAATGAAATGTTGCTCTTCCTTTCTCTCAATTGCAGCTGCAAATTAAAAACTTCTGCTTGCAGCTGTTTTTCATCGAAAGATTTGTTTTGAAACCACCGACTGTCTATTTCTGCCAAAAAGTCATCAAAAGATGTGGGGGAAAAACAAATTGTATTGAAAATAATAGCAAAAGAGCATTTGGCTTCTTTGTTCTTATGCAGTCCGATTGAAATTAATAATCTATAGAAATGTAAACTGCGGTGTCGATCAATTTGCGTTAAGTCTAAACTGATAACACTGGTTGTTCCTGGAAAGTATTTCATTTGCAATAGCGATTTTTAGGAAGTTAGCTTGCATCTAAGCAAAAAACGTTTTGCAAAATAAATTGAATATCCTTGCTAAATAATTGCTAAAATCTTTTTTTAATTGTTAGTTTTTTTTTTTTTTTTTTTTTTTTTTTTTTTTTTAAATTTAAATAGATATTTGCCTTCCTAAAAGCTTTGTTTAAAGCACAATACAATCAAATCTCTATCATTCTCATCAGAACTATATACAATCATTCTTTAGTTTCTTTATTCTTTAGTTTGTGAGATATAATTTCGATGTATTAAAAAAATTGCTTAAAATTTCACAATACCATAATTTTATAATATGTGTTGTATTTAGCTAATAGATTATTAGCTTATTATTACGATTTTCAACTTATTTTATAACTTTAGATATTGTATATCAAACGTTAAATATATATTATTTCGGATATCCTTTTTTTAAAAAAAAACTACTAGTTGTATACATTGACATTCTTTATTTTACAGTTTATATTTCTTTGTTTATAGTTTTTATAACAAACTGTGAAGGGTTTGTGGAAATCTAATTCACGCAAAAGTGGTATAAATGGTACAAACAGAGGAAATCTAAATTAATTAAATTAATTATTAAAGCAATTCAATTATTAAAAATTCTACTGATTTATTGAATTGAATTATTAAATACATTTAAATGGGTCCGCTGTAGGCACGAGACATTTTGGGCCTTTTTTTCTTCTCGCAAACAAATTAGAATTCTAAAATTATTATGAATCTAGCAATTAAGTTTTTGTTTTATATAGCTCTAGTTTTTGACAAAGTCTTGAAAATAATTCAAAGGTCAAAAGGTTTGAAAATAATTATTTTAACTCAGTCAAATATCATTTATAACCCATCGACGGACGGGACACGTAAGTGTCCCATGCGTTGGTAGAAATAAATGCATATTTGACCTAGTTAAAATAATTATTTTTCCATATAACTTTGTCAACAGGTAAAATTACATAAATAAGAATATTACTTTTTGATTCATCTTAATTTTAGGAGGATAATTGGCCCTCCGCAGATTTTCCCGCCATCGACACACAAAATCGAAGTTAATCTGTTACGTCATCATGGAGTTGCTTATAAGCAGTGGTGTAGTGTAAAATAAAAAGGTGGGGGAACGCTATGTCACATAAAGTGAATGATATAAAAATTTAAAAAAAAAAAGTTATACAACTTTTGTTGATAAATCGGTTAGCGTTCCCGTTACAATTAGAGGAGCAGAAACCTTCTTCAAAGAAAATGAGCAAAGAACTGTGTCAGACCACAATTTTGTTTTTTAAAAGTGGAGATAGTGGGCCTGAACTTGTGTACATGAGTTTTAGTCCATATTCATGACGAGCCATATAAATTTGACGTCTGGAATTCATCCACAAATACAGATCATTCGTCGAAGAAGATAATTGAGATTGGATGAATCATAGTAATGCATGTGTCGGATCGTTGATGGCCATGTGCGGGTGGCCGCGCTTCTTTCAAGTGTTTTGCAAATACTTGAGCTTGCCTGCTCAGCTCTGAAGTTGTAGATAGAAAACGAAAGCATAATTTTGTGTTCAGTTTCTTGTAAAGAAAAAATGTTAAAAAAAAATAATTAAAATTTTTAGGTGAGGGAACGCCGTTCCTCCTACTAAAAAGGTAAAGGATCGCCGTTCCCACTCGTTCCCCCTCCACTACACCAATGCTTATAAGAATTGACTTTTGTACTATTCAACTTGTTTCGAGTTCTGTTACGAGCTGAAAAAGTGCAGACGATAATTTTTCTTTAGAATGTAAAAAAACGGTTATTTTATATAGTTCTTGTTCTAAACTTTTTGTAATAAAATAAAGACGTGAAAGATTTTGCTCTCGTTTCTTAAGTGTACATGCGTTTGTTATCTTCCATAATTTGAACCTGAAAAAGGATCCAAGTGAGATCCTACATAATCTAAAAGGATTTAAAAATAGTTCATTGAGAGCACAAACTGTCCGATCGGTGCATCGTGAATCAATTTCTGACCTGTTGGGAATTAAATGAGTAAGGTTTTCGTAAGGAAATTGAAAGTCCTAAGAACAAAATACTAAAATAGGGAAGAGGGAAGGGGACAAAAAATGCTGTTAAGCAGTTGCTAGAGCGGTTCCAAAGGCTTCTGGGTTAGCCATATAAGCAAGAAACCGAATGTTCACCAAGAAACCGCTACAGTTAGTGGCTTCATCTATGGCTGTCTCAATGAATTATCTGCTATAAAATACATCTCTCATAACCTTCTGTACTGATAAAGACTTTTAATCAAAATAATAATAATAATAAATAATAAAAAAAAAAAAAAAAAAAACAGAGACGGAGACGGAGCCGACGCGTATATTTACACCGTCATATTTACATTGCATCATTGTTTTACTCATAACTATATTGGGGAAGCAAAATTAGCTTTGATATTAAACAATACTAATTCTCAATTTAAAAAAAGGGAAAGGATGGCGAAGGGGGGGGGGGGGAAGCACTTCTGATATCATTACGCCACTGTCACTAATTACTTATATTGCATGCTGGAAACTAGTAAATGTCTTTTTGTGTGCGTAAAAAACCCTCGTTACCGAATAGGTTTAGAATTTACAACTAATTGCACACAAGTACGACTATTTCAATGCACTTCGCGCTAATGTATCGCTCTAGATCTGTTCCTGGCCACAAACATATTTCTCACGCATGCATTTGTGACATTTACATGCCGCACACCCAATCACTTCACCAAAGAGTAAGTCCGAGTTGGTTGGTTGTATTCAGATTATCTGGCGCCGTCAGCAACACGAGGGCTATAATACGCCGAAACATTCGTCATTAGACAAGCCAACATACATTTACAAACACCCATGCCTAACACGGGACTAGGAACCCGCAACCTCACGGTCTAGATTGGTTGGTTGTATTCAGATTATCTGGCGCCGTCAGCAACACGAGGGCTATAATGCGCCGAAACATTTCGTCATTTAACAAACCAACATACATTTACTAACATCCATGCCAACACGGGACTCGAACCCGCAACCTCGCGGTCTAGAAGCCAGCACGCTAACCACTATACCGTTTAACCTCACGGTCTAGAAGCTAGCACGCTAACCACTATACCGTTTGGTCGGCAACAACAAGATTGCTCTTTATTGGCGGCACTTAAAAACCACCAAATCTGTAGCTGCGGCGGCGTTAATACGTAAGTACCAAGTTTTCATCAGAAAATTGGAAATCCCAGAGAGAAAAAAAAAAAAAAAAAAATAGTGGGGAAATAAAAAAAAAAACTGATGTTAAGGGGAATTCCTGGTAAGGATCCATACACTCGCGCCAAGTTGCAATCATCTAGCCCTGTGCATTTAGAAACTACTTGGTATAAAACCTTGAGATTTGGTGAGTATATACGAAAATGATCTCTTAATGAAATGACACAAATTAAAAACTCGAAAATGGCGTCTAATAAACTTCATCTTATATTTGAAATCCAATGCATATGCAGTTACTACACCTGGTTTTGTCTTTTGCTATTTTAATTTTCAACAAATTAAATGTAAACAATTAATGTCATTTAATTAAGTGATCGTTTTCGTACCTACTCAAGATTTTTAGAAGTTACGTTTCTAAATTAGAGGACGGAAATATGGATCAAAATAAATATCGATACTATATCGTAGCAAAGAAAAAAATATCGATTTATATGATACATGATTTTTATTATTCGATTGGTTGGTTGTTTTCAGATTATCTGGCGAAGTCAGCAACACGAGGGCTATAATGCGCCGAAACATTCGTCATTAGACAAGCCAACATACATTTACAAACATCCATGCCAACACGGGACTCGGAACCCGCAACCTCGCGGTCTAGAAGCTAGCACGCTAACCACTACACCGTTTGGTCTTTTTTTATTCGATTTTCAATTTTGCCGGAAACAAAGTTTTTTGTGGCAAATTTCTACTTTTCATAATTGCTTTTTTATAAGGTGACTACTTTTTCAACTAAAATGGATCTATTACAAAAAAAAAAATTATATTTTCGCTTAATTGGTGCAGTGATTTTAAGAAAAATTTAGATAATTTTCAATAGTTTTTTAAGTGTATGGAAAATATTGAATACTGGTGCCGTTTTATTGTCTCTCAGCCAAGTTCAAACATTAGTTTTGAAGTTTTTGAAAAGGGAATAAATAAAATCGAAAAAACACATGAAACTACAAAACGATCATCAAAAAACTAAAAATGTTTGAAAATATCGATATATCGGTGACTTTAATCGATATTTTTTAGAAATATCGATAAAAATATCGTCGTATCGATATATCGCCGACCTCTATTCTAAATGCACTGGCCTAGAAGACTTTAACATAGCGAAAGGCTTCTCTCTACTGAAACTCAAATTAAAAGAACGATGTTAGAGCCGATGATTCTTGAAAAATATCAATTTGTGTAACAATCCCAATCACCTCTAATTTTGAGAGGAATTTTCAAATGTAGACTCGCCACTTGTCAGACGTATAGATTAGCTTTGGACATTCATAGTTTCTTAATCTTATATCCGGCTCGGTTTGCCATTTCGACTTTGGTGACGATTAGCTGACAATAATCGACAAAACTGGGTATAAATCTGGGGAAAATCCAAACTGCAAAATATATTATACATCCATAAAAATCACTAGAATTTTAAAAAAAATATCAAGGAAAATTTCCTCCCTTTATTCCGCCACTGTGTTTAGTGTTGATTAAAAAAAAAAAAAAACTGAGAAAAAGATTTTTTTTTAAAGAACTGCTGTAACGTTTTTGGAATAAATTCTGAAATAACTGTAAATGTAAAAGCTTTCCCATTCTCAAACCGAAAAGCAGTTTACTTTTCAATTTAAAATTCATTCGAATTGCTTTCCTACTATTTCACAGGCCGACCAAACGGTATAGTGGTTAGCGTGCTAACTTCTAGACCGCGAGGTTGCGGTTTCGAATCCCGTGGGTGTTTGTAAATGTATGTTGGCTTGTCAAATGACGAATGTTTCGGCGCATTATAGCCCTCGTGTTGCTGACGGCACCAGATAATCTGAAAACAACCAACCAACCTACTATTTCACAGCCCAATTTCAATGTATTATACCCATTCGCAAAAGCATTAACAGTTTTCTATTGAAGAAAATGAAACATACAAGACCGACCAAAGAGTAAAATGCCGTGTGTGCAAAAATGAGTTTTGGCACCCCTTACAATGAAAATGGGTGCAAATTATTAAAATCGTAGTGTGTTCTGGGCTAAATAACATTATTTTAAGTCGGGTGGTTTTTTTAGGAACTCTCGGATACATATTTTTTTTAAGGATCTTGAAACCAGTCTCTTTACAGTACTATTAAGCAACATTTTATCTGTTGAACTAAACACATTCAAATAGCTAATTTGCATTTATAATTACATAAAAATGTAAATTTTTACCATATAATTTTTTTTATATTGTCGGTGCCTTACTTAAAATCACACATGTGCGATCGTCCTGGTTGGTTGTATTCAGATTATCTGCCGCCGTCATCAACACGAGGGCTATAATGCGCCAAAACATTCGTCATTAGACAAGCCAACATACATTTACAAACACCCATGCCTAACACGGGACTCGCAACCTCGCGGTCTATAATTCGGTCCTGGAAATATATAACATCAACAAATGTGAATACCTTCAATATTTGTAAAAGGACAGATTCGTTAGCATGGGTTCAGGCAGCGTTATTCGTAGAAGGTTGCAAGAGGGAAAAGAATGTCTTTCGAAATTCTTTTTTCTCACAATGACAAATATAAAATATATTATTAAATGGCACACAGTTTATTTTTTCCGGTGTATTTTGCCCTTTCCTCCACTTTTATAAAAATTTAAGCAACTAGGGACATCCTCCCATGCACTTTCCTAGCGTCACCCATTTCCATTATTTTTTTACGTATTGAGTTAAAGCAAGAGCTAATAAATAAATGCTATCTATAATAATAATACAAGCTGTCTGTCTGTGGCTCTTTGGAACTATAGAAACCTACTTAAAATTGGAGTAGAACTCTGAAATTTTCAACATAGGAAGTTATGGCTTTCTAATTTTATGTATGTCAAATAGAATGTTGAAATTTTAATTAGTTCTTTTTTAATTGATTTATTTTTTACAAAGTGACTTCAAATAGAGACACAGCTCTGAAATTTTCAACATAAGTAGTTTTAGCCTTCTAATTGGCCTTTTGAAAAACAGAATGTTAAAAATTTAATTAGTTATTTTTAATTAATTCTCTTAATTTATTAAAAAAAAATTTTACAAAACGACTTTTAATAGAGCTACAGTTCTGAAATTTTCAACATAAGAAGTTTTGGCCTTCTAATAGGACTTTTGAAGAACAGAATTTTGAAATTTTATTTGATTTTTAATTAATTAACAAATATTTTACAAAACGACTTCTAACTGGGCTACATTTCTGAAATTTTCAACACAAATAGTTTTGGCCTTCTAATTGGACTTTTGACAAAAAGAACATTAAAATTTTAATTTGTTTTTTAATGAATGTTTAAGTAATATTTCCACAAAAAACGCTTTTTAATTGGCCTAGAGCTCTGAAATTTTCAACATAAGTAGTTTTGACCTTCTAATTTTGCTTTTTACAAACATAACTTGTTCAAATATTCTTAAAGGGGTGTTGTATTATATAATTAACGGGGATTTTTTTTTTATTGTTTTTCGACAAGGGAGGGGCTTCTAATATTAAGGCTTTACGTAGCAATTAGTTTTTAGTATGTGAAGCGACCTTTAGCTTACGCAGCAATGAACCTTTCAGCGAGCAAAGCGAGCTCATGTTTGCATAGTAATGAACCTTTAAACGAATTCAGTAAGCCAGTGCTTATGTGTCAATTTTTTTTTCAGCGAGTGAAGTGAGCTTGATTTTGAGTTGCGATGAACCTTCCTGCGCCAAAAATTGGGGCCTATGCACCATTGACGGATTTCCGCAGCGCAGCTGCCTAAAATATTTCACATGGTAACATTTCGTTGCTAAGCAACTCTTCAGTCTTGCTCAACAACTTATCAGTTTGAGTTTTCCAATATCTGGCAATAAAATAAATGTTTCCCAACATATGGAAAAATATAAATGCAAAATACCTCTTTTGCACTCATCTCTATTATGGTCAATACTTAGTTCATCTGGCCGACCAAATGGTATAGTGGTTAGCATGCTAGCTTCTAGACCGCAAGGTTGCGGGTTCGAGTCCCGTGTTAGGCATGGGTGTTTGTAAATGTATGTTGGCTTGTCTAATGACGAATGTTTCGGGCGCATTATAGCCCTCGTGTTGCTGACGGCGCCAGATAATCTGAATACAACCAACAACCAACCAACTTAGTTCATCTGAGTTCAGACTCGAAATCACAATTTGGAGCCAATATACTAACGCCTGACAGTTGCTAAGGAAACGCCTTCTGGTGCAAAGTTTCAAGTTCTGTTGGGCTAAACGTAAGTTTGTGTCTGTATATGGTTGGTTGTATTCAGATTATCTGGCGCCGTCAGCAACACGAGGGCTATAATGCGCCGAAACATTCGTCATTAGACAAGTCAACATACATTTACAAACACCCATGCCTAACACGGGACTCGCAACCTCGCGGTCTAGAAGCCAGCACGCTAACCACTACACCGTTTGGTCGGCTGTGTCTGTATATGAAAATTACCTACATTTTCAAATTGTTATATGGCATTGAACTGTTTTTTTTTTTTTTTTGTTTTTTTTTTTTTGTTGTTGATTTGAAAATTTGTACTTAGGGCGCAATTGAAGACTCGCACTGCTATCGAAATTATGCTGTATAAACGATGACAAAATTTCAAGTTTTAAAAACAGGCTTTCACTAAATGATATGACATTTAATAAACTGTGGATTATTTAATCCTACACAAAAAGAAAGAAAAAAAATGCATTTGTACTTTGTACATACAACAAATAGCTTATTACATCCTAGCCGAGTTTCATTTCAAACAAGCTTCAGTTACTGAAAAATTGTTGAAGAGTTTACAATTCAGTTATTTTGTTTAGTTTGTGGTTTGGGCGCAATATATCAGTTGGCCGTACGGCCTTGAACCGAAGCTGCTCGAGGGTTGGCTAGAAATGGTAGAAGCTATTTAGATAACGGGATATTGCATCGACGTGGGTGGGATGAGAGAAAAGGAGAGAACGGGAGAAATTTACGAATTGGGGATGATTAAACACAAAAAAGCAAATAAAAACAGAAACCTCCCCTCCCCAACCATCTCCTATAAGCGTACAAGTACCGACTTGCTAATGCATATTCCAATCGACATCGAATCTATCTGCCAAATTTAAGATCGATTGGATGACTGCAAGTGGGTTAATTAGCCGTTCGCAGGTTTCCCCCCCACATACCCAAGCACAAACTATATTGAAGTAATCAATTTTATTTGTAAATCAATTATGAGAAATTAAATATTTATATTGGAAATGAAACTTAGATTTTGTATAAAAATTTTATTTTAATTATTACGCAAATATAAATGTTTGTATTTAAAAAAAAAAGACTCGAATTATATTGAACTAATTCACTGATTAAATCATACCGTGTTTGTCATTTTTTCTCTACTTAATTCCTGCTCTTTGTAAAAGCAATTTATATCTTTAATAACTCATTCATAGGATTAAATTTTCTTCCTACAAATGCGAAACCACATTCATTTCATAAATATATATATCCCCATAAAAGTCCTCTGTTTCTAACACCAGATGAATGAATAAAAACACGTCTCGTTTTGTTGATCTACTAGTAAACCCTTAGCTTTCTAAAATATTATTATTATTATTTTTAAATTTATGGTTAAAAAAATAATCCGAATATCTTAAAATCCCTTAGAACCACCATGTTGTAATTATCTAAATAAAAATCTCCTCTACTTTAACATTGAGATTCAAAATGTAGGGGACGTGTCGATCACAACCTTAACTGTTCAAATTAGTAAATAGCTTTTAGTTACTTGTGCCAATTAATGCCCGTGAATTAAACGAGCTGAAGAGACAGTGAGATAAATAGACAGTGATACAAAGAGTCAACAAAGAGAGTCACTATAAGGTATTTTTTTAGTGGGGTGAGGGATCGACAGGAATTTTGAAGCTGAGTAGTGTCGTATGTCAACGGGTTGGGTGTCCCCTTACCTTTTCGGTCATGAATCCTACCATCTTCAATTACATGCACTTGGGAATCTTTCTCTCCTCGTCGGAATCGAGACAAAGAAGTTTTGGGGGGTGCTAGTGGACTTCTTTAGCCGCAATTTATTGCTTGTTTACTGAGTATATCGCTCAAGATGCAAAGGATTATGGGAAAGATTTCGCAGCTGTGTTTGTAATAAATAAGTCTTCATCCAACGTCGGCGTTGTATATAGAGTTGGCAAAGTATTTATTACAATATGTGAGACTTGTCCTTGGTTTTAAAAGTGGTGGTACAAGGATACTATGACGCTGGTTTATGGGATCAGGTTTTGGAATTGCCGACTGGGAACTTCTTTTAAACTTTCCCCAGAAATGTATATTGCGGACTAATGTTTCTGCTGCTACGAAAAGAGACGCGGTACTGTTAGTTAGCCGATATACTACATCTATCGTATTTGCACTTGTACACAATGAACTATTTTAGGATTATTGAGAAAAATGCCCAACGGCAATCGGTACTTGGCGAACTAGAGTTTTTATAAAATCTACCTCAATTTGGTGCAATATGGGTACAAAGTAGCTCAAGTAGGAAGGGAGGTTAATTTACAAAAATATGGACTCGCTACACCAAAAAAAAAAGAAAAAAAATTAAGAAAAAAAAAGAAAGAAAAAAAAAAAAAAAAAAAAAAAAAAGGTCGAGTGGGGGTGGGGGGTAGAGAGAGGGGAAAGAATCTTTCTGAAAAAGTTCGAATCATTTTCCAAACCTACAGGGAAGGGAAGTTTCTTAAAAAAGAGCAGCTCAGGAAAATGTACACATGGAAATTGAAAGGGCCTGGATATAATTGTAAAATACATGAATACAATATTTTCGGAGAAACTTTACCAGGCTCAGCAAACAAGATACGGATTAGTGAGCGAACCTCTCGAAATATTTCGAACATACACTTATAGTAAAGGATAATATAAGGATTATCGTAAAGTATATCGCCAAAATCACCATTTTAGCTAGGCTTTTTATTTTTGCTCGTGTAAAAATTATTGCCAAAAATAACCCCATTTTTATTCAAATGAGAGAAAAATAAGAAAATGGTAATTAACACAATGTAAATATTTTCTGCAATGACCTATGTTATATAGTGAAGTTGTGCGTTGTTCCACACCCCTAGTTTTTTTTAACCCAAATACTTACAGTCACTTGATTAGTGGTTACAGTCACTTGGCCACTACATGACCGGTAGCTATAGGAACTTGTGAAGGTGCACCCAGTGGGAGGGACATCTAACTTAGGACATCCTTTTCTTGCCCTGGATTCGAACCGAGATCCACCAGTCTGATGCGCTAACCACTATACTGAATAAGCGACACTTTATTAACCCTTTGCACTCGTAATTATGCTTTAGAAAGTTAGCAAATAACTCGGAATTTTTTTTTATGTTCGATCAAGAAGAATTTTTTTGATGGAAATGTGTTCCAATTTAACTAGAAGGTTTACCATCCTTAAATCAAAAATTTAAAAATATAGCCTCTGGATACACCCCTTGACCTAGGATGGTAATGTGGCCACATAATATTTTATTTTTCAACGTATCAAAATAATTTATTGAAACTATTAAGAATACTTAAGTATATTACACTACACCGCATTGACCCTTTGCACTCCACTGAACCCATTCAGGGAACATCGTAATTCTAGCATATCACTCTGATGTGCCCTCTCAGGGGACATTGAAGTTTATTAGTGATTACGGAGAATTAACTTTCTCCAGCACAACTTTTTGAGAAATACATGTTTTCCTGAAGTTTTCTCTTGAAATGGCACAAGAAATCAAATCAAAATATGGTATGGCTCAGCGGAGTTTTATGTCAAATGAGAATGTGAGAAGTGTTGGTTCACGACGGTCCGAGCCCTTCTCTGCGCCACTTGAAAGGAGCAATAAGGAGAGTTTGTCGATGGTTGGGTTTGTTGAAATTTACTGGCGCAAGGGCAAGATGCGATGTTCCCTGTACGGGGACATACGAGCGCGATGGTAAAACGAGTGATGTCCCCCATATGGGGGACATAAGAGTGAAAAGGGTTAAACAACATACAGCATTATTATAATGTTAATTAATAAGTTTATGTCATACAACATTTATACTAAATTCTAAACACCCAAAATACCATCATCCCAAACATGACCTGCTTCTGCCATCACTGTTGGATTTCATTATACCCTAGTTTTTATAAAGGAGAGGGAGATGGGAATTTGGGTAAATAAGCCTTGATCTGAATCTAACTAAAAGTTATACTGACACATGGTGCTGACCCCACTTGATCCTTTCAAGTTATTTCTGAATCGCTTTTATGACTTTGTAGGACATAAAATGGACATCGGACAGTCTGCAATTCTATACACATTTTAAGGTTGGTTGTTTTCAGATTATACGGCGCCGTCAGCAACGCGAGGGCCCGAAACATTCCTCATTTGAGCCAACCAAACGGTATAGTGGTTAGCGTGCTAGATTCTAGACCGCGAGGTTGCGGGTTCGAGTCCCGAGTTAGGCATGAGTGTTTGTAAATGTACGTTGGCTTGTCTAATGACGATATGTTTCCGCGCATTATAGCCTTCGTGTTGCTGAAGGCGCCAGGTAATCTGAAAACAACCAACCATTTCTTATTTGACAAGCCAACGTACATTTACAAACACCTATACCTTACACGGGACTCGAACCCGCAACCTCGTGGTCTAAAAGCTAGCACGCTAACCACTATACCATTTGATCGGCATATACATTTTAAGGTACCCGACTATGATTTACATATACTTTTTTGAACTTCTTATATTAATATGCGATTTTTTTTTTTTTTTTTTGGACTTGGGGGAAATCTTATTTTTTAAGATTCGAGATGTTAGTTTTTCTTTCAGTCACAAAGGGCAATTGAAGAGCTCATCAGGAGTAAATATTTTCACTTAGGCCAAAGAGAGTTGATTTTTTTTTTTTTTGTGTGTACTATTAGACGTTTTGATCTTGAAAAGGCAATTTTGCATCAGACAGGGGCCGCAGCCAAAGGATGTTTTCGGGAAGACTCTATGAAATTGTGTCAACTAATCATTGCAGGATGAAGAGAATTTTTAGTGTCAGACCCCCCCCCCCCCCTTCTTCTTCTGGAATCCAATCTGTATCCCAATGTATTCCTATGTATGCGTCGAAAGTAATACTAGGTGCTAGTCTTAAGTAATGCGAAATCATTTTAAAAGGAAACTTTTTAATTTTCCTTATTCAAATAGGGTAAGCCTTCTAATCTCCACACCTTCGAAATTCCCGTATAAATGCTTTAATGGCGTAAAAGTTGAAAAACGAATGCCTTTAACACCGATTTCTCTTTCCTTGAGCATAGCCTCATCAACAATCCTAATTTTCTTCTCTCATCAGTTTCACTTACAAGAAAGGAAAATATAAGAATTATAGAAAAGCATAACTCCAAAATCATCAATTTGGTGAAGGGCCCATCATACAAGAATTATAGCAAAAAAATATCGCCAAACTGGCAATTTTTTCTAAATGAATGATGTAATTATAAAAACGGTAAATGACACAAATTGACATCAGTATTAAAGTGTAATTAATTGGCAGTACACTCCTAGTTTTAAGAATTGAAGTCTCACAAACTGTGCCAAATGTGGTTCTTTGTATTCAAAGTAAAAAGCAGAGCCTTGAGCACCAGGGTCAGAGGTCTTCGTGCAAGGCGTGCTATTGTAGTTAATATAAATTGATCTAACTTCATATTGCACGATATGTGGGGCGATTTTGATAAGTTATAAACAAAGTAAGCTTTCTTTTTTGACTAATCGTATTCCTGGTTTTGCCCCAGTATACGTCATGGTCTTGCCTAATTACATTCAATGTCACAACATAAGGAAAGCGAATGCATTTTGCATCGATGTTCCCGCGCCTGGTTGGCGGGAATGTAGAAGGCAGCTGCAAAATGTTTGTCCTTTTACAGTTGATAGGATTGCATTTTGTTTGGGCCAGAATAAATTTGATTCAGCAGATGTAAATCCATCTTTATATTCTGCTGACTAAACATTTTTGAGGAGACCCTTCCCATCTCGCCTAAAGTAAATACTTTTTTTTTAGTATTTTTTTTTTTTTTTGTTCTTTACTGAGCAACAAAACTTCGATAACTCATCCAGCGCTGTAATAGTCTGCGGTTTCATGTCTTTCTAAAGTGTTCGGACCACATACTATGTAAAAAAAAAAAAAAAATACTTTGAGAGCCACTTGCTAATAGAATGAGTGCGCGTGTTCTTCAGTTATTAGTAAAGTATACTGTTGAAGATGGATTAACTGGTAAGAATAACACGATGTTTGGATGAATTAAAAAAAAAAAAAAATTCTTATTAATAATTTTTCAAAGATCGAGAGTTTTGGAAAAATTATTTTGCAAATATGTAGTATCATCTAGATAAATTCGTATTCCGAGAATCAACAGAAATAAATAAATAATGTGGATGAAAAGCTTATAGGAATACTCATAAACTTCAATCACAAATGTTACAGAACTGTGCTTTGTGCTATATACCAAATTTATGGTTTCGGCAAGGTAATTATGTTAAAAAAAAAATTCTCTAACTGAACTTGCTTAAAAATCTGTACCGAAGAAGTGTAGAATATCTCTATTTCAAGTTATGTATAAAATAATGCTAGTAAAGTTTACAAATAGCGAAATTGGATTTAGTCGGTAGGTTTTAGATTTAATTTTCTTTGGAGCAAGTTATACGAGGGGATAGACTGCCGTCATAAGCAAAGAGCCCGAAATCCAAAAAAAAAAAAAAAAATGCAATTGTGTATTTTGAAGTCAATTGCATACTTTTGTGTTCGTCCTTTGAAAACACATTTTTTTTTTTTTTTTTATTATTGTTGTGTAGATATGTATGACCTAAAAACTTGAGCCATTAAATGAAATAAAAAGATTATTTTCTATGGATTAATCGAAAAGAATATATGCAATTAAATTGTTTTGGATTTAGAGCTTTTTAACATATGAGGGCAGTATACTTCTCCGAATGTATGTTCCGAGTGCGATTCAAAGGGCCTTTTCGAAGGAAAGCTGCCCCACATTTATGTCTCGAACTGAGGAAAACAAGAAAAACTCTCACCAAGTAACCTAAATTTAAAAATCAGGAAGACCTGAAATTATAAACGTATAAATGACTTTTTGATAGACAGCATGCAGGAGATGAAAGTATCATATCATGAGGCACCTTAATAAGCCTAAATTTGAATATAATTTTTTTTTTTCATTCTGTGTTTGGTGTAATAATGTTAGTAATGAGAGGGGGGGGGGGGGATCGGACGTTTGAGCAGTCATAAAATTTCCTTAGAATAGGCCTTGCTCTGTAGAATTGCAATAATGCTATTGTACTGATTTGATCAAAGCTTTTTCTTAATTAGGAATTAGGCATTTTATTTTCCAATTATAATTAAAGGTTGTTTTTTTTTAATATTTTTAGTGCATGATTTTTTGCACGTAGAATGAAGTTTAGGGGGTGCGATGGTACCCCGATATTAAACCTTTATAATTAATTGCTCTCTGATCAAAAAGACAAGAAGTATACCTGCAGAATGCTGATTGCAATCAAAAACTTGCCAGTTATTGGTCCCATCTCCTACTCACAAATGAGAAAATCGTGCTGAAATTGAGAAACTTTTTAATGGTATTGTGAGAAATTTTTTAATTTGAGAATCACACAAGAGGTAAAGATTCGTTGACCAGTACATTGCATGTCGTCACAATCCCGATCCACTCGTCCCCTCTTAAGCCTATTCCTTCTACGGGTTGTGAAATAAGGAGCTCGGTTAAGTGGCTTAAAAATCTGTATTAATGAGGCATGAAAAATGTCAGAAAAAGTGTAATTTTGTTTACCCCCTCTAAATCCATCGATATTGATATTAAGTAAAAAATAGATCTTACAAATATTAAAGAAATTTCAATTTTTTTTTTTTTTTACTTTGAATTTGGAGGAAACTGCCATTTAAAAATAATTTTGACGAGATACATCATGGGGGTGCGGTCGCACCCCCCCCCCCTAAATCCGCGCCTGGTGCAAATGCAGGACACTTTCCTCGTGAAAGGAAGATGCCATTGACATTCGAACTCCCCTTAGAAGTCCTGATGTTAAGGCCCACCTGATAGCTGTGTGGTTAGCGCTCTGACCTCGCATGCAGGGCCCGATTTAGAATTTTTTTTACTGTAGGCCCAACATTCAGAGAGGAGCCCCCAATAGCAAATATTTATTTCCCTACGTCACAAATTACCAGATCAAGCTACATTCGTTAAGACTAACTTTTTACAATTAAAACTCATAGTTTACTTTCACACGATTTTTTTATTATAATTAGTATGATCTTGATTTCCTCAAAACTTTTGAATTAATCAAGACACCCCCCCCCCCCATAAACACTGATTTTAAAGCTCACTTTCCTGTATTTTAAACTTACATTTTACCGCAGGGTCCACAAATTATATAATAATAAAGATTTCTTAATTTTATAACAATAATTGTAAATAATACAAAGTAACCTTTCCACTGTTTCCACGATCTCACCAAAAAGAAGGGCCAAAAAAGTTAAAAAAAAGTCCACGGAAGAGCCTGCAAACCAACCAATCACAAAGACCTCTTTCATTTCATAATATAAGAAGTTGTATATGGTTGGTGAACATCTCTTTACAAGAGGCGAGAGAAGGAGAGCAGCGGCGTAAAACTCTTTTGTCTCCGTGTACATATGAAGAAGTTGTATATGATTGACTGAACAGGAAAGATTTGCTTAGTTAGGTTTATCTATCTAACTTAACTCTCTGTGACTATAAGAAATATGGAATTTACGGATGTGTAACTAAAAACAGGGTTCCTACACAAAATCTAAAACAAAATTCCCTGACTTTTCCCTGTTTTCCAGATGATATTTAAAAAATTCCAGTACTTTCAAAAGAAAAAAATATAAACACGAATTTGAAAATTTAACACCAGATATTTAAGTTCCTAAGTGATATTTATATTTCTGATTGAAATAATCATTGTTTATAATTTACTGTGTGAAACAGATACTAAGTAAACCTTATCTATACTAATAAAACAAAGAGTATGTCTACTCAATAGTCTATAGAAAGTAACTTCCAATATGAGCAGAACTCTGAAATTTTAAACATGAGTAGTTTTTACTATCCAATTTTGTTTATCAAAGACAAAATATTAAAATTTTTATTAGTTTTTTTTAAATTGTTTTAACTTAAAGGCAATTGGAAGTTAGTAAATAAAACTTGCAGCATATGGCACTGCTAAAATCTTTGCAATTGTTATTTATTCTTATCTTGGCTGTTTTATTTATGTTTTTTTTTTATACTTAGAGGAAATTCGTTAGTGTGAGTGCTATATTTTTTCAAATCTAATCTTGGCTGTTTTAGTTGTTTTGTATTCCTACAGATTTTTTTTTTTTTTTTTTTTTTTTTTAAGGGTCGGCGGTATTAACGGGGAAAAGGGTTCAGAAGGGCAAAGGTTGAATTAATGGGGGTTATGTAGCATTATACTTTTTATAAAGACCTGGCATATTGACAGGTCACCGCAACGCGAGGCCACGCAGCTAATTACTAATACAAGCTTGAAACAAAATGAAGATTGTTTGCCAAATATGATTGTCTGCTCAAATATTTGACTGGTTGCTTGAAAATATCTCATAAACTTGCAGAAACTCAGTAAGATTAGAAAACTTGCCCCAAGTCAGCAATTAAGAATTTTGTCTTAGTAATCGGGAAAAACGTGGAGCACCAAGGACAATATTTTGAAGTATCCTAGCGGCAGAGTGCTGACTTGAAAAGGCCGAGTTCGCAATAAAATCCGAAATTTTCATCTTCAAAATCGGAAAGATAAACGCGGCAAAAACGGCGATTGCACCATTAAACGGCTACAAAACTTCCTCTAAAAATAAAGCAAAGTCAGCAGTTAATTCGTAAATTTTTGTTTTCAATACCAGATTTCAGCGATCAGTACTCATGAAACACCTATAAATTCAGAAAAACTAATTAAAGTAAGAATTTTACATATGCGTAGTCGAAGCAAACTAGCGATTTTCCAGAAAAATTGATAGATCTTGTAAACTGATCTCCAAAGTCGTAAATTTGTCAAAAATTATGAGGAGTACAAAATCAGATGGAAAGTGACATCTTGTTGTTAATAATATTTAACAAAAACTATCAACAAAATTGAAAAAGGTGAGTGTCGATTAAGATCATACTCTAGTTTTTAGAGTCAGCGAATATGAGTTTTCCTTAAAAAAAATAAAAAAATGCGAAGTTCGGACAGTTTAATGAGCTATTCATAAAACCGTACCAAAATGGTCGAAATCCGTACATGTAAGGCTAATTGGTAAAAGTTATCTGCAACGAATATACGCTATTCAATTAATCGAAACTTCCAACTTTCATATGAACTTTCACGGCCATTCATTGCGGCGGACGTCCAATTCTTTGGTGTAGCATAAACTCCATAAACTGCTGTCCAGTTCCAAGCCTCTGTGTTCCAAGTCCAATCCAACAACCACTTGAAGAAAAAAACTGCTCCACCACTAAAAAATGAGCCATTCCCCGAAGAACCGGTTTTGAATACTGCCGTTTTGCGGAGCGGTCAACAGTAAAAGATGAAGACCACTAAAAATGAGCCATTCCTCGAGAACCGGTTTTGACTACTGCCGTTTCGCTGCGCGGTCAACAAAAGATGACGTCATAGATTAATTGAAAATTTCTATTTTTCTGCTTAAATTTTAAACTGAGACGAAATTCCCTGACTTTTCCAGAATATTCCAAATATTGGCTATTTTCCCTGACTTTTCCCTGATTTTTGAGGGCATTTTCATTTTCCCTGACAATTCCCGGTTTTCCATATTTTCCCGGTGTGTGAGAACCCTGTAAAAATTTTTTATTATTTTTGTTCAGTACTTCCCATAAAAAGACCATTATATTTAAAATTTTCAGAAAACTTTCAAAATTTGGGGGCCCCCAAATTTAGTGGCCCCTAGGCCCGGGCCTAGTGGTAAATCAGGCCCTGCTCGCATGTCAAAGGTGTCGGATTTGAATTCTGGTTAAGGCATGAATGTTCGCTGAAATCCATATTAAGCTGTAGGCTTTCATCTGATTAATCGTCATTGTGTATAAAAATAGGTCGTTGAGCGTACAAACCAACCAATCAACCAATTTGATGGTTAAGTTCAGGGATTAAGCTGTGGGTGCTTTTTTAGCAAAATGCTTAAGAACTTTCTTAAATGCTAAAATCAAAAAGTATGGTTTAGCTCTTTTATTAAAACATTTTGAAACGCAATGTCTAAATTTATCATTTTTGTTATCCAAAGGTTAGTCATCCTCAACCTAAAAGGCCGACCAAACGGTATAGTGATTAGCGTGCTGGCTTCTAGACCGCGAGGTTGCGGGTTCGAGTCCCGTGTTAGGCATGGGTGTTTGTAAATGTATGTTGGCTTGTCTAATGACGAATGTTTCGGCGCATTATAGCCCTCGTGTTGCTGACGGCGCCAGATAATCTGAAAACAACCAACCTCAACCTAAAAGAACAAATAATCTAAACGGTGTAAAGTATTTTTCCGTTTGACATTGGTATAAAATAGCTTTATATTTAAAGTTAATAATGATTTAACAATAAAAAAAGTGTTTCGATTGTGTTAAATTAAACATCCGGAATGATGGAACTCGTAATCATTTTAGCAAAATGCTAACATCAAAATTGGGATTTTAGCTTTTTTTGCTAAAGAAAGTATTTTGTACCCCAGCTTAAAACATTGGTGAAGTTGTTGAATGGTTTGAGGGCACAATGTTAGCGTTATCGAGATTTTTCGTTGCTTGTAACGAATCTTGCGTAAGAACTACACGGGTGTTATATTACCCCGGATCGTCATTTTAAAAGCTGGGCTGCTATTAGTCTTCTTATCCAGTTTTTTTGCATTTTGAAATTCAGTTATCATTTTTGGCTGTGCATCCGAGCGGTTTGGGATTGGAGGGATTCGAATACCTAGTAGGCTTGAATGGGCGTTTTCTGGTTTGAAACTTTCCAACCATCAGGTGCGCTGACCAAACGGTATAGTGGTTAGCGTGCTGGCTTCTAGACCGCGAGGTTGCGGGTTCGAGTCCCGTGTTAGGCATGGGTGTTTGTAAATGTATGTTGGCTTGTCTAATGACGAATGTTTCGGCGCATTATAGCCCTCGTGTTGCTGACGGCCAGATAATCGGCGCCAGATAATCTGAATGCAACCAACCATCAGGTGCAAATATGCTTGTGAATTGAGTTCGATTGGTCAGTTGGTTTGTACACTCAACGACCTTATATTTTTTGCACAATTACGGCTAATCAGGCCGGGACTTACAGCTTGACATGGATTCTGAAGCGCAACGAACATCCGTGCCTAAACCAAGATTCGAACCCTGCACTTTTGGCCTGCGAGGCAGAACGCTAATCTCTCACAGCGGACAGAATCAAGTACAAAATTTGCACATGCAGCTTGTTGCTCAAATGACATCATATTATAATGCATCTATTTCTGAACCAAAAGTGAAATTGTTACGTCATGCAAATGATTACCCCGTCACGTTTTTGATGATGGAATTCCAGGGCCGTCGCTAAGGGGGGGGGGGGCGTAGACATACTTTTGCCGACTGAAATCAAGGCATGTCCGGTGTAAATGTAGAAAATATATTTCAAGGTGTAAATAAATTGTTAACTAATTTTTATTAATGTAAAATTAACGTATAAATAATTTGTAATTTATATATAATTAATTATTAATACATAATTGTTAATTAATGTAAAACTAATTGTTAATGCATTTTTTTATTTAATTGTTATTTTATTTAATGTGCAATTAATAGTTTTAATTACTTTTAAATTACCGTCTATACAATTTTTAATATTTTATGGCATTTTATTAATACGCAATTAATTTCAAATTTTAATTAAATTCCCATCCATTATAGCTAAAGTTCCTTCAAATTCATTTAATTTTTCATTTCTTTTTAGTAAATTTCCCCTTCCTCTACAAACAAGGAAGATTATTTTTGGAAGCGTTCTAATTTTGGGGGGAGGGAAGACATTTATACCTTGCAGGTAGATAGAATTTCCCCCCACAATTTTAAACTAATTCAGTAACCTCAGTAGTATGAGTGCTCCATTTGGGTACAACTTTTTTTTTTAAATGTTCAAATTTCAGTTTCGAAAAAAATTAATTAAACGTGTAAAAGTGGTTGGACTTTAACACGAAATTAAATAAATGAAAATTATTGATCAAATAGGTGACTTTTTTCACAAAGAATTGTATAAAGGTTGATCAAAAAACAAATTCTGAAAAAATTCTTCTTTTTAAAATTCTGGCGGACTATTGCTATTTCAGAAAATTCCCTACGTGAAGCACTGCAATTTTTATAATCGATACAATGTTAGGGACATAAGAAACATGCACCTGCACTCCCTCCCCTCTGGCTTTCAAAAAATAAAGTAACGTGGGGGAAAAAAGTGGGAAAATTTACAAGAAAAAATATATAGATATTAATTTATCAATTTGAACAGAACATTAATGCACAATTATTAAGTAACATCCAATTAGAAAATCCAATTCCCATCTTCGAAAAATCAAGGATTAAACAAAAACCTTTTTGTCGCCTTTCACATCCCTGCAAATAATCATGTAGGAGCTCATGGACACTATAATTGCATTGCAAAAGACAATAATTATTAAAAACGTTTTGTGAATTATTTAATTTTTAAATACTTTTTAACACATTTTCCTAACTAAAAAATAAAAGATTTTGATTTTTCTTGAAAAGTGTGTTAATAATAAAGCTTAATTATTTTGTAGCATTTCAATCCAGGAACCTATTTCTTAAAAGTAGTTACTTCGAGTATATATTTTTGCTAAAATTGCTGGATTTAATTAAATGATTTTTTTTTTTTTTTTTGGTTTTTCACTGATGTGGTGTTGTTTTTCAGCAATAATTTCTGCAAATATTACTCGTTTTTTGAACAATAATCATTTGTTCAAGAAAGAAAATAATCTTGAAAATACTAGTTTTTTTCCCCCTATGCGGAATTAAAATGAAATGGATTACTTTAGCATTAAACCAAACTATAATATTTATATACAGAAAAGTAAATTATTCGCAAATAATTGAACTTCGAATTTAGTGACAAAATATTCAGATCTATAAAAAAGCATGTCATACACACAACAATCCAAACTAATATAAGGAATAATACCTGTGGTTTTTTTTGGGAAAGGTGAGGGGGAGGGGGGAGGTATTCAAATCTATAGTGTTATTTCGATCTTGAGGAAGAAGAAATTGCAGATTTGATCTTCAAAGCAAGAGAAACGTCACTGTCAGCACGAAATTTCCAAAAACCCACCCCATTTCCCTTACCCACATGCAATGGTTATGATTCTAATTTGAAATTTATTTATCCAATTTGAAATATTTTTAAAGGTATTCGACTAAAAAATCTTAGTTTATCTGAAAAACAATTTTTTTCCGATGTTTAGAGTATAAAGTGGTGAAATCCAGGATAGGTTGGTTAGTTGTTTGTCAGATTTACTAGGCGCAAGGGCAACACAAAGGACAAACTGCGTCAGAAATCGAGGATATGAGTGAAAGGATACTCACAATTTGCAATAGACTGAACTTGGTTGTACCGGACAATGTCGGGCCACAGCTATTTGAGCGCGGGACATTTAGATAGTATTATAATAAACCTTTCAATACTTTTCTAAAGATTATTTTGTTGGAATAAATTCGATCCAGTTTACATGTGGCATGCACAGGGCCGTCGACAGGATTTTCGGGCCCCTATGCAACTGTTCCTCGGGCCCCATTACCCCCTCGCATATCGGCGGAGATTTAACCTAAGAATAAGCTGAAGCAATAAATAAAAAATCATTGTTTGGGTAAACAAATAATAAACTTACTACGTAATCTCAAATCAGAAAAAGTGAAAAAACAAAGAAATAAGATTAGCTGATAACACTGTTCTAATATACCCTTGGTACCTTCCCATTCAAAATACAGAACAATCATAAAGCGCTAAATGAGTTCCGGATGGATCGAGCTTTTGTTGACGTTCTCTTGTTTGTCTCCGACTGAGGTAGACGGCAACTTTTGCTGTGAACTTTTTCACGTTTATGTGTGCTGTTAAAACGACCTTTGATACACTTGATTGGAAAAACATTAGTTCGATTTCATCCACAACGAAGAAAAAAAATTGATGAGAAAAGTCGAGAATTTAAGAAAGAATGGAAAGAAACCAATTAAAACCAAATTTGGTCAACTGACTTGTCTCATCTGCCATGATGCCATACTATAAAAATTGTAGTATTGTCGTTGTTAAAAACTCGTATTTCTGCTCTTTAAATGTATTACGATTCTTGATTATTGAATGTTTGGCACTTTGCGCAGAAACGTCTGCAGTACCCTGGTAAATGTAACTATGGTTTTGGTAATATAAATAGGACACCACCGTTAATTGGGTACTCTCATGATATGTTTTGGCTTTATAAAAAACTGTATTACAGCCTCTAAAATTTTTATTTCAATAATAAAAGTTAAGATGTCCCTATGTGTACTGATTTTTAAGAAAATAGTTTGTTAAAACATCTTGTGAAATGCATATCGGCTGTCATTTATTCCTAGTAAGAGGTTACATTTTTCGAAAGCTATTTTATTGGCTTATTTAGGTAGAAAAATAAAGAGGCAAACTCCCATAAGCCAGAAAATATTTCCAACGGGTAGTTTGTTGTAAGAAAAGAAAAAAAAGAAAAAAAGCAACGACCAGACATTTTGGAAACTTTTGAAAACAGCATTTTAGAATATGTGACCTTTATTTAGACAGTTTTTAAAGTCTCAATTAAATTCATTTCATGGTATTCGAGGTAATTGCATATTTAAAGTAATAGGCCAAGAAATGCACACAAATATATAAATCAGCATACTAAAATATCCTATTTTCCCGACAAACTAGAAAGAATAAGACAAAAAACTATATAAAGGTTATTTTTTTTTTAAATTTTAAAATAAAAATTCAATTCTAAATGTTTGCTGTCGATTATTCGAGTATTACAATTTTACAGAATTTTCTGATATTTTAGAAAAACTTATTAAATAACTAATGATTATTAGATATTTTTTATTTCAAACAAATCAATGTATTGGATTTCAAAATAATTACGTATTTAACATTTTAACAATTTTACGGGTATTAAAAAAAAGCAGTATTAAAAAAAAAAAGCTTTTTTTTTTTAACAGTATTTCTGAAGGGTAAAATAGTCAAAGGGACCTAACATTTTGCAAAACGTTGCCTGCAAATTGAACTTTGTAGAAACATTAAAAAATCTCTACATAAATTACAAACATAATGAATTGATAATCATTTTAGATATGTAATATTTCATATGCATATATTTCCGGACATACGTACTTACATAAGTAATGAATTTATCATTTCCTTTCAAAATCGATGAAAAATATAAATACCATTTACCCAAATAACAAATGCTTTTCAGAATGTAAACTTGGCATTTAGAAAAATAATTATTTAAAATAAATAAATCTTTCAAGATTTTACTTTTATTGATATTGATAGCTAGTTTTTGAAATTAGTTTTAAAAAAAATCAATTTTAACTGTATAAATTCTGAATCTTGACTCGCATACTAAAATTAAATGTTAGTCCAAACTCATACACGTCCTTCGAAACACAAGAGCATATCGTGCAAATGAATTGAACGATGTGATGTACTCACGTGAGCTTTTGTAGTGGACACTCCTATTAACGCAATGTTTATGGCGTTTTCTGTCTGGAAAAGTGGAAAGCCTTTTTCGCAATTCTTTTTAAAAAAAAAGGTAGGAGGTCACCCCTTATCAATCGTATATTGCAAGCCCATTTTGAAGGAAACTATTTCCGGTGCATCCCCAAGGCATGTCTGGTCTTTTGTCAATGAGTAGACATGCACCATATGTGGCCAATTAACCAATTTCCCAAGGGGAAAACTCTATTGTATGGTAGTGACGGATAGGCCGATCCCAACTGCTTCTTCTCAGTCTTCATGATCCACAGAGATTTACAAGGGGGAATACAGATAGCGGATGGTGTTTCTTCGAGGGAAGGGTTTTGAGACGATTGTGTGTTAGAAACAGACGCGGCGCTTTTCTCCATCTCAAATAAGAAAAGAAAGAAGAAGAAAAAAAAATCGTTTTTTTTTTTTTTTCTTCTTTTTTTTGTCTTTTTGTTTTGTAGTATGGATCCAATAAATTTAAAAAAAATTATTTTCAAAAAACCGCAGGCCCTTGATAAGACGGGCCCCTATAATGTGCACTGTTTTGCCCCCCCTTGTCGGCGGCACTGGGCATGCACTATTTTGGGAATGCATTTTCAATATATGAAGTACAAGGGGGTCGAAAAGAAACTTTGCCGATATATGGGGGTCTAGCTTCCGTTCCGTTTAACAGATAGAGATGAGATTTCAGGTATAGTTATTCAGAGGTATGAGCTCGAGATTCTGTGAATTTCAACAAGTGGCTCTCACGGTAATGGTTATAGTTAGATACACTTGAAATTTTCGAATGACAGCGCCTACTTTTTCCTGTCTCAAAATGCTCAGCGCATACGGAAACCCTAAAGAGAGATGGAACGGTACGTGTATCACAAAAAACGAACGCATTATGCTCGCACAAAAAAAAAAGCTCTGCGAACGGCCACAAAAACGCGATCGAGGCGCACGACGGAAATTTACATTTGACAGAGGCCTAAGTTCACATGAGTGCTATCACAATCAATTTTATCGGTTTTTTAAGCTGAATATTTGGCGAGCGACCTCCATTGCTCCGATCGTGTTTTTGTTGGCCGTTCGCAAATCTGTATTTTGTGCGTCCATTACGCTTCCGTTTTTTGTGATACACGTACCTTTCCAACGCTCTTTAGAGCTTTCACATGCGGTGATTATTTTTCGATAGGAAAAAGCAGGCGTTGCCATTCGTAACTAAAACCGGCGTAATCGTGAGCACCATTTTGCTGAAATTCACAGAATTCCGACCCCATACCTCTATAACTATACCTGAAATCTCATCTCGATCTGTTGAACGAGACTGTCGCTAGATGTCCATATAACGACCAAGTTTCTTTATGGCCATCCTGTATATAACATCATTTATGGAATTCTACTTGACATTAATTGCAATAACTTTGCAAAATGCGTGTCAATTTTCGTATACAAAAATTTTGGTGTTTTGATATTTTGTATAAAACCTTTAACTCATATGACGTACATTACATACCTACTTAATATAAATGACGTTTAATGTGTATGTCATGGTTTTTGAAGCGTTATCTGACGTACCACAAATATATCATCTACTGTAACACATCAAAGTTATCTAATGTCTGAAGATATCAATGATTAGATTATTTTAATGTTCATATCAAAAAAGATATACTTACTCCAATACAAAATTGCCGACCGTCAACTTAGGCTGCAGTGTGATCACAATTTTGTAATAATAATGATGATTTGAATTATTTGTACTTTTTTCCATTCAATGTTTTGTAACATCCGTCACTTGGCATTTTCAAAAGAAGGGATGAAATTTCGGAAATTTGCCAACTACCAGCCTTTTTAAAAACTTTGACGGGATGAGATTATGAAGATATTTATAAGGTAATATATGGCGTTCGCAGTCCATCATTGTAGGCAGCAAAAAAGACACACGACTCCCCTATAATTGACGTCTAGTGTAAAAATGCCGATTCGTCAAACTCGGGTCAAGCTGCATTCCGATATTTTGAACATTTTTGTTCAAAAAAAAAAAAAAATCTTTTTTTGGTACTTTTTTTATTCAGTTCAATTTTATTGTGGTTCGACTTTAAAAAAAGAAAGATCTCGATGAAATTTAGAAAATTTGCCGACTGTCCAACTTTCTATAACTTTGGGGGGGCGAGTCGCCCCCTACGCCCCCCATTCGCGTCGTCCCTGTGGAATTCTTTTAATTTGTTTTAAAAGTCTAAAAGACTCAATTACCAAACAGAAAAAATCTGCTTCTACCACGAAAGGCAGTGAAGTTCTTTGGTCAAGTAGCAAATATCATTGACAATGTTTGACCAACCCCCTTCCCATTCCACCTCTGTCTGTGACGTAATTTATGTATAGTGGAGGGGGGAACGACATCCCCTTACCTTTTTAAAAGCGGGATTCCTTCTTTTGCATTCAAATATTTTTTTCTTTTTCTTTATATGTCACTTCACCTAAAGTTAAGCAACAAAATGAAAAAGTTCTTGTTTGAGAGCTACTTCTTTATTCTCAATCCACAAGTTTATAGTTGAGCAGGCGAGTTCAGTTATTTCCTCACTTAAAAAGGCAACACGCACTTGACAATATCCATTAACACACTCATGAGATTTCAACCCCCCCCCCCCCATGATCTTCAGTATTAGTGGATGAATTCCAGGCGTCAAATTTATATGACACCTCATGATTACGTATCCAACTCTCATACACATGGCACAACTATCGGCATTTGTAAACAGCAAAACTATGGTCAGGGGTGCAGTAGCGGATCTACGATTTTCCTGAGGGGGGGGGGGGTGCAAGATTTTGCCTTAGCCAGGACGAAATTAAGAAAGAAAAAAAAAAAAAAAAAAAAGCAGCCTGGCAGTGTTTAAGAAATTTACTTTGAGATTATTCATAGCCATTGATTGACTCTTTCGTCACATTTCTGTCTTGCTATCTTAGCGTAAGGTTAGCGTGGTAGCGGTTAGGTCGCGTTAACACTGTCCTTTTGTTTTTTCATTACCTGCTTTATTTTAAAAACAAATTGTATTCAAAATGTATCGTGCATTTTAAACATTTTTGCAAGCTACATCCCCTGAGGTATCGATTATACTGAAGAAATTCCAATGAAAGTGGGAACTTGCTACTATTATTTGTGACTAACCGACTAAGTATAAATCCAATACTATACTTACATCAATAAACTGGGAAATCAGTAATTGTACATCAAAATTTAACATATTCATAACATATTTATGCAGTGAGCTTAGTAAGTAAAAATACGTTGTTTTACTGAATAATCCATTGCTACACAAGTAACCTAAAGTATTCAGGGAAAACATTGTTTTTCAAAGAGAACGTTTTAGTAATAATTATAAGTATTATTTTTAATAAGGCAATAGAAAAAAAAAATACAATTTAAACATTGAACAATTAGCATAAAACAAATTCCAGTCTTTTTTCTTTTTCTTTTTTGATTTAGCAAACTATACTTAGTTATCTTATACTTTTCCATTTATGGACAAGTGAGATTTATCAAGAAATATAAAACAATGTATATTCGATGCTATAGAGAACTTCTACCAATTAAAACAATATTAGACTTTGACATATTTAAGCTAAATAATAAAGCAAGATTCGGCCCTTCTAATACACTAACATTTACATCTTGTAGTTTTTTTCTTTAACTACTTTATTGTAATTGTTGATAATTCATTTTCATATTTTCTACTCTTGTTCTTCAAAATTAAATTTTATTTTCAACTTTTCTGACACAATCCTTTTTTTTTTTTCCAATTCTTGGCTTTTATTTCAGCCAATCAGAGCATTTTTTACATAGATACAATGTTACACTTATGTAGTCCAGTGAAAAAAAAAATTGTCGCCTACGTGTGTAAAAAATTAATCTATAAAAGTAAAGTTTTTGATATAAATAATTTAATACAAACACAAGATTTATAGTGTTAATAGAAGCATGAGTAAAAGCAGTTTTTTAGTGAAAATCTCCGAAACTTGATAGAATGCATTGTCACTGACTATCTGCCAAATTTCAGCTTGATTGGATGACGGGGTTAGTTATCCTTCCACTGATTTCCCCCCCCCCCCCGACAAATAAACAAAATCAAAAGTTAATATAAAGAATAAAGTAAAGAGCAAACGATAAAAACCAGGAGTAGCGAAATTTTATGTTAAGCTTTTGTAAGTAAAAAGGCAGTAAGTCAGTGGGATCTAGTGTGGCAGGTCAAATAGTTCACTTTTAAAAAATGAATCCATAAAAACAAAGTTTTTATGCATCCTTTATATTCCTTGCCAATTTTTATGTATAATTACAATTTACTTAAGCTATTTTGATCTGAGATTCAATTTTCATGGTGTTTGATAACAACTGCGAAGGAAATCGTCAATTCCGTCTCTGGTTTTTTTTTTTTTTTTTTTTTTTTTTTTTTTTTTTTTTTGTCCCAAAACAGGGTTATTGTTATTGACAACAAGTCATTTTAGCTCGATTGGATAACAAGAGGATTAATTAGTCCTCCGAGGATTTATTCCTCACAAACACACAAATTTGAAGTTAATATATAAAAAAGGGTTTAAAAATTAAGCCACTAGACAACAAAGATTAACTTACTTTTATCGAAGAAAAGTATTCCCAAACATATGATAAAAATGGGTAATGACAGATACATTTCCAAAAATTGCTATTGAATAACTTTTTAAAACTCTTTTTTGAGTGCTAAACACAAAGCAATTCTTTTTAAAAAGTACTCCATGCCAGTAAGGCGTTCTTTCTGGCCTCTCGTAACCATTGCTTTCATTTTTAAATCAAATAAATAGTATTTATAATTTCAGAATAGAAAAAGAAACGCTAAAAAAATTTGTTCCCTCTTACTTTTTGTCGCTTGGATGCATTTATGTATTACAACCTACTTTTACTCTTTGATTAACTTCGGAAGTGTACCCCAGTTTGTAATCCGAATATAAGTCTCAACACTCTCACCACACGTTCAAAAATTTCTTCTCCTTGGGTAAACCACACCACAACCTTTTCAGAGGGTTTCAAGGACAAGGACCCAGGGGGTCGGAGATGTTATCTCATTCAATGTCCAGTGATATTTCTCGTCCATCCCTTGTGGGAGATCAGGAGAGAAAGACGACATCCGGTGTGTTCCCCCCTCCCTTTCCCCTCTTGTGATCGCCAAAGTTTGAAGTTCAGAAAGGAAAATTCGCTTTGGTTTCGGCCCTTTATATTAGTTTTGCTTGTCTTTCTCAAATATGATTTAATTGTGGATATTGGAGAGTGCCACGTGCTCCTTATTGTTACAAAATAAAAGTAAACAATCATTATTTTGTAAAAGAGTTTTTACCTAACTCAACTCCTATGGTAAAGTGTTGTGGATATGTCTTCAAAGTCAAGGGGGTGGAGGTTTAAATACTTGTACAGTCTTCTAACGTCCGTTTGAATGGGAAGAGAGAGCTGTAAAAAGAACATTGAAACAAAAATCAGGCCTTTTTGGGGGGGGGGGGGGGGCTTTTTTCGGAAATTAGACGAAGGTCAAAATATATTTGTTTTGTAAACTTATTAAAAAAAAATAATAATTGTGTGTGTGCAAATACTAAACAAAAGTAATAATAATAACATGAAGGGGGGGGGGGGGGGGGGCGCAACCCGCGCCCCCTGGCTGAATCCGCCATTGCAGGGGTGTAGTGGGAAAGGCGATCCTTTACCTTTTTTGAAGGAGGAACGGCGTTCCCTCACCTGAATTTTTTTTTCTTTTCTTTACATGACACTTAACGGAAAGTCAAATAAGAAAATTAAAAAGTTCTTTTGTGAGAACTATGCCTTCGTTTTCGATCCACAGCCATTGATAGATGAGTTGTGCAGGCAAGTTCAAGTATTTGCAAGACACTTGAAAGAGGCGCGGCAACCCGCCTTGGCCATTCCATGAACAATCCGATTGATGAATTAGACTCCCCCTCCCAGTCTATGTTTTAATGCTACTTCATTAGAAATGAACTGACGTTTGTATTTTTCAGGGGCATGTAGTTTGTTTTGAAATTACTAAAGTAGTATTAATAAAGTTATTTATTCTTAGTTGTCAATTTTACTACCCCCCCCCCCCCATCCTCACAGAAAAAAAACTAAACGTTTGTAACGACGCGACATACCGCTCCCACACCTTTTTATTTTACCACTACACCCAGGGCCTGATTTACCAATAGGCCTGGGCCTAGGGGCCCCTAAATTTGGGGGCCCCCAAATTTTGAAAGTTTTCTGAAAATTTTAAATATAATGGTCATTTTATGGGAAGTACTGAACAAAAATAATACAAATTTTTTAGTTACACATCCACAAATTCCATATTTTTTATAGTCACAGAGAGTTAAGTTAGATAGATAAACCTAATTAAGCAAATCTTTCCGGTTCAGCCAATCATATACAACTTCTTCATATGTACACGGAGACAATAGAGCTTTACGCCGCTGTTCTCCTTCTCTCGCCTCTTGTAAAGAGATGTTCACCAACCAACCATATACAACTTTTTATATTATGAAATGAAAGAGTCTTTGTGATTGGTTGGTTTGCAGGCTCTTCCGTGGATTTTTTTGGCCCTCCTTTTTGGTAAGATCGTGGGAACAGTGGAAAGGTTACTTTGTATTATTTACAATTATTGTTATAAAATTAAGTAATCTTTATTATTATATAATTTGTGGACCCTGTGGTAAAATGTAAGTTTAAAATACAGGAAAGTGTGCTTTAAAATCAGTGTTCATGGGGGGTCTTGATTAATTCAAAAGTTTTGAGGAAATCAAGATCATGCTAAAACAAAAAAATCGTGTGAAAGTAAACTATGAGTTTTAATTGTAAAATGTTAGTCTTAACGAATGTAGCTTGATCTGTTAATATTGTGACGTAAGGAAATAAATATTTGCTATTGGGGGCCCCTCTCTGAATGTTGGGCCTACAGTAAAAAAAAATTTAAATCGGGCCCTGACTACACCTCTGACTATGGTCGGAAGCGACACCCACAGTTTCTTGTGCCCTTTTCTTGTCGAATATTTACCCTCTTCCAATTATATGAAAACACATTAATGAACAAGTATAATTATTTTTTCAAATAATTATAATACCGACTAAATAATTTACTTGCAAGACTTGATCTTACCAGAGCAATTCTCTGGCTCTTTTTTTTCTAACTCATAAACAGATAAGAATTGTGATGAATGTAGTTGTTACGTTTTTATTTCATATAATATTACCTAGTGAATAAGATATATGGAAAAATAATTGTTTTAACTAGATTAAATTTACAAGTTGGTTTATTAGTATTCCGTAAAAGCGACCGTTTAGTAACAGTCACAATCCCAAAATTAAATACAATGCATTGTCATCAACATGAAACCTAATTCCAAGTTTCATTTCTATTGGCGGAATAGTGGTTAGCTTCTAGACCGCCTTGAGTCCCGTGTTAGGCATGGGTGTTTGTAAATGTATGTTGGCTTGTCTAAACTAAACTTCAACTTAACTTGACATCACTAGACGGTAGATCATCACAGTTCTCATAGGCATTTATTCATTTTGGCGGAGTGAAAGCATAAAGCTCGCCAAACCACAATCCTGTAGAGAACAAAAGGTTTGGCGAGAATTATGTCTCCACTCCGTTAAAATGGATTAAATGCCTATGAGCACGGTATCGTCTAGTGATGTCAAGTTAAGTTGGAGTTTAGTATAATGACGAATGTTTCTTCGCATTATCGTGTTGCTGACGGATAATTCTGAAAACAACCAACCATTTCAATTGGTTGACGGCCGTCAAAGATACAAAATCCAAGTTTAAAGGATTTAATAAAAACTTCCGTCCCGTTCCATTTGTTACAGACCGGCACTCAGGGCCTGATCATGACAAGTTGGGGCACAAGGCCCGGACGCAATCGGGGGCCCCTTTTCCAAACGCTTGATTTATCGGAAAGGGATTTGATACAAAATCAAATGAATTATTATTAAATATATAGAAAAAGTTGATAAATTGATGTTAATATTTTATTTTCTAAAAGTTATTTTTTTATCACAAAAAAATAAACAAATTTAAAACAATTAAATGTATGAATCAAAAGAGGAAAACCTTTGTTTTGTAGAGCATTGCATTATCAAAATGTGTAATCCGTGACAACAATATCAGCAGTATTATTCACAACTTAAGAGTCGATATTTGCTGATTTCACAATTTCTTCAAGACTTCCTCCCAATTTTTGTTTCAAGAAAGCTTGTTTTTTACACTTTTAAATGATGGTTTGGTTCATTTGAATAATTACTCTCTGGGATCCTAAAGACGATTCAGGATCAACAATTATTGTATTGTAAAAGTCCCGAGCCTTGTGGGCCTAGGCGTTGATCAGGGCCTGCCGTCACTGGATAATTTTATGGCCAGTACACCCCTGGAGGTCAACTCAAGTTTCACTCACGGATTAGATTCCTTCAACGACCTATTTTAATAACAGATCGGAACCTACAAGAGGTCAGAAATATCGATCAAAATAAATATCGATACTATATCGTTGCTGAGAAAAAAATATCGATACATCAATACGAGATTTTTTTTTTTAATTTGATTTTCAATTTTGCCAGATACGAAGGTTTTCGGGACAATTTTCTACTGTTCATGAATTCATGCCAAAATCGTTTTAATAAATAAATTATAAAAATTGTTTTAATAAATAAGTTATATTAATCGGAATAAATAAAATACATTTGGATGTCAATGCATAAATTCCAAAGAAGAAATTTTGAAAAGTAGTTTATCGCATATTTTGCTGATAGAGATGTTTTTAATATTTAAAATTAGATGCAAATTCCAGGCACATGCTGGCAACAGAAACGGCGCTACGTTAATGACTACTAATAAAGGATCTTATCTTTCCATTACATCGTGCTTTCTTTTTGGTTAGGGTGCCATTTCAAATGTCTCTCAGCCAAGTCCAAACTTTAGTTTTGAAGTTTTTGAAAAGGGAATAAAGAAAATCGAAAAAACACATGGAACTACAAAACGATCATCAAAAAACTAAAAATGTTTGAAAATATCAATATATCGGTAACTTGTATCAATATTTTTACTATCGATATATTTTTTAAAATATCGATAAAAATATCGTCGTATCGATACATCGCCGACCTTTAGAACCTACAGTTAAATGATTATTACAATTGAATCATAAAGAAACATCTAACCAAAACTTGGATACCTTGGCAAGAAAGAACTAACCACATAACCATCAGATGATCTGATTACTGAATAAATTTTAAGTGATTAAGTAGGGGGGGGGGGGGGGGTAAGTAATTTTAAATACGGGGAGGATGTTATTTCAGGCAAGGGAGGAGGGTGGTATAAAAAAAAACGTTGCAGTACGTAATTTAGATAAGGTAGGGCCTTCCTCCGGCCCTATCTTTTTTAGACTTAATTTAGGTACCATTTATCCGCATCCTTCGTTTCTGAACTTAAAATCTCGCACCACCAATTCTGTTCTAATGACCTGTGGAGTGTTGGCCTGTGGTCCATCCTCGGGCCTTATCTTATCTCTCTTTGTGAAGCATTGCACAGATTAAGAACATTGCACAGATCTAGTACTTAATGATCAAACATTAAAATTTTATATCTGAAAAAGTGACATTTTAAAACTTATAGATACTTGTAAAATTCTCCTCCCAAGTGGGGATGTTGGGGGTTTGCACAATAAGGAAAAAGGGGGGGGGGAGGGTGCACTATTCAAAATTGCTCAATTTTGAGTTTTCGTAATGGATCTGTTCCTCCAAAATACCTGACCTCTTAGTTAATCATATCTATGTATCTAACACAGTTGATTCCAAAGTAAAACGCTGCTCCCTCAAAATGCTACCTCTGTCAAGCTGAAGACCATTAAAAACTAATTAATTTCTTACATTTCATAAAAGATCAACTTCTGATTTAAAACTGAAAAAGCTCAGAATGTCTCCCATGTTTGTTTAATAATAGGAATTACAAGTTATAAATAACACAGGAAAAAAAGTTCGAAGTTAATATGTAATTAACATAAAATTGGCAAAGAAAACACTTCAAAATGCATATTCTAATATTTAGATTCTTTACTTCTAATAAAACTAACAGTTGCTTTCTACATTTTTAACAATTGTCACTCTTTTAATCTTCAATAAACATTCAAAATACTTTTGAAAACTTGAACTTTATGGTTCATTAGAAATTGAAGAGAGAAAAAATAAATTCTAGGTTGACGGTACCAATAAATGCTATGCATAATCAAGCTTAAAATGTTTTAAGTGCAATTGTTTCTAAAATAATATTAATTTCCTGTTAATCAATATGAAACCTATTTAATATCAAAATCAGAAAAAATAGCAGAAGCAATTTCTTTTTAGAAATTGACAAAATTTGAAAGGTTTTAAAAATAAACTAAGTTGCATTTCAACATGTGGTTCTTAATCAAAATCTTTTATACAAATAGCTGTTAAGTAATGAATAAGTATTAAGTTGAAATCAATTCTTACAAGGAAAAAATATCCAATTTACCTATACCAACACTTATATTAATGCCAGTTTACAAATTATTTTAGAGTTACATTAACACAGGTAAAAAAATTAAAAATGTAAAAAAAAGAGAGAAAACATATACACAGCATTATTTTGAATTACCCAAAGAGCTGAATAAGAATATATTTGTGTTCTGTAAAAATAATAAAATTGTAAAAAAAGCAGACCTCAGAATAAAAGTAGAAATTCATATAAAGACGGGGATAGAGTTTCACCCCTGATTTAGAACCAATTCTATGACCTTTCCATCATTTTTTAAAGATGGTTAAATGATAAGTTTTGCTGACAATGAATGTTTAAGTACCAATGAAGATCTTTTTAAAGGATATAGAAATATAAATGGGTTGATCTTGTTGGAGTGAGAATAATTGTAACATAGATACCTCCCCAAATGTGGTAACCCTTAATTGTAAGAACTGTTTTAACTATGAACAATATTCATTCTTCTGTTATTTTCCTGTCCACTAAGATGAAACAAAATCATTCTTAAGAGCTATTTGAGCTCCAGCTAATTTTATCTTAATTAATATGTAAATTAAATGATATCATCTTTATAAAGCTTGTCCTCAACTTTATTTAGAAGTTAAAATCAATTACTTACATTTTCACAATACTGGAGTAATCCACACTGGAGAAAAGTATTTCATAATTGCAATAACCCAGGTAAGATGCATATTCAACAACAAGTGAAGTTGCCTAATACAAACAACAGATCTATTAAATTGAATGCAGTTGGGATAATGGAATTTTGTAGAAAAGTTCTAATAGAAAAGTCAAATGTAATTTGAAAAACCTTCCGAGTCTTCTATGCCTTCTGAGTTTGTGAATTCTTTGGTTATATTATTTAATCATAACACAGAATTAAAAAAAGTGAAGATCTCCAATGTTTAAATAAACTTATCAGGAGAAAATTTTTATTTGCCGCCAGCTTTTCTGAAATTTCTTCGGCAGATAAATTGATTAGATGGTAGTGCGAAAAAGTTGTAGACTCTCATTATTAAAGAGTGTGCAAAATCTTAAAACTCTGAATTGATATCTTCTGTCACCTCAATGGGTCGAAAGTTGTGAAAATTGGACTAGAAGTGCTTAAAAATTTTAATTAATTAATAAATAATCACAGATTTCGTTGATCAGTTTGCGGTAACGCTTAAAAGTTACTATTTTTTTATCAACAACACTGGTAAATTTTTTTAGAATTATACTTTAATATCTTCTGCTGCCTCAAAGGCATTGAATTTTAAAAATTGAAAGCAATTTTTTAAATAAAAACATATTACACTTTCCTCATTGTAAAACGAAAATAAACTTTATTCCAACTTTCATACTTACAAAGGCATTATTGATTGTAATTTTTTTTGGACTGTTTTTCTGGCCTTTTTTTTAACTAAAAATTCTAGCATGTGGTTTCTGGATTCTAGGATTGCTCCATCCCTATTCTGTTGTCCAACTGCTTTTCCGGTGTCAGTGTTTAGTTTTACAATTTGTCCGACTGCTTGTGTGCGAGGATATTTAATAAAATCCTAGCGATCCAAATGGACATAAGTATTGCTTATGTTCATTTTAAGTGATGAGAGGAGCCATATTAGGACCCTTACAACTATACTAATTATCAAAGCAAAAGCAAGGGAAAATGGCTCAGATGAAAATTGTGTTCGCACATTCGTGATTCCTGCTGTGAACCTTGGAGTTACAAACTACACAAATCTCATGGAGTTGCAAACTTGTAGTGTAACATTACCCCTTATTTCTCAGGGAGATCAGTTTTTAAGAGTTTTTGAATATGATATAGAACTGTGTGCCAATGGTTGGCTAGGATGTTATTATATATCCTTCACACAAGCAGTCGAGCAAATTGTAAAGCTCAACATACGGAAAAGCAGTTAGACTGCAGAATAGGGATGGAGCAACCCTAGAATCCAGGAACCGCAAGTTAGAATTTATAGTAAAAAAAAAGCCAGAAAAACAGTCCAAAAAAGATTACAATTAATAATGCTTTTGTAATTTGTGTGTCTGAAAGATAAAATAAAGTTTATTTTCACATTAGAATGAAGAAAGTGTAATGTGTTTTTTTTTTAAAAAAAATACCTTAAATTTTCAAACTTCAGTGCCCATTAGGCAGTAGAAGATATTAACGTATAATTCTAAAAATTTTTACAGGTGTTGTTGTTGAAAAACAATAACTTTTAAACATTACCTCAAAACGATCAACGAAATATGTGATTATATATTAATTTTTGAATTTTAAGCGTTTTTAGTCCAATTTTCACAACTTTCGACCCATTGAGGAAACAGAAAATATCAATTCAGAGTTTTAAGAATTTAGACACTTTTTAATAATAAGATTCCACAACTTTTTAGCACTGCTGCTAAAAGACCCAAGATACTTAAGACTTTTTGGCCCAGCCTACTGTGCATCGCCCTTTATATTTCCCAGGGGTGAATAGTCAAAATATAATAAAAGAGGAAAATATAAATGCAGTGTTATATTGGATAGTCGGTTGCTTTAAACGCTCAACGACCTATTTTTATGCACACTGATGGCTAATCAGACTGGGATCTACAGCTTAACGTGGATTCCGAACCACAACGAACATCTACATGGTTCATACAGATTTTCAAAATAAAAAATAAGGACTTTCTAGGCACTTCATTAACTTTTTTAAGGACTTGAATTTTCTTTGTGATTCATATGATGGGGAGAAATTGAATGAAAAGAAAACTAATGCATATTGAAGGCGATTTCGGTAGGGGTGATTCGCATATTGCATTCTGTTGGGAAAAAAAATTTAAATTTTGCATTTTTCAGACAAGAACAGGAAGAGCATTTTTTTCAAAGAAAAAGAACGTTTTTTTTTTTTTTAAATTTTTTTTTTTTTTTTTTTTAAAGACAAGGATAACGAAAACACTTTGGGTGATCTCAGCATTTCGCTTACATTGGTTTGAACTTGGGAAAAAAAATAAGCACTTTTAAGAACTTCTTTAAAAAATAAGAACTTTTAAGGACCTTAGAAATTGTTTTGTGTTTTTAAGGACCGTACGAACCTTGATCTATGCCTAAACCAGGATTCGAACCCAGCACCTTTGCCATGCGAGGCCTGAGCGCTAACCACACAGCCATTAGGTGGACACAGTGTTATTTGAACAAGGTTCACACTCAAATCATAGAATGAAAATCTATCACTTTTAAGGACCTAAATGATGTTTTTAAAGGACCTTTGAAAACCTTTTCAGGCATCATGTCTATGTATAAATTTTTAATTAAGTACATTCTACCAAAAAAGTTACAAGTTGGCGCATGCATAATACAAATAAACCAGAGAATTAAGATACAGTGTGGATAAGCGGCAGTCACACACAGTAAGCAAGTATGAATTATATTTTTTATAAATTTTGCAGTTAGGTACATAACATCTGCAAAAATTAAGGACTCTTAAGGACCTCTAAGAATTTTCAAGTACTTTCAAGGCCTTGAAAAAGTGTTAAAAAATATTAAGCACTTTTAATGACTGTGAGAACACTGTTGAACTACAAAAATAGATGAATAAGAATTTATTTGTGTACTAATATGTGTACAGAGAGTGGCGCAGCTAGAATTATTTTTCTGAGGGGTATTTTAGGCAAGTTAGTCTGATAAATCCTTACAAAGTCCATTAAAAATAACAAAAATTGTAGAGAAAGGGAAAACTCTAGGGGAAAAAAAAGTGAAAATCAGCGTAAGAGTGAAAGATTTTCACCCGTTTCTCAAACAATTTGTTTTCACCGGGTGTCTTTTACATGTTGCTACAAGAAAATATCATTTGAAATACCAAATTTTTAGAACTCCAATGTGCGTTTTAAAAAAAATTACTGAACTTCTTGGAAAAAACTTGAATCTGAAAAATATTCCCTGACTTTTCCAGAAAATATCATATTTTTTAATTTCCCTAACCTTTTTAATTCACTTTCATTTCCCCTGACAATTCCAAGTTTTCCCTGTTTTCCAGGTGCATGGCAACCATGGTGTAATGAAATTTCAGAAGCTTATTCTGAAAGTAATATGTAATATTTTTTTTACTTTTTGAAAGTAGTAATATAACTTTAGAACATATACTAATTTAACTTTAAAATTATTTGGATATGAAAGTCGTACAAAATATGTATATTTTAGACATATAAACAATTGCTAACAACTTCAGCTACCACAATTTTTATTTTCCTAGTTTAGCATCCCACTTCAGCATAGAGTATTTTTTTACTTTCATGAAAACTGTACAGTATACATATAAAAGTATGTGTATTGCAAGTCATGTTTGTACCATTGTTTTTAAAAAATTAATTTAATAGAGTAATTAAATAATTGCTAAATTTCGCATTGAAGGCTAAAACTGCAGCTGAGTGTTAAGTAGGTCTGGGCGATGTTAACATTTCTGCATCGTGATTTATCGGGAAGCAAACATCACGATATCACGATACATCGCGATGTTAACTATGTGTATATATTTTTATTAACGCAAGGGGACTGCGTTATAAAATACTACAAAACAACGTTTTCATAACACGCTATATAGCCGAAAGTTATGCTTACTTAGCTTTGTAAAATTTTATTAAATTCATGTATGGAAGTTTATTTTATATAACAGGAGCAGCGACCGAATTATTTTCAGGGGGATACACAAAACACCCAAGGGGGTATAAGCCGGTTGTTATTATTATTATTATTTTTGGTTTAATATGGATTTTTCAATTTCTCTATCTTAAGGAAATTTTACTTTGTTATTTTCCAGGGAAGTAGGAGGGGGTGGAAGACAAGTGCACTTCCTGGCGGTGCACATGTTACTTTAGTTATTGGATATTCTTAATTATTAAATCAAAAACATACTTTATAATGAATATTTTATTACTTACAATGTACAATATAACTCTTAAACAATAAAAATAAAATTAATGCATAACATTTAAAATTCTAATGATCTTTATTTTGTGCCCAAAAAATCTGCATTTCCACATTTTTAAGAAGCAATATTGGATTGAGTAATTAATCTTATTTAAATAAACTTTATTCAAATTGTACAAACTGAAAAAAAAATTATAAAACTTTTATTTACATACGAGTCAGAAGAGAAAATCCTTCAACGTAAATGGAAAAAAAAATCGTTTATAAGTATTTAAGCAATCAAACTAGAGAAACAACTGTGATTAGTCCTTGCACTAGTTCACAATGATTTTGGAAGATATAACAAACAGCTCATAGTAATAATTAATCCAATTATCTTAACTGGGTAAGAACTAGACAGAATACTGCAGTCCCCTTGCGTTAATAAATAAATCAAAATAAAATAATAGCAAGATAAAAAAAAATCTTGGTTCAAAATACAAAAGTGTAATATTTTATTTCTTTCAAGTTAGAGAAATAATGAAAAAAAATCAAAAATGAAATAAAAAGTGTAGGAAATGCTCAATAGAATTCCAAAAATAGATATCATGGTCTTATATCTGATGACTATTATATAAAAATCAAAACATTTTCCAAGAGTTCAGAGAACAACATAAAATTTTTTCAAACAATAAAATGAATACTTCTTTTATCGAATCTCCAATATCACTAGACTACTGACGTCACCTCGCAATTTCAATACTCATCGCAAAGTAAAGTGGATACGATTACCACGATGCGGTTTTTTCTGATGAAGTATCGGGCATGCGCAAAAGCAAATGGAAATCGTCTCAAACGGCCCGATGTCGACGGTTTCACTGTGATTCTTTACAATATTGGGAACATCGCGCATATGCAGGGCAGGGTGGATAGGATAATCACGATGTGAGCTTTGCTGATGAAGTACAGCGCAAAAGCAAATGGAACTCGTTTCAAACGGCGCGGTGTCGACGGCTTCTAAACGTTTCTATAGTGTCTTAGGAACAACGCGCATGAATTGTGGCACGGTTCTTCGTCCTTGAAGTGCTAGGCAAGTATCGTTAAAAAAGATCATGATGTATCGGTAATGATAAAATAATGACACCGGTTTGACGATGTTGATTTCACACTGGTTTTTGCCGATGTATCGATGCATCGCCCAACCCTAGTGTTAAGTAGGGTAAGAGAAAAATTGTAAAATGAGGATTGCTTATTTTAATTGAAAGTTTGTTCGAAAATGAATTTAACAATATAAAAAGGGATGTTCGATTTGCACAAAATGTAGAGTAAAAATATACCTTTGTCTACTTTCAACCCAATACAGGCATTTCATCAAAAGTTAGTGAAGGCTGAAGCATGAAGATATCTTCCAGACAGACCTATTAAATGAAAAGCTCTTGTTTAAACATTATTACAAAAGCAAAAAAGTTACAGAAGTTAGGCACGCACACTTTCTAAAAAATTATGGTGTGTTTTAGAAGATACAATAAATGAACAGAGGGTTCATTTTGATGAAATATGGGCAACTAATGGCAGGAGAATTAAGCTTAAAATAAGCATAGAAATACATAGAAGATAATTGGGATAATAATAAAAGAGGTGCTAGAAAAGCACAGGATGCTTGTTTTAATTGAGAAAAGTGCAATCTTAGGCCTCTAAAGTAGTTCATCTCAACCTGTCTATATGCATTGTATGTTTCAAGAGTTAACTAGACTCTCCACTCGGTTTATTTACAAACACCAAACAAGACATTAGTCATAATAGGGGAAACATTAATCCACTTCAAATTAGGTTTAAACAGTAATGGTTTCAAATAGAATTCTGCATGCAGAATTAGGAATGCAAAGAATCCTTAGAAATAGTATTTTGAATTCCCAAGTTCAAAAATGCTGAACAAGTGAGTAGAAAACTAAATTGCAACTCTGTATCAATATTAAATTATTTTAAAAGTATTTTCATCTTCAATAATAAAGAGTTAAATTTGTTAATGTTCTAGGGAAGTTTTGGATTTAATGATCAAGAATAAAATATGAAGAGTATCTAGAAACACTCGAAGACAAATTAGTACCTTTCTGCACCTACATGAAGGATTGAAGAGTATTTTTCAGCAAGATGGAGCATTAGACCAGACTTCAAACTCGACGTAAGTTTGGTTTCAGCAAAACAAATAAATGTTATGAACTGGCAGTAGATATAGTTTTGACTTAAAATCCGAGGTATATATGTGGGGCATATAAACTCGGAAGGTTGTATTAATTAGTTTCTTTATTAATTTTAGTATATACACAAAGTGTCAAAAATGTTTATGTGTCTATAGTTTTGAGACTCTCAAATTTCAATTTTTTATAATTTTTTCCAAGGAACTCAAATAAATATAAAATACAATAATACAGATTGCCTTTTACTATTAAATTTGCTAAGTTGCTTTTCCAATTGCAATTTTTTGCTTGTCTATGTATTGTAACTGACCGAGTTCGAGTCATGTAAATGTGCAATGCTTTGCACGTTTGAATTTTTCCCGTTTTTTTTTTTTTTTTTTTTTTTTTTAAGGAATTGAGGCATCTTGAAATTTTCTTCGACTCCGTTGCCCACTGTGCTTTTCCCCTTTCACATGCTTTCCCAAACCGTCATGTTCGAACAAGACAAGGAGAACGTTGGTTTCTTTCTAACATAACAAAAGAGCACCGCAGCTATTGTGTTTAGATGACACGTTACAGTGGAGTTAGTAATTGGTGAGGAAAAAACTGTGTTCCGTACTTAGTTCCAGAAGCCATTTAATTTTTATTCCCTTTCTTAGGATCGCAGATGTAGCGCGCATTTTACAAAACTTCTAACGCTCTATTACTTCCCTGAATTTTTTTATCACTTTTGTCGAGCTATGTTGGAAACCAATGGGAATAAGAGAAAACGGAAACATGTTTCTCTTAGCATTAAAACTAAGGTAGAAATCCTTAAAGAAAATCCAACGTGGGACTTTAGTGTTAGTCCTCAAGGTTTGTGAGGAGTACGAAGTTGAGAAATCGATTTTACGTTCTCAGAAAAGAAATTCTTCGTGGATAGTGACAGACCAATGGAAATGGCAAAAAAGAAAAATGATTCATTCTGTGAAAAGTCCAGATTTGGATAAAATTACGATCGAATGGTTTCGCCAACGAAGGAGTGAAAATATTCCACTCACAGGTCCAATGCTGAAGCAGCAAGCGAGGTTATTTCACGAGAATTTAAAATTGTCCAATGCTTGTGACTATTCCACAGGTTGGTTGAAACAATTGAAGAAGTGGCGTGGAATTTGACAATTACGTATTAGTGGTGAACGCGTCTCAGCTGAACAAATTATAGAGGATTTTAATCTTCTGATTTCGGAAGAAAACTTAACCCCCGAATCAATTTTCAGTGTGGATGAGAAGGCCTTATTCTGGAGATATGTTCCTAGAAAAACTTTAGTGATGGCAGATGAAGATACCGGAAAAGGAGTGAAGTACTCAAAGGAACGACTTACAGTGTTAGTTTGTGCAAACGCTGCTGGCGCGCACAAATGCAAGCTGCTCGTCATTGGAAAAAATGCAAAGCCGCGTGCATTCAAAGGAATTAACCCTTTGCACTCCAGCGGCGCCTCTCAGGCGCCACACGATTGGATGCCGAAACACGAGAGGACCTCTAGGTTTGATGCGGAAATTTGATGCAAGGCCAATGACTGTGTTTAGTTTCCATGAAGAAAATCCGTAAACACCAACCGAACCTAAAATGATTCGAGTTGCTGGTCCCTCCGCGCAAAAAAGGCCTGGAGTGCAAAGGATTAAAACGTTCCTTTACAAATCCAACAAAAGGGCTTCAATAAAACAAGATATAACTACAGAATGGTTTGAAAACCATTTTAAACAGGAAGCAAGAGCCCACTCTAATGACGTCGGTCTTCTGAAAGATGCTAAAATTCTAGATAATTGTTCCGCTCACTCGCATGGTGATTTATTAGTAAAGGAAAATGTTTGTGCTTTTTATTTTCTACCTAACTGTACATCTATACTGCAGCCTATGGATCAGAGTGTTCTTTTATCCATAATAAGTCTTTATAAGGGTGATTTCCCCACGAAATTGTTGAGCTTTGTGAATGAAGGCAAAAGCATCAATGAGTATGTAAAACAATGTAACATTACAGATGCTCTCTGGAGCGCTGCAAAAAAGCATGAGATAGCGTCTCCGAAAATACATTGAAACATGCATTGCATAACCTGTGGCCAGCAACACTATTTACCGAGGACAGCAACGAGACCAAGTTCGAAGGATTTCAATCCTCCAAAAAAAAAACTCGCTTCATGTGAAATATCAGATCTGCTAGCTTATTTAAGAAATACAAACGGTCTAGATTTAGAGTATGCGAACGTAGAAGAAGTAATGAAAATAGATGACGAGACCCCGTAGTATGCTCGCTTATAGACAACAAAATATGCGACATTGTAATGAACAAAAATAATGAGGACGAGAGTGATGAAAGTGACAGCGAATCCAACAGCGACGAAAAAATGTTGATTGACAAATTGTTCAGTTTGTTGCAATTAAAGGACTTGAGCAGCGGAACTTGGCTACTGCGCAATAAATAATGACTGTAACATTATTTAAAAAAAAAAGTATTGGCTGAAAAATCAAAATTATTGATACTTGGAAAAATTACCGAAATATTTTGTGTTAAATAGTTGTTTTTTTTTCGAAATAAATATATTGCGATATAAAAATAGATTGTTCCTTGTATAAATGAAGATCAGGAAAAATCCGTTTTAAAGTGAGGTTTAATATTAGTTTAAGTTTACAGTATCCTCCTGAATTTGCAGACAATTGGTAAGTGATTTTGTTTATATTTTATTGGTTTATTTATATTTTATGGTACCAATTTCTCCAGAAATTCCATCAAAGTGCACAGTAAAGTATCAATTTACCTGAAGGGCATTCGAAGAGGAAGATGTCTGGTTGTTTTTTTAAATCAAAAATCATAAAATGGTCAGAAATCGGGAATCGCTGCAGTCTCGAGGATTCCGGATTTGATACTTTGTACTTTATTTAGTGAAAAATTCGAATTTGAAATGTTGCAATACATGGGAGCCCAATTAAATCTGAAACATCAGCACAAATGATTTTCAATTAAAACTAATCCGCAAAGAAAACACACTCCAAAATACACAATCTAATAATTAAATTCTTACCTTCTCATAAAAAAAGAAATTGCTTTCTGCACTTCTAACAATTGTCACTCTTTTAATCTTTGATAAACATCCAAAGTACTTTGCCGAACACTTGAGCTTTATGGTTCACTAGAAATTGAAGGGGGAAAAATAAATTCTATGTTGACAGTACTACCAAAAAATACTATGCATATTCCAGTTTAAATGCTTTAGTATTGGGTTCATTCTAATTTAAAATTATTTACTACAACAAATGTTTTTAAAATAATAATTTCCTATTACTGAATATGAAACCTATTTTATAGCAAAATCGGAAAAAATAGCAGAAGTACTTTTTTTTAAAAAAATATTTGATAAGGTGTAATAAAGGTTTTAAAAATACTCTGTCAGTCGTACTTCCGCATGTGGTTCTTAATCAAAAGTTTTTATACAAATAGTTGTTAAGTAATGGATAAGTATTAAGTTGAAATCAATTCTCCCAAGGAAAAAATATTCAATTTAGCTATGCCAAAATAGCCCAGAAGCAGAATAATATATAATGTTCTGCAACAGGACTTTTGACAGTTCTGCAGAAATTTTTTCAAAATTTCCAGTGTGATATAAAAGAAAAAACCCATAAAATTAATACTACACATTTTTTACAAAATGATAATGACGAAAAAAATTATTTTTCAAACCAAGGCATACATTCAAAATTTGTAACTTTATCAATGACTTTGGAAGTTAAATATTTAGACATTGATACAGAACCGTTATGTATAAAATGTTTGTGGTAAGTTGGTCCATGCAAAGAAATAAGGACTGCTTCAAGATGTTTTCTTAAAGATTTGTGTCCAGGTGGAGCACCATTTGAAAAAACAAACATTCTTTTATCAGTTGTTCTAGCAGAAATATTGTCTCCATCAAAAACATTTGGTCACTTAGCAACAATTTTATCAATTGTGGATCCCCAAGATTCACAAAATGCTTCTGAAATGGGCACAGAAAAAATAAAAGCAAGAAATTTGATGAATCTGGGAATCTCTGTCTTCAGTTCTTCTATGGCGTGCTTTAAAAGCTCTTTTGGCTGGAAAAAATACTCATTACTCCTACACTCCCCAAGACATTTGTACACCCAATTATTAAAATCAGTGTAATCAAAATACAATTCAGTAGTTTCTTCTTTTGAATGTTCAATGAAAGGAAAATCTTTCATAAAACTTATGAAATTAGGAAGAAGTTCCAATTCTTCTCACTCGCGGGCATTTGTTCCAAACTTAAAATTGTTCTGCGACGTACGTCGCAGTTTTAGGCACTTTCTGCTTTCGGGCAAAATAGTAACACTTATATAAATTCTAGTTTAAAAATTGCTTTAGTTTTACATTAACCAAAGGTGAAAACAGTCAAAATGTAAAAAAAAAAAGGGGGGGGGGGGGAAAAAGAAGAGAGAAAACATATACTCAGCATTATTTTGAATTACCCAAATAGCTGAATAAGAATTTATTTGTGTACTAATGTGTGTACCTTAATATGAGTCAAGAAATATCCAGTTTTACAAAACTTAGTAATGTAAAACATTTACAACTTGTTCCGAGTATAACACAGTAAAATGCGAAACAAATATATCAATTATTAAAGTAGAGATTCAAGATGGACAATATTTAGTGAAACATTCAAGTTTTAAATTTAAAATGTTGCTATAGATGAAGGCCAATTAAATCCAGAAAATCCAAATGTTTTATAGTCAAAATTAATTGGGACAGAAAACACATTCTAATTATTATCACCTTTAACCAAAAGAAGATGCTTTCGGCATTTTCAACAAACAATTTTGTTAGACATACAAAATTCTTTCACTAAGCACTCGAATTTAATGGTTCACTAGAAATAAAGGGCAAAAAAATAAATTACACTTTGGTGGAACAAATAAATGCAATTTTTGAGATTAAAGTTTAAAAGCCTATTTAAGTTTAAAATGTCTTACCTCTAGTTCTTTCTCTATTTCTAATTATTTACTACAACAATTTGCTCCTAAAATTCTATGACCGTTTCAGAATATGATAACCATTTTATACTAAAATCGGTAAAATAATACAAGCCTTTTTTGTCAACAATTGACAAAATTTGAAAATGTCTAATGAAGGTTTTCAAATTACATTACAGGGTGGCTACAGAATTTGAGAAACCAAATTCCCTGAGATTTCCCCGATTTCCAGAAAATTCTCTTAAAAATTCCCCAATGTACATTTCTCCCGACGTTTGCGTTATAGGACGCTTCTAAGTTGAAGGATAAGTAAAAATCAAACAGAAATAATAAGGTTTCTAATATATTTCTGTTGACAAAAAATGCAAGGTAAGAAGAAAAATAATCATGTCTGTAAAGAATACAGTCAGATTGAAGTTTGAGGATTTGTTTTAACAATAAGGCGCCGGCATCCGCGATTCTAAGTTGGAGAATAACCAAAAATTTAACAGAAATATTACGTAAATAATTGTTCCAGGCATAACAATGATCCCAGATAGTAAAAAAATAAAAAGCAGAACATCAGCAGACGGAGAGAGGGGATTAGCCGGTTAGGCTTAGCTGCTAAGAATAGAAAAAAGGTCAGAATCGTAGAACTCCCAAATCGGCTAACTAGCCAGATATTGAGAGGCTTTTACAAAAACACATGAATTTTTTTTTATTCACCAAGAATGCGAGAATGGAATTCCCCCCCCCCCCCAAGGTTCCCTGATTAAAGAGTAATTTTACAAAATTCCCTGACATTTCCAGAAGAGAAATTCCCTGACATTTCACTGATTTCCCTGAATTCCAGGTTCTGTAGCCACCCTGCATTAGGTTGCATTTCCAAATGTGATTGCTAAACAAAAGCTTTAATACAAATAGGTATTTAATAATTAAATATAAAAAGAATTCGCTCAAGGAAAAAATATCCAATTCTTTAACAAAATAACTAACCCTTATATTGACGGCAACTAAAAAAATGTTTTGGTGTTATATTAACAATAAAATATAATCCAAGATTTTTCTACCTTTTTTTAAGTGATAGATTGATATTAAGGTTTGGTTATTGGCTGAGCAGACCTTATAATACTAACAAACAAGTCAATCTAAACAGAAAACACAGATAAAAATAAAAATTTCCGCTTGTTACTAGAAGCTCTCTTTGTAACAATGAACATAAAAATACCAGAACCTTTAAGTTGATTGCTTGGAAATAAATTCTGTATACACGGCTCACAGAGGTCAAGTTAATAGTTGATAAATGACAGTTTAGAGTCATTTGAATTAACAGCTCATTTGAATTGGTTGATTCTCGAAAGAAACAGAAGACACCTATTTATAAATTGTGACAGAAGGAATGTGATTCACAGTAGTACTTAAAAAATACTCTATTAAAGCATATTTATCTGTAATAATTTATTTTTTATTGAATGTCATCAATTTAAACTCTGAGCTAGTTTTATTTTAGGTATGTACATACTTTCAAACTAGGGGTATGGAACATCGTACAACTTTCAATTACATTATACAATATTGGTCAATGGGGTAAAATTTGACATGGTGTTACATACCATTTTCTTATTTTCACTCATTTTTTGATTTTTTTACAAGAGTAGGAAAAAAGGGGAGGGGGTGGGGGGGGCCAAAACAGGTGATTTTATTCGATGGACATTACATTGTCCTTGCTTGTATATGAAACACACAAAAAAATCGATGATGGGAGATGCTCAAGAGCAGAGAGCTCTGTGTCAAAGGTACTCATATTTTAACTTCTTACGCCATAAAAGCATTTTTACGAGAATTTTGGAGGTGGGGATGTTTAGAACACCTTAAGAGGCATTACCACAGCGATTTTTATCAAAATCGTTACATCTATTTGTTAGCAATCATTGAAAAACACGATTCTTTCAAATTGCAGCTACCTCATGCGTATGCACGATTTTGACGAAAATATGAATGGTAGGTTCTTGTGCCATCACCAACCGGCACACCAAATTTGAACACAATCAGGATGTTCCAAAACGTGGAGAAATGCAAAAAAATGTAAATTTGTTTTGACCGAATGCTATACTTAAATTACCCTATGTATACATAAGGGTAAATGAAAGTAAAAAGATAAAATTGCCTGTGTAAACAACTGCACCTTTATCCGATTTAGAATGTACCATTTACTCATCAATTCACTATATTTAATTCATTATGCTCAAAAACATGCAACTTATGAGCAAAAATATTTTTACTGTTCTTCAGGGCAAGAAGTCCAGTTTTGAAACACTTGCATAGAATCACATTTAAAAATTTAAATTTCTAAATTCCAACTTAAAAGCATTGAAATCAAATATATAAAGCAATAACAAAAGAAAAAGTACCAATAATTTTTTCTGTTTAATGTTTTAAGAAGCTTTTGCAATATAATAGAATAAAAATTACCAAATTGCAGCAATAACTCATTCAAACTAACAATTTTCAAATCATTTATAATTCTGTTATAAGATTACTATAGTAACCCTAATAACATTTCGGCTCGGCGATAACTACACCAACAAATATTCGTCTAAAGGAAGAGTACCATAATATTATGCATTTAATTTTAAGCTAGTATAACGATATTAAAATTTATTATGTTAAATTCTTAAGTTTATTATTATGATGCCTTTAATCCCATGAGTGTTACAGTTTCAGGATCAAATTTACCACAGAATTTACTTGACTCTAGTAACAACTATATTCTTTTAAAGCTAAATCTTAACTATAACACTCATGATGTTGAGTAACGCTTACGAAACATGGTTAATGTGACCAGACATCTCGATTTAAAAAAATTCGACTTTTGAGAAGACAATTTTCTGTGAATACTCTGAAGGTAAATAGGAATGAAAGTTTAATTTGAAGCAATTCATGCTATTTAGTCTGATAATACGCCAAGTAACACCATTTCATTATAATTAATTGAGAATGTAACTCGACATACAAAAGTATCAGAAAGAGACAATACTTTCCCATGAACTTATCAGCGACATTTCACTTAGGCTTAATTTCGATGTAAAAAAGGAAAATATCATTTCCAGATAATTAAATACCTTTATAAAATTTTGGATGACCGATTCAATTTTTTTTACAAAATTACATAACATAAGTGAAACACCGCAATCGTAAAACAAAATGTCTGACAAGAACAACAAAGCATTCCGAATCCGAACCGAAACTTTAACCAACGCGCTGCGAGGTTCGGTTGCAGTTAAAGTGAAGTGAACTGATTTAACCAGATTTTTTCATTGATAATTTTATCAATAATGATTTTTTAAACAATAATTAATTTTATTCTCTTCGCATTAGTTTTCCAATTTTATTTTCCACAACTTTTCATGTATACACTACTTTAGAGTTATATTATTATTATGAACGGTATGCAAAGCTAAATTTTCAGAAGGGTCAATCATAATCCACTTTTAAAAAATCAAATTAGAATTTTTTTATTACCATTAGCCACCAATTGTAATGACTGCAATTGCATTAACTCCATTTTGAATTAACTGTTTAAAAATCGTTTAGTTTCTAACACCTCGAAACCAGTAAGTACATGTTGTTAAAGCAAAAATAAAAACAAATGGGCGGATATTCAATCTTTCAAAAGATGCTTTAAATAAAACTAGGAGCTCTCGTGAAATTCAATACTTGTACAATGAAAGATTTATATTTCTCTTTGTTTATTACTATAGAAGTTGCTTCAGCTTTGGAAAAATGAGATAAAGCAGCCAGTAGGCTATCAAATAACCACCCAATCAATCAAAACAATTTGCGTTTGTATACTAATAATATTTTATTTTTTTGATTATGCTTGAAAAGACATACCATTTATTAAAAATTTAGATATAAAAATGCTTCCTTGTATTGAGCAAAAGTACATTTGAGTTAAAATTTTACTCCGAAATAATGTCATCCAAGCTATCCGTAGTTGAAATTCTAGTTCGGAATTTTATTTTAAACTTCCACTCCTTTCATTATTCATCTGAAATCAGTGCATGCTTCTGTTTTAGATGGGTATTGAAAACAGCCAAGTCTGAAATTTGGCGCAGTTATCGCCAAGCTGCAAGGGCGCCCGCAGAAATATTTGCGTAGAAAATTAAATCCGATGGTGGGTATTTGGCTATTATTATAAGTGGCGCTTTTGTCGAAAATCCAAAATGGCTGCCTTCATACACCTAACGTACGTTTTTGTCGAATGATGGTTTCCCAGTTCATTTTATCAACTTGTTGACTATTAAAAAACTTGTACGTAATAAAATTTCTTTTCTAATGGTATATAACACATGCACTTAGGGTTAAATTACTAAATTCGAAATGGCCGTCCCTTTGCGATCTTTAGTACGTCGTTTTTCAGATTGGTTGGTTGATTTGTACGCTCAATGACATATATTTATGCACAATAACGGCTAATCTGGCCGGAACCTGCAACTTAATGTGTATTCCGAACCCCAAAGAACATCCATGCCTAACCCGGGATTCGAACCCGGCACCCTTAGCATGAGAAGCTAGAAAGCTAACTACACAGCTATCAGGTCATTTAGAAATTCAGACTGGGATTTGAACTTGGGAGTCACACATCAGGACTTCATAAAGTATTTCTATGCCTTTGATCGACTAAACTTTCTTTCTGACAAATCCGGACGTCACAAGAATTGCTGCATCAACCAAAGCAATGATCAAAAATGCCACCCCCAATGCAAAGTGTCTTCAAGCGCATTGTCTATTGGTTCGCAAGCGTCAGGATCACAACGTTAAAAAGTTTATTGAGGGTTTTAAATAGACAACCAACCTTTTTAACCCAAGTGTAACACAGAACATCTTATGCATCTGCTGACGACTAAGCAAGTTCTTCTCGATGATGTTAAAAAAAACATGAGTACAGTTGCTCCCAAATAGTAGCATGACGTGATATATGGTGTGATTTTTAGGGCATCTTTTCTGGAATGACGTTATTCAGTAAAAAATCACGTCAGTTTTGACGTCCTCTAATGGTCATACAAACTGACGTTTCTAAAATCACGTCAATTTTTTTGGTCATCATATGACGCAAATTTTTTTTGGTCATGAAATGACGTCTTTTTGTACATATTAAATGACTCAAATATTTTTGCGTCACAATATGCCATTATTTTTTAGTCATCATATGATGCAAATTTAACTTTCATGTTTTTATACGGACTCACGACAGAATACACACTTCTACTTGTGAAGCCGACTTTTTTTTATAAACTTGAAGTATTTCTACTATTTACTAGAACCAGAAGCTACGAAATAAATAAAAATGATAAGGGAATAACAGGTAGGTGAGTAATATTTATATAAGTAATTGATTCGTATTTAGTGTTTTCTGGTAAAGAAAATCTTGTGTTAATAGCTTGAAATTATTAAGTGTAGTTGTGATTCTAAAGTGAATGTAAAATAATTCTATTCTGTGATTTGGTAGAAATAAAAAATGGAATGCATATTTGTAGTTTAATATAGTTTCAAGAAACGCATACAAGAAATTATTTTCAGTTGAGTTTCACTTATTATGCTCTTTTGTTTACTTTTCAATTATCACACATTATAATGTTTACAATTTAATATTCATTTCTAGACATGGTTAGTGTTAAAGCCTAGTGTGCTGATAATATAAACAAACTGGTTCTTCTTTTAACCACAAACATAATGTTGATATTTATCCGTAACTCTATCTCTATTAGTAAATACATTTGCAGTTGCTTCTTTCATAACTTATTCGAAATGATTTTTCTATGTTTTTTATCCTGAACCTTAAGCCCAAGGGTATAAGTTTCCATTTGGTCATAAGTGTGGTCCTCATTATTCAAGGTATGGCATAAAAGAGCTTCAAACAATGTTAGCCCCAGCCGGTTCTCGATGGAGGACATTGGATAAACAGTTCTACCTTTATAATTTATTTTTTTTTGCTTGTAATTTTTTGTATGCAAATGAGCCAAGAAGATGGTACTTTGGTACTCTTCGGTTAGCTGAATAGGTTAGCAGTTTTCGCCAAATCCAAATGTTAGCATGTTTAAAAGATGTGTAAATGTATCTCCAACCATAAATGTTTACTGTTTTTTATAGAAGTGTATGTTGTATGATGATCAGCTATTCTGATGCTAAATTATATTTTCTTTTTTGATTGTGTGTTATATTCAAGTTCATACTTTCATTAATGGATGTTTTTTTGGTTTTAATAATCAACTTCAAAGAATACAATGTAATTTTAAAATGTTATCATAAACAATTTTTTTCATAGAATGTGTTTTTTTAATGCTGTTTTGATATGTACTATTAAAAAGGTTAATTATTGATCTTTTTAGGAAAACACTGATAGTTAATTAATGTAATGGAGCTGACGAAACTTAGTTTTTAAAAATAATGTAATTTTTTAGAAGGTTATTAGGCCTCCGCTCCTGTTAGAAGTCGAAGAATACACCTTAGTTTTTCTTGTTCAGCAATGATCTTAAAATTTGTCACTAACCTATAAGAATGAAAAAACTGAAAGTGAAAAAGTACTTATCTTGTTGGTTTATGTTATAAATTAGCTTTTTAAAAGTTTGTAATAATTTTATCATTAAAATTTTCTTTTTATTAAATAACAAGAGTGATGCAGCTCATTATCAATTTAGTTCTGTAATTCAAGTGCACAATTTGCTTGTGAAAGATGGTACTTATGTTTTTGGTACCAAATTCACAGAAAAAAGTACTTCTATAAATAACCATTTTTACCTTGAACAATGAATGTGCTTCTTGTAAGATTATTAAAGAATGCACTCACAGAAATATTTTGAAGGAACTTCCATGTATAAACTTTTGTCTTTCCATAATAGCTATTTCAAGTGTTTGCTATTGTTTAATTTTCAATATGTTCCTTGTTTGCAAAATCATATCAACAGTAAGCACAAACCACAAAATGACTGTCATCAAAAAACAAAAATATACGTTTTGAAAATTACTATAAGAATTATGCTTATCACTGACTGTAACGCTGTAAGTGAAAGAAGTTGCCAAAATTTTGTTAATCCGAATAAATAAAAGATAATTCAATATGAATGCAATGTATTTGCAATGTAGTTCAATCAATTCAACGTTATGTTTCGGGATAATAACTCCAGATACTTTATGGAATCCAAACACTATGTCAACAAATAGTTTGTGTGAAGTGTTTGTTGTATTCATCATTTTTATATGGACGCCTTGTAATTATCTACTTTATAATAAAGTTATTTCTTTGTAAACATTTTCTGATCTGAATTTGCAAAACCAGTACTCTTCCGTTAGCCGGGTACGATTACTCACCAATCCTTAAATTCATGCCCTATTAAATGTTCAAACAACATATCCCCAAGCCTATGCATTATAACAGTTTGTTATAGGAATTATAACTGATTTGAAGGTTTTTAGTTCTGCATTTGTACAGATAAATGCTATTTTTTGCAAAGTTTTTTATTTACAGTGTTTTATTTTAATATTTATATTTTAACTTAATTTGGTACTGTTCTGTTAGCTGGATACCAGATAAAGACCGCCCAATTACAGACCTAACTAATCTAAACTAAAAACCTTTAAATAATTTATACTTAATATATTTAGAATTGGCGATACATTTATGCATAAGTATAAATATTAGGTTAACGTTGAGGCTTAGCACCAACTGGTAACTGTCTAATGGAAGAATACCCTTAATAATTTATATTTTAACTTAATTTTATGATTATTAATGTTTTAATTTTCTTTTAGTTACCCTGTTTTTGATTTTTTATATTTTTCTTATCGTTAAATGAAAGAAATCGCCAAATGCATTACACTACATTTGTTCCACTTTTTCTTAAATGTAAACTTTTATGTCTTTCAACGGATCCTCATCAGCACGGGGCCACACTGCTAGCTATATTATAAAAAAGCCAACGTTGAAAGCATTTCTTGTCTTCCCTGCAAAATCATCTGAAGCTCTATTGAGCATATGATGTATATATCTTTTGTATTTGAACTAATTATAAATTTTGTGTACTGTACTGATGTGTGTTTTCTTGCGTACTTTGAGTGCTACTATACTGGAATAACTTGTTACTTGATGAATTTTAATAAAACATTCTTAGCTATACAATTTGTTGTTTTATTACTTTTATTTCAATCTATTTAGTAAATATATAAATAAAAAAATGCATATCCTTGTTAAAAATTACAAATTGATTTTATTTTTAAAACTAATACTTTGAAATGAATTCTGCAATTTAGCTTATGATTTACAATGGAAAGAGTTAACGTTGAATTAAATGGGAGTCTTGTAGTACGGAAATAAGAAAAATAAAGTGAAATAATTGCCCTATAATTACAAATAATATTAAAAATATATATAATAAAGCGTCTAATTGCCGTTCAGGTGACTATTTGGGTGACGTCAATATTAGGGCATTAAAAGCGTCATCTTAACAACAACATAGTGATTCGGGCGTCATTGAATCACGTCATTTTTAACACCGTTAATGACGTCCAGATGTCGTTTCCAAAATGGACAAAGTGACCAATTTTATGACCTTCAGATGACGTGATTTATCACGTCATGCTACTACTTGGGCTGATATTGGCGAGAGTCTTCTTTCCAAATTCATTGAGGAACGCATTAAAATGATCAACCAACCAACAGAAAAACCAGTATCATCAAAGCCTTCAGTACAGTTTTGGGCACCAATGAAAAAGAGGAAACTTAAGCCTGTAAATCAGCATTCGAAAATTTTAAAGTAACGTTGAAGGAAAAATTGTTAGAGTTAAAAGCTGATTTTTCATTATTTTCTAAACTGATGATTGCAACAAGAAGTTGGGTGATGTAGATTCGAAGGCAACTTTTTGTCGTTATGAATTCTCATTATTGCCACCTGCTTTGTTTTCCCTACATGGATGTATGCATTACTGATCGGAAAAAAGCAAGCTTATGGATATCCTGGAGGAGATTTCTCAAAATCTATGCCTTTCATCCAATGGGAAAAACGAATTCTTACACAATTCATTTCCAGTAGATGAGGCAGCACAAACTGTTGCAGTTTGCAGTAGTTGATGGAATGGCAGACTGCATTCCATTGACTGTCAAGACTTGTGAAGAACTTATTGCAGATCACTTTGTCAGACAAAAGTCAAAGAAGTTTGGTATGTAAAAAGAGGTTCAAATAATATTTGACACCTACAAAGAGAATTAACTGAAGACATCGACAAGGGTGAAACTTCAGGATAAATCGGTCCCTATCCAATGCAAAGTGCACCCATCAACAAATATCCTTAAATTAACTATTCACCAGTTATTTTTGCACGAAATGACTAAGGGTGAACTACCAGAATACCAGGCATAAAAGATTATGGACTGTGCAGTCAAGAATAATAAACAATTTGTTTGTAGTTAGAAGAATCATGCAAATGCAAGCCATATGGACGTGTATCTTAAAACCACGCAGAAGCAAGCACATACTAAAATAATTTTGCACAGTATACATGTTGCTTCCAGTTGGTTGGTTGGTTTGTACGCTCAACGACCTATTTTAATGTACAATGAGGGCTAATCAGGTCAGGACCTGCAGCTTAACTTGGATTCCAAACCACAACGAACATCCATGCCTAACCCGGGTTTCAAACCCGGCACCTTTGACAAGCGAGGCCAGAGCGCTAACCCCACAGCCACCCAGATGGGCATGTTGCTTCCAGAGGCATTAGCAAGATTAAAATATACTCTTAAAACACAGATGTATTAGTACTTGCTCTTCGGAGATATCTTATACGCTTCCAAGAGAATCCATCATTATAGTGGGTACTAGCAGAAACAAACGGTTAATTGATCTTCAATCTATCTATGATATGCTCGGGCCCAATAAGCACTACTAGGACTCCACGCCCTTTCTGGTGCTGACAACACTGGATCATATGCTAGAAAAGGAAAGATTAAATGGTGAAATGCTTTTTATGCAGCTGGTGATCTGCACAGGGCTTTTTCTGCACAGGGCCATTATGGGTCATTCTGAAACCATTTACACAGAAATGTTACAAATGTTAGAGGCATTCGTTTTTCAGCTGTGTATGTACCGCGAACCAAAATGACAGACATTGGAGAGGTAAGATGGTGGCTCTTCATTAAAAAAGAAAAGACTGGGGAATATCTTGCACCGACAGTAGTATCTCTAGATACTATCCTGGATAGTATCCAGATCTTTTGTGTGCACACAACTAAGCAATGATTTGGGCACAAGATACTCGACAGCATCCTGACATACCTCAAACTATTGATTTTGGCTGGTCGCTTGTGGATGGGAAATTTGAGCCTATTACGTGCAAAGAAAATTGTGTTCCGCAGGGACTTTTAGAATTCACTAAGTGCTCCTGTCTGAAGCGTCAGTGTGCCCTTCCCTGCCGATGCAATCTCAACAATCTGCCTTGCACAGAGATGTGCTCATGTCGTAGAGATGATGACTATGTGACAACACTGCAATTGTTGACCTGATGATGAATGATAATGAGGAAGATGAGGATGACGATGTTAATTTAAGTTAATGATAATGAAAAATCTTAATATTTTTTACACCATTTGTTATATATATAGCATGCAGCTTTTCGCTGTGGGCGACGGGTCTCGATCCCAAGACCATTGGAACTCGAGAGAGATACTTTACCGCTGTGCAAAAGAGTACTCCATTGCACATAAGTTTTATCTGTTATTTGAGGTCGCCACACAGTCTCCTCCCAGCGACGAAGAAGCGATGCTGTTGATCATATGATTGCTTGTGCAAATCCATAAAATTAAAAAATATACTTTTACATCTTAGCATAAATTAATGCAGAGTGGGGAGTGAAGAAACAGTCTTTTTTGAGGCAGTCGAACACATTTATTGAGTTGATAATTTGGCATGTGTGATCTAAGCAAGAGAATAAATGGCATCGAAGAGAGCACTAAAAACTATCATTGTATTGAAGCGTGGGTGCTGAGCTTAGCAGAAAATAAGTTACCATGGATATGTGTAGTTATACTGTTGATTCCAGAACGAACAATGCTGAATAGTAATTGTAGGACTCACTGTTAGAAAAGATGCTGACCTAAACAATTCTCACCCAGTGAGCTGTGTGTGGGACATTATTGAATGTAATGGTGAAAGATTTAAAAATAGGATTACGTGCTTTGAAAAGATGAAATAAATTAATGTTGATTCTAAAAAGAGATTGCTATTATATTTTCAGTGGTAAGGGAGGGGACATCAACTGAACTGATTATCAAAAGTTAACCAGATTTTTCCTCAGTGAAGCGAGTTCGAATTTAAGAACTGACCCTATGTTACACAGATAAATCACAATAATTGAAACTTATTTTACCACTTAATAGTTTATTTTTTACTTTAGAAAATAATGATTTTTATTTAAAAAATAGTAATAATTTCCTATTTAAAAAAAAATGAAATATATTTCTTATGCGAAATATACAAACATCTCAGACACAGAAATTATTATTTTTTTATTTAAATATTTTATGTTTTTATTTAATTATTATAACAATCTGAACATTAAAATATGGGTACTTTTCGGTTAGCCAGGTACAAATCCTGCCAAATTTTTTTTTTTTTTGCGAAGTTTTAGGTCTTGATTATTTGCCGGCTTTTCACTTGCACCTGGCTAACCGAAAAGTACTAAAATTTTTTTAAAAACAACTTTTTAAAGTTTTTAAAGTGGCAAAATATTGCGAAATGTTTGAACTTGTAGTAGGGTAATACCAAACAAAATTGCAAAATGGTGCCTTAATTTTTGACATTCTACTTTAACAGTTAAAGTGTTGGAGTTCTGCTCAATAGACATTTCTATATTATCAATATAGAACTGAACTGAGAATTTTTTTTAATCAAACAGATTCATTAGCTTAATTAATTTGATTAGATTTATAATTTTAGAATTTGACTAGATCAACAATTTTTAAATAGATATTAATCTAATGTGTAACTACTGATAACAAAAAAAAGAGTAAAATTTATGAAAATGGCAAAAAAAAATTAATAGCCATGATTTTATTCAAGTCAACAACTAGAATGCTTGAATAAATTGACTCCCTCACACTGTTTTGAATTTTTACCAAAAAGGATTATTACTGTATTGGTAAGGAATGCACAGCACACATGTCGATTTCAGTGGATGCAGTAAGTTTTCTTAGAAGGTTAGGTAAGAATATTGGGAATAATTTCAGGAACATTTTAGGGATGATTTCCAAAAAGTTTAGGTATAATTCTTAAAAGATGAGATGATTCGTAAACATTTTTAGGAAAACTTCTTTTGAAGCTGACATAAGCTCCTAACACAGACATATTCCAGGGATGGTTGGTTGGTTGTATTCAGATTATCTGGCGCCGTCAGCAACACGAGGGCTATAATGCGCCGAAACATTCGTCATTAGACAAGCCAACATACATTTACAAACACCCATGCCAACACGGGACTCGAACCCGCAACCTCGCGGTCTAGAAGCTAGCATGCTAACCACTATACCGTTTGGTCGGCATTCCAGGGATGAGAGTGATCATAGAGCAAAAAGGAGGAAATCCAAAAATTTGTTAAAGAAGCTCGCGGAAGGAATACACAAAAAATCTACAAAATAAGTATGCAGGAAGGATGATTCAATAATTTTAAAGATACAATGAAATTTCTCATACTATATAATAATTACATTTCAAATATTAGGAGTTAGTGAAGTAATCTGTGAGGAAATGGGAGTTAAGAGGGAAAATCTTCTGTTCAGACATGAGGAAAAGTATACTTTTTGCAGGAAAAACTGGTTCAGATAAAAAAAAAAAAATGCAGATCCTTCAAACAGGGACAAAGAGAAGGAAAATGTCACATAAAAACCCAAAAAGGAGGAAATCCTCCAAAAGGAGGAATACTGTCATCCCTGATAGTCTTTCCAAAGCTTGTTTCAATACCAGCAAAAAACTGCCAAGTTTCAAAAAATTGAACTTCAAACAATTGTTTAGCAAAGTAACGGTTATATAATTAAACAATTATACAATTTTGACTAGCATATGCAAATTTCATTAAATCTACTTTTCTTATCTGGAGGAATAAAAAAAAATTGGAATTATCAAATCATGCAAGTACAATTTTAGGGAGAAACAAATTTAAGGAATTTTAGGCAACTGTTACCCATGAAATTTTCAGAGTCCACACTGAAAACAATTTAAATTCTGTTGAATAGAGCCCTGCAAATTCCTATACTATACACTTAAAATATATCTGCTTAATAAATATGTTATTTAATACTACACATTATGCCCACGTCTCCACTTGATACCTCTTCTTATTTTCAATCATCTGCAGATACCCTCCTCCTCACCCCCTTCCTTCTGAAACACCTTCAGGAATGCCTCCCTCACACCCTGGGGCTTCCCGTTTGTGATATGGAAGCTTATACATAGGAGAATCTCCAATTCCAATTTTATAACACTCACTAAATAAGAAATGGGTCGAAAGTTGGTCCCAAAAATTGTACTTTCAAAACTTTTCGTTTTTAATTTTTCCCATGTTAACTATATAGAAAATTTAACATATCTAAATTTTCAAAATTTAAAATTTTTTTTGCAACTAGGGTCACAGAAATCATCACGCGAATCGATTTCCCCATTCAAATCACCATAAAAGTGAAATTTTAATACTCAAAATCCAGCTACTGAAAAAAACAAAAAAGTCTTTATATCGCTTTCATAATACATTAAACTTGTCAATCCTAACGGAATTTTCAAATTTTCAATTTTCGAATTTTAACTTTAATTTGTAGCCTAGGATAATAAAAGTCATCACCCGATTTCTTTCAAATCATCAATTTGCTCATGAAATAGTATTTTAGCACTCAAAATCGAAGCAATGCTAAGTAAAATAAAGGATTCAAAACAGTTTCTGAGCGCTTTCGTTTCAAAATTTCAACTTCTCATAGAACTATTCAAAAATAGTGTTTTTAGCCAAAATTTTGAAATTTGTTTGCTTTTTAAAGTGTTTTTGAATAAAAAAAACACAATTTGGAACCATTTGTTAAAAATGAAATTTTCCATTCATATACACTCGAAACTGAAATATTTAAAGATTTTCGAAAATTGGAATTTTTGATTTTTAGAACACTTTTTTTTTAATTAAAATTTGGTACAAGAATGACTATACAACATATATCCAACTCCAATTCGCAATTTGAAAGCATTTGAGCAATTTTCTCGAAAATACAATTCCCCATTGAAATAACATGGCGGACTATTGTATGAATAATTGTTCAAAAACGAAAATTTTCAAAATTTTTTCCCGTTTGTGATATGGAAGCTTATATATAGGAGAATCTCCAATTCCAATTCTATAACATTCACTAAATAAGAAGTGGGTCTAAATTTGGTCCGAAAAGGTCAATTTTCTCAAAAATAAAATTACCAGATTGAAAACACATGGCGGACCGTTCAATGAATTATTGTTAAAAAAGTAAAATTTTCAAAATTTTTTCCCGTTTGTGATATGGAAGCTTATATATAGGAGAATCTCCAATTCCAATTTTATAACACTCACTAAATAAGAAGTGGGTTTTAAGTTGGTGCAAAAAGTGCAATTTTCTCAAAACTAAAATTCCAAGATTGAAAACACATGATGGACTGTTCAATGATTTATTGTTCAAAAAGTAAAATTTTCAAAATTTTTTCCCATGTGTGATATTGAAGCTTATATATAGGAGAATCTTGTTCCGAAAGTTCAATTTTCTCAAAAATAAAATTCCCCCATTGAAAACACATGGCGGACTATTCATAGAATTATTCTTCAAAAAGTAAAATTTTCAAAATTTTTTCCCGTGTGTGATATTGAAGCTTATATATAGGAGAACCTCTAATTCCAATTTTATAACACTCATTAAATAAGAAGTGGGTTTTAAGTTGGTCCGAAAATTTCAATTTTCACAAAAATAAAATTCCCTTATTGAAAACACATGACGGACTATTCAATGAATTATTGTTCCAAAAGTAAAATTTTCAAATTTTTTTCCCGTGTGTGATATTGATGGTTATATATAGGAGAACCTATAATTCGAATTTTATAACACTCATTAAATAAGAAAGGGTCTAAAGTTGGTCCAAATTGTGCAATTTTCTCAAAAATAAAATTCCCCCATTGAAAACACATGACGGACTATTCAATGAATTATTGTCCCAAAAGTAAAATTTTCAAATTTTTTTCCCGTGTGTGATATTGATGGTTATATATAGGAGAATCTCTAATTCCAATTTTTTAACACTCACTAAATAAGAAGTGGGTCCGAAAAGTTCAATTTTCTCAAAAATAAAATCCCCCCATTGACAACACATGGCGGACTTTACAATGAATTTTTGTTCAAAAAGTAAAATTTTCAAAAAATTTTCCTTTTTGCAATATTGAAGCTCATATATAGGAGAATCTCCAATTCGAATTTTATAATACTCACTAAATAAGAAATGGGTCTAAAGTTGGTCCCAAAAGTTGCACTTTCAAAACATTCGCTTTTAATTTTTCCAATGTTAACCGAATGGAAAATTTGACATATCAAAATTTTCAAAATTTTACATTTTTTTTTGAAACTAGGATAACAGAAATCATCACGCGAATCGATTTCCACATTCAAATCGCCGTAAAAGTGAAATTTTAATATTCAAAATCAAGTTACTGAAAAAAACCCAAAAGTCTTTATATCCCTTTCATAATACATTAAACTTGTCAATCCTAAGGCAATTTTAAATTTTTGAAATTTAATCTTAATTTGTTAACTAGGATAAAAAAAAGTCATCAACCGATTTATTTCTGATAAACAATTTGCTTATAAAACGGAATTTCAGCACCCAAAATCGAACTAATGCAAAGTAAAAAGACGGATTGAAAACATTTTCTGAGAGCTTTCGTTTCAAAATTTCAACTTCTCATATAGCTATTCAAAACTAGTTCTTTGGCCAAAATTTTGAACTTTGTTTAATTTATAAATTGTTTTTGAGTAAAAAAACCCAATTAGGAACAATATGTTAAAAATGAAATCTTGAATTCAATTACACTCGAAACTGAAATATTTCAAGATTTTCGAAAAATGGAATTTTTGATTTTTAGAATACTTTTTTTTTAAATAAAATTTGGTACAAGAATGAATATAAAACATATATCCAACTCCAATTCGCAATTTGAAAGCATTTGAGCAATTTTCTTGAAAATACAATTCCCCATTGAAATCATATGACTATTCAATGAATTATTGTTCAAAAAGTAAAATTTTCAAAACATTTTACCTTTTTTTATATTGAAGCTCATATATAGGAGAATCTCCAATTTGAATTTTATAACATTTACAAAAAAGGAAGTGGGTCTAAAGTTGGTCCAAAAACTGCAATTTTCTCAAAAATAAAATTCCCAGATTGAAAACACATGGCGGACTGTTCAATGAATTATTGTTCAAAAAGTAAAATTTTCAAAATTTTTTCCCATTTTTACTATTGAAGCTCATACATAGGAAAATCTCCAATTCGAATTTTATAACACTCACTAAATAAGAAGTGGGTCTAAATTTTGTCCGAAAAGTTCAATTTTCTCAAAAATAAAATTCCCAGATTGAAAACACATGGCGGACTGTTCAATGAATTATTGTTCAAAAAGTAAAATTTTCAAAATTTTTTTCCGTTTGTGATATGGAAGCTTATGTATAGGAGAAACTCCAATTCCAATTTTATAACACTCACTAAATAAGAAGTGGGTTTTAAGTTGGTCCAAAAAGTGCAATTTTTTCAAAACTAAAATTCCCAGATTGAAAACACATGGCGGAGAATTCAATGAATTATTGTTCAAAAAGTAAAATTTTAATTTTTTTTTTCCGTGTGTGATATTGAAGCTTATATATAGGAAAACCTCTAATTCCAATTTTAGAACATTCATTAAATAAGAAGTGGGTCTAAAGTTGGTCCAAATAGTGCAATTTTTTTAAAAATAAAATTCCCCCATTGAAAACATATGGTGGACTGTTCAATGATTTATTGTTCAAAAAGTAAAATTTTCAAAATTTTTTTCCTATTGTGATATGGAAGCTTATGTATAGGAGAAACTCCAATTCCAATTTTATAACACTCACTAAATAAGAAGTGGGTTTTAAGTTGGTCCAAAAAGTGCAATTTTTTCAAAACTAAAATTCCCAGATTGAAAACACATGGCGGAGTATTCAATGAATTATTGTTCAAAAAGTAAAATTTTAATTTTTTTTTTCCGTGTGTGATATTGAAGCTTATATATAGGAAAACCTCTAATTCCAATTTTAGAACATTCATTAAATAAGAAGTGGGTCTAAAGTTGGTCCAAATAGTGCAATTTTTTTAAAAATAAAATTCCCCCATTGAAAACATATGGTGGACTGTTCAATGATTTATTGTTCAAAAAGTAAAATTTTCAAATTTTTTTCCCATGTGTGATATTGAAGCTTATATATAGCAGAATCTCTAATTCCAGTTTTATAAAACTCACTAAATAAGAAGTGGGTCTAAAATTGGTCCGAAAAGTTCAATTTTCTCAAAATTAAAAAAATTCCCCCATTGAAAACACATGGCGGACTATTCATAAAATTATTGTTCAAAAGGTAAAATTTTCAAAAATTTTTCCCGTTTGCAATATTGAAGCTCATATATAAGAAAATCTCCAATTCGAATTTTATAATACTCACTAAATAAGAAATGGGTCTAAATTAGGTCCCAAAAATTGCACTTTTAAAATATTTCGCTTTTAATTTTTCCAATGTTAACCGTATGGAAAATTTAACATATCAAAATTTTCAAAATTTTAAATTTTTTTTGCAACTAGGATAACAGAAATCATCACGCGAATTGATTTCCACAATCAAATGGTCATTAAAATGAAATTTTACTTCTCAAAATTCAGTTATTGCCAAAAAAAGTCTTTATATCCCTTTGAATATACATTAAACTTGCCAATCCTTAGGCAATTTTCAAATTCTCAATTTTCAAATTTTAACCTTAATTTGTAGCCTAGGATAGTAAAAGTCATCACCAGATTTTATTCTGATCATCAATTTGCTTATAAAATGGTATTTTAGCACTCAAAATCGAACTAATGCAAATTTAAAAGCTGGCTTGAAAACATTTTCTGAGCGCTTTCGTTTCAAAATTTCAACTTCTCATATAGCTATTCAAAAATAGTTTTTTTTGGCCAAATTTGGAAATTTGTTTGATTTTTAAAGTGTTTTTGTATAAAAAAACACAATTTGGAACCATTTGATAGAAATGAAATTTTCCATTGAAATACACTCGAAAATGAAATATTTCAAGATTTTCGAAAAATTAAATTTTTGTTTTTTAGAATACTTTTTTTTAATTAATATTTGCCACAAGAAAGACTATAAAACATATATCCAACTCCAATTAGCAATTTGAAAGCATTTGAGCAATTTTCTCGAAAATACAATTCAACCATTGAAAACACATGGCGGACTTTTCAATGAATTATTGTTCAAAAAGTAAAATTTTCAAAACTTTTTCCCGTTTTTTATATTGAAGCTCATACGTAGGAAAATCTCCAATTCGAATTTTATAACACTCTCTAAATAAGAAGTGGGTCTAAAGTTGGTCCAAAAAGCAATTTTCTCGAATATACTATTCCCTCATTGAAAACACATGGCGGACTATTCAATGAATTATTGTTCAAAAAGTAAAATTTTCAAAATTTTTTCCCGTTTTTTATATTGAAGCTCATACATAGGAAAATCTCCAATTTGAATTTTATAACATTCACTAAATAAGAAGTGGGTCTAAAGTTGTTCCAAAAAGTGCAATTTTCTCAAAAATAAAATTCCCCCATTGAAAACACATGGCGGACTATTCAATGAATTATTGTTCAAAAAGTAAAATTTTCAAAACTTTTTCCCGTTTTTTATATTGAAGCTCATACATAGGAAAATCTCCAATTCGAATTTTATAACACTCACTAAATAAGAAGTGGGTCTAAAGTTGGTCCAAAAAGCAATTTTCTAGAATATACAATTCCCTCATTGAAAACACATGGCGGACTATTCAATGAATTATTGTTCAAAAAGTAAAATTTTCAAAACTTTTTCCCGTTTTTTATATTGAAGCTCATACATAGGAAAATCTCCAATTCGAATTTTATAACACTCACTAAATAAGAAGTGAATCTAAAGTTGGTCCAAAAAGTTGGTCCAAAAAGCAATTTTCTCGAATATACAATTCCCTCATTGAAAACACATGGCGGACTATTCAATGAATTATTGTTCAAAAAGTAAAATTTTCAAAATTTTTTCCCGTTTTTTATATTGAAACTCATACATAGGAAAATCTCCAATTTGAATTTTATAACACTCACTAAATAAGAAGTGGGTCTAAAGTTGGTCCAAAAAGCAATTTTCTCGAATATACAATTCCCTCATTGAAAACACATGGCGGACTATTCAATGAATTATTGTTCAAAAAGTAAAATTTTCAAAAATTTTTCCCGTTTTTTATATTGAAGCTCATACATAGGAAAATCTCCAATTCGAATTTTATAACACTCACTAAATAAGAAGTGGGTCTAAAGTTGGTCCAAAAAGCAATTTTCTCGAATATACAATTCCCTCATTGAAAACACATGGCGGACTATTCAATGAATTATTGTTCAAAAAGTAAAATTTTCAAAATTTTTTCCCGTTTTTAATATTGAAGCTCATACATAGGAAAATCTCCAATTCTAATTTTATAACACTCACTAAATAAGAAGTGAATCTAAAGTTGGTCCAAAAAGCAATTTTCTCGAATATACAATTCCCTCATTGAAAACACATGGCTTACTATTCAATGAATTATTGTTCAAAAACAAAAATTTTCAAAATTTTTTCCCGTTTGTGATATGGAAGCTTATATATAGGAGAATCTCCAATTCCAATTTTATAACACTCACTAAATAAGAAGTGGGTCTAAAGGTGGTCCAAATAGTGCAATTTTCTCAAAAATTAAATTCCCCCATTAAAACCACATGGCGGACTGTTCAATGAATTATTGTTCAAAAACTAAAATTTTCAAATTTTTTTCCCGTGTGTGATATTGAAGCTTATATATAGGAGAACCTCTAATTCGAATTTTATAACACTCATTAAATAAGAAAATGTCTAAAGTTTGTCCAACTTGTGCAATTTTCTCAAAAGTAAAATTCCCCATTGAAATCACATGGCGGACTATTCAATGAATTATTGTTCAAAAAGTAAAATTTTCAAAATTTTTTCCCTTAGGCGATATTGAAGCTTATATATAGGAGTTCCTCTAATTCGAATTTTATAACACTCATTAAATAAGAAAGGGTCTAAAGTTGGTCCAAATTGTGCAATTTTCTCAAAAGTAAAATTCCCCCATTGAAAACACGTGGTGGACTGTTCAATGATTTATTGTTCAAAAAGTAAAATTTTCAAAATTTTTTCCCATGTGTGATATTGAAGCTTATATATAGCAGAATCTCTAATTCCAATTTTATAAAACTCACTAAATAAGAAGTGGGTCTAAAATTGGTCCGAAAATACAATTTTCTCAAAAATAAAATTCCCCCATTGAAAACACATGGCGGACTATTCATAGAATTATTGTTCAAAAAGTAAAATTTTCAAAATTTTTTCCCGTTTGCAATATTGAAGCTCATATATAGGAAAATCTCCAATTCGAATTTTATAATACTCACTAAATAAGGAATGGGTCTAAAGTTGGTCCCAAAAATTGCACTCTTAAAATATTTCGCTTTTAATTTTTCGAGTGTTAACCGTATGGAAAATTTGACATATCAAAATTTTCAAAATTTTACATTTTTTTTTGCAACTAGGATAACAGAAATCATCACGCGAATTGATTTCCACAATCAAATGGTCATTAAAATAAAATTTTACTTCTCAAAATTCAGTTATTGCCAAAAAAAGTCTTTATATCCCTTTGAATATACATTAAACTTGCCAATCCTTAGGCAATTTTCAAATTTTAACCTTAATTTGTAGCCTAGGATAGTAAAAGTCATCACCCGATTTTATTTTGATCATCAATATGCTTATAAAATGGTATTTTAGCACTCAAAATCGAACTAATGCAAATTAAAAAGACGGCTAGAAAACATTTTCTGAGCGCTTTCGTTTCAAAATTTCAACTTCTCATATAGCTATTCAAAAATAGTTTTTTTGGCCAAATTTGGAAATTTGTTTGATTTTTAAAGTGTTTTTGTATAAAAAAACACAATTTGGAACCATTAGATAGAAATGAAATTTTCCATTCAAATACACTCGAACCTGAAATATTTCAAGATTTTCGAAAAATTAAATTTTTGTTTTTTTAGAATACTTTTTTTTAATTAATATTTGCCACAAGAAAGACTATAAAACATATATCCAACTCCAATTAGCAATTTGAAAGCATTTGAGCAATTTTCTCGAAAATACAATTCAACCATTGAAAACACATGGCGGACTTTTCAATGAATTATTGTTCAAAAAGTAAAATTTTCAAAACTTTTTCCCGTTTTTTATATTGAAGCTCATACGTAGGAAAATCTCCAATTCGAATTTTATAACACTCACTAAATAAGAAGTGGGTCTAAAGTTGGTCCAAAAAGCAATTTTCTCGAATATACAATTCCCTCATTGAAAACACATGGCGGACTATTCAATGAATTATTGTTCAAAAAGTAAAATTTTCAAAATTTTTTCCCGTTTTTTATATTGAAGCTCATACATAGGAAAATCTCCAATTTGAATTTTATAACATTCACTAAATAAGAAGTGGATCTAAAGTTGTTCCAAAAAGTGCAATTTTCTTAAAAATAAAATTCCCCCATTGAAAACACATGCCGGACTCAATGAATTATTGTTCAAAAGTAAAATTTTCAAAATTTTTTCCCAATTGTGATATTGAAGCTTAGATATAGGAGAATCACTAATTCCAATATAATAACACTCACTAAATAGGAAGTGAGTCTAAAGTTGGTCCAAAAAGTGCAATTTTCTCAGAAGTAAAATTCCCCCATTGAAAACACATGGTGGACTATTCAATGAATTATTGTTCAAAAAGTAAAATTTTCAAAACTTTTTCCCGTTTTTTATATTGAAGCTCATACATAGGAAAATCTCCAATTCGAATTTTATAACACTCACTAAATAAGAAGTGGGTCTAAAGTTGGTCCAAAAAGCAATTTTCTCGAATATACAATTCCCTCATTGAAAACACATGGCGGACTATTCAATGAATTATTGTTCAAAAAGTAAAATTTTCAAAACTTTTTCCCGTTTTTTATATTGAAGCTCATACATAGGAAAATCTCCAATTCGAATTTTATAACACTCACTAAATAAGAAGTGAATCTAAAGTTGGTCCAAAAAGTTGGTCCAAAAAGCAATTTTCTCGAATTTACAATTCCCTCATTGAAAACACATGGCGGACTATTCAATGAATTATTGTTCAAAAAGTAAAATTTTCAAAATTTTTTCCCGTTTTTTATATTGAAACTCATACATAGGAAAATCTCCAATTTGAATTTTATAACACTCACTAAATAAGAAGTCTAAAAAAGTTGGTCCAAAAAGCAATTTTCTCGAATATACAATTCCCTCATTGAAAACACATGGCGGACTATTCAATGAATTATTGTTCAAAAAGTAAAATTTTCAAAAATTTTTCCCGTTTTTTATATTGAAGCTCATACATAGGAAAATCTCCAATTCGAATTTTATAACACTCACTAAATAAGAAGTGGGTCTAAAGTTGGTCCAAAAAGCAATTTTCTCGAATATACAATTCCCTCATTGAAAACACATGGCGGACTATTCAATGAATTATTGTTCAAAAAGTAAAATTTTCAAAATTTTTTCCCGTTTTTAATATTGAAGCTCATACAAAGGAAAATCTCCAATTCTAATTTTATAACACTCACTAAATAAGAAGTGAATCTAAAGTTGGTCCAAAAAGCAATTTTCTCGAATATACAATTCCCTCATTGAAAACACATGGCGGACTATTCAATGAATTATTGTTCAAAAAGTAAAATTTTCAAAATTTTTTCCCGTTTTTTATATTGAAGCTCATACATACGAAAATCTCCAATTTGAATTTTATAACATTCACTAAATAAGAAGTGGGTCTAAAGTTGTTCCAAAAAGTGCAATTTTCTCAAAAATAAAATTCCCCCAATGAAAACACATGGCGGACTATTCAATGAATTATTGTTCAAAAAGTAAAATTTTCAAAACTTTTTCCCGTTTTTTATATTGAAGCTCATACATAGGAAAATCTCCAATTCGAATTTTATAACACTCACTAAATAAGAAGTGGGTCTAAAGTTGGTCCAAAAAGCAATTTTCTAGAATATACAATTCCCTCATTGAAAACACATGGCGGACTATTCAATGAATTATTGTTCAAAAAGTAAAATTTTCAAAACTTTTTCCCGTTTTTTATATTGAAGCTCATACATAGGAAAATCTCCAATTCGAATTTTATAACACTCACTAAATAAGAAGTGAATCTAAAGTTGGTCCAAAAAGTTGGTCCAAAAAGCAATTTTCTCGAATATACAATTCCCTCATTGAAAACACATGGCGGACTATTCAATGAATTATTGTTCAAAAAGTAAAATTTTCAAAATTTTTTCCCGTTTTTAATATTGAAGCTCATACATAGGAAAATCTCCAATTCTAATTTTATAACACTCACTAAATAAGAAGTGAATCTAAAGTTGGTCCAAAAAGCAATTTTCTCGAATATACAATTCCCTCATTGAAAACACATGGCTTACTATTCAATGAATTATTGTTCAAAAACAAAAATTTTCAAAATTTTTTCCCGTTTGTGATATGGAAGCTTATATATAGGAGAATCTCCAATTCCAATTTTATAACACTCACTAAATAAGAAGTGGGTCTAAAGGTGGTCCAAATAGTGCAATTTTCTCAAAAATTAAATTCCCCCATTAAAACCACATGGCGGACTGTTCAATGAATTATTGTTCAAAAACTAAAATTTTCAAATTTTTTTCCCGTGTGTGATATTGAAGCTTATATATAGGAGAACCTCTAATTCGAATTTTATAACACTCATTAAATAAGAAAATGTCTAAAGTTTGTCCAACTTGTGCAATTTTCTCAAAAGTAAAATTCCCCATTGAAATCACATGGCGGACTATTCAATGAATTATTGTTCAAAAAGTAAAATTTTCAAAATTTTTTCCCTTAGGCGATATTGAAGCTTATATATAGGAGTTCCTCTAATTCGAATTTTATAACACTCATTAAATAAGAAAGGGTCTAAAGTTGGTCCAAATTGTGCAATTTTCTCAAAAGTAAAATTCCCCCATTGAAAACACGTGGTGGACTGTTCAATGATTTATTGTTCAAAAAGTAAAATTTTCAAAATTTTTTCCCATGTGTGATATTGAAGCTTATATATAGCAGAATCTCTAATTCCAATTTTATAAAACTCACTAAATAAGAAGTGGGTCTAAAATTGGTCCGAAAATACAATTTTCTCAAAAATAAAATTCCCCCATTGAAAACACATGGCGGACTATTCATAGAATTATTGTTCAAAAAGTAAAATTTTCAAAATTTTTTCCCGTTTGCAATATTGAAGCTCATATATAGGAAAATCTCCAATTCGAATTTTATAATACTCACTAAATAAGGAATGGGTCTAAAGTTGGTCCCAAAAATTGCACTCTTAAAATATTTCGCTTTTAATTTTTCCAGTGTTAACCGTATGGAAAATTTGACATATCAAAATTTTCAAAATTTTACATTTTTTTTTGCAACTAGGATAACAGAAATCATCACGCGAATTGATTTCCACAATCAAATGGTCATTAAAATAAAATTTTACTTCTCAAAATTCAGTTATTGCCAAAAAAAGTCTTTATATCCCTTTGAATATACATTAAACTTGCCAATCCTTAGGCAATTTTCAAATTTTAACCTTAATTTGTAGCCTAGGATAGTAAAAGTCATCACCCGATTTTATTTTGATCATCAATATGCTTATAAAATGGTATTTTAGCACTCAAAATCGAACTAATGCAAATTAAAAAGACGGCTAGAAAACATTTTCTGAGCGCTTTCGTTTCAAAATTTCAACTTCTCATATAGCTATTCAAAAATAGTTTTTTTGGCCAAATTTGGAAATTTGTTTGATTTTTAAAGTGTTTTTGTATAAAAAAACACAATTTGGAACCATTAGATAGAAATGAAATTTTCCATTCAAATACACTCGAACCTGAAATATTTCAAGATTTTCGAAAAATTAAATTTTTGTTTTTTAGAATACTTTTTTTTAATTAATATTTGCCACAAGAAAGACTATAAAACATATATCCAACTCCAATTAGCAATTTGAAAGCATTTGAGCAATTTTCTCGAAAATACAATTCAACCATTGAAAACACATGGCGGACTTTTCAATGAATTATTGTTCAAAAAGTAAAATTTTCAAAACTTTTTCCCGTTTTTTATATTGAAGCTCATACATAGGAAAATCTCCAATTCGAATTTTATAACACTCACTAAATAAGAAGTGGGTCTAAAGTTGGTCCAAAAAGCAATTTTCTCGAATATACAATTCCCTCATTGAAAACACATGGCGGACTATTCAATGAATTATTGTTCAAAAAGTAAAATTTTCAAAATTTTTACCCGTTTTTTATATTGAAGCTCATACATAGGAAAATCTCCAATTTGAATTTTATAACATTCACTAAATAAGAAGTGGGTCTAAAGTTGTTCCAAAAAGTGCAATTTTCTTAAAAATAAAATTCCCCCATTGAAAACACATGCCGGACTCAATGAATTATTGTTCAAAAGTAAAATTTTCAAAATTTTTTCCCAATTGTGATATTGAAGCTTAGATATAGGAGAATCACTAATTCCAATATAATAACACTCACTAAATAGGAAGTGAGTCTAAAGTTGGTCCAAAAAGTGCAATTTTCTCAGAAGTAAAATTCCCCCATTGAAAACACATGGTGGACTATTCAATGAATTATTGTTCAAAAAGTAAAATTTTCAAAACTTTTTCCCGTTTTTTATATTGAAGCTCATACATAGGAAAATCTCCAATTCGAATTTTATAACACTCACTAAATAAGAAGTGGGTCTAAAGTTGGTCCAAAAAGCAATTTTCTCGAATATACAATTCCCTCATTGAAAACACATGGCGGACTATTCAATGAATTATTGTTTAAAAAGTAAAATTTTCAAAACTTTTTCCCGTTTTTTATATTGAAGCTCATACATAGGAAAATCTCCAATTCGAATTTTATAACACTCACTAAATAAGAAGTGAATCTAAAGTTGGTCCAAAAAGTTGGTCCAAAAAGCAATTTTCTCGAATTTACAATTCCCTCATTGAAAACACATGGCGGACTATTCAATGAATTATTGTTCAAAAAGTAAAATTTTCAAAATTTTTTCCCGTTTTTTATATTGAAACTCATACATAGGAAAATCTCCAATTTGAATTTTATAACACTCACTAAATAAGAAGTGGGTCTAAAGTTGGTCCAAAAAGCAATTTTCTCGAATATACAATTCCCTCATTGAAAACACATGGCGGACTATTCAATGAATTATTGTTCAAAAAGTAAAATTTTCAAAAATTTTTCCCGTTTTTTATATTGAAGCTCATACATACGAAAATCTCCAATTTGAATTTTATAACATTCACTAAATAAGAAGTGGGTCTAAAGTTGTTCCAAAAAGTGCAATTTTCTCAAAAATAAAATTCCCCCAATGAAAACACATGGCGGACTATTCAATGAATTATTGTTCAAAAAGTAAAATTTTCAAAACTTTTTCCCGTTTTTTATATTGAAGCTCATACATAGGAAAATCTCCAATTCGAATTTTATAACACTCACTAAATAAAAAGTGGGTCTAAAGTTGGTCCAAAAAGCAATTTTCTAGAATATACAATTCCCTCATTGAAAACACATGGCGGACTATTCAATGAATTATTGTTCAAAAAGTAAAATTTTCAAAACTTTTTCCCGTTTTTTATATTGAAGCTCATACATAGGAAAATCTCCAATTCGAATTTTATAACACTCACTAAATAAGAAGTGAATCTAAAGTTGGTCCAAAAAGTTGGTCCAAAAAGCAATTTTCTCGAATATACAATTCCCTCATTGAAAACACATGGCGGACTATTCAATGAATTATTGTTCAAAAAGTAAAATTTTCAAAATTTTTTCCCGTTTTTTATATTGAAACTCATACATAGGAAAATCTCCAATTTGAATTTTATAACACTCACTAAATAAGAAGTGGGTCTAAAGTTGGTCCAAAAAGCAATTTTCTCGAATATACAATTCCCTCATTGAAAACACATGGCGGACTATTCAATGAATTATTGTTCAAAAAGTAAAATTTTCAAAAATTTTTCCCGTTTTTTATATTGAAGCTCATACATAGGAAAATCTCCAATTCGAATTTTATAACACTCACTAAATAAGAAGTGGGTCTAAAGTTGGTCCAAAAAGCAATTTTCTCGAATATACAATTCCTTCATTGAAAACATATGGCGGACTATTCAATGAATTATTGTTCAAAAAGTAAAATTTTCAAAATTTTTTCCCGTTTTTAATATTGAAGCTCATACATAGGAAAATCTCCAATTCTAATTTTATAAAACTCACTAAATAAGAAGTGAATCTAAAGTTGGTCCAAAAAGCAATTTTCTCGAATATACAATTCCCTCATTGAAAACACATGGCTTACTATTCAATGAATTATTGTTCAAAAACAAAAATTTTCAAAATTTTTTCCCGTTTGTGATATGGAAGCTTATATATAGGAGAATCTCCAATTCCAATTTTATAACACTCACTAAATAAGAAGTGGGTCTAAAGGTGGTCCAAATAGTGCAATTTTCTCAAAAATTAAATTCCCCCATTAAAACCACATGGCGGACTGTTCAATGAATTATTGTTCAAAAACTAAAATTTTCAAATTTTTTTCCCGTGTGTGATATTGAAGCTTATATATAGGAGAACCTCTAATTCGAATTTTATAACACTCATTAAATAAGAAAATGTCTAAAGTTTGTCCAACTTGTGCAATTTTCTCAAAAGTAAAATTCCCCATTGAAATCACATGGCGGACTATTCAATGAATTATTGTTCAAAAAGTAAAATTTTCAAAATTTTTTCCCGTAGGCGATATTGAAGCTTATATATAGGAGTTCCTCTAATTCGAATTTTATAACACTCATTAAATAAGAAAGGGTCTAAAGTTGGTCCAAATTGTGCAATTTTCTCAAAAGTAAAATTCCCCCATTGAAAACACGTGGTGGACTGTTCAATGATTTATTGTTCAAAAAGTAAAATTTTCAAAATTTTTTCCCATGTGTGATATTGAAGCTTATATATAGCAGAATCTCTAATTCCAATTTTATAAAACTCACTTAATAAGAAGTGGGTCTAAAATTGGTCCGAAAATACAATTTTCTCAAAAATAAAATTCCCCCATTGAAAACACATGGCGGACTATTCATAGAATTATTGTTCAAAAAGTAAAATTTTCAAAATTTTTTCCCGTTTGCAATATTGAAGCTCATATATAGGAAAATCTCCAATTCGAATTTTATAATACTCACTAAATAAGGAATGGGTCTAAAGTTGGTCCCAAAAATTGCACTCTTAAAATATTTCGCTTTTAATTTTTCCAGTGTTAACCGTATGGAAAATTTGACATATCAAAATTTTCAAAATTTTACATTTTTTTTTGCAACTAGGATAACAGAAATCATCACGCGAATTGATTTCCACAATCAAATGGTCATTAAAATAAAATTTTACTTCTCAAAATTCAGTTATTGCCAAAAAAAGTCTTTATATCCCTTTGAATATACATTAAACTTGCCAATCCTTAGGCAATTTTCAAATTTTAACCTTAATTTGTAGCCTAGGATAGTAAAAGTCATCACCCGATTTTATTTTGATCATCAATATGCTTATAAAATGGTATTTTAGCACTCAAAATCGAACTAATGCAAATTAAAAAGACGGCTAGAAAACATTTTCTGAGCGCTTTCGTTTCAAAATTTCAACTTCTCATATAGCTATTCAAAAATAGTTTTTTTGGCCAAATTTGGAAATTTGTTTGATTTTTAAAGTGTTTTTGTATAAAAAAACACAATTTGGAACCATTAGATAGAAATGAAATTTTCCATTCAAATACACTCAAACCTGAAATATTTCAAGATTTTCGAAAAATTAAATTTTTGTTTTTTAGAATACTTTTTTTTAATTAATATTTGCCACAAGAAAGACTATAAAACATATATCCAACTCCAATTAGCAATTTGAAAGCATTTGAGCAATTTTCTCGAAAATACAATTCAACCATTGAAAACACATGGCGGACTTTTCAATGAATTATTGTTCAAAAAGTAAAATTTTCAAAACTTTTTCCCGTTTTTTATATTGAAGCTCATACGTAGGAAAATCTCCAATTCGAATTTTATAACACTCACTAAATAAGAAGTGGGTCTAAAGTTGGTCCAAAAAGCAATTTTCTCGAATATACAATTCCCTCATTGAAAACACATGGCGGACTATTCAATGAATTATTGTTCAAAAAGTAAAATTTTCAAAATTTTTTCCCGTTTTTTATATTGAAGCTCATACATAGGAAAATCTCCAATTTGAATTTTATAACATTCACTAAATAAGAAGTGGGTCTAAAGTTGTTCCAAAAAGTGCAATTTTCTCAAAAATAAAATTCCACCATTGAAAACACATGGCGGACTATTCAATGAATTATTGTTCAAAAAGTAAAATTTTCAAAACTTTTTCCCGTTTTTTATATTGAAGCTCATACATAGGAAAATCTCCAATTCGAATTTTATAACACTCACTAAATAAGAAGTGGGTCTAAAGTTGGTCCAAAAAGCAATTTTCTAGAATATACAATTCCCTCATTGAAAACACATGGCGGACTATTCAATGAATTATTGTTCAAAAAGTAAAATTTTCAAAACTTTTTCCCGTTTTTTATATTGAAGCTCATACATAGGAAAATCTCCAATTCGAATTTTATAACACTCACTAAATAAGAAGTGAATCTAAAGTTGGTCCAAAAAGTTGGTCCAAAAAGCAATTTTCTCGAATATACAATTCCCTCATTGAAAACACATGGCGGACTATTCAATGAATTATTGTTCAAAAAGTAAAATTTTCAAAATTTTTTCCCGTTTTTTATATTGAAACTCATACATAGGAAAATCTCCAATTTGAATTTTATAAAACTCACTAAATAAGAAGTGGGTCTAAAGTTGGTCCAAAAAGCAATTTTCTCGAATATACAATTCCCTCATTGAAAACACATGGCGGACTATTCAATGAATTATTGTTCAAAAAGTAAAATTTTCAAAAATTTTTCCCGTTTTTTATATTGAAGCTCATACATAGGAAAATCTCCAATTCGAATTTTATAACACTCACTAAATAAGAAGTGGGTCTAAAGTTGGTCCAAAAAGCAATTTTCTCGAATATACAATTCCCTCATTGAAAACACATGGCTTACTATTCAATGAATTATTGTTCAAAAACAAAAATTTTCAAAATTTTTTCCCGTTTGTGATATGGAAGCTTATATATAGGAGAATCTCCAATTCCAATTTTATAACACTCACTAAATAAGAAGTGGGTCTAAAGGTGGTCCAAATAGTGCAATTTTCTCAAAAATTAAATTCCCCCATTAAAACCACATGGCGGACTGTTCAATGAATTATTGTTCAAAAACTAAAATTTTCAAATTTTTTTCCCGTGTGTGATATTGAAGCTTATATATAGGAGAACCTCTAATTCGAATTTTATAACACTCATTAAATAAGAAAATGTCTAAAGTTTGTCCAACTTGTGCAATTTTCTCAAAAGTAAAATTCCCCATTGAAATCACATGGCGGACTATTCAATGAATTATTGTTCAAAAAGTAAAATTTTCAAAATTTTTTCCCTTAGGCGATATTGAAGCTTATATATAGGAGTTCCTCTAATTCGAATTTTATAACACTCATTAAATAAGAAAGGGTCTAAAGTTGGTCCAAATTGTGCAATTTTCTCAAAAGTAAAATTCCCCCATTGAAAACACGTGGTGGACTGTTCAATGATTTATTGTTCAAAAAGTAAAATTTTCAAAATTTTTTCCCATGTGTGATATTGAAGCTTATATATAGCAGAATCTCTAATTCCAATTTTATAAAACTCACTAAATAAGAAGTGGGTCTAAAATTGGTCCGAAAATACAATTTTCTCAAAAATAAAATTCCCCCATTGAAAACACATGGCGGACTATTCATAGAATTATTGTTCAAAAAGTAAAATTTTCAAAATTTTTTCCCGTTTGCAATATTGAAGTTCATATATAGGAAAATCTCCAATTCGAATTTTATAATACTCACTAAATAAGGAATGGGTCTAAAGTTGGTCCCAAAAATTGCACTCTTAAAATATTTCGCTTTTAATTTTTCCAGTGTTAACCGTATGGAAAATTTGACATATCAAAATTTTCAAAATTTTACATTTTTTTTTGCAACTAGGATAACAGAAATCATCACGCGAATTGATTTCCACAATCAAATGGTCATTAAAATAAAATTTTACTTCTCAAAATTCAGTTATTGCCAAAAAAAGTCTTTATATCCCTTTGAATATACATTAAACTTGCCAATCCTTAGGCAATTTTCAAATTTTAACCTTAATTTGTAGCCTAGGATAGTAAAAGTCATCACCCGATTTTATTTTGATCATCAATATGCTTATAAAATGGTATTTTAGCACTCAAAATCGAACTAATGCAAATTAAAAAGACGGCTAGAAAACATTTTCTGAGCGCTTTCGTTTCAAAATTTCAACTTCTCATATAGCTATTCAAAAATAGTTTTTTTGGCCAAATTTGGAAATTTGTTTGATTTTTAAAGTGTTTTTGTATAAAAAAAACACAATTTGGAACCATTAGATAGAAATGAAATTTTCCATTCAAATACACTCGAACCTGAAATATTTCAAGATTTTCGAAAAATTAAATTTTTGTTTTTTAGAATACTTTTTTTTAATTAATATTTGCCACAAGAAAGACTATAAAACATATATCCAACTCCAATTAGCAATTTGAAAGCATTTGAGCAATTTTCTCGAAAATACAATTCAACCATTGAAAACACATGGCGGACTTTTCAATGAATTATTGTTCAAAAAGTAAAATTTTCAAAACTTTTTCCCGTTTTTTATATTGAAGCTCATACATAGGAAAATCTCCAATTCGAATTTTATAACACTCACTAAATAAGAAGTGGGTCTAAAGTTGGTCCAAAAAGCAATTTTCTCGAATATACAATTCCCTCATTGAAAACACATGGCGGACTATTCAATGAATTATTGTTCAAAAAGTAAAATTTTCAAAATTTTTTCCCGTTTTTTATATTGAAGCTCATACATAGGAAAATCTCCAATTTGAATTTTATAACATTCACTAAATAAGAAGTGGGTCTAAAGTTGTTCCAAAAAGTGCAATTTTCTTAAAAATAAAATTCCCCCATTGAAAACACATGCCGGACTCAATGAATTATTGTTCAAAAGTAAAATTTTCAAAATTTTTTCCCAATTGTGATATTGAAGCTTAGATATAGGAGAATCACTAATTCCAATATAATAACACTCACTAAATAGGAAGTGAGTCTAAAGTTGGTCCAAAAAGTGCAATTTTCTCAGAAGTAAAATTCCCCCATTGAAAACACATGGTGGACTATTCAATGAATTATTGTTCAAAAAGTAAAATTTTCAAAACTTTTTCCCGTTTTTTATATTGAAGCTCATACATAGGAAAATCTCCAATTCGAATTTTATAACACTCACTAAATAAGAAGTGGGACTAAAGTTGGTCCAAAAAGCAATTTTCTCGAATATACAATTCCCTCATTGAAAACACATGGCGGACTATTCAATGAATTATTGTTCAAAAAGTAAAATTTTCAAAACTTTTTCCCGTTTTTTATATAGAAGCTCATACATAGGAAAATCTCCAATTCGAATTTTATAACACTCACTAAATAAGAAGTGAATATAAAGTTGGTCCAAAAAGTTGGTCCAAAAAGCAATTTTCTCGAATTTACAATTCCCTCATTGAAAACACATGGCGGACTATTCAATGAATTATTGTTCAAAAAGTAAAATTTTCAAAATTTTTTCCCGTTTTTTATATTGAAACTCATACATAGGAAAATCTCCAATTTGAATTTAATAACACTCACTAAATAAGAAGTGGGTCTAAAGTTGGTCCAAAAAGCAATTTTCTCGAATATACAATTCCCTCATTGAAAACACATGGCGGACTATTCAATGAATTATTGTTCAAAAAGTAAAATTTTCAAAAAATTTTCCCGTTTTTTATATTGAAGCTCATACATAGGAAAATCTCCAATTCGAATTTTATAACACTCACTAAATAAGAAGTGGGTCTAAAGTTGGTCCAAAAAGCAATTTTCTCGAATATACAATTCCCTCATTGAAAACACAAGGCGGACTATTCAATGAATTATTGTTCAAAAAGTAAAATTTTCAAAATTTTTTCCCGTTTTTAATATTGAAGCTCATACATAGGAAAATCTCCAATTCTAATTTTATAACACTCACTAAATAAGAAGTGAATCTAAAGTTGGTCCAAAAAGCAATTTTCTCGAATATACAATTCCCTCATTGAAAACACATGGCGGACTATTCAATGAATTATTGTTCAAAAAGTAAAATTTTCAAAATTTTTTCCCGTTTTTTATATTGAAGCTCATACATACGAAAATCTCCAATTTGAATTTTATAACATTCACTAAATAAGAAGTGGGTCTAAAGTTGTTCCAAAAAGTGCAATTTTCTCAAAAATAAAATTCCCCCAATGAAAACACATGGCGGACTATTCAATGAATTATTGTTCAAAAAGTAAAATTTTCAAAACTTTTTCCCGTTTTTTATATTGAAGCTCATACATAGGAAAATCTCCAATTCGAATTTTATAACACTCACTAAATAAGAAGTGGGTCTAAAGTTGGTCCAAAAAGCAATTTTCTAGAATATACAATTCCCTCATTGAAAACACATGGCGGACTATTCAATGAATTATTGTTCAAAAAGTAAAATTTTCAAAACTTTTTCCCGTTTTTTATATTGAAGCTCATACATAGGAAAATCTCCAATTCGAATTTTATAACACTCACTAAATAAGAAGTGAATCTAAAGTTGGTCCAAAAAGTTGGTCCAAAAAGCAATTTTCTCGAATATACAATTCCCTCATTGAAAACACATGGCGGACTATTCAATGAATTATTGTTCAAAAAGTAAAATTTTCAAAATTTTTTCCCGTTTTTTATATTGAAACTCATACATAGGAAAATCTCCAATTTGAATTTTATAACACTCACTAAATAAGAAGTGGGTCTAAAGTTGGTCCAAAAAGCAATTTTCTCGAATATACAATTCCCTCATTGAAAACACATGGCGGACTATTCAATGAATTATTGTTCAAAAAGTAAAATTTTCAAAAATTTTTCCCGTTTTTTATATTGAAGCTCATACATAGGAAAATCTCCAATTCGAATTTTATAACACTCACTAAATAAGAAGTGGGTCTAAAGTTGGTCCAAAAAGCAATTTTCTCGAATATACAATTCCCTCATTGAAAACACATGGCGGACTATTCAATGAATTATTGTTCAAAAAGTAAAATTTTCAAAATTTTTTCCCGTTTTTAATATTGAAGCTCATACATAGGAAAATCTCCAATTCTAATTTTATAACACTCACTAAATAAGAAGTGAATCTAAAGTTGGTCCAAAAAGCAATTTTCTCGAATATACAATTCCCTCATTGAAAACACATGGCTTACTATTCAATGAATTATTGTTCAAAAACAAAAATTTTCAAAATTTTTTCCCGTTTGTGATATGGAAGCTTATATATAGGAGAATCTCCAATTCCAATTTTATAACACTCACTAAATAAGAAGTGGGTCTAAAGGTGGTCCAAATAGTGCAATTTTCTCAAAAATTAAATTCCCCCATTAAAACCACATGGCGGACTGTTCAATGAATTATTGTTCAAAAACTAAAATTTTCAAATTTTTTTCCCGTGTGTGATATTGAAGCTTATATATAGGAGAACCTCTAATTCGAATTTTATAACACTCATTAAATAAGAAAATGTCTAAAGTTTGTCCAACTTGTGCAATTTTCTCAAAAGTAAAATTCCCCATTGAAATCACATGGCGGACTATTCAATGAATTATTGTTCAAAAAGTAAAATTTTCAAAATTTTTTCCCGTAGGCGATATTGAAGCTTATATATAGGAGTTCCTCTAATTCGAATTTTATAACACTCATTAAATAAGAAAGGGTCTAAAGTTGGTCCAAATTGTGCAATTTTCTCAAAAGTAAAATTCCCCCATTGAAAACACGTGGTGGACTGTTCAATGATTTATTGTTCAAAAAGTAAAATTTTCAAAATTTTTTCCCATGTGTGATATTGAAGCTTATATATAGCAGAATCTCTAATTCCAATTTTATAAAACTCACTAAATAAGAAGTGGGTCTAAAATTGGTCCGAAAATACAATTTTCTCAAAAATAAAATTCCCCCATTGAAAACACATGGCGGACTATTCATAGAATTATTGTTCAAAAAGTAAAATTTTCAAAATTTTTTCCCGTTTGCAATATTGAAGCTCATATATAGGAAAATCTCCAATTCGAATTTTATAATACTCACTAAATAAGGAATGGGTCTAAAGTTGGTCCCAAAAATTGCACTCTTAAAATATTTCGCTTTTAATTTTTCCAGTGTTAACCGTATGGAAAATTTGACATATCAAAATTTTCAAAATTTTACATTTTTTTTTGCAACTAGGATAACAGAAATCATCACGCGAATTGATTTCCACAATCAAATGGTCATTAAAATAAAATTTTACTTCTCAAAATTCAGTTATTGCCAAAAAAAGTCTTTATATCCCTTTGAATATACATTAAACTTGCCAATCCTTAGGCAATTTTCAAATTTTAACCTTAATTTGTAGCCTAGGATAGTAAAAGTCATCACCCGATTTTATTTTGATCATCAATATGCTTATAAAATGGTATTTTAGCACTCAAAATCGAACTAATGCAAATTAAAAAGACGGCTAGAAAACATTTTCTGAGCGCTTTCGTTTCAAAATTTCAACTTCTCATATAGCTATTCAAAAATAGTTTTTTTGGCCAAATTTGGAAATTTGTTTGATTTTTAAAGTGTTTTTGTATAAAAAAACACAATTTGGAACCATTAGATAGAAATGAAATTTTCCATTCAAATACACTCAAACCTGAAATATTTCAAGATTTTCGAAAAATTAAATTTTTGTTTTTTAGAATACTTTTTTTTAATTAATATTTGCCACAAGAAAGACTATAAAACATATATCCAACTCCAATTAGCAACTTGAAAGCATTTGAGCAATTTTCTCGAAAATACAATTCAACCATTGAAAACACATGGCGGACTTTTCAATGAATTATTGTTCAAAAAGTAAAATTTTCAAAACTTTTTCCCGTTTTTTATATTGAAGCTCATACGTAGGAAAATCTCCAATTCGAATTTTATAACACTCACTAAATAAGAAGTGGGTCTAAAGTTGGTCCAAAAAGCAATTTTCTCGAATATACAATTCCCTCATTGAAAACACATGGCGGACTATTCAATGAATTATTGTTCAAAAAGTAAAATTTTCAAAATTTTTTCCCGTTTTTTATATTGAAGCTCATACATAGGAAAATCTCCAATTTGAATTTTATAACATTCACTAAATAAGAAGTGGGTCTAAAGTTGTTCCAAAAAGTGCAATTTTCTCAAAAATAAAATTCCCCCATTGAAAACACATGGCGGACTATTCAATGAATTATTGTTCAAAAAGTAAAATTTTCAAAACTTTTTCCCGTTTTTTATATTGAAGCTCATACATAGGAAAATCTCCAATTCGAATTTTATAACACTCACTAAATAAGAAGTGGGTCTAAAGTTGGTCCAAAAAGCAATTTTCTAGAATATACAATTCCCTCATTGAAAACACATGGCGGACTATTCAATGAATTATTGTTCAAAAAGTAAAATTTTCAAAACTTTTTCCCGTTTTTTATATTGAAGCTCATACATAGGAAAATCTCCAATTCGAATTTTATAACACTCACTAAATAAGAAGTGAATCTAAAGTTGGTCCAAAAAGTTGGTCCAAAAAGCAATTTTCTCGAATATACAATTCCCTCATTGAAAACACATGGCGGACTATTCAATGAATTATTGTTCAAAAAGTAAAATTTTCAAAAATTTTTCCCGTTTTTTATATTGAAGCTCATACATAGGAAAATCTCCAATTTGAATTTTATAACATTCACTAAATAAGAAGTGGGTCTAAAGTTGTTCCAAAAAGTGCAATTTTCTTAAAAATAAAATTCCCCCATTGAAAACACATGCCGGACTCAATGAATTATTGTTCAAAAGTAAAATTTTCAAAATTTTTTCCCAATTGTGATATTGAAGCTTAGATATAGGAGAATCACTAATTCCAATATAATAACACTCACTAAATAGGAAGTGAGTCTAAAGTTGGTCCAAAAAGTGCAATTTTCTCAGAAGTAAAATTCCCCCATTGAAAACACATGGTGGACTATTCAATGAATTATTGTTCAAAAAGTAAAATTTTCAAAACTTTTTCCCGTTTTTTATATTGAAGCTCATACATAGGAAAATCTCCAATTCGAATTTTATAACACTCACTAAATAAGAAGTGGGACTAAAGTTGGTCCAAAAAGCAATTTTCTCGAATATACAATTCCCTCATTGAAAACACATGGCGGACTATTCAATGAATTATTGTTCAAAAAGTAAAATTTTCAAAACTTTTTCCCGTTTTTTATATAGAAGCTCATACATAGGAAAATCTCCAATTCGAATTTTATAACACTCACTAAATAAGAAGTGAATCTAAAGTTGGTCAAAAAAGTTGGTCCAAAAAGCAATTTTCTCGAATTTACAATTCCCTCATTGAAAACACATGGCGGACTATTCAATGAATTATTGTTCAAAAAGTAAAATTTTCAAAATTTTTTCCCGTTTTTTATATTGAAACTCATACATAGGAAAATCTCCAATTTGAATTTTATAACACTCACTAAATAAGAAGTGGGTCTAAAGTTGGTCCAAAAAGCAATTTTCTCGAATATACAATTCCCTCATTGAAAACACATGGCGGACTAATCAATGAATTATTGTTCAAAAAGTAAAATTTTCAAAATTTTTTCCCGTTTTTTATATTGAAGCTCATACATAGGAAAATCTCCAATTCGAATTTTATAACACTCACTAAATAAGAAGTGGGTCTAAAGTTGGTCCAAAAAGCAATTTTCTCGAATATACAATTCCCTCATTGAAAACACATGGCGGACTATTCAATGAATTATTGTTCAAAAAGTAAAATTTTCAAAATTTTTTCCCGTTTTTAATATTGAAGCTCATACATAGGAAAATCTCCAATTCTAATTTTATAACACTCACTAAATAAGAAGTGAATCTAAAGTTGGTCCAAAAAGCAATTTTCTCGAATATACAATTCCCTCATTGAAAACACATGGCTTACTATTCAATGAATTATTGTTCAAAAACAAAAATTTTCAAAATTTTTTCCCGTTTGTGATATGGAAGCTTATATATAGGAGAATCTCCAATTCCAATTTTATAACACTCACTAAATAAGAAGTGGGTCTAAAGGTGGTCCAAATAGTGCAATTTTCTCAAAAATTAAATTCCCCCATTAAAACCACATGGCGGACTGTTCAATGAATTATTGTTCAAAAACTAAAATTTTCAAATTTTTTTCCCGTGTGTGATATTGAAGCTTATATATAGGAGAACCTCTAATTCGAATTTTATAACACTCATTAAATAAGAAAATGTCTAAAGTTTGTCCAACTTGTGCAATTTTCTCAAAAGTAAAATTCCCCATTGAAATCACATGGCGGACTATTCAATGAATTATTGTTCAAAAAGTAAAATTTTCAAATTTTTTTCCCGTAGGCGATATTGAAGCTTATATATAGGAGTTCCTCTAATTCGAATTTTATAACACTCATTAAATAAGAAAGGGTCTAAAGTTGGTCCAATTTGTGCAATTTTCTCAAAAGTAAAATTCCCCCATTGAAAACACGTGGTGGACTGTTCAATGATTTATTGTTCAAAAAGTAAAATTTTCAAAATTTTTTCCCATGTGTGATATTGAAGCTTATATATAGCAGAATCTCTAATTCCAATTTTATAAAACTCACTAAATAAGAAGTGGGTCTAAAATTGGTCCGAAAATACAATTTTCTCAAAAATAAAATTCCCCCATTGAAAACACATGGCGGACTATTCATAGAATTATTGTTCAAGAAGTAAAATTTTCAAAATTTTTTCCCGTTTGCAATATTGAAGCTTATATATAGGAAAATCTCCAATTCGAATTTTATAATACTCACTAAATAAGGAATGGGTCTAAAGTTGGTCCCAAAAATTGCACTCTTAAAATATTTCGCTTTTAATTTTTCCAGTGTTAACCGTATGGAAAATTTGACATATCAAAATTTTCAAAATTTTACATTTTTTTTGCAACTAGGATAACAGAAATCATCACGCGAATTGATTTCCACAATCAAATGGTCATTAAAATAAAATTTTACTTCTCAAAATTCAGTTATTGCCAAAAAAAGTCTTTATATCCCTTTGAATATACATTAAACTTGCCAATCCTTAGGCAATTTTCAAATTTTAACCTTAATTTGTAGCCTAGGATAGTAAAAGTCATCACCCGATTTTATTTTGATCATCAATATGCTTATAAAATGGTATTTTAGCACTCAAAATCGAACTAATGCAAATTAAAAAGACGGCTAGAAAACATTTTCTGAGCGCTTTCGTTTCAAAATTTCAACTTCTCATATAGCTATTCAAAAATAGTTTTTTTGGCCAAATTTGGAAATTTGTTTGATTTTTAAAGTGTTTTTGTATAAAAAAACACAATTTGGAACCATTAGATAGAAATGAAATTTTCCATTCAAATACACTCAAACCTGAAATATTTCAAGATTTTCGAAAAATTAAATTTTTGTTTTTTAGAATACTTTTTTTTAATTAATATTTGCCACAAGAAAGACTATAAAACATATATCCAACTCCAATTATTTATTTGAAAGCATTTGAGCAATTTTCTCGAAAATACAATTCAACCATTGAAAACACATGGCGGACTTTTCAATGAATTATTGTTCAAAAAGTAAAATTTTCAAAACTTTTTCCCGTTTTTTATATTGAAGCTCATACATAGGAAAATCTCCAATTCGAATTTTATAACACTCACTAAATAAGAAGTGGGTCTAAAGTTGGTCCAAAAAGCAATTTTCTCGAATATACAATTCCCTCATTGAAAACACATGGCGGACTATTCAATGAATTATTGTTCAAAAAGTAAAATTTTCAAAATTTTTTCCCGTTTCTTATATTGAAGCTCATACATAGGAAAATCTCCAATTTGAATTTTATAACATTCACTAAATAAGAAGTGGGTCTAAAGTTGTTCCAAAAAGTGCAATTTTCTTAAAAATAAAATTCCCCCATTGAACACACATGCCGGACTCAATGAATTATTGTTCAAAAGTAAAATTTTCAAAATTTTTTCCCAATTGTGATATTGAAGCTTAGATATAGGAGAATCACTAATTCCAATATAATAACACTCACTAAATAGGAAGTGAGTCTAAAGTTGGTCCAAAAAGTGCAATTTTCTCAGAAGTAAAATTCCCCCATTGAAAACACATGGTGGACTATTCAATGAATTATTGTTCAAAAAGTAAAATTTTCAAAACTTTTTCCCGTTTTTTATATTGAAGCTCATACATAGGAAAATCTCCAATTCGATTTTATAACACTCACTAAATAAGAAGTGGGTCTAAAGTTGGTCCAAAAAGCAATTTTCTCGAATATACAATTCCCTCATTGAAAACACATGGCGGACTATTCAATGAATTATTGTTCAAAAAGTAAAATTTTCAAAACTTTTTCCCGTTTTTTATATCGAAGCTCATACATAGGAAAATCTCCAATTCGAATTTTATAACACTCACTAAATAAGAAGTGAATCTAAAGTTGGTCCAAAAAGTTTGTCCAAAAAGCAATTTTCTCGAATATACAATTCCCTCATTGAAAACACATGGTTTACTATTCAATGAATTATTGTTCAAAAACAAAAATTTTCAAAATTTTTTCCCGTTTGTGATATGGAAGCTTATATATAGGAGAATCTCCAATTCCAATTTTATAACACTCACTAAATAAGAAGTGGGTCTAAAGGTGGTCCAAATAGTGAAATTTTCTCAAAAATTAAATTCCCCCATTAAAAACACATGGCGGACTGTTCAATGAATTATTGTTCAAAAACTAAAATTTTCAAATTTTTTTCCCGTGTGTGATATTGAAGCTTATATATAGGAGAACCTCTAATTCGAATTTTATAACACTCATTAAATAAGAAAATGTCTAAAGTTTGTCCAACTTGTGCAATTTTCTCAAAAGTAAAATTCCCCATTGAAATCACATGGCGGACTATTCAATGAATTATTGTTCAAAAAGTAAAATTTTCAAAATTTTTTCCCGTAGGCGATATTGAAGCTTATATATAGGAGTTCCTCTAATTCGAATTTTATAACACTCATTAAATAAGAAAGGGTCTAAAGTTGGTCCAAATTGTGCAATTTTCTCAAAAGTAAAATTCCCCCATTGAAAACACGTGGTGGACTGTTCAATGATTTATTGTTCAAAAAGTAAAATTTTCAAAATTTTTTTCCATGTGTGATATTGAAGCTTATATATAGCAGAATCTCTAATTCCAATTTTATAAAACTCACTAAATAAGAAGTGGGTCTAAAATTGGTCCGAAAATACAATTTTCTCAAAAATAAAATTCCCCCATTGAAAACACATGGCGGACTATTCATAGAATTATTGTTCAAAAAGTAAAATTTTCAAAATTTTTTCCCGTTTGCAATATTGAAGCTCATATATAGGAAAATCTCCAATTCGAATTTTATAATACTCACTAAATAAGGAATGGGTCTAAAGTTGGTCCCAAAAATTGCACTCTTAAAATATTTCGCTTTTAATTTTTCCAGTGTTAACCGTATGGAAAATTTGACATATCAAAATTTTCAAAATTTTACATTTTTTTTTGCAACTAGGATAACAGAAATCATCACGCGAATTGATTTCCACAATCAAATGGTCATTAAAATAAAATTTTACTTCTCAAAATTCAGTTATTGCCAAAAAAAGTCTTTATATCCCTTTGAATATACATTAAACTTGCCAATCCTTAGGCAATTTTCAAATTTTAACCTTAATTTGTAGCCTAGGATAGTAAAAGTCATCACCCGATTTTATTTTGATCATCAATATGCTTATAAAATGGTATTTTAGCACTCAAAATCGAACTAATGCAAATTAAAAAGACGGCTAGAAAACATTTTCTGAGCGCTTTCGTTTCAAAATTTCAACTTCTCATATAGCTATTCAAAAATAGTTTTTTTGGCCAAATTTGGAAATTTGTTTGATTTTTAAAGTGTTTTTGTATAAAAAAACACAATTTGGAACCATTAGATAGAAATGAAATTTTCCATTCAAATACACTCGAACCTGAAATATTTCAAGATTTTCGAAAAATTAAATTTTTGTTTTTTAGAATACTTTTTTTTAATTAATATTTGCCACAAGAAAGACTATAAAACATATATCCAACTCCAATTAGCAATTTGAAAGCATTTGAGCAATTTTCTCGAAAATACAATTCAACCATTGAAAACACATGGCGGACTTTTCAATGAATTATTGTTCAAAAAGTAAAATTTTCAAAACTTTTTCCCGTTTTTTATATTGAAGCTCATACATAGGAAAATCTCCAATTCGAATTTTATAACACTCACTAAATAAGAAGTGGGTCTAAAGTTGGTCCAAAAAGCAATTTTCTCGAATATACAATTCCCTCATTGAAAACACATGGCGGACTATTCAATGAATTATTGTTCAAAAAGTAAAATTTTCAAAATTTTTTCCCGTTTTTTATATTGAAGCTCATACATAGGAAAATCTCCAATTTGAATTTTATAACATTCACTAAATAAGAAGTGGGTCTAAAGTTGTTCCAAAAAGTGCAATTTTCTTAAAAATAAAATTCCCCCATTGAAAACACATGCCGGACTCAATGAATTATTGTTCAAAAGTAAAATTTTCAAAATTTTTTCCCAATTGTGATATTGAAGCTTAGATATAGGAGAATCACTAATTCCAATATAATAACACTCACTAAATAGGAAGTGAGTCTAAAGTTGGTCCAAAAAGTGCAATTTTCTCAGAAGTAAAATTCCCCCATTGAAAACACATGGTGGACTATTCAATGAATTATTGTTCAAAAAGTAAAATTTTCAAAACTTTTTCCCGTTTTTTATATTGAAGCTCATACATAGGAAAATCTCCAATTCGAATTTTATAACACTCACTAAATAAGAAGTGGGTCTAAAGTTGGTCCAAAAAGCAATTTTCTCGAATATACAATTCCCTCATTGAAAACACATGGCGGACTATTCAATGAATTATTGTTCAAAAAGTAAAATTTTCAAAATTTTTTCCCGTTTTTTATATTGAAACTCATACATAGGAAAATCTCCAATTTGAATTTTATAACACTCACTAAATAAGAAGTGGGTCTAAAGTTGGTCCAAAAAGCAATTTTCTCGAATATACAATTCCCTCATTGAAAACACATGGCGGACTATTCAATGAATTATTGTTCAAAAAGTAAAATTTTCAAAAAATTTTCCCGTTTTTTATATTGAAGCTCATACGTAGGAAAATCTCCAATTCGAATTTTATAACACTCACTAAATAAGAAGTGGGTCTAAAGTTGGTCCAAAAAGCAATTTTCTCGAATATACAATTCCCTCATTGAAAACACATGGCGGACTATTCAATGAATTATTGTTCAAAAAGTAAAATTTTCAAAATTTTTTCCCGTTTTTAATATTGAAGCTCATACATAGGAAAATCTCCAATTCTAATTTTATAACACTCACTAAATAAGAAGTGAATCTAAAGTTGGTCCAAAAAGCAATTTTCTCGAATATACAATTCCCTCATTGAAAACACATGGCGGACTATTCAATGAATTATTGTTCAAAAAGTAAAATTTTCAAAACTTTTTCCCGTTTTTTATATTGAAGCTCATACATAGGAAAATCTCCAATTCTAATTTTATAACACTCACTAAATAAGAAGTGAATCTAAAGTTGGTCCAAAAAGCAATTTTCTCGAATATACAATTCCCTCATTGAAAACACATGGTTTACTATTCAATGAATTATTGTTCAAAAACAAAAATTTTCAAAATTTTTTCCCGTTTGTGATATGGAAGCTTATATATAGGAGAATCTCCAATTCCAATTTTATAACACTCACTAAATAAGAAGTGGGTCTAAAGGTGGTCCAAATAGTGAAATTTTCTCAAAAATTAAATTCCCCCATTAAAAACACATGGCGGACTGTTCAATGAATTATTGTTCAAAAACTAAAATTTTCAAATTTTTTTCCCGTGTGTGATATTGAAGCTTATATATAGGAGAACCTCTAATTCGAATTTTATAACACTCATTAAATAAGAAAATGTCTAAAGTTTGTCCAACTTGTGCAATTTTCTCAAAAGTAAAATTCCCCATTGAAATCACATGGCGGACTATTCAATGAATTATTGTTCAAAAAGTAAAATTTTCAAAATTTTTTCCCGTAGGCGATATTGAAGCTTATATATAGGAGTTCCTCTAATTCGAATTTTATAACACTCATTAAATAAGAAAGGGTCTAAAGTTGGTCCAAATTGTGCAATTTTCTCAAAAGTAAAATTCCCCCATTGAAAACACGTGGTGGACTGTTCAATGATTTATTGTTCAAAAAGTAAAATTTTCAAAATTTTTTCCCATGTGTGATATTGAAGCTTATATATAGCAGAATCTCTAATTCCAATTTTATAAAACTCACTAAATAAGAAGTGGGTCTAAAATTGGTCCGAAAATACAATTTTCTCAAAAATAAAATTCCCCCATTGAAAACACATGGCGGACTATTCATAGAATTATTGTTCAAAAAGTAAAATTTTCAAAATTTTTTCCCGTTTGCAATATTGAAGCTCATATATAGGAAAATCTCCAATTCGAATTTTATAATACTCACTAAATAAGGAATGGGTCTAAAGTTGGTCCCAAAAATTGCACTCTTAAAATATTTCGCTTTTAATTTTTCCAGTGTTAACCGTATGGAAAATTTGACATATCAAAATTTTCAAAATTTTACATTTTTTTTTGCAACTAGGATAACAGAAATCATCACGCGAATTGATTTCCACAATCAAATGGTCATTAAAATAAAATTTTACTTCTCAAAATTCAGTTATTGCCAAAAAAAGTCTTTATATCCCTTTGAATATACATTAAACTTGCCAATCCTTAGGCAATTTTCAAATTTTAACCTTAATTTGTAGCCTAGGATAGTAAAAGTCATCACCCGATTTTATTTTGATCATCAATATGCTTATAAAATGGTATTTTAGCACTCAAAATCGAACTAATGCAAATTAAAAAGACGGCTAGAAAACATTTTCTGAGCGCTTTCGTTTCAAAATTTCAACTTCTCATATAGCTATTCAAAAATAGTTTTTTTGGCCAAATTTGGAAATTTGTTTGATTTTTAAAGTGTTTTTGTATAAAAAAACACAATTTGGAACCATTAGATAGAAATGAAATTTTCCATTCAAATACACTCGAACCTGAAATATTTCAAGATTTTCGAAAAATTAAATTTTTGTTTTTTAGAATACTTTTTTTTAATTAATATTTGCCACAAGAAAGACTATAAAACATATATCCAACTCCAATTAGCAATTTGAAAGCATTTGAGCAATTTTCTCGAAAATACAATTCAACCATTGAAAACACATGGCGGACTTTTCAATGAATTATTGTTCAAAAAGTAAAATTTTCAAAACTTTTTCCCGTTTTTTATATTGAAGCTCATACATAGGAAAATCTCCAATTCGAATTTTATAACACTCACTAAATAAGAAGTGGGTCTAAAGTTGGTCCAAAAAGCAATTTTCTCGAATATACAATTCCCTCATTGAAAACACATGGCGGACTATTCAATGAATTATTGTTCAAAAAGTAAAATTTTCAAAATTTTTTCCCGTTTTTTATATTGAAGCTCATACATAGGAAAATCTCCAATTTGAATTTTATAACATTCACTAAATAAGAAGTGGGTCTAAAGTTGTTCCAAAAAGTGCAATTTTCTTAAAAATAAAATTCCCCCATTGAAAACACATGCCGGACTCAATGAATTATTGTTCAAAAGTAAAATTTTCAAAATTTTTTCCCAATTGTGATATTGAAGCTTAGATATAGGAGAATCACTAATTCCAATATAATAACACTCACTAAATAGGAAGTGAGTCTAAAGTTGGTCCAAAAAGTGCAATTTTCTCAGAAGTAAAATTCCCCCATTGAAAACACATGGTGGATTATTCAATGAATTATTGTTCAAAAAGTAAAATTTTCAAAACTTTTTCCCGTTTTTTATATTGAAGCTCATACATAGGAAAATCTCCAATTCGAATTTTATAACACTCACTAAATAAGAAGTGGGTCTAAAGTTGGTCCAAAAAGCAATTTTCTCGAATATACAATTCCCTCATTGAAAACACATGGCGGACTATTCAATGAATTATTGTTCAAAAAGTAAAATTTTCAAAACTTTTTCCCGTTTTTTATATTGAAGCTCATACATAGGAAAATCTCCAATTCGAATTTTATAACACTCACTAAATAAGAAGTGAATCTAAAGTTGGTCCAAAAAGTTGGTCCAAAAAGCAATTTTCTCGAATATACAATTCCCTCATTGAAAACACATGGCGGACTATTCAATGAATTATTGTTCAAAAAGTAAAATTTTCAAAATTTTTTCCCGTTTTTTATATTGAAGCTCATACATAGGAAAATCTCCAATTCTAATTTTAAAACACTCACTAAATAAGAAGTGAATCTAAAGTTGGTCCAAAAAGCAATTTTCTCGAATATACAATTCCCTCATTGAAAACACATGGCGGACTATTCAATGAATTATTGTTCAAAAAGTAAAATTTTCAAAACTTTTTCCCGTTTTTTATATTGAAGCTCATACATAGGAAAATCTCCAATTCTAATTTTATAACACTCACTAAATAAGAAGTGAATCTAAAGTTGGTCCAAAAAGCAATTTTCTCGAATATACAATTCCCTCATTGAAAACACATGGTTTACTATTCAATGAATTATTGTTCAAAAACAAAAATTTTCAAAATTTTTTCCCGTTTGTGATATGGAAGCTTATATATAGGAGAATCTCCAATTCCAATTTTATAACACTCACTAAATAAGAAGTGGGTCTAAAGGTGGTCCAAATAGTGCAATTTTCTCAAAAATTAAATTCCCCCATTAAAAACACATGGCGGACTGTTCAATGAATTATTGTTCAAAAACTAAAATTTTCAAATTTTTTTCCCGTGTGTGATATTGAAGCTTATATATAGGAGAACCTCTAATTCGAATTTTATAACACTCATTAAATAAGAAAATGTCTAAAGTTTGTCCAACTTGTGCAATTTTCTCAAAAGTAAAATTCCCCATTGAAATCACATGGCGGACTATTCAATGAATTATTGTTCAAAAAGTAAAATTTTCAAAATTTTTTCCCGTAGGCGATATTGAAGCTTATATATAGGAGTTCCTCTAATTCGAATTTTATAACACTCATTAAATAAGAAAGGGTCTAAAGTTGGTCCAAATTGTGCAATTTTCTCAAAAGTAAAATTCCCCCATTGAAAACACGTGGTGGACTGTTCAATGATTTATTGTTCAAAAAGTAAAATTTTCAAAATTTTTTCCCATGTGTGATATTGAAGCTTATATATAGCAGAATCTCTAATTCCAATTTTATAAAACTCACTAAATAAGAAGTGGGTCTAAAATTGGTCCGAAAATACAATTTTCTCAAAAATAAAATTCCCCCATTGAAAACACATGGCGGACTATTCATAGAATTATTGTTCAAAAAGTAAAATTTTCAAAATTTTTTCCCGTTTGCAATATTGAAGCTCATATATAGGAAAATCTCCAATTCGAATTTTATAATACTCACTAAATAAGGAATGGGTCTAAAGTTGGTCCCAAAAATTGCACTCTTAAAATATTTCGCTTTTAATTTTTCCAGTGTTAACCGTATGGAAAATTTGACATATCAAAATTTTCAAAATTTTACATTTTTTTTTGCAACTAGGATAACAGAAATCATCACGCGAATTGATTTCCACAATCAAATGGTCATTAAAATAAAATTTTACTTCTCAAAATTCAGTTATTGCCAAAAAAAGTCTTTATATCCCTTTGAATATACATTAAACTTGCCAATCCTTAGGCAATTTTCAAATTTTAACCTTAATTTGTAGCCTAGGATAGTAAAAGTCATCACCCGATTTTATTTTGATCATCAATATGCTTATAAAATGGTATTTTAGCACTCAAAATCGAACTAATGCAAATTAAAAAGACGGCTAGAAAACATTTTCTGAGCGCTTTCGTTTCAAAATTTCAACTTCTCATATAGCTATTCAAAAATAGTTTTTTTGGCCAAATTTGGAAATTTGTTTGATTTTTAAAGTGTTTTTGTATAAAAAAACACAATTTGGAACCATTAGATAGAAATGAAATTTTCCATTCAAATACACTCGAACCTGAAATATTTCAAGATTTTCGAAAAATTAAATTTTTGTTTTTTAGAATACTTTTTTTAATTAATATTTGCCACAAGAAAGACTATAAAACATATATCCAACTCCAATTAGCAATTTGAAAGCATTTGAGCAATTTTCTCGAAAATACAATTCAACCATTGAAAAAGTGCAATTTTCTCAAAAATAAAATTCCCCCAATGAAAACACATGGCGGACTATTCAATGAATTATTGTTCAAAAAGTAAAATTTTCAAAACTTTTTCCCGTTTTTTATATTGAAGCTCATACATAGGAAAATCTCCAATTCGAATTTTATAACACTCACTAAATAAGAAGTGGGTCTAAAGTTGGTCCAAAAAGCAATTTTCTAGAATATACAATTCCCTCATTGAAAACACATGGCGGACTATTCAATGAATTATTGTTCAAAAAGTAAAATTTTCAAAACTTTTTCCCGTTTTTTATATTGAAGCTCATACATAGGAAAATCTCCAATTCGAATTTTATAACACTCACTAAATAAGAAGTGAATCTAAAGTTGGTCCAAAAAGTTGGTCCAAAAAGCAATTTTCTCGAATATACAATTCCCTCATTGAAAACACATGGCGGACTATTCAATGAATTATTGTTCAAAAAGTAAAATTTTCAAAATTTTTTCCCGTTTTTTATATTGAAACTCATACATAGGAAAATCTCCAATTTGAATTTTATAACACTCACTAAATAAGAAGTGGGTCTAAAGTTGGTCCAAAAAGCAATTTTCTCGAATATACAATTCCCTCATTGAAAACACATGGCGGACTATTCAATGAATTATTGTTCAAAAAGTAAAATTTTCAAAAATTTTTCCCGTTTTTTATATTGAAGCTCATACATAGGAATTTCTAGAATATACAATTCCCTCATTGAAAACACATGGCGGACTATTCAATGAATTATTGTTCAAAAAGTAAAATTTTCAAAATTTTTTCCCGTTTTTTATATTGAAGCTCATACATACGAAAATCTCCAATTTGAATTTTATAACATTCACTAAATAAGAAGTGGGTCTAAAGTTGTTCCAAAAAGTGCAATTTTCTCAAAAATAAAATTCCCCCAATGAAAACACATGGCGGACTATTCAATGAATTATTGTTCAAAAAGTAAAATTTTCAAAACTTTTTCCCGTTTTTTATATTGAAGCTCATACATAGGAAAATCTCCAATTCGAATTTTATAACACTCACTAAATAAGAAGTGGGTCTAAAGTTGGTCCAAAAAGCAATTTTCTAGAATATACAATTCCCTCATTGAAAACACATGGCGGACTATTCAATGAATTATTGTTCAAAAAGTAAAATTTTCAAAACTTTTTCCCGTTTTTTATATTGAAGCTCATACATAGGAAAATCTCCAATTCGAATTTTATAACACTCACTAAATAAGAAGTGAATCTAAAGTTGGTCCAAAAAGTTGGTCCAAAAAGCAATTTTCTCGAATATACAATTCCCTCATTGAAAACACATGGCGGACAATTCAATGAATTATTGTTCAAAAAGTAAAATTTTCAAAATTTTTTCCCGTTTTTTATATTGAAACTCATACATAGGAAAATCTCCAATTCTAATTTTATAACACTCACTAAATAAGAAGTGAATCTAAAGTTGGTCCAAAAAGCAATTTTCTCGAATATACAATTCCCTCATTGAAAACACATGGCGGACTATTCAATGAATTATTGTTCAAAAAGTAAAATTTTCAAAACTTTTTCCCGTTTTTTATATTGAAGCTCATACATAGGAAAATCTCCAATTCTAATTTTATAACACTCACTAAATAAGAAGTGAATCTAAAGTTGGTCCAAAAAGCAATTTTCTCGAATATACAATTCCCTCATTGAAAACACATGGTTTACTATTCAATGAATTATTGTTCAAAAACAAAAATTTTCAAAATTTTTTCCCGTTTGTGATATGGAAGCTTATATATAGGAGAATCTCCAATTCCAATTTTATAACACTCACTAAATAAGAAGTGGGTCTAAAGGTGGTCCAAATAGTGCAATTTTCTCAAAAATTAAATTCCCCCATTAAAAACACATGGCGGACTGTTCAATGAATTATTGTTCAAAAACTAAAATTTTCAAATTTTTTTCCCGTGTGTGATATTGAAGCTTATATATAGGAGAACCTCTAATTCGAATTTTATAACACTCATTAAATAAGAAAATGTCTAAAGTTTGTCCAACTTGTGCAATTTTCTCAAAAGTAAAATTCCCCATTGAAATCACATGGCGGACTATTCAATGAATTATTGTTCAAAAAGTAAAATTTTCAAAATTTTTTCCCGTAGGCGATATTGAAGCTTATATATAGGAGTTCCTCTAATTCGAATTTTATAACACTCATTAAATAAGAAAGGGTCTAAAGTTGGTCCAAATTGTGCAATTTTCTCAAAAGTAAAATTCCCCCATTGAAAACACGTGGTGGACTGTTCAATGATTTATTGTTCAAAAAGTAAAATTTTCAAAATTTTTTCCCATGTGTGATATTGAAGCTTATATATAGCAGAATCTCTAATTCCAATTTTATAAAACTCACTAAATAAGAAGTGGGTCTAAAATTGGTCCGAAAATACAATTTTCTCAAAAATAAAATTCCCCCATTGAAAACACATGGCGGACTATTCATAGAATTATTGTTCAAAAAGTAAAATTTTCAAAATTTTTTCCCGTTTGCAATATTGAAGCTCATATATAGGAAAATCTCCAATTCGAATTTTATAATACTCACTAAATAAGGAATGGGTCTAAAGTTGGTCCCAAAAATTGCACTCTTAAAATATTTCGCTTTTAATTTTTCCAGTGTTAACCGTATGGAAAATTTGACATATCAAAATTTTCAAAATTTTACATTTTTTTTTGCAACTAGGATAACAGAAATCATCACGCGAATTGATTTCCACAATCAAATGGTCATTAAAATAAAATTTTACTTCTCAAAATTCAGTTATTGCCAAAAAAAGTCTTTATATCCCTTTGAATATACATTAAACTTGCCAATCCTTAGGCAATTTTCAAATTTTAACCTTAATTTGTAGCCTAGGATAGTAAAAGTCATCACCCGATTTTATTTTGATCATCAATATGCTTATAAAATGGTATTTTAGCACTCAAAATCGAACTAATGCAAATTAAAAAGACGGCTAGAAAACATTTTCTGAGCGCTTTCGTTTCAAAATTTCAACTTCTCATATAGCTATTCAAAAATAGTTTTTTTGGCCAAATTTGGAAATTTGTTTGATTTTTAAAGTGTTTTTGTATAAAAAAACACAATTTGGAACCATTAGATAGAAATGAAATTTTCCATTCAAATACACTCGAACCTGAAATATTTCAAGATTTTCGAAAAATTAAATTTTTGTTTTTTAGAATACTTTTTTTAATTAATATTTGCCACAAGAAAGACTATAAAACATATATCCAACTCCAATTAGCAATTTGAAAGCATTTGAGCAATTTTCTCGAAAATACAATTCAACCATTGAAAAAGTGCAATTTTCTCAAAAATAAAATTCCCCCAATGAAAACACATGGCGGACTATTCAATGAATTATTGTTCAAAAAGTAAAATTTTCAAAACTTTTTCCCGTTTTTTATATTGAAGCTCATACATAGGAAAATCTCCAATTCGAATTTTATAACACTCACTAAATAAGAAGTGGGTCTAAAGTTGGTCCAAAAAGCAATTTTCTAGAATATACAATTCCCTCATTGAAAACACATGGCGGACTATTCAATGAATTATTGTTCAAAAAGTAAAATTTTCAAAACTTTTTCCCGTTTTTTATATTGAAGCTCATACATAGGAAAATCTCCAATTCGAATTTTATAACACTCACTAAATAAGAAGTGAATCTAAAGTTGGTCCAAAAAGTTGGTCCAAAAAGCAATTTTCTCGAATATACAATTCCCTCATTGAAAACACATGGCGGACTATTCAATGAATTATTGTTCAAAAAGTAAAATTTTCAAAATTTTTTCCCGTTTTTTATATTGAAACTCATACATAGGAAAATCTCCAATTTGAATTTTATAACACTCACTAAATAAGAAGTGGGTCTAAAGTTGGTCCAAAAAGCAATTTTCTCGAATATACAATTCCCTCATTGAAAACACATGGCGGACTATTCAATGAATTATTGTTCAAAAAGTAAAATTTTCAAAAATTTTTCCCGTTTTTTATATTGAAGCTCATACATAGGAATTTCTAGAATATACAATTCCCTCATTGAAAACACATGGCGGACTATTCAATGAATTATTGTTCAAAAAGTAAAATTTTCAAAATTTTTTCCCGTTTTTTATATTGAAGCTCATACATACGAAAATCTCCAATTTGAATTTTATAACATTCACTAAATAAAAAGTGGGTCTAAAGTTGTTCCAAAAAGTGCAATTTTCTCAAAAATAAAATTCCCCCAATGAAAACACATGGCGGACTATTCAATGAATTATTGTTCAAAAAGTAAAATTTTCAAAACTTTTTCCCGTTTTTTATATTGAAGCTCATACATAGGAAAATCTCCAATTCGAATTTTATAACACTCACTAAATAAGAAGTGGGTCTAAAGTTGGTCCAAAAAGCAATTTTCTAGAATATACAATTCCCTCATTGAAAACACATGGCGGACTATTCAATGAATTATTGTTCAAAAAGTAAAATTTTCAAAACTTTTTCCCGTTTTTTATATTGAAGCTCATACATAGGAAAATCTCCAATTCGAATTTTATAACACTCACTAAATAAGAAGTGAATCTAAAGTTGGTCCAAAAAGTTGGTCCAAAAAGCAATTTTCTCGAATATACAATTCCCTCATTGAAAACACATGGCGGACTATTCAATGAATTATTGTTCAAAAAGTAAAATTTTCAAAAATTTTTCCCGTTTTTTATATTGAAGCTCATACATAGGAAAATCTCCAATTCGAATTTTATAACACTCACTAAATAAGAAGTGGGTCTAAAGTTGGTCCAAAAAGCAATTTTCTCGAATATACAATTCCCTCATTGAAAACACATGGCGGACTATTCAATGAATTATTGTTCAAAAAGTAAAATTTTCAAAATTTTTTCCCGTTTTTAATATTGAAGCTCATACATAGGAAAATCTCCAATTCTAATTTTATAACACTCACTAAATAAGAAGTGAATCTAAAGTTGGTCCAAAAAGCAATTTTCTCGAATATACAATTCCCTCATTGAAAACACATGGCTTACTATTCAATGAATTATTGTTCAAAAACAAAAATTTTCAAAATTTTTTCCCGTTTGTGATATGGAAGCTTATATATAGGAGAATCTCCAATTCCAATTTTATAACACTCACTAAATAAGAAGTGGGTCTAAAGGTGGTCCAAATAGTGCAATTTTCTCAAAAATTAAATTCCCCCATTAAAACCACATGGCGGACTGTTCAATGAATTATTGTTCAAAAACTAAAATTTTCAAATTTTTTTCCCATGTGTGATATTGAAGCTTATATATAGCAGAATCTCTAATTTCAATTTTATAAAACTCACTAAATAAGAAGTGGGTCTAAAATTGGTCCGAAAATACAATTTTCTCAAAAATAAAATTCCCCCATTGAAAACACATGGCGGACTATTCATAGAATTATTGTTCAAAAAGTAAAATTTTCAAAAATTTTTCCCGTTTGCAATATTGAAGCTCATATATAGGAAAATCTCCAATTCGAATTTTATAATACTCACTAAATAAGGAATGGGTCTAAAGTTGGTCCCAAAAATTGCACTCTTAAAATATTTCGCTTTTAATTTTTCCAGTGTTAACCGTATGGAAAATTTGACATATCAAAATTTTCAAAATTTTACATTTTTTTTGCAACTAGGATAACAGAAATCATCACGCGAATTGATTTCCACAATCAAATGGTCATTAAAATAAAATTTTACTTCTCAAAATTCAGTTATTGCCAAAAAAAGTCTTTATATCCCTTTGAATATACATTAAACTTGCCAATCCTTAGGCAATTTTCAAATTTTAACCTTAATTTGTAGCCTAGGATAGTAAAAGTCATCACCCGATTTTATTTTGATCATCAATATGCTTATAAAATGGTATTTTAGCACTCAAAATCGAACTAATGCAAATTAAAAAGACGGCTAGAAAACATTTTCTGAGCGCTTTCGTTTCAAAATTTCAACTTCTCATATAGCTATTCAAAAATAGTTTTTTTGGCCAAATTTGGAAATTTGTTTGATTTTTAAAGTGTTTTTGTATAAAAAAACACAATTTGGAACCATTAGATAGAAATGAAATTTTCCATTCAAATACACTCAAACCTGAAATATTTCAAGATTTTCGAAAAATTAAATTTTTGTTTTTTAGAATACTTTTTTTTAATTAATATTTGCCACAAGAAAGACTATAAAACATATATCCAACTCCAATTAGCAATTTGAAAGCATTTGAGCAATTTTCTCGAAAATACAATTCAACCATTGAAAACACATGGCGGACTTTTCAATGAATTATTGTTCAAAAAGTAAAATTTTCAAAACTTTTTCCCGTTTTTTATATTGAAGCTCATACATAGGAAAATCTCCAATTCGAATTTTATAACACTCACTAAATAAGAAGTGGGTCTAAAGTTGGTCCAAAAAGCAATTTTCTCGAATATACAATTCCCTCATTGAAAACACATGGCGGACTATTCAATGAATTATTGTTCAAAAAGTAAAATTTTAAAAATTTTTTCCCGTTTTTTATATTGAAGCTCATACATAGGAAAATCTCCAATTTGAATTTTATAACATTCACTAAATAAGAAGTGGGTCTAAAGTTGTTCCAAAAAGTGCAATTTTCTTAAAAATAAAATTCCCCCATTGAAAACACATGCCGGACTCAATGAATTATTGTTCAAAAGTAAAATTTTCAAAATTTTTTCCCAATTGTGATATTGAAGCTTAGATATAGGAGAATCACTAATTCCAATATAATAACACTCACTAAATAGGAAGTGAGTCTAAAGTTGGTCCAAAAAGTGCAATTTTCTCAGAAGTAAAATTCCCCCATTGAAAACACATGGTGGACTATTCAATGAATTATTGTTCAAAAAGTAAAATTTTCAAAACTTTTTCCCGTTTTTTATATTGAAGCTCATACATAGGAAAATCTCCAATTCGAATTTTATAACACTCACTAAATAAGAAGTGGGTCTAAAGTTGGTCCAAAAAGCAATTTTCTCGAATATACAATTCCCTCATTGAAAACACATGGCGGACTATTCAATGAATTATTGTTCAAAAAGTAAAATTTTCAAAACTTTTTCCCGTTTTTTATATTGAAGCTCATACATAGGAAAATCTCCAATTCGAATTTTATAACACTCACTAAATAAGAAGTGAATCTAAAGTTGGTCCAAAAAGTTTGTCCAAAAAGCAATTTTCTCGAATATACAATTCCCTCATTGAAAACACATGGCGGACTATTCAATGAATTATTGTTCAAAAAGTAAAATTTTCAAAATTTTTTCCCGTTTTTTATATTGAAACTCATACATAGGAAAATCTCCAATTTGAATTTTATAACACTCACTAAATAAGAAGTGGGTCTAAAGTTGGTCCAAAAAGCAATTTTCTCGAATATACAATTCCCTCATTGAAAACACATGGCGGACTATTCAATGAATTATTGTTCAAAAAGTAAAATTTTCAAAAATTTTTCCCGTTTTTTATATTGAAGCTCATACATAGGAAAATCTCCAATTCGAATTTTATAACACTCACTAAATAAGAAGTGGGTCTAAAGTTGGTCCAAAAAGCAATTTTCTCGAATATACAATTCCCTCATTGAAAACACATGGCGGACTATTCAATGAATTATTGTTCAAAAAGTAAAATTTTCAAAATTTTTTCCCGTTTTTAATATTGAAGCTCATACATAGGAAAATCTCCAATTCTAATTTTATAACACTCACTAAATAAGAAGTGAATCTAAAGTTGGTCCAAAAAGCAATTTTCTCGAATATACAATTCCCTCATTGAAAACACATGGCGGACTATTCAATGAATTATTGTTCAAAAAGTAAAATTTTCAAAACTTTTTCCCGTTTTTTATATTGAAGCTCATACATAGGAAAATCTCCAATTCTAATTTTATAACACTCACTAAATAAGAAGTGAATCTAAAGTTGGTCCAAAAAGCAATTTTCTCGAATATACAATTCCCTCATTGAAAACACATGGTTTACTATTCAATGAATTATTGTTCAAAAACAAAAATTTTCAAAATTTTTTCCCGTTTGTGATATGGAAGCTTATATATAGGAGAATCTCCAATTCCAATTTTATAACACTCACTAAATAAGAAGTGGGTCTAAAGGTGGTCCAAATAGTGAAATTTTCTCAAAAATTAAATTCCCCCATTAAAAACACATGGCGGACTGTTCAATGAATTATTGTTCAAAAAGTAAAATTTTCAAATTTTTTTCCCGTAGGCGATATTGAAGCTTATATATAGGAGTTCCTCTAATTCGAATTTTATAACACTCATTAAATAAGAAAGGGTCTAAAGTTGGTCCAAATTGTGCAATTTTCTCAAAAGTAAAATTCCCCCATTGAAAACACGTGGTGGACTGTTCAATGATTTATTGTTCAAAAAGTAAAATTTTCAAAATTTTTTCCCATGTGTGATATTGAAGCTTATATATAGCAGAATCTCTAATTCCAATTTTATAAAACTCACTAAATAAGAAGTGGGTCTAAAATTGGTCCGAAAATACAATTTTCTCAAAAATAAAATTCCCCCATTGAAAACACATGGCGGACTATTCATAGAATTATTGTTCAAAAAGTAAAATTTTCAAAATTTTTTCCCGTTTGCAATATTGAAGCTCATATATAGGAAAATATCCAATTCGAATTTTATAATACTCACTAAATAAGGAATGGGTCTAAAGTTGGTCCCAAAAATTGCACTCTTAAAATATTTCGCTTTTAATTTTTCCAGTGTTAACCGTATGGAAAATTTGACATATCAAAATTTTCAAAATTTTACATTTTTTTTTGCAACTAGGATAACAGAAATCATCACGCGAATTGATTTCCACAATCAAATGGTCATTAAAATAAAATTTTACTTCTCAAAATTCAGTTATTGCCAAAAAAAGTCTTTATATCCCTTTGAATATACATTAAACTTGCCAATCCTTAGGCAATTTTCAAATTTTAACCTTAATTTGTAGCCTAGGATAGTAAAAGTCATCACCCGATTTTATTTTGATCATCAATATGCTTATAAAATGGTATTTTAGCACTCAAAATCGAACTAATGCAAATTAAAACGACGGCTAGAAAACATTTTCTGAGCGCTTTCGTTTCAAAATTTCAACTTCTCATATAGCTATTCAAAAATAGTTTTTTTGGCCAAATTTGGAAATTTGTTTGATTTTTAAAGTGTTTTTGTATAAAAAAACACAATTTGGAACCATTAGATAGAAATGAAATTTTCCATTCAAATACACTCGAACCTGAAATATTTCAAGATTTTCGAAAAATTAAATTTTTGTTTTTTAGAATACTTTTTTTTAATTAATATTTGCCACAAGAAAGACTATAAAACATATATCCAACTCCAATTAGCAATTTGAAAGCATTTGAGCAATTTTCTCGAAAATACAATTCAACCATTGAAAACACATGGCGGAATTTTCAATGAATTATTGTTCAAAAAGTAAAATTTTCAAAACTTTTTCCCGTTTTTTATATTGAAGCTCATACATAGGAAAATCTCCAATTCGAATTTTATAACACTCACTAAATAAGAAGTGGGTCTAAAGTTGGTCCAAAAAGCAATTTTCTCGAATATACAATTCCCTCATTGAAAACACATGGCGGACTATTCAATGAATTATTGTTCAAAAAGTAAAATTTACAAAATTTTTTCCCGTTTTTTATATTGAAGCTCATACATAGGAAAATCTCCAATTTGAATTTTATAACATTCACTAAATAAGAAGTGGGTCTAAAGTTGTTCCAAAAAGTGCAATTTTCTTAAAAATAAAATTCCCCCATTGAAAACACATGCCGGACTCAATGAATTATTGTTCAAAAGTAAAATTTTCAAAATTTTTTCCCAATTGTGATATTGAAGCTTATATATAGGAGAATCACTAATTCCAATATAATAACACTCACTAAATAGGAAGTGAGTCTAAAGTTGGTCCAAAAAGTGCAATTTTCTCAGAAGTAAAATTCCCCCATTGAAAACACATGGTGGACTATTCAATGAATTATTGTTCAAAAAGTAAAATTTTCAAAACTTTTTCCCGTTTTTTATATTGAAGCTCATACATAGGAAAATCTCCAATTCGAATTTTATAACACTCACTAAATAAGAAGTGGGTCTAAAGTTGGTCCAAAAAGCAATTTTCTCGAATATACAATTCCCTCATTGAAAACACATGGCGGACTATTCAATGAATTATTGTTCAAAAAGTAAAATTTTCAAAATTTTTTCCCGTTTTTTATATTGAAACTCATACATAGGAAAATCTCCAATTTGAATTTTATAACACTCACTAAATAAGAAGTGGGTCTAAAGTTGGTCCAAAAAGCAATTTTCTCGAATATACAATTCCCTCATTGAAAACACATGGCGGACTATTCAATGAATTATTGTTCAAAAAGTAAAATTTTCAAAAATTTTTCCCGTTTTTTATATTGAAGCTCATACATAGGAAAATCTCCAATTCGAATTTTATAACACTCACTAAATAAGAAGTGGGTCTAAAGTTGGTCCAAAAAGCAATTTTCTCGAATATACAATTCCCTCATTGAAAACACATGGCGGACTATTCAATGAATTATTGTTCAAAAAGTAAAATTTTCAAAATTTTTTCCCGTTTTTAATATTGAAGCTCATACATAGGAAAATCTCCAATTCTAATTTTATAACACTCACTAAATAAGAAGTGAATCTAAAGTTGGTCCAAAAAGCAATTTTCTCGAATATACAATTCCCTCATTGAAAACACATGGCGGACTATTCAATGAATTATTGTTCAAAAAGTAAAATTTTCAAAACTTTTTCCCGTTTTTTATATTGAAGCTCATACATAGGAAAATCTCCAATTCTAATTTTATAACACTCACTAAATAAGAAGTGAATCTAAAGTTGGTCCAAAAAGCAATTTTCTCGAATATACAATTCCCTCATTGAAAACACATGGTTTACTATTCAATGAATTATTGTTCAAAAACAAAAAATTTCAAAATTTTTTCCCGTTTGTGATATGGAAGCTAATATATAGGAGAATCTCCAATTCCAATTTTATAACACTCACTAAATAAGAAGTGGGTCTAAAGGTGGTCCAAATAGTGAAATTTTCTCAAAAATTAAATTCCCCCATTAAAAACACATGGCGGACTGTTCAATGAATTATTGTTCAAAAACTAAAATTTTCAAATTTTTTTCCCGTGTGTGATATTGAAGCTTATATATAGGAGAACCTCTAATTCGAATTTTATAACACTCATTAAATAAGAAAATGTCTAAAGTTTGTCCAACTTGTGCAATTTTCTCAAAAGTAAAATTCCCCATTGAAATCACATGGCGGACTATTCAATGAATTATTGTTCAAAAAGTAAAATTTTCAAAATTTTTTCCCGTAGGCGATATTGAAGCTTATATATAGGAGTTCCTCTAATTCGAATTTTATAACACTCATTAAATAAGAAAGGGTCTAAAGTTGGTCCAAATTGTGCAATTTTCTCAAAAGTAAAATTCCCCCATTGAAAACACGTGGTGGACTGTTCAATGATTTATTGTTCAAAAAGTAAAATTTTCAAAATTTTTTCCCATGTGTGATATTGAAGCTTATATATAGCAGAATCTCTAATTCCAATTTTATAAAACTCACTAAATAAGAAGTGGGTCTAAAATTGGTCCGAAAATACAATTTTCTCAAAAATAAAATTCCCCCATTGAAAACACATGGCGGACTATTCATAGAATTATTGTTCAAAAAGTAAAATTTTCAAAATTTTTTCCCGTTTGCAATATTGAAGCTCATATATAGGAAAATCTCCAATTCGAATTTTATAATACTCACTAAATAAGGAATGGGTCTAAAGTTGGTCCCAAAAATTGCACTCTTAAAATATTTCGCTTTTAATTTTTCCAGTGTTAACCGTATGGAAAATTTGACATATCAAAATTTTCAAAATTTTACATTTTTTTTTGCAACTAGGATAACAGAAATCATCACGCGAATTGATTTCCACAATCAAATGGTCATTAAAATAAAATTTTACTTCTCAAAATTCAGTTATTGCCAAAAAAAGTCTTTATATCCCTTTGAATATACATTAAACTTGCCAATCCTTAGGCAATTTTCAAATTTTAACCTTAATTTGTAGCCTAGGATAGTAAAAGTCATCACCCGATTTTATTTTGATCATCAATATGCTTATAAAATGGTATTTTAGCACTCAAAATCGAACTAATGCAAATTAAAAAGACGGCTAGAAAACATTTTCTGAGCGCTTTCGTTTCAAAATTTCAACTTCTCATATAGCTATTCAAAAATAGTTTTTTTGGCCAAATTTGGAAATTTGTTTGATTTTTAAAGTGTTTTTGTATAAAAAAACACAATTTGGAACCATTAGATAGAAATGAAATTTTCCATTCAAATACACTCGAACCTGAAATATTTCAAGATTTTCGAAAAATTAAATTTTTGTTTTTTAGAATACTTTTTTTTAATTAATATTTGCCACAAGAAAGACTATAAAACATATATCCAACTCCAATTAGCAATTTGAAAGCATTTGAGCAATTTTCTCGAAAATACAATTCAACCATTGAAAACACATGGCGGACTTTTCAATGAATTATTGTTCAAAAAGTAAAATTTTCAAAACTTTTTCCCGTTTTTTATATTGAAGCTCATACATAGGAAAATCTCCAATTCGAATTTTATAACACTCACTAAATAAGAAGTGGGTCTAAAGTTGGTCCAAAAAGCAATTTTCTCGAATATACAATTCCCTCATTGAAAACACATGGCGGACTATTCAATGAATTATTGTTCAAAAAGTAAAATTTTCAAAATTTTTTCCCGTTTTTTATATTGAAGCTCATACATAGGAAAATCTCCAATTTGAATTTTATAACATTCACTAAATAAGAAGTGGGTCTAAAGTTGTTCCAAAAAGTGCAATTTTCTTAAAAATAAAATTCCCCCATTGAAAACACATGCCGGACTCAATGAATTATTGTTCAAAAGTAAAATTTTCAAAATTTTTTCCCAATTGTGATATTGAAGCTTAGATATAGGAGAATCACTAATTCCAATATAATAACACTCACTAAATAGGAAGTGAGTCTAAAGTTGGTCCAAAAAGTGCAATTTTCTCAGAAGTAAAATTCCCCCATTGAAAACACATGGTGGATTATTCAATGAATTATTGTTCAAAAAGTAAAATTTTCAAAACTTTTTCCCGTTTTTTATATTGAAGCTCATACATAGGAAAATCTCCAATTCGAATTTTATAACACTCACTAAATAAGAAGTGGGTCTAAAGTTGGTCCAAAAAGCAATTTTCTCGAATATACAATTCCCTCATTGAAAACACATGGCGGACTATTCAATGAATTATTGTTCAAAAAGTAAAATTTTCAAAACTTTTTCCCGTTTTTTATATTGAAGCTCATACATAGGAAAATCTCCAATTCGAGTTTTATAACACTCACTAAATAAGAAGTGAATCTAAAGTTGGTCCAAAAAGTTGGTCCAAAAAGCAATTTTCTCGAATATACAATTCCCTCATTGAAAACACATGGCGGACTATTCAATGAATTATTGTTCAAAAAGTAAAATTTTCAAAATTTTTTCCCGTTTTTTATATTGAAACTCATACATAGGAAAATCTCCAATTTGAATTTTATAACACTCACTAAATAAGAAGTGGGTCTAAAGTTGGTCCAAAAAGCAATTTTCTCGAATATACAATTCCCTCATTGAAAACACATGGCGGACTATTCAATGAATTATTGTTCAAAAAGTAAAATTTTCAAAAATTTTTCCCGTTTTTTATATTGAAGCTCATACATAGGAAAATCTCCAATTCTAATTTTATAACACTCACTAAATAAGAAGTGAATCTAAAGTTGGTCCAAAAAGCAATTTTCTCGAATATACAATTCCTCATTGAAAACACATGGCGGACTATTCAATGAATTATTGTTCAAAAAGTAAAATTTTCAAAACTTTTTCCCGTTTTTTATATTGAAGCTCATACATAGGAAAATCTCCAATTCTAATTTTATAACACTCACTAAATAAGAAGTGAATCTAAAGTTGGTCCAAAAAGCAATTTTCTCGAATATACAATTCCCTCATTGAAAACACATGGTTTACTATTCAATGAATTATTGTTCAAAAACAAAAATTTTCAAAATTTTTTCCCGTTTGTGATATGGAAGCTTATATATAGGAGAATCTCCAATTCCAATTTTATAACACTCACTAAATAAGAAGTGAATCTAAAGTTGGTCCAAAAAGTTGGTCCAAAAAGCAATTTTCTCGAATATACAATTCCCTCATTGAAAACACATGGCGGACTATTCAATGAATTATTGTTCAAAAAGTAAAATTTTCAAAATTTTTTCCCGTTTTTTATATTGAAACTCATACATAGGAAAATCTCCAATTTGAATTTTATAACACTCACTAAATAAGAAGTGGGTCTAAAGTTGGTCCAAAAAGCAATTTTCTCGAATATACAATTCCCTCATTGAAAACACATGGCGGACTATTCAATGAATTATTGTTCAAAAAGTAAAATTTTCAAAAATTTTTCCCGTTTTTTATATTGAAGCTCATACATAGGAAAATCTCCAATTCTAATTTTATAACATTCACTAAATAAGAAGTGAATCTAAAGTTGGTCCAAAAAGCAATTTTCTCGAATATACAATTCCCTCATTGAAAACACATGGCGGACTATTCAATGAATTATTGTTCAAAAAGTAAAATTTTCAAAACTTTTTCCCGTTTTTTATATTGAAGCTCATACATAGGAAAATCTCCAATTCGAGTTTTATAACACTCACTAAATAAGAAGTGAATCTAAAGTTGGTCCAAAAAGTTGGTCCAAAAAGCAATTTTCTCGAATATACAATTCCCTCATTGAAAACACATGGCGGACTATTCAATGAATTATTGTTCAAAAAGTAAAATTTTCAAAATTTTTTCCCGTTTTTTATATTGAAACTCATACATAGGAAAATCTCCAATTCGAATTTTATAACACTCACTAAATAAGAAGTGGGTCTAAAGTTGGTCCAAAAAGCAATTTTCTCGAATATACAATTCCCTCATTGAAAACACATGGCGGACTATTCAATGAATTATTGTTCAAAAAGTAAAATTTTCAAAACTTTTTCCCGTTTTTTATATTGAAGCTCATACATAGGAAAATCTCCAATTCGAATTTTATAACACTCACTAAATAAGAAGTGGGTCTAAAGTTGGTCCAAAAAGCAATTTTCTCGAATATACAATTCCCTCATTGAAAACACATGGCGGACTATTCAATGAATTATTGTTCAAAAAGTAAAATTTTCAAAACTTTTTCCCGTTTTTTATATTGAAGCTCATACATAGGAAAATCTCCAATTCGAATTTTATAACACTCACTAAATAAGAAGTGAATCTAAAGTTGGTCCAAAAAGTTGGTCCAAAAAGCAATTTTCTCGAATATACAATTCCCTCATTGAAAACACATGGCGGACTATTCAATGAATTATTGTTCAAAAAGTAAAATTTTCAAAATTTTTTCCCGTTTTTTATATTGAAACTCATACATAGGAAAATCTCCAATTTGAATTTTATAACACTCACTAAATAAGAAGTGGGTCTAAAGTTGGTCCAAAAAGCAATTTTCTCGAATATACAATTCCCTCATTGAAAACACATGGCGGACTATTCAATGAATTATTGTTCAAAAAGTAAAATTTTCAAAAATTTTTCCCGTTTTTTATATTGAAGTTCATACATAGGAAAATCTCCAATTCGAATTTTATAACACTCACTAAATAAGAAGTGGGTCTAAAGTTGGTCCAAAAAGCAATTTTCTCGAATATACAATTCCCTCATTGAAAACACATGGCGGACTATTCAATGAATTATTGTTCAAAAAGTAAAATTTTCAAAATTTTTTCCCGTTTTTAATATTGAAGCTCATACATAGGAAAATCTCCAATTCTAATTTTATAACACTCACTAAATAAGAAGTGAATCTAAACTTGGTCCAAAAAGCAATTTTCTCGAATATACAATTCCCTCATTGAAAACACATGGCGGACTATTCAATGAATTATTGTTCAAAAAGTAAAATTTTCAAAACTTTTTCCCGTTTTTTATATTGAAGCTCATACATAGGAAAATCTCCAATTCTAATTTTATAACACTCACTAAATAAGAAGTGAATCTAAAGTTGGTCCAAAAAGCAATTTTCTCGAATATACAATTCCCTCATTGAAAACACATGGTTTACTATTCAATGAATTATTGTTCAAAAACAAAAATTTTCAAAATTTTTTCCCGTTTGTGATATGGAAGCTTATATATAGGAGAATCTCCAATTCCAATTTTATAACACTCACTAAATAAGAAGTGTGTCTAAAGGTGGTCCAAATAGTGCAATTTTCTCAAAAATTAAATTCCCCCATTAAAAACACATGGCGGACTGTTCAATGAATTATTGTTCAAAAACTAAAATTTTCAAATTTTTTTCCCGTGTGTGATATTGAAGCTTATATATAGGAGTTCCTCTAATTCGAATTTTATAACACTCATTAAATAAGAAAGGGTCTAAAGTTGGTCCAAATTGTGCAATTTTCTCAAAAGTAAAATTCCCCCATTGAAAACACGTGGTGGACTGTTCAATGATTTATTGTTCAAAAAGTAAAATTTTCAAAATTTTTTCCCATGTGTGATATTGAAGCTTATATATAGCAGAATCTCTAATTCCAATTTTATAAAACTCACTAAATAAGAAGTGGGTTTAAAATTGGTCCGAAAATACAATTTTCTCAAAAATAAAATTCCCCCATTGAAAACACATGGCGGACTATTCATAGAATTATTGTTCAAAAAGTAAAATTTTCAAAATTTTTTCCCGTTTGCAATATTGAAGCTCATATATAGGAAAATCTCCAATTCGAATTTTTTAATACTCACTAAATAAGGAATGGGTCTAAAGTTGGTCCCAAAAATTGCACTCTTAAAATATTTCGCTTTTAATTTTTCCAGTGTTAACCGTATGGAAAATTTGACATATCAAAATTTTCTAAATTTTACATTTTTTTTTGCAACTAGGATAACAGAAATCATCACGCGAATTGATTTCCACAATCAAATGGTCATTAAAATAAAATTTTACTTCTCAAAATTCAGTTATTGCCAAAAAAAGTCTTTATATCCCTTTGAATATACATTAAACTTGCCAATCCTTAGGCAATTTTCAAATTTTAACCTTAATTTGTAGCCTAGGATAGTAAAAGTCATCACCCGATTTTATTTTGATCATCAATATGCTTATAAAATGGTATTTTAGCACTCAAAATCGAACTAATGCAAATTAAAAAGACGGCTAGAAAACATTTTCTGAGCGCTTTCGTTTCAAAATTTCAACTTCTCATATAGCTATTCAAAAATAGTTTTTTTGGCCAAATTTGGAAATTTGTTTGATTTTTAAAGTGTTTTTGTATAAAAAAACACAATTTGGAACCATTAGATAGAAATGAAATTTTCCATTCAAATACACTCGAACCTGAAATATTTCAAGATTTTCGAAAAATTAAATTTTTGTTTTTTAGAATACTTTTTTTTAATTAATATTTGCCACAAGAAAGACTATAAAACATATATCCAACTCCAATTAGCAATTTGAAAGCATTTGAGCAATTTTCTCGAAAATACAATTCAACCATTGAAAACACATGGCGGACTTTTCAATGAATTATTGTTCAAAAAGTAAAATTTTCAAAACTTTTTCCCGTTTTTTATATTGAAGCTCATACATAGGAAAATCTCCAATTCGAATTTTATAACACTCACTAAATAAGAAGTGGGTCTAAAGTTGGTCCAAAAAGCAATTTTCTCGAATATACAATTCCCTCATTGAAAACACATGGCGGACTATTCAATGAATTATTGTTCAAAAAGTAAAATTTTCAAAATTTTTTCCCGTTTTTTATATTGAAGCTCATACATAGGAAAATCTCCAATTTGAATTTTATAACATTCACTAAATAAGAAGTGGGTCTAAAGTTGTTCCAAAAAGTGCAATTTTCTTAAAAATAAAATTCCCCCATTGAAAACACATGCCGGACTCAATGAATTATTGTTCAAAAGTAAAATTTTCAAAATTTTTTCCCAATTGTGATATTGAAGCTTAGATATAGGAGAATCACTAATTCCAATATAATAACACTCACTAAATAGGAAGTGAGTCTAAAGTTGGTCCAAAAAGTGCAATTTTCTCAGAAGTAAAATTCCCCCATTGAAAACACATGGTGGATTATTCAATGAATTATTGTTCAAAAAGTAAAATTTTCAAAACTTTTTCCCGTTTTTTATATTGAAGCTCATACATAGGAAAATCTCCAATTCGAATTTTATAACACTCACTAAATAAGAAGTGGGTCTAAAGTTGGTCCAAAAAGCAATTTTCTCGAATATACAATTCCCTCATTGAAAACACATGGCGGACTATTCAATGAATTATTGTTCAAAAAGTAAAATTTTCGAAACTTTTTCCCGTTTTTTATATTGAAGCTCATACATAGGAAAATCTCCAATTCGAATTTTATAACACTCACTAAATAAGAAGTGAATCTAAAGTTGGTCCAAAAAGTTGGTCCAAAAAGCAATTTTCTCGAATATACAATTCCCTCATTGAAAACACATGGCGGACTATTCAATGAATTATTGTTCAAAAAGTAAAATTTTCAAAATTTTTTCCCGTTTTTTATATTGAAACTCATACATAGGAAAATCTCCAATTTGAATTTTATAATACTCACTAAATAAGAAGTGGGTCTAAAGTTGGTCCAAAAAGCAATTTTCTCGAATATACAATTCCCTCATTGAAAACACATGGCGGACTATTCAATGAATTATTGTTCAAAAAGTAAAATTTTCAAAAATTTTTCCCGTTTTTTATATTGAAGCTCATACATAGGAAAATCTCCAATTCTAATTTTATAACACTCACTAAATAAGAAGTGAATCTAAAGTTGGTCCAAAAAGCAATTTTCTCGAATATACAATTCCCTCATTGAAAACACATGGCGGACTATTCAATGAATTATTGTTCAAAAAGTAAAATTTTCAAAACTTTTTCCCGTTTTTTATATTGAAGCTCATACATAGGAAAATCTCCAATTCTAATTTTATAACACTCACTAAATAAGAAGTGAATCTAAAGTTGGTCCAAAAAGCAATTTTCTCGAATATACAATTCCCTCATTGAAAACACATGGTTTACTATTCAATGAATTATTGTTCAAAAACAAAAATTTTCAAAATTTTTTCCCGTTTGTGATATGGAAGCTTATATATAGGAGAATCTCCAATTCCAATTTTATAACACTCACTAAATAAGAAGTGGGTCTAAAGGTGGTCCAAATAGTGAAATTTTCTCAAAAATTAAATTCCCCCATTAAAAACACATGGCGGACTGTTCAATGAATTATTGTTCAAAAACTAAAATTTTCAAATTTTTTTCCCGTGTGTGATATTGAAGCTTATATATAGGAGAACCTCTAATTCGAATTTTATAACACTCATTAAATAAGAAAATGTCTAAAGTTTGTCCAACTTGTGCAATTTTCTCAAAAGTAAAATTCCCCATTGAAATCACATGGCGGACTATTCAATGAATTATTGTTCAAAAAGTAAAATTTTCAAAATTTTTTCCCGTAGGCGATATTGAAGCTTATATATAGGAGTTCCTCTAATTCGAATTTTATAACACTCATTAAATAAGAAAGGGTCTAAAGTTGGTCCAAATTGTGCAATTTTCTCAAAAGTAAAATTCCCCCATTGAAAACACGTGGTGGACTGTTCAATGATTTATTGTTCAAAAAGTAAAATTTTCAAAATTTTTTCCCATGTGTGATATTGAAGCTTATATATAGCAGAATCTCTAATTCCAATTTTATAAAACTCACTAAATAAGAAGTGGGTCTAAAATAGGTCCGAAAATACAATTTTCTCAAAAATAAAATTCCCCCATTGAAAACACATGGCGGACTATTCATACAATTATTGTTCAAAAAGTAAAATTTTCAAAATTTTTTCCCGTTTGCAATATTGAAGCTCATATATAACGGAAAATCTCCAATTCGAATTTTATAATACTCACTAAATAAGGAATGGGTCTAAAGTTGGTCCCAAAAATTGCACTCTTAAAATATTTCGCTTTTAATTTTTCCAGTGTTAACCGTATGGAAAATTTGACATATCAAAATTTTCAAAATTTTACATTTTTTTTTGCAACTAGGATAACAGAAATCATCACGCGAATTGATTTCCACAATCAAATGGTCATTAAAATAAAATTTTACTTCTCAAAATTCAGTTATTGCCAAAAAAAGTCTTTATATCCCTTTGAATATACATTAAACTTGCCAATCCTTAGGCAATTTTCAAATTTTAACCTTAATTTGTAGCCTAGGATAGTAAAAGTCATCACCCGATTTTATTTTGATCATCAATATGCTTATAAAATGGTATTTTAGCACTCAAAATCGAACTAATGCAAATTAAAAAGACGGCTAGAAAACATTTTCTGAGCGCTTTCGTTTCAAAATTTCAACTTCTCATATAGCTATTCAAAAATAGTTTTTTTGGCCAAATTTGGAAATTTGTTTGATTTTTAAAGTGTTTTTGTATAAAAAAACACAATTTGGAACCATTAGATAGAAATGAAATTTTCCATTCAAATACACTCGAACCTGAAATATTTCAAGATTTTCGAAAAATTAAATTTTTGTTTTTTAGAATACTTTTTTTTAATTAATATTTGCCACAAGAAAGACTATAAAACATATATCCAACTCCAATTAGCAATTTGAAAGCATTTGAGCAATTTTCTCGAAAATACAATTCAACCATTGAAAACACATGGCGGACTTTTCAATGAATTATTGTTCAAAAAGTAAAATTTTCAAAACTTTTTCCCGTTTTTTATATTGAAGCTCATACATAGGAAAATCTCCAATTCGAATTTTATAACACTCACTAAATAAGAAGTGGGTCTAAAGTTGGTCCAAAAAGCAATTTTCTCGAATATACAATTCCCTCATTGAAAACACATGGCGGACTATTCAATGAATTATTGTTCAAAAAGTAAAATTTTCAAAATTTTTCCCGTTTTTTATATTGAAGCTCATACATAGGAAAATCTCCAATTTGAATTTTATAACATTCACTAAATAAGAAGTGGGTCTAAAGTTGTTCCAAAAAGTGCAATTTTCTTAAAAATAAAATTCCCCCATTGAAAACACATGCCGGACTCAATGAATTATTGTTCAAAAGTAAAATTTTCAAAATTTTTTCCCAATTGTGATATTGAAGCTTAGATATAGGAGAATCACTAATTCCAATATAATAACACTCACTAAATAGGAAGTGAGTCTAAAGTTGGTCCAAAAAGTGCAATTTTCTCAGAAGTAAAATTCCCCCATTGAAAACACATGGTGGACTATTCAATGAATTATTGTTCAAAAAGTAAAATTTTCAAAACTTTTTCCCGTTTTTTATATTGAAGCTCATACATAGGAAAATCTCCAATTCGAATTTTATAACACTCACTAAATAAGAAGTGAATCTAAAGTTGGTCCAAAAAGTTGGTCCAAAAAGCAATTTTCTCGAATATACAATTCCCTCATTGAAAACACATGGCGGACTATTCAATGAATTATTGTTCAAAAAGTAAAATTTTCAAAATTTTTTCCCGTTTTTTATATTGAAACTCATACATAGGAAAATCTCCAATTTGAATTTTATAACACTCACTAAATAAGAAGTGGGTCTAAAGTTGGTCCAAAAAGCAATTTTCTCGAATATACAATTCCCTCATTGAAAACACATGGCGGACTATTCAATGAATTATTGTTCAAAAAGTAAAATTTTCAAAAATTTTTCCCGTTTTTTATATTGAAGCTCATACATAGGAAAATCTCCAATTCGAATTTTATAACACTCACTAAATAAGAAGTGGGTCTAAAGTTGGTCCAAAAAGCAATTTTCTCGAATATACAATTCCCTCATTGAAAACACATGGCGGACTATTCAATGAATTATTGTTCAAAAAGTAAAATTTTCAAAACTTTTTCCCGTTTTTTATATTGAAGCTCATACATAGGAAAATCTCCAATTCGAATTTTATAACACTCACTAAATAAGAAGTGAATCTAAAGTTGGTCCAAAAAGTTGGTCCAAAAAGATTTTTTCTCGAATATACAATTCCCTCATTGAAAACACATGGCGGACTATTCAATGAATTATTGTTCAAAAAGTAAAATTTTCAAAATTTTTTCCCGTTTTTTATATTGAAGCTCACACATAGGAAAATCTCCAATTTGAATTTTATAACATTCACTAAATAAGAAGTGGGTCTAAAGTTGGTCCAAAAAGTGCATTTTTCTCAAACATAAAATTCCCCCATTGAAAACACATGGCGGACTATTCAATGAATTATTGTTCAAAAAGTAAAATTTTCAAAACTTTTTCCCGTTTTTTATATTGAAGCTCATACATAGGAAAATCTCCAATTCGAATTTTATAACACTCACTAAATAAGAAGTGGGTCTAAAGTTGGTCCAAAAAGCAATTTTCTCGAATATACAATTCCCTCATAGAAAACACATGGCGGACTATTCAATGAATTATTGTTCAAAAAGTAAAATTTTCAAAATTTTTTCCCGTTTTTAATATTGAAGCTCATACATAGGAAAATCTCCAATTCGAATTTTATAGCACTCACTAAATAAGAAGTGAATCTAAAGTTGGTCCAAAAAGTTGGTCCAAAAAGCAATTTTCTCGAATATACAATTCCCTCATTGAAAACACATGGCGGACTATTCAATGAATTATTGTTCAAAAAGTAAAATTTTCAAAAATTTTTCCCGTTTTTTATATTGAAACTCATACATAGGAAAATCTCCAATTCGAATTTTATAACACTCACTAAATAAGAAGTGGGTCTAAGGTTGGTCCAAATAGTGCAATTTTCTCAAAAATTAAATTCCCCCATTAAAAACACATGGCGGACTGTTCAATGAATTATTGTTCAAAAAGTAACATTTTCATATTTTTTTTCCGTTTGTGATATTGAAGCTTATATACAGGAGAATCTCCAATTCCAATTCTATAACATTCACTAAATAAGAAGTGGGTCTAAGTTTGGTCCGAAAAGTTCAATTTTCTCAAAAATTAAATTCCCCCAGTGAAAACATATGGGGGACTGTTCAATGAATTATTGTTCAAAAAGTAAAATTTTCAAAAATTTTTCCCGTTTGCAATATTGAAGCTCATATATAGGAAAATCTCCAATTCGAATTTTATAATACTCACTAAATAAGAAATTTGTCTAAAAGAAATTTGTCCAAAAATTGCACTTTTAAAATATTTCGCTTTTAATTTTTTCAATGTTAACCGTATGGAAAATTTGATATATCAAAATTTTCAAAATTTTACATTTTTTTTGCAACTAGGATAACAGAAATCATCACGCGAATCGATTTCCACATTCAAATCGCCATAAAAGTGAAATTTTAATATTCCAAATCAAGTTACTGAAAAAAACCAAAAAGTCTTTATATCTCTTTCATAATACATTAAACTTGTCAATCCTAAGGCAATTTTCAAATTTTCAATTTTTGAAATTTAATCTTAATTTGTTAACTAGGATAAAAAAAAGTCATCAACCGATTTATTTCTGAAAATCAACTTGCTTATAAAACGGAATTTCAGCACCCAAAATCGAACTAATGCAACTAATGCAAACATTTTCTGAGAGCTTTCGTTTCAAAATTTCAACTTCTCATATAGCTATTCAAAACTAGTTCTTTGGCCAAAATTTTGAACTTTGTTTAATTTATAAAGTGTTTTTGAGAAAAAAACACAATTTGGAACAATTTGTTAAAAATGATATCTTCCATTCAATTACAATCGAAACTGAAATATTTAAAGATTTTCGAAAAATGGAATTTTTGATTTTTAGAATACTTTTTATTAAATAAAATTTGGTACAAGAATGACTATAAAACATATATCCAACTCCAATTCGTTATTTGAAAGCATTTGAGCAATTTTCTTGAAAATACTATTCCCCATTGAAATCACATGGCGGACTATTCAATATATTATTGCACCCAAAAAAGTCAACTGTTTGAAAATACATTAAACTTGTCAATCCTTAGGCAATTTTCAAATTCTCAATCTTGGAAATTTAACCTTAATCTGCTGCCTAGGATCATGAAATTCATCACCCGATTTCATTCTGATCATCAATTTGCTTATAAAATGGTATTTTAGCACTCAAAATCGAACTAATGCAAATTTAAAAGACCGCTTGAAAACATTTTCTGAACGCATTCGTTCCAAAATTTCAATCTCTCATATAGCTATTTAAAGTAGTTTTTTGGCCAAAATTTTGAACTTAGTTTGATTTATAAAGTGTTTTTGAATAAAAAAACACAATTTTGAACCATTTGTTAAAAATGAAATTTTAAATTAAAATACACACGAAACTGAAATATTTGACGATTTTCGAAAATAGGTATTTTTGATTTACTGAATACTTTTTTCAATTAAAATTGGTAAAGGAATGACTATAAAACATATATCCAACTCAAATTCACAATTTGAAAGCATTTGAGTCATTTTCTCGAAAATACAATTCCCCATTGAAATCACATGGCAGACTATTCAATAAATTATTGTTAAAAAAGTAAAATTTTCAAAATTTTTTCCTGTTTATTATATATATCCTTATATACATTAGAATCTCCAATTCCAATTTCATAACACTCACTAAATAAAAAGTGGATCTAAAGTTGGTCTGAAAAGTTCAATTTTCTCAAAAATAAAATTCCCCCATTGAAAACACATGGCGGACTATTGATTGAATAATTGTTCAAAAACTAAAATTTTCAAAATTTTTTCCCGTTTGTGATATGGAAGCTTATATATAGGAGAATCTCCAATTCCAATTTTATAACACTCACTAAATAAGAAGTGGGTCTAAAGTTGGTCTGAAAAGTTCAATTTTCTCAAAAATAAAATTCCCTTATTGAAAACACATGGCGGACTATTCAATGAATTATTGTTCAAAAAGAAAAATTAAAATTTTTTTTTTACGTGTGTGATATTGAAGCTTATATATAGGAGAACCTCTAATTCGAATTTTATAACACTCATTAAATAAGAAAGGGTCTAAAGTTGGTCCAAATTGTGCAATTTTCTCAAAAATAAAATTCCCCCATTGAAAACACATGGCGGACTATTCAATGAATTATTGTTCAAAAAGTAAAATTTTCAAAAAATTTTCCTTTTTGCAATATTGAAGCTCATATATAGGAAAATCTCCAATTCGAATTTTATAATACTCACTAAATAAGAAATGGGTCTAAAGTTGGTCCCAAAAGTTGCACTTTCAAAACATTTCGCTTTTAATTTTTACAATGTTAACCGTATGGAAAATTTGACATATCAAAATTTTCAAAATTTTACATTTTTTTTGCAACTAGGATAACAGAAATCGTCACGCGAATCGATTTCCACATTCAAATCGCCATAAAAGTGAAATTTTAATATTCAAAATCAAGTTACTGAAAAAACCCAAAAAGGCTTCATATCCCTTCCATAATACATGAAAATTGTCAATCCTAAGGCACTTTTCAAATTTTCAATTTTTTAAATTTAATCTTAATTTGTTAACTAGGATAAAAAAAAGCCGTCAACCGATTTATTTCTGATAATCAATTTGCTTATAAAACGGAATTTCAGCACCCAAATTCGAACTTATGGAAATTTAAAAGACGGCTTGAAAACATTTTCTGAGCGCTTTCGTTTCAAAATTTCAACTTCTCATATAGCTATTAAAAAATAGTTTTTTTGGCCAAATTTGGAAATTTGTTTGATTTTTAAAATCTTTTTGTATAAAAAAACACAATTTGGAACCATTTGATAGAAATGAAATTTTCCATTCAAATACACTCGAACCTGAAATATTTCAAGATTTTCGAACAATTAAATTTTTGTTTTTTAGAATACTTTTTTTTAATTAATATTTGCCACAAGAAAGACTATAAAACATATATCCAACTCCAATTAGCAATTTGAAAGCATTTGAGCAATTTTCTCGAAAATACAATTCAACCATTGAAAACACATGGCGGACTTTTCAATGAATTATTGTTCAAAAAGTAAAATTTTCAAAATTTTTTCATGTTTGTTAATTTGAAGCTTATACATAGGAGAATCTCCGATTCCAATTTTATAACACTGACTAAATAAGAAGTGGGTCTAAAGTTGGTCCAAAAAGTGCACTTTCAAAGTGTTTCGTTTTAAATTTCCACTCATATATAGGAAAATCTCCAATTCGAATTTTATAATACTCACTAAATAAGAAATTTGTCTAAAGTTGGTCCCAAAAATTGCACTTTTAAAATATTTCGCTTTTAATTTTTCCAATGTTAACCGTATGGAAAATTTGACATATCAAAATTTTACATTTTTTTTGCAACTAGGATAACAGAAATCATCACTCGAATCGATTTCCACATTCAAATCGCCATAAAAGTGAAATTTTAATATTCAAAATCAAGTTACTGAAAAAAAACAAAAAGTCTTTATATCCCTTTCATAATACATTAAACTTGTCAATCCTAAGGCAATTTTCAAATTTTCAATTTTTGAAATTTAATCTTAATTTGTTAACTAGGATAAAAAAAAAGTCATCAACCGATTTATTTCTGATAATCAATTTGCCTATAAAACGGAATTTCAGCACCCAAAATCGAACAAATGCAAAGTAAAAAGACGGATTGAAAACATTTTCTGAGAGCTTTCGTTTCCAAATTTCAACTTCTCATATAGCTATTCAAAACTAGTTCTTTGGCCAAAATTTTTAACTTTGTTTAGTTTATAAAGTGTTTTTGAGTAAAAAAACACAATTTGGATCAATTTGTTAAAAATGAAATCTTCCATTCAATTACACTCGAAACTGAAATATTTCAAGATTTTCGAAAAATGGAATTTTTGATTTTTAGAATACTTTTTATTGAATAAAATTTGGTACAAGAATGACTATAAAACATATATCCAACTCCAATTCGCAATTTGAAAGCATATGAGCAATTTTCTTGAAAATACAATTCCCCATTGAAATCACATGGCGGACTTTTAAATGAATTATTGTTCAAAAAATAAAATTTTGAAATTTTTTTCCCGTTTGTGATATTGAAGCTTATATATAGGAAAATCTCCAATTTGAATTTTATAACATTCACTAAATAAGAAGTGGGTCTAAAGTTGGTCCAAAAAGTGCATTTTTCTCAAACATAAAATTCCCCCATTGAAAACACATGGCGGACTATTCAATGAATTATTGTTCAAAAAGTAAAATTTTCAAAACTTTTTCCCGTTTTTTATATTGAAGCTCATACATAGGAAAATCTCCAATTCGAATTTTATAACACTCACTAAATAAGAAGTGGGTCTAAAGTTGGTCCAAAAAGCAATTTTCTCGAATATACAATTCCCTCATAGAAAACACATGGCGGACTATTCAATGAATTATTGTTCAAAAAGTAAAATTTTCAAAATTTTTTCCCGTTTTTAATATTGAAGCTCATACATAGGAAAATCTCCAATTCGAATTTTATAGCACTCACTAAATAAGAAGTGAATCTAAAGTTGGTCCAAAAAGTTGGTCCAAAAAGCAATTTTCTCGAATATACAATTCCCTCATTGAAAACACATGGCGGACTATTCAATGAATTATTGTTCAAAAAGTAAAATTTTCAAAAATTTTTCCCGTTTTTTATATTGAAACTCATACATAGGAAAATCTCCAATTCGAATTTTATAACACTCACTAAATAAGAAGTGGGTCTAAGGTTGGTCCAAATAGTGCAATTTTCTCAAAAATTAAATTCCCCCATTAAAAACACATGGCGGACTGTTCAATGAATTATTGTTCAAAAAGTAACATTTTCATATTTTTTTTCCGTTTGTGATATTGAAGCTTATATACAGGAGAATCTCCAATTCCAATTCTATAACATTCACTAAATAAGAAGTGGGTCTAAGTTTGGTCCGAAAAGTTCAATTTTCTCAAAAATTAAATTCCCCCAGTGAAAACATATGGGGGACTGTTCAATGAATTATTGTTCAAAAAGTAAAATTTTCAAAAAATTTTCCCGTTTGCAATATTGAAGCTCATATATAGGAAAATCTCCAATTCGAATTTTATAATACTCACTAAATAAGAAATTTGTCTAAAAGAAATTTGTCCAAAAATTGCACTTTTAAAATATTTCGCTTTTAATTTTTTCAATGTTAACCGTATGGAAAATTTGATATATCAAAATTTTCAAAATTTTACATTTTTTTTGCAACTAGGATAACAGAAATCATCACGCGAATCGATTTCCACATTCAAATCGCCATAAAAGTGAAATTTTAATATTCCAAATCAAGTTACTGAAAAAAACCAAAAAGTCTTTATATCTCTTTCATAATACATTAAACTTGTCAATCCTAAGGCAATTTTCAAATTTTCAATTTTTGAAATTTAATCTTAATTTGTTAACTAGGATAAAAAAAAGTCATCAACCGATTTATTTCTGAAAATCAACTTGCTTATAAAACGGAATTTCAGCACCCAAAATCGAACTAATGCAACTAATGCAAACATTTTCTGAGAGCTTTCGTTTCAAAATTTCAACTTCTCATATAGCTATTCAAAACTAGTTCTTTGGCCAAAATTTTGAACTTTGTTTAATTTATAAAGTGTTTTTGAGAAAAAAACACAATTTGGAACAATTTGTTAAAAATGATATCTTCCATTCAATTACAATCGAAACTGAAATATTTAAAGATTTTCGAAAAATGGAATTTTTGATTTTTAGAATACTTTTTATTAAATAAAATTTGGTACAAGAATGACTATAAAACATATATCCAACTCCAATTCGTTATTTGAAAGCATTTGAGCAATTTTCTTGAAAATACTATTCCCCATTGAAATCACATGGCGGACTATTCAATATATTATTGCACCCAAAAAAGTCAACTGTTTGAAAATACATTAAACTTGTCAATCCTTAGGCAATTTTCAAATTCTCAATCTTGGAAATTTAACCTTAATCTGCTGCCTAGGATCATGAAATTCATCACCCGATTTCATTCTGATCATCAATTTGCTTATAAAATGGTATTTTAGCACTCAAAATCGAACTAATGCAAATTTAAAAGACCGCTTGAAAACATTTTCTGAACGCATTCGTTCCAAAATTTCAATCTCTCATATAGCTATTTAAAGTAGTTTTTTGGCCAAAATTTTGAACTTAGTTTGATTTATAAAGTGTTTTTGAATAAAAAAACACAATTTTGAACCATTTGTTAAAAATGAAATTTTAAATTAAAATACACACGAAACTGAAATATTTGACGATTTTCGAAAATAGGTATTTTTGATTTACTGAATACTTTTTTCAATTAAAATTGGTAAAGGAATGACTATAAAACATATATCCAACTCAAATTCACAATTTGAAAGCATTTGAGTCATTTTCTCGAAAATACAATTCCCCATTGAAATCACATGGCAGACTATTCAATAAATTATTGTTAAAAAAGTAAAATTTTCAAAATTTTTTCCTGTTTATTATATTGATCCTTATATACATTAGAATCTCCAATTCCAATTTCATAACACTCACTAAACAAAAAGTGGATCTAAAGTTGGTCTGAAAAGTTCAATTTTCTCAAAAATAAAATTCCCCCATTGAAAACACATGGCGGACTATTGATTGAATAATTGTTCAAAAACTAAAATTTTCAAAATTTTTTCCCGTTTGTGATATGGAAGCTTATATATAGGAGAATCTCCAATTCCAATTTTATAACACTCACTAAATAAGAAGTGGGTCTAAAGTTGGTCTGAAAAGTTCAATTTTCTCAAAAATAAAATTCCCTTATTGAAAACACATGGCGGACTATTCAATGAATTATTGTTCAAAAAGAAAAATTAAAATTTTTTTTTTACGTGTGTGATATTGAAGCTTATATATAGGAGAACCTCTAATTCGAATTTTATAACACTCATTAAATAAGAAAGGGTCTAAAGTTGGTCCAAATTGTGCAATTTTCTCAAAAATAAAATTCCCCCATTGAAAACACATGGCGGACTATTCAATGAATTATTGTTCAAAAAGTAAAATTTTCAAAAAATTTTCCTTTTTGCAATATTGAAGCTCATATATAGGAAAATCTCCAATTCGAATTTTATAATACTCACTAAATAAGAAATGGGTCTAAAGTTGGTCCCAAAAGTTGCACTTTCAAAACATTTCGCTTTTAATTTTTACAATGTTAACCGTATGGAAAATTTGACATATCAAAATTTTCAAAATTTTACATTTTTTTTGCAACTAGGATAACAGAAATCGTCACGCGAATCGATTTCCACATTCAAATCGCCATAAAATTGAAATTTTAATATTCAAAATCAAGTTACTGAAAAAACCCAAAAAGGCTTCATATCCCTTCCATAATACATGAAAATTGTCAATCCTAAGGCACTTTTCAAATTTTCAATTTTTTAAATTTAATCTTAATTTGTTAACTAGGATAAAAAAAAGCCGTCAACCGATTTATTTCTGATAATCAATTTGCTTATAAAACGGAATTTCAGCACCCAAATTCGAACTTATGGAAATTTAAAAGACGGCTTGAAAACATTTTCTGAGCGCTTTCGTTTCAAAATTTCAACTTCTCATATAGCTATTAAAAAATAGTTTTTTTGGCCAAATTTGGAAATTTGTTTGATTTTTAAAATCTTTTTGTATAAAAAAACACAATTTGGAACCATTTGATAGAAATGAAATTTTCCATTCAAATACACTCGAACCTGAAATATTTCAAGATTTTCGAACAATTAAATTTTTGTTTTTTAGAATACTTTTTTTTAATTAATATTTGCCACAAGAAAGACTATAAAACATATATCCAACTCCAATTAGCAATTTGAAAGCATTTGAGCAATTTTCTCGAAAATACAATTCAACCATTGAAAACACATGGCGGACTTTTCAATGAATTATTGTTCAAAAAGTAAAATTTTCAAAATTTTTTCATGTTTGTTAATTTGAAGCTTATACATAGGAGAATCTCCGATTCCAATTTTATAACACTGACTAAATAAGAAGTGGGTCTAAAGTTGATCCAAAAAGTGCACTTTCAAAGTGTTTCGTTTTAAATTTCCACTCATATATAGGAAAATCTCCAATTCGAATTTTATAATACTCACTAAATAAGAAATTTGTCTAAAGTTGGTCCCAAAAATTGCACTTTTAAAATATTTCGCTTTTAATTTTTCCAATGTTAACCGTATGGAAAATTTGACATATCAAAATTTTACATTTTTTTTGCAACTAGGATAACAGAAATCATCACTCGAATCGATTTCCACATTCAAATCGCCATAAAAGTGAAATTTTAATATTCAAAATCAAGTTACTGAAAAAAAACAAAAAGTCTTTATATCCCTTTCATAATACATTAAACTTGTCAATCCTAAGGCAATTTTCAAATTTTCAATTTTTGAAATTTAATCTTAATTTGTTAACTAGGATAAAAAAAGTCATCAACCGATTTATTTCTGATAATCAATTTGCCTATAAAACGGAATTTCAGCACCCAAAATCGAACAAATGCAAAGTAAAAAGACGGATTGAAAACATTTTCTGAGAGCTTTCGTTTCCAAATTTCAACTTCTCATATAGCTATTCAAAACTAGTTCTTTGGCCAAAATTTTTAACTTTGTTTAGTTTATAAAGTGTTTTTGAGTAAAAAAACACAATTTGGATCAATTTGTTAAAAATGAAATCTTCCATTCAATTACACTCGAAACTGAAATATTTCAAGATTTTCGAAAAATGGAATTTTTGATTTTTAGAATACTTTTTATTGAATAAAATTTGGTACAAGAATGACTATAAAACATATATCCAACTCCAATTCGCAATTTGAAAGCATATGAGCAATTTTCTTGAAAATACAATTCCCCATTGAAATCACATGGCGGACTTTTAAATGAATTATTGTTCAAAAAATAAAATTTTGAAATTTTTTTCCCGTTTGTGATATTGAAGCTTATATATAGGAAAATCTCCAATTTGAATTTTATAACATTCACTAAATAAGAAGTGGGTCTAAAGTTGGTCCAAAAAGTGCATTTTTCTCAAACATAAAATTCCCCCATTGAAAACACATGGCGGACTATTCAATGAATTATTGTTCAAAAAGTAAAATTTTCAAAACTTTTTCCCGTTTTTTATATTGAAGCTCATACATAGGAAAATCTCCAATTCGAATTTTATAACACTCACTAAATAAGAAGTGGGTCTAAAGTTGGTCCAAAAAGCAATTTTCTCGAATATACAATTCCCTCATAGAAAACACATGGCGGACTATTCAATGAATTATTGTTCAAAAAGTAAAATTTTCAAAATTTTTTCCCGTTTTTAATATTGAAGCTCATACATAGGAAAATCTCCAATTCGAATTTTATAGCACTCACTAAATAAGAAGTGAATCTAAAGTTGGTCCAAAAAGTTGGTCCAAAAAGCAATTTTCTCGAATATACAATTCCCTCATTGAAAACACATGGCGGACTATTCAATGAATTATTGTTCAAAAAGTAAAATTTTCAAAAATTTTTCCCGTTTTTTATATTGAAACTCATACATAGGAAAATCTCCAATTCGAATTTTATAACACTCACTAAATAAGAAGTGGGTCTAAGGTTGGTCCAAATAGTGCAATTTTCTCAAAAATTAAATTCCCCCATTAAAAACACATGGCGGACTGTTCAATGAATTATTGTTCAAAAAGTAACATTTTCATATTTTTTTTCCGTTTGTGATATTGAAGCTTATATACAGGAGAATCTCCAATTCCAATTCTATAACATTCACTAAATAAGAAGTGGGTCTAAGTTTGGTCCGAAAAGTTCAATTTTCTCAAAAATTAAATTCCCCCAGTGAAAACATATGGGGGACTGTTCAATGAATTATTGTTCAAAAAGTAAAATTTTCAAAAAATTTTCCCGTTTGCAATATTGAAGCTCATATATAGGAAAATCTCCAATTCGAATTTTATAATACTCACTAAATAAGAAATTTGTCTAAAAGAAATTTGTCCAAAAATTGCACTTTTAAAATATTTCGCTTTTAATTTTTTCAATGTTAACCGTATGGAAAATTTGATATATCAAAATTTTCAAAATTTTACATTTTTTTTGCAACTAGGATAACAGAAATCATCACGCGAATCGATTTCCACATTCAAATCGCCATAAAAGTGAAATTTTAATATTCCAAATCAAGTTACTGAAAAAAACCAAAAAGTCTTTATATCTCTTTCATAATACATTAAACTTGTCAATCCTAAGGCAATTTTCAAATTTTCAATTTTTGAAATTTAATCTTAATTTGTTAACTAGGATAAAAAAAAGTCATCAACCGATTTATTTCTGAAAATCAACTTGCTTATAAAACGGAATTTCAGCACCCAAAATCGAACTAATGCAACTAATGCAAACATTTTCTGAGAGCTTTCGTTTCAAAATTTCAACTTCTCATATAGCTATTCAAAACTAGTTCTTTGGCCAAAATTTTGAACTTTGTTTAATTTATAAAGTGTTTTTGAGAAAAAAACACAATTTGGAACAATTTGTTAAAAATGATATCTTCCATTCAATTACAATCGAAACTGAAATATTTAAAGATTTTCGAAAAATGGAATTTTTGATTTTTAGAATACTTTTTATTAAATAAAATTTGGTACAAGAATGACTATAAAACATATATCCAACTCCAATTCGTTATTTGAAAGCATTTGAGCAATTTTCTTGAAAATACTATTCCCCATTGAAATCACATGGCGGACTATTCAATATATTATTGCACCCAAAAAAGTCAACTGTTTGAAAATACATTAAACTTGTCAATCCTTAGGCAATTTTCAAATTCTCAATCTTGGAAATTTAACCTTAATCTGCTGCCTAGGATCATGAAATTCATCACCCGATTTCATTCTGATCATCAATTTGCTTATAAAATGGTATTTTAGCACTCAAAATCGAACTAATGCAAATTTAAAAGACCGCTTGAAAACATTTTCTGAACGCATTCGTTCCAAAATTTCAATCTCTCATATAGCTATTTAAAGTAGTTTTTTGGCCAAAATTTTGAACTTAGTTTGATTTATAAAGTGTTTTTGAATAAAAAAACACAATTTTGAACCATTTGTTAAAAATGAAATTTTAAATTAAAATACACACGAAACTGAAATATTTGACGATTTTCGAAAATAGGTATTTTTGATTTACTGAATACTTTTTTCAATTAAAATTGGTAAAGGAATGACTATAAAACATATATCCAACTCAAATTCACAATTTGAAAGCATTTGAGTCATTTTCTCGAAAATACAATTCCCCATTGAAATCACATGGCAGACTATTCAATAAATTATTGTTAAAAAAGTAAAATTTTCAAAATTTTTTCCTGTTTATTATATTGATCCTTATATACATTAGAATCTCCAATTCCAATTTCATAACACTCACTAAATAAAAAGTGGATCTAAAGTTGGTCTGAAAAGTTCAATTTTCTCAAAAATAAAATTCCCCCATTGAAAACACATGGCGGACTATTGATTGAATAATTGTTCAAAAACTAAAATTTTCAAAATTTTTTCCCGTTTGTGATATGGAAGCTTATATATAGGAGAATCTCCAATTCCAATTTTATAACACTCACTAAATAAGAAGTGGGTCTAAAGTTGGTCTGAAAAGTTCAATTTTCTCAAAAATAAAATTCCCTTATTGAAAACACATGGCGGACTATTCAATGAATTATTGTTCAAAAAGAAAAATTAAAATTTTTTTTTTACGTGTGTGATATTGAAGCTTATATATAGGAGAACCTCTAATTCGAATTTTATAACACTCATTAAATAAGAAAGGGTCTAAAGTTGGTCCAAATTGTGCAATTTTCTCAAAAATAAAATTCCCCCATTGAAAACACATGGCGGACTATTCAATGAATTATTGTTCAAAAAGTAAAATTTTCAAAAAATTTTCCTTTTTGCAATATTGAAGCTCATATATAGGAAAATCTCCAATTCGAATTTTATAATACTCACTAAATAAGAAATGGGTCTAAAGTTGGTCCCAAAAGTTGCACTTTCAAAACATTTCGCTTTTAATTTTTACAATGTTAACCGTATGGAAAATTTGACATATCAAAATTTTCAAAATTTTACATTTTTTTTGCAACTAGGATAACAGAAATCGTCACGCGAATCGATTTCCACATTCAAATCGCCATAAAAGTGAAATTTTAATATTCAAAATCAAGTTACTGAAAAAACCCAAAAAGGCTTCATATCCCTTTCATAATACATGAAAATTGTCAATCCTAAGGCACTTTTCAAATTTTCAATTTTTTAAATTTAATCTTAATTTGTTAACTAGGATAAAAAAAAGCCGTCAACCGATTTATTTCTGATAATCAATTTGCTTATAAAACGGAATTTCAGCACCCAAATTCAAACTTATGGAAATTTAAAAGACGGCTTGAAAACATTTTCTGAGCGCTTTCGTTTCAAAATTTCAACTTCTCATATAGCTATTAAAAAATAGTTTTTTTGGCCAAATTTGGAAATTTGTTTGATTTTTAAAATCTTTTTGTATAAAAAAACACAATTTGGAACCATTTGATAGAAATGAAATTTTCCATTCAAATACACTCGAACCTGAAATATTTCAAGATTTTCGAACAATTAAATTTTTGTTTTTTAGAATACTTTTTTTTAATTAATATTTGCCACAAGAAAGACTATAAAACATATATCCAACTCCAATTAGCAATTTGAAAGCATTTGAGCAATTTTCTCGAAAATACAATTCAACCATTGAAAACACATGGCGGACTTTTCAATGAATTATTGTTCAAAAAGTAAAATTTTCAAAATTTTTTCATGTTTGTTAATTTGAAGCTTATACATAGGAGAATCTCCGATTCCAATTTTATAACACTGACTAAATAAGAAGTGGGTCTAAAGTTGGTCCAAAAAGTGCACTTTCAAAGTGTTTCGTTTTAAATTTCCACTCATATATAGGAAAATCTCCAATTCGAATTTTATAATACTCACTAAATAAGAAATTTGTCTAAAGTTGGTCCCAAAAATTGCACTTTTAAAATATTTCGCTTTTAATTTTTCCAATGTTAACCGTATGGAAAATTTGACATATCAAAATTTTACATTTTTTTTGCAACTAGGATAACAGAAATCATCACTCGAATCGATTTCCACATTCAAATCGCCATAAAAGTGAAATTTTAATATTCAAAATCAAGTTACTGAAAAAAAACAAAAAGTCTTTATATCCCTTTCATAATACATTAAACTTGTCAATCCTAAGGCAATTTTCAAATTTTCAATTTTTGAAATTTAATCTTAATTTGTTAACTAGGATAAAAAAAAAGTCATCAACCGATTTATTTCTGATAATCAATTTGCCTATAAAACGGAATTTCAGCACCCAAAATCGAACAAATGCAAAGTAAAAAGACGGATTGAAAACATTTTCTGAGAGCTTTCGTTTCCAAATTTCAACTTCTCATATAGCTATTCAAAACTAGTTCTTTGGCCAAAATTTTTAACTTTGTTTAGTTTATAAAGTGTTTTTGAGTAAAAAAACACAATTTGGATCAATTTGTTAAAAATGAAATCTTCCATTCAATTACACTCGAAACTGAAATATTTCAAGATTTTCGAAAAATGGAATTTTTGATTTTTAGAATACTTTTTATTGAATAAAATTTGGTACAAGAATGACTATAAAACATATATCCAACTCCAATTCGCAATTTGAAAGCATATGAGCAATTTTCTTGAAAATACAATTCCCCATTGAAATCACATGGCGGACTTTTAAATGAATTATTGTTCAAAAAATAAAATTTTGAAATTTTTTTCCCGTTTGTGATATTGAAGCTTATATATAGGAGAATCTCCAATTCCAATTCTATAACATTCACTAAATAAGAAGTGGGTCTAAATTTGGTCCGAAAAGTTCAATATTCTCAAAAATTAAATTCCCCCATTAAAAACATATGGGGGACTGTTCATTGAATTATTGTACAAAAACTAAAATTTTCAAATTTTTTTTCCGTGTGTGATATTGAAGCTTATATATAGGAGAACTTCTAATTCCAATTTTATAACACTCATTAAATAAGAAAATGTCTAAAGTTTGTCCAACTTGTGCAATTTTCTCAAAAATAAAATCCCCCCATTGAAAACACATGGCGGACTATTCAATGAATTATTGTTCAATTTTCACAAATTTTTCCCGTTTGCAATATTGAAGCTCATATATAGGAAAATCTCCTATTCGAATTTTATAATACTCACTAAATAAGAAATTTGTCTAAAGTTGGTCCCAAAAATTGCACTTTTAAAATATTTCGCTTTTAATTTTTCCAATGTTAACCGTATGGAAAATTTGACATATCAAAATTTTACATTTTTTTTTGCAACTAGGATAACAGAAATCATCACTCGAATCGATTTCCACATTCAAATCGCCATATAAGTGAAATTTTAATATTCAAAATCAAGTTACTGAAAAAAAACAAAAAGTCTTTATATCCCTTTCATAATACATTAAACTTGTCAACCCTAAGGCAATTTTCAAATTTTCAATTTTTGAAATTTAATCTTAATTTGTTAACTAGGATAAAAAAAAAGTCATCAACCGATTTATTTCTGATAATCAATTTGCTTATAAAACGGAATTTCAGCACCCAAAATCGAACAAATGCAAAGTAAAAAGACGGATTGAAAACATTTTCTGAGAGCTTTCGTTTCCAAATTTCAACTTCTCATATAGCTATTCAAAACTAGTTCTTTGGCCAAAATTTTTAACTTTGTTTAGTTTATAAAGTGTTTTTGAGTAAAAAACACAATTTGGAACAATTTGTTAAAAATGAAATCTTCCATTCAATTACACTCGAAACTGAAATATTTCAAGATTTTCGAAAAATGGAATTTTTGATTTTTAGAATACTTTTTATTGAATAAAATTTGGTACAAGAATGACTATAAAACATATATCCAACTCCAATTCGCAATTTGAAAGCATATGAGCAATTTTCTTGAAAATACAATTCCCCATTGAAATCACATGGCGGACTTTTAAATGAATTATTGTTCAAAAAATAAAATTTTGAAATTTTTTTCCCGTTTGTGATATTGAAGCTTATATATAGAAGAATCTCCAATTCCAATTCTATAACATTCACTAAATAAGAAGTGGGTCTAAATTTGGTCCGAAAAGTTCAATATTCTCAAAAATTAAATTCCCCCATTAAAAACATATGGGGGACTGTTCATTGAATTATTGTACAAAAACTAAAATTTTCAATTTTTTTTTTCCGTGTGTGATATTGAAGCTTACATATAGGAGAACTTCTAATTCCAATTTTATAACACTCATTAAATAAGAAAATGTCTAAAGTTTGTCCAACTTGTGCAATTTTCTCAAAAATAAAATCCCCCCATTGAAAACACATGGCGGACTATTCAATGAATTATTGTTCAATTTTCACAAATTTTTCCCGTTTGCAATATTGAAGCTCATATATAGGAAAATCTCCTATTCGAATTTTATAATACTCACTAAATAAGAAATTTGTCTAAAGTTGGTCCCAAAAATTGCGCTTTTAAAATATTTCGCTTTTAATTTTTCCAATGTTAACCGTATGGAAAATTTGACATATCAAAATTTTACATTTTTTTTTGCAACTAGGAAACAGAAATCATCACTCGAATCGATTTCCACATTCAAATCGCCATAAAAGTGAAATTTTAATATTCAAAATCAAGTTACTGAAAAAAAACAAAAAGTCTTTATATCCCTTTCATAATACATTAAACTTGTCAACCCTAAGGCAATTTTCAAATTTTCAATTTTTGAAATTTAATCTTAATTTGTTAACTAGGATAAAAAAAAAGTCATCAACCGATTTATTTCTGATAATCAATTTGCTTATAAAACGGAATTTCAGCACCCAAAATCGAACAAATGCAAAGTAAAAAGACGGATTGAAAACATTTTCTGAGAGCTTTCGTTTCCAAATTTCAACTTCTCATATAGCTATTCAAAACTAGTTCTTTGGCCAAAATTTTTAACTTTGTTTAGTTTATAAAGTGTTTTTGAGTAAAAAAAACAATTTGGAACAATTTGTTAAAAATGAAATCTTCCATTCAATTACACTCGAAACTGAAATATTTCAAGATTTTCGAAAAATGGAATTTTTGATTTTTAGAATACTTTTTATTGAATAAAATTTGGTACAAGAATGACTATAAAACATATATCCAACTCCAATTCGCAATTTGAAAGCATATGAGCAATTTTCTTGAAAATACAATTCCCCATTGAAATCACATGGCGGACTTTTAAATGAATTATTGTTCAAAAAATAAAATTTTGAAATTTTTTTCCCGTTTGTGATATTGAAGCTTATATATAGGAGAATCTCCAATTCCAATTCTATAACATTCACTAAATAAGAAGTGGGTCTAAATTTGGTCCGAAAAGTTCAATATTCTCAAAAATTAAATTCCCCCATTAAAAACATATGGGGGACTGTTCATTGTATTATTGTACAAAAACTAAAATTTTCAAATTTTTTTTCCGTGTGTGATATTGAAGCTTATATATAGGGGAACTTCTAATTCCAATTTTATAACACTCATTAAATAAGAAGTGGGTCTAAAGTTGGTCCGAAAAGTTCAATTTTCTCAAAAATAAAATTCCCTTATTGAAAGCGCATGAAGAACTATTCAATGAATTATTGTTCAAAAAGTAAAATTTTCAAAATTTTTTCCCATAGGCGATATTGAAGCTTATAAATAGGTGAACCTCTAATTCGAATTTTATAACACTCATTAAATAAGAAAATGTCTAAAGTTTGTCCAACTTGTGCAATTTTCTCAAAAGTAAAATTCCCTAAATTGAAATCACATGGCGGACTATTCAATGAATTATTGTTCAAAAAGTAAAATTTTCAAATTTTTTTCCCGTTTTTAATATTGAAGCTCATACATAGGAAAATCTCCAATTCGAATTTTATAACACTCACTAAATAAGAAGTGAATCTAAAGTTGGTCCAAAAAGTTGGTCCAAAAAGCAATTTTCTCGAATATACAATTCCCTCATTGAAAACACATGGCGGACTATTCAATGAATTATTGTTCAAAAAGTAAAATTTTCAAAACTTTTTCCCGTTTTTTATATTGAAGCTCATACATAGGAAAATCTCCAATTCGAATTTTATAACACTCACTAAATAAGAAGTGGGTCTAAAGTTGGTCCAAAAAGCAATTTTCTCGAATATACAATTCCCTCATAGAAAACACATGGCGGACTATTCAATGAATTATTGTTCAAAAAGTAAAATTTTCAAAAAATTTTCCCGTTTGCAATATTGAAGCTCATATATAGGAAAATCTCCAATTCGAATTTTATAATACTCACTAAATAAGAAATTTGTCTAAAAGAAATTTGTCCAAAAATTGCACTTTTAAAATATTTCGCTTTTAATTTTTTCAATGTTAACCGTATGGAAAATTTGATATATCAAAATTTTCAAAATTTTACATTTTTTTTGCAACTAGGATAACAGAAATCATCACGCGAATCGATTTCCACATTCAAATCGCCATAAAAGTGAAATTTTAATATTCCAAATCAAGTTACTGAAAAAAACCAAAAAGTCTTTATATCTCTTTCATAATACATTAAACTTGTCAATCCTAAGGCAATTTTCAAATTTTCAATTTTTGAAATTTAATCTTAATTTGTTAACTAGGATAAAAAAAAGTCATCAACCGATTTATTTCTGAAAATCAACTTGCTTATAAAACGGAATTTCAGCACCCAAAATCGAACTAATGCAACTAATGCAAACATTTTCTGAGAGCTTTCGTTTCAAAATTTCAACTTCTCATATAGCTATTCAAAACTAGTTCTTTGGCCAAAATTTTGAACTTTGTTTAATTTATAAAGTGTTTTTGAGAAAAAAACACAATTTGGAACAATTTGTTAAAAATGATATCTTCCATTCAATTACAATCGAAACTGAAATATTTAAAGATTTTCGAAAAATGGAATTTTTGATTTTTAGAATACTTTTTATTAAATAAAATTTGGTACAAGAATGACTATAAAACATATATCCAACTCCAATTCGTTATTTGAAAGCATTTGAGCAATTTTCTTGAAAATACTATTCCCCATTGAAATCACATGGCGGACTATTCAATATATTATTGCACCCAAAAAAGTCAACTGTTTGAAAATACATTAAACTTGTCAATCCTTAGGCAATTTTCAAATTCTCAATCTTGGAAATTTAACCTTAATCTGCTGCCTAGGATCATGAAATTCATCACCCGATTTCATTCTGATCATCAATTTGCTTATAAAATGGTATTTTAGCACTCAAAATCGAACTAATGCAAATTTAAAAGACCGCTTGAAAACATTTTCTGAACGCATTCGTTCCAAAATTTCAATCTCTCATATAGCTATTTAAAGTAGTTTTTTGGCCAAAATTTTGAACTTAGTTTGATTTATAAAGTGTTTTTGAATAAAAAAACACAATTTTGAACCATTTGTTAAAAATGAAATTTTAAATTAAAATACACACGAAACTGAAATATTTGACGATTTTCGAAAATAGGTATTTTTGATTTACTGAATACTTTTTTCAATTAAAATTGGTAAAGGAATGACTATAAAACATATATCCAACTCAAATTCACAATTTGAAAGCATTTGAGTCATTTTCTCGAAAATACAATTCCCCATTGAAATCACATGGCAGACTATTCAATAAATTATTGTTAAAAAAGTAAAATTTTCAAAATTTTTTCCTGTTTATTATATATATCCTTATATACATTAGAATCTCCAATTCCAATTTCATAACACTCACTAAATAAAAAGTGGATCTAAAGTTGGTCTGAAAAGTTCAATTTTCTCAAAAATAAAATTCCCCCATTGAAAACACATGGCGGACTATTGATTGAATAATTGTTCAAAAACTAAAATTTTCAAAATTTTTTCCCGTTTGTGATATGGAAGCTTATATATAGGAGAATCTCCAATTCCAATTTTATAACACTCACTAAATAAGAAGTGGGTCTAAAGTTGGTCTGAAAAGTTCAATTTTCTCAAAAATAAAATTCCCTTATTGAAAACACATGGCGGACTATTCAATGAATTATTGTTCAAAAAGAAAAATTAAAATTTTTTTTTTACGTGTGTGATATTGAAGCTTATATATAGGAGAACCTCTAATTCGAATTTTATAACACTCATTAAATAAGAAAGGGTCTAAAGTTGGTCCAAATTGTGCAATTTTCTCAAAAATAAAATTCCCCCATTGAAAACACATGGCGGACTATTCAATGAATTATTGTTCAAAAAGTAAAATTTTCAAAAAATTTTCCTTTTTGCAATATTGAAGCTCATATATAGGAAAATCTCCAATTCGAATTTTATAATACTCACTAAATAAGAAATGGGTCTAAAGTTGGTCCCAAAAGTTGCACTTTCAAAACATTTCGCTTTTAATTTTTACAATGTTAACCGTATGGAAAATTTGACATATCAAAATTTTCAAAATTTTACATTTTTTTTGCAACTAGGATAACAGAAATCGTCACGCGAATCGATTTCCACATTCAAATCGCCATAAAAGTGAAATTTTAATATTCAAAATCAAGTTACTGAAAAAACCCAAAAAGGCTTCATATCCCTTCCATAATACATGAAAATTGTCAATCCTAAGGCACTTTTCAAATTTTCAATTTTTTAAATTTAATCTTAATTTGTTAACTAGGATAAAAAAAAGCCGTCAACCGATTTATTTCTGATAATCAATTTGCTTATAAAACGGAATTTCAGCACCCAAATTCGAACTTATGGAAATTTAAAAGACGGCTTGAAAACATTTTCTGAGCGCTTTCGTTTCAAAATTTCAACTTCTCATATAGCTATTAAAAAATAGTTTTTTTGGCCAAATTTGGAAATTTGTTTGATTTTTAAAATCTTTTTGTATAAAAAAACACAATTTGGAACCATTTGATAGAAATGAAATTTTCCATTCAAATACACTCGAACCTGAAATATTTCAAGATTTTCGAACAATTAAATTTTTGTTTTTTAGAATACTTTTTTTTAATTAATATTTGCCACAAGAAAGACTATAAAACATATATCCAACTCCAATTAGCAATTTGAAAGCATTTGAGCAATTTTCTCGAAAATACAATTCAACCATTGAAAACACATGGCGGACTTTTCAATGAATTATTGTTCAAAAAGTAAAATTTTCAAAATTTTTTCATGTTTGTTAATTTGAAGCTTATACATAGGAGAATCTCCGATTCCAATTTTATAACACTGACTAAATAAGAAGTGGGTCTAAAGTTGGTCCAAAAAGTGCACTTTCAAAGTGTTTCGTTTTAAATTTCCACTCATATATAGGAAAATCTCCAATTCGAATTTTATAATACTCACTAAATAAGAAATTTGTCTAAAGTTGGTCCCAAAAATTGCACTTTTAAAATATTTCGCTTTTAATTTTTCCAATGTTAACCGTATGGAAAATTTGACATATCAAAATTTTACATTTTTTTTGCAACTAGGATAACAGAAATCATCACTCGAATCGATTTCCACATTCAAATCGCCATAAAAGTGAAATTTTAATATTCAAAATCAAGTTACTGAAAAAAAACAAAAAGTCTTTATATCCCTTTCATAATACATTAAACTTGTCAATCCTAAGGCAATTTTCAAATTTTCAATTTTTGAAATTTAATCTTAATTTGTTAACTAGGATAAAAAAAAAGTCATCAACCGATTTATTTCTGATAATCAATTTGCCTATAAAACGGAATTTCAGCACCCAAAATCGAACAAATGCAAAGTAAAAAGACGGATTGAAAACATTTTCTGAGAGCTTTCGTTTCCAAATTTCAACTTCTCATATAGCTATTCAAAACTAGTTCTTTGGCCAAAATTTTTAACTTTGTTTAGTTTATAAAGTGTTTTTGAGTAAAAAAACACAATTTGGATCAATTTGTTAAAAATGAAATCTTCCATTCAATTACACTCGAAACTGAAATATTTCAAGATTTTCGAAAAATGGAATTTTTGATTTTTAGAATACTTTTTATTGAATAAAATTTGGTACAAGAATGACTATAAAACATATATCCAACTCCAATTCGCAATTTGAAAGCATATGAGCAATTTTCTTGAAAATACAATTCCCCATTGAAATCACATGGCGGACTTTTAAATGAATTATTGTTCAAAAAATAAAATTTTGAAATTTTTTTCCCGTTTGTGATATTGAAGCTTATATATAGGAAAATCTCCAATTTGAATTTTATAACATTCACTAAATAAGAAGTGGGTCTAAAGTTGGTCCAAAAAGTGCATTTTTCTCAAACATAAAATTCCCCCATTGAAAACACATGGCGGACTATTCAATGAATTATTGTTCAAAAAGTAAAATTTTCAAAACTTTTTCCCGTTTTTTATATTGAAGCTCATACATAGGAAAATCTCCAATTCGAATTTTATAACACTCACTAAATAAGAAGTGGGTCTAAAGTTGGTCCAAAAAGCAATTTTCTCGAATATACAATTCCCTCATAGAAAACACATGGCGGACTATTCAATGAATTATTGTTCAAAAAGTAAAATTTTCAAAATTTTTTCCCGTTTTTAATATTGAAGCTCATACATAGGAAAATCTCCAATTCGAATTTTATAGCACTCACTAAATAAGAAGTGAATCTAAAGTTGGTCCAAAAAGTTGGTCCAAAAAGCAATTTTCTCGAATATACAATTCCCTCATTGAAAACACATGGCGGACTATTCAATGAATTATTGTTCAAAAAGTAAAATTTTCAAAAATTTTTCCCGTTTTTTATATTGAAACTCATACATAGGAAAATCTCCAATTCGAATTTTATAACACTCACTAAATAAGAAGTGGGTCTAAGGTTGGTCCAAATAGTGCAATTTTCTCAAAAATTAAATTCCCCCATTAAAAACACATGGCGGACTGTTCAATGAATTATTGTTCAAAAAGTAACATTTTCATATTTTTTTTCCGTTTGTGATATTGAAGCTTATATACAGGAGAATCTCCAATTCCAATTCTATAACATTCACTAAATAAGAAGTGGGTCTAAGTTTGGTCCGAAAAGTTCAATTTTCTCAAAAATTAAATTCCCCCAGTGAAAACATATGGGGGACTGTTCAATGAATTATTGTTCAAAAAGTAAAATTTTCAAAAAATTTTCCCGTTTGCAATATTGAAGCTCATATATAGGAAAATCTCCAATTCGAATTTTATAATACTCACTAAATAAGAAATTTGTCTAAAAGAAATTTGTCCAAAAATTGCACTTTTAAAATATTTCGCTTTTAATTTTTTCAATGTTAACCGTATGGAAAATTTGATATATCAAAATTTTCAAAATTTTACATTTTTTTTGCAACTAGGATAACAGAAATCATCACGCGAATCGATTTCCACATTCAAATCGCCATAAAAGTGAAATTTTAATATTCCAAATCAAGTTACTGAAAAAAACCAAAAAGTCTTTATATCTCTTTCATAATACATTAAACTTGTCAATCCTAAGGCAATTTTCAAATTTTCAATTTTTGAAATTTAATCTTAATTTGTTAACTAGGATAAAAAAAAGTCATCAACCGATTTATTTCTGAAAATCAACTTGCTTATAAAACGGAATTTCAGCACCCAAAATCGAACTAATGCAACTAATGCAAACATTTTCTGAGAGCTTTCGTTTCAAAATTTCAACTTCTCATATAGCTATTCAAAACTAGTTCTTTGGCCAAAATTTTGAACTTTGTTTAATTTATAAAGTGTTTTTGAGAAAAAAACACAATTTGGAACAATTTGTTAAAAATGATATCTTCCATTCAATTACAATCGAAACTGAAATATTTAAAGATTTTCGAAAAATGGAATTTTTGATTTTTAGAATACTTTTTATTAAATAAAATTTGGTACAAGAATGACTATAAAACATATATCCAACTCCAATTCGTTATTTGAAAGCATTTGAGCAATTTTCTTGAAAATACTATTCCCCATTGAAATCACATGGCGGACTATTCAATATATTATTGCACCCAAAAAAGTCAACTGTTTGAAAATACATTAAACTTGTCAATCCTTAGGCAATTTTCAAATTCTCAATCTTGGAAATTTAACCTTAATCTGCTGCCTAGGATCATGAAATTCATCACCCGATTTCATTCTGATCATCAATTTGCTTATAAAATGGTATTTTAGCACTCAAAATCGAACTAATGCAAATTTAAAAGACCGCTTGAAAACATTTTCTGAACGCATTCGTTCCAAAATTTCAATCTCTCATATAGCTATTTAAAGTAGTTTTTTGGCCAAAATTTTGAACTTAGTTTGATTTATAAAGTGTTTTTGAATAAAAAAACACAATTTTGAACCATTTGTTAAAAATGAAATTTTAAATTAAAATACACACGAAACTGAAATATTTGACGATTTTCGAAAATAGGTATTTTTGATTTACTGAATACTTTTTTCAATTAAAATTGGTAAAGGAATGACTATAAAACATATATCCAACTCAAATTCACAATTTGAAAGCATTTGAGTCATTTTCTCGAAAATACAATTCCCCATTGAAATCACATGGCAGACTATTCAATAAATTATTGTTAAAAAAGTAAAATTTTCAAAATTTTTTCCTGTTTATTATATTGATCCTTATATACATTAGAATCTCCAATTCCAATTTCATAACACTCACTAAATAAAAAGTGGATCTAAAGTTGGTCTGAAAAGTTCAATTTTCTCAAAAATAAAATTCCCCCATTGAAAACACATGGCGGACTATTGATTGAATAATTGTTCAAAAACTAAAATTTTCAAAATTTTTTCCCGTTTGTGATATGGAAGCTTATATATAGGAGAATCTCCAATTCCAATTTTATAACACTCACTAAATAAGAAGTGGGTCTAAAGTTGGTCTGAAAAGTTCAATTTTCTCAAAAATAAAATTCCCTTATTGAAAACACATGGCGGACTATTCAATGAATTATTGTTCAAAAAGAAAAATTAAAATTTTTTTTTTACGTGTGTGATATTGAAGCTTATATATAGGAGAACCTCTAATTCGAATTTTATAACACTCATTAAATAAGAAAGGGTCTAAAGTTGGTCCAAATTGTGCAATTTTCTCAAAAATAAAATTCCCCCATTGAAAACACATGGCGGACTATTCAATGAATTATTGTTCAAAAAGTAAAATTTTCAAAAAATTTTCCTTTTTGCAATATTGAAGCTCATATATAGGAAAATCTCCAATTCGAATTTTATAATACTCACTAAATAAGAAATGGGTCTAAAGTTGGTCCCAAAAGTTGCACTTTCAAAACATTTCGCTTTTAATTTTTACAATGTTAACCGTATGGAAAATTTGACATATCAAAATTTTCAAAATTTTACATTTTTTTTGCAACAAGGATAACAGAAATCGTCACGCGAATCGATTTCCACATTCAAATCGCCATAAAAGTGAAATTTTAATATTCAAAATCAAGTTACTGAAAAAACCCAAAAAGGCTTCATATCCCTTTCATAATACATGAAAATTGTCAATCCTAAGGCACTTTTCAAATTTTCAATTTTTTAAATTTAATCTTAATTTGTTAACTAGGATAAAAAAAAGCCGTCAACCGATTTATTTCTGATAATCAATTTGCTTATAAAACGGAATTTCAGCACCCAAATTCAAACTTATGGAAATTTAAAAGACGGCTTGAAAACATTTTCTGAGCGCTTTCGTTTCAAAATTTCAACTTCTCATATAGCTATTAAAAAATAGTTTTTTTGGCCAAATTTGGAAATTTGTTTGATTTTTAAAATCTTTTTGTATAAAAAAACACAATTTGGAACCATTTGATAGAAATGAAATTTTCCATTCAAATACACTCGAACCTGAAATATTTCAAGATTTTCGAACAATTAAATTTTTGTTTTTTAGAATACTTTTTTTTAATTAATATTTGCCACAAGAAAGACTATAAAACATATATCCAACTCCAATTAGCAATTTGAAAGCATTTGAGCAATTTTCTCGAAAATACAATTCAACCATTGAAAACACATGGCGGACTTTTCAATGAATTATTGTTCAAAAAGTAAAATTTTCAAAATTTTTTCATGTTTGTTAATTTGAAGCTTATACATAGGAGAATCTCCGATTCCAATTTTATAACACTGACTAAATAAGAAGTGGGTCTAAAGTTGGTCCAAAAAGTGCACTTTCAAAGTGTTTCGTTTTAAATTTCCACTCATATATAGGAAAATCTCCAATTCGAATTTTATAATACTCACTAAATAAGAAATTTGTCTAAAGTTGGTCCCAAAAATTGCACTTTTAAAATATTTCGCTTTTAATTTTTCCAATGTTAACCGTATGGAAAATTTGACATATCAAAATTTTACATTTTTTTTGCAACTAGGATAACAGAAATCATCACTCGAATCGATTTCCACATTCAAATCGCCATAAAAGTGAAATTTTAATATTCAAAATCAAGTTACTGAAAAAAAACAAAAAGTCTTTATATCCCTTTCATAATACATTAAACTTGTCAATCCTAAGGCAATTTTCAAATTTTCAATTTTTGAAATTTAATCTTAATTTGTTAACTAGGATAAAAAAAAAGTCATCAACCGATTTATTTCTGATAATCAATTTGCCTATAAAACGGAATTTCAGCACCCAAAATCGAACAAATGCAAAGTAAAAAGACGGATTGAAAACATTTTCTGAGAGCTTTCGTTTCCAAATTTCAACTTCTCATATAGCTATTCAAAACTAGTTCTTTGGCCAAAATTTTTAACTTTGTTTAGTTTATAAAGTGTTTTTGAGTAAAAAAACACAATTTGGATCAATTTGTTAAAAATGAAATCTTCCATTCAATTACACTCGAAACTGAAATATTTCAAGATTTTCGAAAAATGGAATTTTTGATTTTTAGAATACTTTTTATTGAATAAAATTTGGTACAAGAATGACTATAAAACATATATCCAACTCCAATTCGCAATTTGAAAGCATATGAGCAATTTTCTTGAAAATACAATTCCCCATTGAAATCACATGGCGGACTTTTAAATGAATTATTGTTCAAAAAATAAAATTTTGAAATTTTTTTCCCGTTTGTGATATTGAAGCTTATATATAGGAGAATCTCCAATTCCAATTCTATAACATTCACTAAATAAGAAGTGGGTCTAAATTTGGTCCGAAAAGTTCAATATTCTCAAAAATTAAATTCCCCCATTAAAAACATATGGGGGACTGTTCATTGAATTATTGTACAAAAACTAAAATTTTCAAATTTTTTTTCCGTGTGTGATATTGAAGCTTATATATAGGAGAACTTCTAATTCCAATTTTATAACACTCATTAAATAAGAAAATGTCTAAAGTTTGTCCAACTTGTGCAATTTTCTCAAAAATAAAATCCCCCCATTGAAAACACATGGCGGACTATTCAATGAATTATTGTTCAATTTTCACAAATTTTTCCCGTTTGCAATATTGAAGCTCATATATAGGAAAATCTCCTATTCGAATTTTATAATACTCACTAAATAAGAAATTTGTCTAAAGTTGGTCCCAAAAATTGCACTTTTAAAATATTTCGCTTTTAATTTTTCCAATGTTAACCGTATGGAAAATTTGACATATCAAAATTTTACATTTTTTTTTGCAACTAGGATAACAGAAATCATCACTCGAATCGATTTCCACATTCAAATCGCCATATAAGTGAAATTTTAATATTCAAAATCAAGTTACTGAAAAAAAACAAAAAGTCTTTATATCCCTTTCATAATACATTAAACTTGTCAACCCTAAGGCAATTTTCAAATTTTCAATTTTTGAAATTTAATCTTAATTTGTTAACTAGGATAAAAAAAAAGTCATCAACCGATTTATTTCTGATAATCAATTTGCTTATAAAACGGAATTTCAGCACCCAAAATCGAACAAATGCAAAGTAAAAAGACGGATTGAAAACATTTTCTGAGAGCTTTCGTTTCCAAATTTCAACTTCTCATATAGCTATTCAAAACTAGTTCTTTGGCCAAAATTTTTAACTTTGTTTAGTTTATAAAGTGTTTTTGAGTAAAAAACACAATTTGGAACAATTTGTTAAAAATGAAATCTTCCATTCAATTACACTCGAAACTGAAATATTTCAAGATTTTCGAAAAATGGAATTTTTGATTTTTAGAATACTTTTTATTGAATAAAATTTGGTACAAGAATGACTATAAAACATATATCCAACTCCAATTCGCAATTTGAAAGCATATGAGCAATTTTCTTGAAAATACAATTCCCCATTGAAATCACATGGCGGACTTTTAAATGAATTATTGTTCAAAAAATAAAATTTTGAAATTTTTTTCCCGTTTGTGATATTGAAGCTTATATATAGAAGAATCTCCAATTCCAATTCTATAACATTCACTAAATAAGAAGTGGGTCTAAATTTGGTCCGAAAAGTTCAATATTCTCAAAAATTAAATTCCCCCATTAAAAACATATGGGGGACTGTTCATTGAATTATTGTAAAAAAACTAAAATTTTCAATTTTTTTTTTCCGTGTGTGATATTGAAGCTTATATATAGGAGAACTTCTAATTCCAATTTTATAACACTCATTAAATAAGAAAATGTCTAAAGTTTGTCCAACTTGTGCAATTTTCTCAAAAATAAAATCCCCCCATTGAAAACACATGGCGGACTATTCAATGAATTATTGTTCAATTTTCACAAATTTTTCCCGTTTGCAATATTGAAGCTCATATATAGGAAAATCTCCTATTCGAATTTTATAATACTCACTAAATAAGAAATTTGTCTAAAGTTGGTCCCAAAAATTGCGCTTTTAAAATATTTCGCTTTTAATTTTTCCAATGTTAACCGTATGGAAAATTTGACATATCAAAATTTTACATTTTTTTTTGCAACTAGGAAACAGAAATCATCACTCGAATCGATTTCCACATTCAAATCGCCATAAAAGTGAAATTTTAATATTCAAAATCAAGTTACTGAAAAAAAACAAAAAGTCTTTATATCCCTTTCATAATACATTAAACTTGTCAACCCTAAGGCAATTTTCAAATTTTCAATTTTTGAAATTTAATCTTAATTTGTTAACTAGGATAAAAAAAAAGTCATCAACCGATTTATTTCTGATAATCAATTTGCTTATAAAACGGAATTTCAGCACCCAAAATCGAACAAATGCAAAGTAAAAAGACGGATTGAAAACATTTTCTGAGAGCTTTCGTTTCCAAATTTCAACTTCTCATATAGCTATTCAAAACTAGTTCTTTGGCCAAAATTTTTAACTTTGTTTAGTTTATAAAGTGTTTTTGAGTAAAAAAACACAATTTGGAACAATTTGTTAAAAATGAAATCTTCCATTCAATTACACTCGAAACTGAAATATTTCAAGATTTTCGAAAAATGGAATTTTTGATTTTTAGAATACTTTTTATTGAATAAAATTTGGTACAAGAATGACTATAAAACATATATCCAACTCCAATTCGCAATTTGAAAGCATATGAGCAATTTTCTTGAAAATACAATTCCCCATTGAAATCACATGGCGGACTTTTAAATGAATTATTGTTCAAAAAATAAAATTTTGAAATTTTTTTCCCGTTTGTGATATTGAAGCTTATATATAGGAGAATCTCCAATTCCAATTCTATAACATTCACTAAATAAGAAGTGGGTCTAAATTTGGTCCGAAAAGTTCAATATTCTCAAAAATTAAATTCCCCCATTAAAAACATATGGGGGACTGTTCATTGAATTATTGTACAAAAACTAAAATTTTCAAATTTTTTTTCCGTGTGTGATATTGAAGCTTATATATAGGAGAACTTCTAATTCCAATTTTATAACACTCATTAAATAAGAAAATGTCTAAAGTTTGTCCAACTTGTGCAATTTTCTCAAAAATAAAATCCCCCCATTGAAAACACATGGCGGACTATTCAATGAATTATTGTTCAATTTTCACAAATTTTTCCCGTTTGCAATATTGAAGCTCATATATAGGAAAATCTCCTATTCGAATTTTATAATACTCACTAAATAAGAAATTTGTCTAAAGTTGGTCCCAAAAATTGCACTTTTAAAATATTTCGCTTTTAATTTTTCCAATGTTAACCGTATGGAAAATTTGACATATCAAAATTTTACATTTTTTTTTGCAACTAGGATAACAGAAATCATCACTCGAATCGATTTCCACATTCAAATCGCCATATAAGTGAAATTTTAATATTCAAAATCAAGTTACTGAAAAAAAACAAAAAGTCTTTATATCCCTTTCATAATACATTAAACTTGTCAACCCTAAGGCAATTTTCAAATTTTCAATTTTTGAAATTTAATCTTAATTTGTTAACTAGGATAAAAAAAAAGTCATCAACCGATTTATTTCTGATAATCAATTTGCTTATAAAACGGAATTTCAGCACCCAAAATCGAACAAATGCAAAGTAAAAAGACGGATTGAAAACATTTTCTGAGAGCTTTCGTTTCCAAATTTCAACTTCTCATATAGCTATTCAAAACTAGTTCTTTGGCCAAAATTTTTAACTTTGTTTAGTTTATAAAGTGTTTTTGAGTAAAAAACACAATTTGGAACAATTTGTTAAAAATGAAATCTTCCATTCAATTACACTCGAAACTGAAATATTTCAAGATTTTCGAAAAATGGAATTTTTGATTTTTAGAATACTTTTTATTGAATAAAATTTGGTACAAGAATGACTATAAAACATATATCCAACTCCAATTCGCAATTTGAAAGCATATGAGCAATTTTCTTGAAAATACAATTCCCCATTGAAATCACATGGCGGACTTTTAAATGAATTATTGTTCAAAAAATAAAATTTTGAAATTTTTTTCCCGTTTGTGATATTGAAGCTTATATATAGAAGAATCTCCAATTCCAATTCTATAACATTCACTAAATAAGAAGTGGGTCTAAATTTGGTCCGAAAAGTTCAATATTCTCAAAAATTAAATTCCCCCATTAAAAACATATGGGGGACTGTTCATTGAATTATTGTAAAAAAACTAAAATTTTCAATTTTTTTTTTCCGTGTGTGATATTGAAGCTTATATATAGGAGAACTTCTAATTCCAATTTTATAACACTCATTAAATAAGAAAATGTCTAAAGTTTGTCCAACTTGTGCAATTTTCTCAAAAATAAAATCCCCCCATTGAAAACACATGGCGGACTATTCAATGAATTATTGTTCAATTTTCACAAATTTTTCCCGTTTGCAATATTGAAGCTCATATATAGGAAAATCTCCTATTCGAATTTTATAATACTCACTAAATAAGAAATTTGTCTAAAGTTGGTCCCAAAAATTGCGCTTTTAAAATATTTCGCTTTTAATTTTTCCAATGTTAACCGTATGGAAAATTTGACATATCAAAATTTTACATTTTTTTTTGCAACTAGGAAACAGAAATCATCACTCGAATCGATTTCCACATTCAAATCGCCATAAAAGTGAAATTTTAATATTCAAAATCAAGTTACTGAAAAAAAACAAAAAGTCTTTATATCCCTTTCATAATACATTAAACTTGTCAACCCTAAGGCAATTTTCAAATTTTCAATTTTTGAAATTTAATCTTAATTTGTTAACTAGGATAAAAAAAAAGTCATCAACCGATTTATTTCTGATAATCAATTTGCTTATAAAACGGAATTTCAGCACCCAAAATCGAACAAATGCAAAGTAAAAAGACGGATTGAAAACATTTTCAGAGAGCTTTCGTTTCCAAATTTCAACTTCTCATATAGCTATTCAAAACTAGTTCTTTGGCCAAAATTTTTAACTTTGTTTAGTTTATAAAGTGTTTTTGAGTAAAAAAACACAATTTGGAACAATTTGTTAAAAATGAAATCTTCCATTCAATTACACTCGAAACTGAAATATTTCAAGATTTTCGAAAAATGGAATTTTTGATTTTTAGAATACTTTTTATTGAATAAAATTTGGTACAAGAATGACTATAAAACATATATCCAACTCCAATTCGCAATTTGAAAGCATATGAGCAATTTTCTTGAAAATACAATTCCCCATTGAAATCACATGGCGGACTTTTAAATGAATTATTGTTCAAAAAATAAAATTTTGAAATTTTTTTCCCGTTTGTGATATTGAAGCTTATATATAGAAGAATCTCCAATTCCAATTCTATAACATTCACTAAATAAGAAGTGGGTCTAAATTTGGTCCGAAAAGTTCAATATTCTCAAAAATTAAATTCCCCCATTAAAAACATATGGGGGACTGTTCATTGAATTATTGTAAAAAAACTAAAATTTTCAATTTTTTTTTCCGTGTGTGATATTGAAGCTTATATATAGGAGAACTTCTAATTCCAATTTTATAACACTCATTAAATAAGAAAATGTCTAAAGTTTGTCCAACTTGTGCAATTTTCTCAAAAATAAAATCCCCCCATTGAAAACACATGGCGGACTATTCAATGAATTATTGTTCAATTTTCACAAATTTTTCCCGTTTGCAATATTGAAGCTCATATATAGGAAAATCTCCTATTCGAATTTTATAATACTCACTAAATAAGAAATTTGTCTAAAGTTGGTCCCAAAAATTGCGCTTTTAAAATATTTCGCTTTTAATTTTTCCAATGTTAACCGTATGGAAAATTTGACATATCAAAATTTTACATTTTTTTTTGCAACTAGGAAACAGAAATCATCACTCGAATCGATTTCCACATTCAAATCGCCATAAAAGTGAAATTTTAATATTCAAAATCAAGTTACTGAAAAAAAACAAAAAGTCTTTATATCCCTTTCATAATACATTAAACTTGTCAACCCTAAGGCAATTTTCAAATTTTCAATTTTTGAAATTTAATCTTAATTTGTTAACTAGGATAAAAAAAAAGTCATCAACCGATTTATTTCTGATAATCAATTTGCTTATAAAACGGAATTTCAGCACCCAAAATCGAACAAATGCAAAGTAAAAAGACGGATTGAAAACATTTTCTGAGAGCTTTCGTTTCCAAATTTCAACTTCTCATATAGCTATTCAAAACTAGTTCTTTGGCCAAAATTTTTAACTTTGTTTAGTTTATAAAGTGTTTTTGAGTAAAAAAACACAATTTGGAACAATTTGTTAAAAATGAAATCTTCCATTCAATTACACTCGAAACTGAAATATTTCAAGATTTTCGAAAAATGGAATTTTTGATTTTTAGAATACTTTTTATTGAATAAAATTTGGTACAAGAATGACTATAAAACATATATCCAACTCCAATTCGCAATTTGAAAGCATATGAGCAATTTTCTTGAAAATACAATTCCCCATTGAAATCACATGGCGGACTTTTAAATGAATTATTGTTCAAAAAATAAAATTTTGAAATTTTTTTCCCGTTTGTGATATTGAAGCTTATATATAGGAGAATCTCCAATTCCAATTCTATAACATTCACTAAATAAGAAGTGGGTCTAAATTTGGTCCGAAAAGTTCAATATTCTCAAAAATTAAATTCCCCCATTAAAAACATATGGGGGACTGTTCATTGTATTATTGTACAAAAACTAAAATTTTCAAATTTTTTTTCCGTGTGTGATATTGAAGCTTATATATAGGGGAACTTCTAATTCCAATTTTATAACACTCATTAAATAAGAAGTGGGTCTAAAGTTGGTCCGAAAAGTTCAATTTTCTCAAAAATAAAATTCCCTTATTGAAAGCGCATGAAGAACTATTCAATGAATTATTGTTCAAAAAGTAAAATTTTCAAATTTTTTTCCCATAGGCGATATTGAAGCTTATAAATAGGTGAACCTCTAATTCGAATTTTATAACACTCATTAAATAAGAAAATGTCTAAAGTTTGTCCAACTTGTGCAATTTTCTCAAAAGTAAAATTCCCTAAATTGAAATCACATGGCGGACTATTAAATGAATTATTGTTCAAAAAGTAAAATTTTCAAATTTTTTTCCCGTTTTTAATATTAAAGCTCATACATAGGAAAATCTCCAATTCGAATTTTATAACACTCACTAAATAAGAAGTGAATCTAAAGTTGGTCCAAAAAGTTGGTCCAAAAAGCAATTTTCTCGAATATACAATTCCCTCATTGAAAACACATGGCGGACTATTCAATGAATTATTGTTCAAAAAATAAAATTTTCAAAATTTTTTCTAGTTTTTTATATTGAAGCTCATACATAGGAAAATCTCCAATTTGAATTTTATAACATTCACTAAATAAGAAGTTGGTCTAAAGTTGGTCCAAAAAGTTCAATTTTCTCAAAAATAAAATTCCCCCTTTGAAAACACATGGCGGACTATTCAATGAATTATTGTTCCAAAAGTAAAATTTTCAAAATTTTTTCCCGTTTTTAATATTGAAGCTCATACATAGGAAAATCTCCAATTCGAATTTTATAACACTCACTAAATAAGAAGTGAATCTAAAGTTGGTCCAAAAAGTTGGTCCAAAAAGCAATTTTCTCGAATATACAATTCTCTCTATGAAAATACATGGCGGACTATTCAATGAATTATTGTTCAAAAAGTAAAATTTTCAAAATTTTTTCCCGTTTTTCATATTGAAGCTCATACATAGGAAAATCTCCAATTCGAATTTTATAACACTCACTAAATAAGAAGTGGGTCTAAAGTTGGTCCAAAAAGTACAATTTTCTCAAAAATAAAATTCCACCATTGAAAACACATGGCGGACTATTCAATGAATTATTGTTCAAAAAGTAAAATTTTCAAAATTTTTTCCTCTTTTTGATATTGAAGCTCATACATAGGAAAATCTCCAATTCGAATTTTATAACACTATTAAATAAGAAGTGGGTCTAAAGTTGGTCCAAAAAGCAATTTTCTCGAAAATACAATTCCCTCATTGAAAACACATGGCGGACTATTCAATGAATTTTTGTTCAAAAAGTAAAATTTTCAAATTTTTTTTCCGTGTGTGATATTGAAGCTTATATATAGGAAAACCTCTAATTCATATTTTAGAACACTCATTAAATAAGAAGTGGGTCTAAAGTTGGTCCAAATAGTGCAATTTTCTCAAAAGTAAAATTCCCCCATTGAAAACACATGGCGGACTATTCAATGAATTATTGTTCATACAGTAAAATTTTCAAAACTTTTTTATCAATTTTTGAAATTTATTCTTAATTTGTTAACTAGGATAAAAAAAAGCCATCAACCGATTTATTTCTGATAATCAATTTGCTTATAAAACGAAATTTCAGCAACCAAAATCGAACTAATGCAAAGTAAAAAGACAGATTGAAAACATTTTCTGAGAGCTTTCGTTTCAAAATTTCAACTTCTCATATAGCTATTCAAAACTTGTTCTTTGGCCAAAATTTTGAACTTTGTTTAATTTAAAAAGTGTTTTTGAGTAAAAAAACACAATTTGGAACAATTTGTTAAAAATGATATCTTCCATTCAATTACACTTGAAACTGAAATATTTCAAGATTTTCGAAAAATTGAATTTTTGATTTTTAGAATACTTTTTTTTTAAATAAAATTTGGTACAAGAATGATTATAAAACATATATCCAACATCAATTCGCAATTTGAAAGCATTTGAGCAATTTTCTTGAAAATACAATTCCCCATTGAAATCACATGGCGGACTATTCAATGAATTATTGTTCAAAAAATAAAATTTTGAAAATGTTTTCCCGTTTGTGATATTGAAGCTTATATATAGGAGAATCTCCAATTCCAATTCTATAACACTCACTAAATAAGAAGTGGGTCTAAAGTTTGTCCAAAAAGTGCAATTTTCTCAAAAATTAAATTCCCTTATTGAAAACACATGGTGGACTGTTCAATGAATAGTTGTTCAAAAAGTAAAGTTTTCAAAAAAAAATTCCGCTTGTGATATTGAAGCTTTTATATAGGAGAAATTCCAATTCCAATTTTATAACACTCACTAAATAAGAAGTGGGTCTAAAGTTGGTCCCAAAAATTGCACTTTTAAAATATTTCGCTTTTAATTTTTCCAGTGTTAACCGTATGGAAAATTTGACATATCAATATTTTCAAAATTTTACATTTTTTTTGCAACTAGGATAACAGAAATCATCACGCGAATTGATTTCCACAATCAAATGGTCATTAAAATGAAATTTTACCTCTCTAAATTCAGTTATAACCAAAAAAAGTATTTATATCCCTTTGAATATACATTAAACTTGCCAATCCTTAGGCAGTTTTCAAATTCACAATTTTCAAATTTTAACCTTAATTTGTAGCCTAGGATAGTAAAAGTCATCACCCGATTTTATTCTGATCATCAATATGTTTATAAAATGGTATTTTAGCACTCAAAATCGAACTAATGCAAATTTAAAAGACCGCTTGAAAACATTTTCTGAGCGCTTTCGTTTCAAAATTTCAACTTCTCATATAACTATTCAAAAATAGTTTTTTTGGCCAAATTTGGAAATTTGTTTGATTTTTAAAGTGTTTTTGTATAAAAAAACACAATTTGGAACCATTTGATAGAAATGAAATTTTCCATTCAAATACACTCGAACCCAAAATATTTCAAGATTTTCGAAAAATTAAATTTTGTTTTTTAGAATACTTTTTTTTAATTAATATTTGCCACAAGAAAGACTATAAAACATATATCCAACTCCAATTAGCAATTTGAAAGCATTTGAACAATTTTCTCGAAAATACAATTCAACCATTGAAAACACATGGCGGAGTTTTCAATGAATTATTGTTCAAAAAGTAAAATTTTCAAAAATTTTTCCCGTTTTTTATATTGAAGCTCATATATAGGAGAATCTCCAATTTGAATTTTATAACACTCATTAAATAAGAAGTGCGTCTAAAGTTGATCCTAAAAGTGCAATTTTCTTAAAAATAAAATTCCCCCATTGAAAACACATGGTAATGTGTTTCAATGAATTATTGTTCAAAAAGTAAAATTTTCAAAAATTTTTCCCGATTGTGATATTGAAGCTTATATATAGGAGAATCTCTAATTCCAATATAATAACACTCACTAAATAAGAAGTGAGTCTAAAGTTGGTCCAAAAAGTGCAATTTTCTCAAAAGTAAAATTCCCCCATTGAAAACACATGGTGGACTATTCAATGAATTATTGTTCAAAAAATAAAATTTTCAAAAAATTTTCCCTTTTTTTATATGGAATGTATAGGAGAATCTCCAATTTGAATTTTATAACATTCACTAAATAAGAAGTGGGTCTAAAGTTGGTCCAAAAAGTGCAATTTTCTCAAAAATAAAATTCCCCCATTGAAAACAAATGGCGGACTATTCAATGAATTATTGTTCAAAAAGTAAAATTTTCAAAATTTTTTCCCGTTTTTAATATTGAAGCTCATACATAGGAAAATCTCCAATTCGAATTTTATAACACTCACTAAATAAGAAGTGAATCTAAAGTTGGTCCAAAAAGTTGGTAAAAAAAGCAATTTTCTCGAAAATACAATTCCCTCATTGAAAACACATGGCGGACTATTCAATGAATTATTGTTCAAAAAGTAAAATTTTCAAAGTTTTTTCCTATTTGTTAATTTGAAGCTTATACATAAAAGAATCTCCAATTCCAATTTTATAACACTGATTAAATAAGAAGTGGGTCTAAAGTTGGTCCAAAAAGTGCACTTTCAAAGTGTTTCGTTTTAAATTTCCCCCATGTTAATCGTATGAAAAATTTCACACTTCTAAATTTTCAAACTTTTACAATCTTTTTGCAACAAGGGTAACAGACATTATCACCTGAATCGATTTCCATATTAAAATCGTCATTAAAGTGAAATTTTACTAATCACAATCCAGTTATTGCACCCAAAAGAGTCAACTGTTTGAAGATACATTAAACTTGTCAATCCTTAGGCAATTTTCAAATTCTCAATCTTTGAAATTTAACCTTGATTTGCTGCCTAGAATCATAAAATTCATCACCCGATTTTATTCTGATCATCAATTTTCTTATAAAATGGTATTTTAGTGCTCAAATTCGAACCAATGCAAACTTAAAAGACGGCTTGAAAACATTTTCTGAGCTCTTTCGTTTTAAAATTTCAACTTCTCATATAGATATTAAAAAAAAAAAAATTGTCAAAATTTTGTTGTTAGTTTGATTTATAAAGTGTTTTTGAATAAAAAAACACGATTTGGAACTATTTGTTAAAAATGAACTTTTCCATTCAAATACACTCGAAAATGAAATATTTGACGATTTTCGAAAATATTAATTTTTGATTTACAGAATACTTTTTTTACTTAAAATTGATACAAGAATGATTATAAAACATATATCCAACTCAAATTCACAATTTGAAAGCATTTGAGTGATTTTCTCGAAAATACAATTCCCCATAGAAAACACATGGCGGACTATTCAATGAATTATTGTTAGAAAAATAAAATTTTCAAAATTTTTTCATGTTTGTTAATTGAAGCTTATACATAGGAGAATCTCCGATTCCAATTTTATAACACTGACTAAATAAGAAGTGGGTCTAAAGTTGGTCCAAAAAGTGCACTTTCAAAGTGTTTCGTTTTAAATTTCTCCCATGTTAATCGTATGAAAAATTCACACTTCTAAAATTTCAAACTTTTACAATCCTTTTGCAACTAGGATAACAGAAATTATCACCCGAATCGATTTCCACATTCAAATGGTCATTAAAATGAAATTTTACTACTCAAAATTCAGTTATTGCCAAAAAAAAGTCTTTATAACCATTTGAATATACATTAAACTAGAGTGACTATATGGGGAGAGTGGCGACAAGAGAGTGGCATAATAGAGAGTGCGCATGCGCCAGAAGTCCCAAAATGTCCAACTTGTTTCGTTAGGGTTGCTATACGGAAACTTGCTGTAAGAATTGGCGGGATATCGCTCGAAAAATGATTTACGCAATGTATGTTACAGCTGTAGGAATCTTACGAATATTATGAACTATATTAGTTTACATTATATTTTCTTTCAATATAATTTTATTATACTCTTTAATTATTACATAATTTAAATAAAAGCAGATTATGTATTATAAGTTCACATAAATTTAAGCAGATTATTTTTGCTATAAAAATAATTTTAAAATAGGAAGAATGCAGCTTTCTGTGTCTTATTTACTTTTACATTTTTGCAGTGTATTTTAAAAAAAGAAACTTAATATTGTATTACCATTAGCAGTTTCTTGTATATTAAAAAAGTAATTTTGCAATCGTAATCCATATTAATTAGCACAATTATTAAAAAGTTTTATTATTAACTTTTCTGTTGTTACTAAACTAAATTTTACTGAAAATTACTTTTATCAAAGCAAAAGATTTATTCACTAATAAACTTTTATTTCATTTCAAAATTATTTATAAATATATACATTTTTTAAGGATATAATTAATTATCCTATTTTACATTATGAAATTTTCTTTCAACAATTTTTTGAAGCTTCTTAATTATTACATAATTTAAGTAAATGCAGATTAAGTATTATAGGTTCTCATAAATTTAAGCAGATATTAAAAATAATTTTAATAAAGGAAGAATGCAGCTTTCTGTGTCTAATTTACTTTTACATTTTTGCAGTGTATTTAAAAAAAAAGAAACTTAATATTGTATTACCAATAGCAGTTTCTTATATATTAACAAAGTAATTTTACAATTGTAATTGTATAATTATAAAAAAGTTTATTAACTTTTCTCTTGCTACTAAACTAAGTTTTGCTGGAAATTATTTTTATCAAAGTAACAGATATTATTTTTAATTTATCATGTTAATCCTTTTTAAAATAAGCTGTTATAAAAAAAAATCTGAATTAGAAATACTAAAAAATCCCGATATAAACATAAGTATCTTCATTATTAAATATATGAATTTTACAGGTAACTAAACGTATTTGCTGGAATGAATCCACATGGTTCTTGGCGCCATTTACGTCGCCAATATGAGCCAAAGTTCGCTAAACAGCCGGTGTCCGAGATAAATGTTTCCAATTAAAAGAATTGCAACAAATATACAAAAATATCTCGATATATTCATACATTAGACATTTCTACATTGAAATATATTCAAAAAATAGTATTTACGTAACTTTATATTAGCGATATTTGGGATTTAAAACCACCTTCTTCGTCGCTCTATGTATTTGCAATGGAGTGAAAACTGAAAACCCCCTCATTCTCGACTGGCTACCAATCACCGCGTCGATCCTTGTCGTCACTCTCCCCATATAGTCTCTCTACATTAAACTTGAAAATCCTAAGGCAATTTTCAAATTCTCAATTTTCGAATTTTAACCTTAATTTGTAGCTTTGGATAATAAAAGTCATCACCCGATTTCTTTCTTATCATCAATTTGCTCTTGACATAGTATTTTAGCACTAAAAATCGAAGCAATGCTAAGTAAAATAAAGGCTTCAAAACAGTTTCTGAGCGCTTTCATTTCAAAACTTCAACTTCTCATAAAACTATTCAAAAATAGTTTTTTTGGCCAAAATTTGGAAATTTGTTTGCTTTTTAAAGTGTTTTTGAATAAAAAAAACACAATTTGGAACCATTTGTTAAAAATGAAATTTTCCATTCAAATACACTCGAAACTGAAATATTTAAAGATTTTCGAAAATTGGAATTTTTGATTTTTAGAATACTTTTTTTTAATTAAAATTTGGTACAAGAATGACTATACAACATATATCCAACTCCAATTCGCAATTTGAAAGCATTTGAGCAATTTTCTCGAAAATACAATTCCCCATTGAAATAACATGGCTGACTATGAATGAATAATTGTTCAGAAACTAAAATTTTCAAAATTTTTTCCCGTTTGTGATATGGAAGCTTATATATAGGACAATCTCCAATTCCAATTTTATAACACTCACTAAATAAGAAGTGGGTCTAAAGTTGGTCCAAATAGTGCAATTTTCTCAAAAATTAAATTCCCCCATTAAAAACACATGGCGGACTGTTCAATGAATTATTGTTCAAAAACTAAAATTTTCAAATTTTTTTCCCGTTTGTGATATTGAAGCTTATATATAGGAGAACCTCTAATTCCAATTTTATAACACTCATTAAATAAGAAGTGGGTCTAAAGTTGGTCCGAAAAGTTCAATTTTCTCAAAAATAAAATTCCCTTATTGAAAGCACATGGCGGACTATTCAATGAATTATTGTTCAAAAAGTAAAATTTTCAAATTTTTTTTCCGTGTGTGATATTGGAGCTTATATATAGGAAAACCTCTAATTCATATTTTAGAACACTCATTAAATAAGAAGTGGGTCTAAAGTTGGTCCAAATAGTGCAATTTTCTCAAAAATTAAATTCCCCCATTGAAAACATATGGGGGACTGTTCAATGAATTATTGTTCAAAAAGTAAAATTTTCAATTTTTTTTAACGTGTGTGATATTGAAGCTTATATATAGGAGAACCTCTAATTCCAATTTTATAACACTCATTAAATAAGAAGTGGGTCTAAATTCGGACCGAAAAGTTCAATTTTCTCAAAAATAAAATTCCCTTATTGAAAGCACATGGCGGACTATTCAATAAATTATTGTTCAAAAAATCAAATTTTCAAAATTTTTTCCCGTGTGTGATATTGATGGTTTAATATAGGAGAATCTCTCATTCCAATTTTATAACACTCACTAAATAAGAAGTGGGTCTAAAGTTGGTCCGAAAAGTTCCGTTTTCTAAAAATAAAACTCCCCCATTGAAACCACATGGCGGACTATTCAATGAATTATTGTTCAAAAAGTAAAATTTTCAAAAAATTTTCCCGTTTGCAATATTGAAGCTCATATATAGGAAAATCTCCAATTCGAATTTTATAATACTCACTAAATAAGAAATTTGTCTAAAAGATATTTGTCCAAAAATTGCACTTTTAAAATATTTCGCTTTTAATTTTTCCAATGTTAACCGAATGGAAAATTTGACATATCAAAATTTTCAAAATTTTACATTTTTTTTGCAACTAGGATAACAGAAATCATCACGCGAATCGATTTCCACATTCAAATCGCCACAAAAGTGAAATTTTAATATTCAAAATCAAGTTACTGAAAAAAACAAAAAGTCTTTATACCCCTGTCATAATACATTAAACTTGTCGATCCTAAGGCAATTTTCAAATTTTCAATTTTTGAAATTTAATCTTAATTTGTTAACTAGGATAAAAAAAAAAGTCATCAACCGATTTATTTCTGATAATCAATTTGCTTATAAAACGGAATTTCAGCACCCAAAATCGAACTAATGCAAAGTAAAAAGACGGATTGAAAACATTTTCTGAGAGCTTTATTTTCAAAATTTCAACTTCTGATATAGCTATTCAAAACTAGTTCTTTGGCCAAAATTTTGAACTTTGTTTAATTTATAAAGTGTTTTTGAGTAAAAAAACACAATTTGGAACAATTTGTTAAAAATGAAATCTTCCATTCAATTACACTCGAAACTGAAATATTTCAAGATTTTCGAAAAATGGAATTTTTGAGTTTTAGATTACTTTTTATTAAATAAAATTTGGTACAAGAATGAATATAAAACATTCATCCAACTCCAATTCGCAATTTGAAAGCATTTGAGCAATTTTCTCAAAAATTAAATTCCCCCATTGAAAACATATGGGGGACTGTTCAATGAATTATTGTTCAAAAACTAAAATTTTCAAATTTTTTTCCCGTGTGTGATATTCAAGCTTATATACAGGAGAACCTCTAATTCGAATTTTATAACAATCATTAAATAAGAAAATGTCTAAAGTTTGTCCAACTTGTGCAATTTTTTCAAAAGTAAAATTCCCCCATTGAAATCACATGGCGGACTATTCAATGAATTATTGTTCAAAAAGTAAAATTTTCAAAAAATTTTCCCGATTGTGATATTGAAGCTTATATATAGGAGAATCTCTAATTCCAATAAAATAACACTCACTAAATAAGAAGTGAGTCTAAAATTGGTCCAAAAAGGGCAATTTTCTCAAAAGTAAAATTCCCCCATTGAAAACACATGGTGGACTATTCGATGAATTATTGTTCAAAAAGTAAAATTTTCAAAATTTTTTCCCATGTGTGATATTGAAGCTTATATATAGCAGAATCTATAATTCCAATTTTATAACACTCACTAAATAAGAAATGGGTTTAAAGTTGGTCCGAAAATTTCAATTTTCTCAAAAATAAAACTCACTAAATAAGAAATGGGTCTAAAGTTGGTCCCAAAAATTGTACTTTCAAAACTTTTCGTTTTTAATTTTTCCCATGTTAACCGTATGAAAAATTTCACACTTGTAAATTTTAAAAAATTTACAATTTTTTTTTTTGCAACTAGGTTAACAGATTTTATCACCCGAATCGATTTCCATAT